>CM040122.1:62328940-62928940 GCA_022559845.1 Amorphophallus konjac
CCAAACCACAACCAACTCCCATGTCCACTTCAATAAAGATTGATCAAGATGAAAAAGGTAAATCTGTGGACCAAAAACTCTTTAGAAGCATGATAGGTTCATTGTTGTACTTAACTGCTAGTCAGCCCGACATACAATTTACTGTATGCTTATGTGCAAGATTTCAGTCCAATCCGAAAGAATCACACATGTCGACTGTGAAACGGATTTTCAGATATATTACTAGTTCAGTTAATTTGGGATTATGGTTTCCGTGTAATTCAAGCCTTGATTTGGTAGCTTATTCCGATGCCGATTATGCGGGCTGTAAAGTGGATCGAAAAAGCACCAGCGGGTATTGCCAGTTTCTTGGGAGATGCGTGGTCTCATGGGCCTTCAAGAAACAAAACTCAGTGACATTATCAACGGCCGAAGCCGAGTATGTGGCTGTAGGTAGTTGTGTTGCCCAGGTGCTATGGATCCAACAACAATTGATTGACTATGGCATTTCTTTCAAAAACATCTCAATTCTTTGTGATAACACTTTAGCCATAAATCTGTCAAAGAATCCCGTCCATCACTCTCGCACGAAGCATATTGAAATTAGACATCATTTCCTTAGGGATCATGTAAGCAAGGGTGATGTGGAAATCAGGTTCATTGAAACAGACCAACAAGTTGCCGACATATTCACCAAACCTCTTAGTGAAGACAAATTCATAACATTCAGAAGAGAATTAGGGGTTTGTAGGATAGACAAGTCTGAATCATGATCATTTGCACAACTGTGTGTATATGTCATTGCATTGCATGCATTTGCATTAGTTAGGTGCATAATTGATTTTCTTTGACATGCATGTGCATTATGTTGCCTGAAAAACAGAAAGAAAAAATATTGTGTGAAAAACCTTGTGGTGTGTATTGCATTACTTCTATTTATATTTAAACACACATTTTTGTCAGTTCTATGGCCGATATTACCTTGAATATACTCAAATGCCAACAAGGGAGCAAAAATCATTCAAAATCTGAAATCCGGAGTATTGGATGAGAAACGTCAAGTATGATCTTCAATTTTCTTAAACAACTCCCCAATCGATTTCAACCCTTAAACAAATCAATTTTCCTTGATTCCAACTTGAATTTATCATTGGGGACTAGAGCCGAACCTTTTTGATCTTCCATTACACTCTAGTCACATTTTTTTTGAAATACAACGGAAGGGTTGACCCCAAGGGTCGACCCACGCGCGCGGATCCGAAATCTATCTGGGGCCGAGGTTACAGGGGTCAACCCATTGGGTCGACCCGTTATGGTTAGACGGCCCTAGCCGCGTCCGAACCGCCCTACAAGTGGGTGGAAACCCTATGTTTCCCCCTTCCCATCTCCTAAAACCCCTCAAGCCCCATTCTAACCCTAGCCACCATCTCTTGCAAGCACACAAATCACCTCTTGGCACCCAAAACGCTCCAAGCCCTAGCCGCGGGTTCCTCCGGTGGCATCCTGTGGATTCATCCTTGCAACGGATCAAGGCATCGTTCTTGCTTCCCCATCCGTCTGAGGTATGTTATTGGTGTGTGGAGGATCCTTTATTCAATGTATTAGCCTTCCACTCTTGTTGAACCATCTAGATCTACAACCTCATCAAGCGGTTCCTTCGATTTATGTTCTAGATGGCCCCAAGGAGGCATCCTTTTCAAAGAGGAGAAACATCGAGCTCGGCAAGAGAGTGTCAATCTAAACGGGCCGCACAAAGCGCTGCTCGTAGAGGAAACCCATCATCAAGCAAAGTTTTGGACAGAAAAGTGCTCCGTCCGAGGGCGGTCGACTTCGGTAATCTTAACCGCCATATCCCAAGTCTTGTGGATCTAATATGCAGTCAACCAAATCTAGACATTATCATGTCTGCACATCACCGCAGTTATCCAAACTTGGTGCATCAATTTTATAGTAGTTTGTCCATGTCGGGTGACACACCAATCACTGTGGTAAATGGAGTTCAGATTATACTTACACCACAGCTTTTAGGCACAGCATTTAATTTTTCTCCTGAAGGTTATGCATTTGGTGATATTGTTGTTTCAGATGAAACAGTGTATCTATACATGACATCCAAAGAAAAAGGAGATAGATCACTCGCTGGTTTGAATGCCAACCATTTTCCTCCTATACAGCATATATTGCACAAAATGATCACTACTATCCTACTACCGAGAGGAGGAGGCCATGATAAAGTTACTGAGATCCATATGTTTCTATTTTATTGCTTCTTGGGTGGCATTCCTATAAGTTTTCCCACACTTATTTTGGACCACATTTGTTCAAGCATAAAGCACAAGAATAGGACATTACCTTATGCTGCCGCATTATATGCTGTTTTTGAGTACATGGACATTGATCTCTCAAAAGAGCCCTCCCAAACAATACAAGATGCTGACATTTACTCAATTCAGACTATTTGTCACAACATGGGTTATGAAATGAGGGATGGAGAATTGGTTCGCCAATTGAAACGTCCTGCCCAAGTGGTCAGTTCTGAGGAGGATGACGATGATGATGATGGAGACCCGGCTGGAGAGGAACACCAACCTATTCCTAATGAAGGGATGCCCTCCGAGGAGGTTCAACTGCTCATGGATCGTTTGGACACAATTGATGACCGTTTAGACAGGTATGGGGAGACAATGGAGGCTATTGAAAAAGAATTGTCTGATCTGAAGCTATCTCACCAAGAATCTACTCAGTCCTTCACTGATGCCTTGGCACATCAAGCCCATATGTTTGAGGAAATTTTGGATTATGTTCGCCGTCCACCGCCTCCGGATGATGACTAGATGGTTGCACTCCCGCGGAATGGCACACTTCTTATCCCACTTTCCCCCCGCCTTTTTGATGATGCCAAAGGGGGAGAATTTTGGTACTCTATGTGTGCCCGACAATCGACTACCTATACATTATGTGTGTTGTGTGCTTGCATGCACGTGTGATTTTATCATATTTCTGTCTATTAGTTGTGTTGCATTTCTGTTGCATCTCATGCATTGCATCTTGTAATTTGCCTATGAACTCAGACCTTGTTCCCTTTAAATTCTATTGTCGACAGAAATGTTTGAAACATGCCTTTTATGGTCAATCTTATATGTTTGGATCGGTATGGTTTATATCCAAATGCTTCTTGAATGATCCATGTGAAGGATGAAAGTTTTATTCTTAGTATGGAGGTTGAAGATTGAATTTCATATGAATGCTAAACCATTTTTGAAGTCACATGTTTATGCAAGGCATATAGTATTTTGTCATCATCAAAAAGGGGGAGATTGTTGAACCCCCTCCATGAGTGAATGTCTAATTTGATAGCTTTTGATGATGACCAAACACTATATGTATATATATATATATTATCTTTGAAATGTTCTAGCATCTAAAGTATTGCAAAGCTTAACTTCCAATTGAGGACTTGAAGCTAAGAAGGTTAAAGAACAATCTCAACGGGTAAGCCTCTTGAACTCAAATTGCAAGGCTACATCTAATTTCCAATTATGTCTTTGCAGGGCAAAGAACGTGCCTAAACACTTGAGGAGCTCAAGGTCGGTCGGTGAGATCCACTCCAACTTATTGGCCCTTGATCTTATGGTTTGATGTTCATTATTTGTGATCTTAAGGATCATATTGGTTTGGGTCTTATCTAAGCTTAAATGTATTGGGTTTTTCCTATCCATGTCTTAACAACATTCCCTTTGATGTTTTAAACCCCAACATGGAACCCCCTAGCTTGTTACTTGGACTTAGAGTATTTTTGTTCTACTTGTTAGAAGTCCAGGGACAAGGGTCGACCCCATGGGTCGACCCTTGGTAGCTTGATTTTAACTCCCGTCGGGTCCTTTCACCATAACTGCAAGGGTCGACCCCAAGGGTTGACCCTTGAGAGTTATGTTTTTTAACCCGCACGGAAGGGGCACGAGGGTCGACCCCAAGGGTCGACCCATTGAATCTAGCTCTTGAAAACCCCACGAGGGTCGACCCTTTCCGGTCCGGGGCGGCGCCGTCAAATACGACCTTCGTGTAGGCGCGCCAAAAGTCTTCCAAGTCTGGTCCAAATGCCCCAAATCACTCCAGGTTATGTGGATCTGGTCCCTAGGCTGTCTCTTGACCATCCAAATCATATAAAACATCTTATTGGGTTGTAAACCTAAGAAAAATTCAGAGAGAAATCTGTGTGTGTTTATGCTCTAACATTTGTGAGTGCAAGTTTGCAGCAGTAGCTCCAAGGTCTTCTTTCACCTTGTTCTGAACCTGAAAGTGAAGGGAAGAAGCTTGAATCAAGCCTCTACATCATCCCCAACAGCAAGCTACGTAGGATATCAAAGCTGCAATCTTATTTGTGCGACATAGCTTCATTCTTCCTCAAGGATCGATCTTCCTCCTGCCGAAGCACCAAACAACGTTCGGAGAAGAAGAAGGGGGAGCTCCAACTACGATAAATCATTCTTCACTCCTTATTCTCAGAATCATTTAGTTTGAACTTGAGCCTTTGTTGTAAAAACTTGAATCAGATTCTTGTGTGTGGTGTTCGTATTCGGAAACACGAACATGTGTGTATGTGTGTGGTAGCCCAGATCGAGTGCTGCATGTGTGTGTTTGCTGTTCTACACAGCGTGTGTGTGTGGCTCACTTCATAGTGAAGTCTTGATCCTCACGAGTGAGGGGTGGACGTAGGGGACATGGTAGTGTACCCGAACCACCTAAAAATCCCGTGTGTCACTTGTGGTTTGATCTTCCGCATCCATGTACGAGTGGGCTTCACGGTGAGTTGAGCATACACCGCTTCCTTAGTCAAACATCTACACTTATCTACATGCTTTTACAAGTGAGATCATGTTCGAGTGAGGCCTAGTGCTTGTGTGGTTAATTAACATTATTTTCAATTGGAAGAAATTTTTAATTGGCCAATCAATTCACCCCTCCCCTCTTGATTGCCACCGTTCGGGACTCAACACCCCACAAGCTCAAGCGGCATCCGACCCAGTGGAGGAGGAACCCGCTGAGCCGGTTCCCCAGGCCCAAGGTGGAGGCAGGCGCAGTAGAGCCGAAGAAATGAAGTTGCTAGAAGTCCGAGCTGGTAGCAGAATAGTCAAGCACCCGAAGAAGATCCCAGCCTGGTTTACTGTCTGGGAGATTCTATCTCTAGATGAAGAGGCACGACAAGCCGTCATCGCTGCGCTCCAGACGCCAGCATATGTTGAAGCTTGCCTTGCAGAAATGTCACCTGAGGTGCCTGTGGCCTTCAGAGAAGAGGATATGCTTCTACCCACCTGCAGCCATAACAGGCCACTATACATGAAGGGGCAGATGAACGGCCAGCCTATAAATAGAGTCTTGATCGACCCTGGGGCAGCAGTAAACATACTTCCCTACCGGGTGTACCAGAAACATTACTTTGACGTACACCTGATTGAGGTCAGGAATATCAAGATCGCTGGCTTCAACCAGAAGTGCGAGGTCCCTATGGTGTAGACACGCCAAAATTGATGTTTTGTTGATCAAATCTCATGTTATTATATAAATGCCCCAAGTGGACTTCAATATTCCTATAACATGAAGTTTTTCTATTTTGTGAGTTTTTCTGCATTTTTCCTGTATTTTTGTGAGTCACGACTTGATTAAGGGCGTTAATTTCAAAAATAACGACCTGTTGTAGGGCGTTTTCAAAGAAAGGACGACCGTATGTGAGGGCGTCAATTCATGGTGTTATCCCTTAATTTCTGGAATTATCTATTTTCAAAATAAAAGGCATTTTGTGAGTAACGCCTTTTCTCAGGGCGTGATTTTAATTAACGCCGTTATCTCAGGCGTGTTATCTCAGCTTTCAAACAAGGCAATGTTTCATTTCCAAAATTAAATCCAGGAAGAAACGCCCTTTCCTAGGTCGTGTTTCAAGAAAACGTCTCTGTGAAGGTCGTCAATTCATAAAAGACGCCCTGTATTAAGGCGTGTTTCACTCCAGAGTCCTTCCTTTTTCCATCTTTCCCTCACAGTTCCCTGCCATCCATGGACTCTTGCTCGATCTTGATCCTTCCCTGGATGCCTCATTGCCTGTTCTTATCATTCCTTGGTTTGATCACATCCGCTTGAGGCACTATAAATTGAAGCCTTGATCGATCGTGTTGAAGGTTAAGCACTTTAAGCATTCAGAGGGTTAAGCGCTCAGAAGCTTGAATATCCATCACGAGCAGAGCCTTCTTCGTCCTTTGCTGCCTCCCCTCTGCATCCTTCGATTGGGCTGCATCCGGTGCTTCGTCCATCTACATCCATCAACACATTCATTCGGTTTTCCCTTTACTGTCGCCAGGGACAGCAGGGTTTCTCATCTTTTCATCTCTTTTGTTTTACTTCATTCATACCATCATCCCTCCGTCCTTTATATCTCTATTCACCCTTCACATCTGTTCACGTCTTGTTGCATTTCTTTTTATCATCAAACTCCCCTTCCCTTAAGTCTTCTTAAGGGGTTTAAAAAGAAAACAAAAAAGAAGGTGCGCATGTTGATGTCTTTTCATCATTTTTATGTTGGTTCTTGACTGATACTACGGCACTTTGGCTGATCCCCTTTCTTTTGCTTGTCTTTCATTGTCTTTCTTACAAGGTAATCAATCAAGAAAACCCACTTCGTCGGCCGGCCGATTGGAGTTGGAGGAGGAGATCCACATTCATCCCGCATCCCATCTTTCACCAGGTACATGCGATCTTATTCTTTTTTATTGAGGTAAACCCTCTGGCGATCACACACTCCCCTTGTGCACCTCGTGCATTGTTTCATCTCCACCATTATTTAATGTTTCCCTTTTCCTTTCCTTTTTAACCTCACTCCAAAAGTGTGGATTTTAAAGGGATCTACAAATTGGCGATCACGGTGGGACATCCACTGTTTTCTTTGTTGATTACCATCTCCATTGGCACCCTCGTGTGCCCTTTCCCCTTTGACACCCTCGTGTGTCCTTTCCCATTGACACCCTCGTGTGTCCTTTCCCCTTAGGCACCCTCGTGTGCCCTTTCCCCTCGGTACCCTCGGTACCCTTTCCTTTGTGCCCCTCGGGCACCTTCCATTGTGCACCCTGCACACTCCCCGGATCAGTCAATTGTTGCTTATTAACGCCTTCGACGAGGGCGTCTTTTGATTTAACGCCCCTCACAGGGACGTGTTTTTATTAATTAACGCCCCCTTCAAGGGCGTGTCTTTATTGCATCTGCTTGCCTGATCTTCACTATTTTCTCGTCTGATATTTAGCGCCCCTTACAGGGACGTGTTTCATAGATTAACGCCCATCTCCAGGGCGTATGTTTCTATAACTGCGGTGTGTTGCATGCTGATTATACTGTCTGTGGAATAACGCCCCTCTTCAAGGCGTTTCATTTCTTATCAACGGCTGTCATTAAGGCGTTTCTCTTTATCATAACTGCTGTTCGCTGCATACTTGTCATATTGCCTGTGAATTAACGCCCCTCTCAGAGGCGTTTCATTTATTATCAGCGCCTTCCATCAGGGCGTGTCTCTGAGTTTTGACGCCCTCAGTTGCAGGCGTCCTTTATTTATAACGCCTCATCCTAAGGCGTTTTGTTCCCTACGGTCTGTGAGCCCCTCACAGAATTTACGACAGCCACGCTGCCGTGTTTTCATTTAGTCACGACCTGCCACAGGGCGTGTCTTTCCTCTTGCTGTGAACACGACCTTTCCAAGGGCGTGTCTTTACTGTTCTTTTTCACAGATTGGCTATTATTCATTGCTTAGCATTTGTCTTGACATTATATTACTGCTTGGATCATCTTGGTTTGCTGGCTTGGTTGAGAGACCTCCTCTCTCTATCCTAGGATCCACACACCCTTCTTGGAATCGGGACGACCCTCCATTGAGCATTCCGTCTCTTTGGACTGGAAATCCCTTTTCCAAGACCTCCATAAGTCCCCGCACCCGTGGATTCCCTCACGGACGCCGGGCTGGTTGTACCCTCGAAGTACCTGGAGTTTAGAGAACCTATACGTTGTTAAAAGAGAGAAGAACTTAGTTGACCCGGAGGTTACATTCGGATCAAACTAGGTCTCATTTGGCAAAAAGAGTGAACCTTCACAAATAATCCACCCTAAATTCGAACATCAAACATTAAAATCTTGCGTTTCTTGCCAACCTTGTTTGCATAAACATAGTTGAGTGATTTGATTGCCTTGTTTGGATTGTGTATTTTGTGACGGTTCCTTCATTGAACATCCTCTTTCTTAAGAATGAAGCTCCGTTCAGGTAAAACCATCAACATGTCAGGCCACGGGTACTCTTATGATGATGAGAATGAGAACATATTTGGTCAATATGAGGACCCTCCCCAGGATTCTTTTTATTATGAGGGGAACTACCTTCCTCCTCACCCCCATTACTCACAAGTCCATGTGGTCGATACCACTGTCCATGAGGCGGACCCTTCGTCTCAAGTTCCATCTTCCAACACTTCGGGGAACCCTTCCCCATCCATTAATGTCTCAGATTTGATCCAAGCTCTCTCCCAGTTGGACGACTCCCAACGGCAAGCCATTCAGGCCGCCTTAAAGGGGAAATCCGTCCTTTCTTCTTCTTCTAATCCCCCTCCGGCCGTGAGTGGCCATCAAATCATTAATGACCAGGCGGTCTTGCATCCTCCCTCCTCTCGTCCACAAACGCCTACTGCGGCCATGCCGGCCCAGCAGGCGAGCTATTCAGCAGTCAGGCATCAATCCTCCCAACCTCCTCGGGTTCTACGAACGCCTATACCACATTCTTTTATTCAAAACCAGGCCCCAGTCGAGCCCGATACCAACACTCTTTTGCTTCAGAAGCTAGCCAGCATGGAGGAGCAGCTCAAGAAGGTTACGGCAACTAAGAATGCTCCGGAAATTTCTCTTCCTACGTTGCCAGTGTTCCATTTACCACCTTCTGAAATGCCGAATTTCCGGCGATATAATGGGACCGGTAACCCATTCATTCATTTAAAGGACTTCCGATATGAGACTTCTTTCTGGCAAGACAATAAGGCCTCTCTGGCCTATTTATTCAGAAGATCTCTTGAGGGACCCGCCCTCGAATGGTTTTATTCTCTGGAGCCAGCTGATGCCGGTGACTTTGATGTTATCCAAAGGAAATTCTTGCAAAAGTACAGAGACCGGGTGGGACCTTCCCTTTCTGTTACAGATCTGGTCGCTGAGAAAATGAAGCCCGATGAAGACTTCATTATATTTGCTGACAGGTGGCGGTCTATGGCCGAAAAATTGAAGGACACATTGTCGGAACAAGAGCAAGTAAAAATGGTCATTTCAATGCAACTCCTCAATTCCGGCACATTTTGGCCATGAATCGGCTGACAACGATGGAAGAGCTCTATGAAAGAGCTCGTTATATACAAACACAAATGAAGGATTCGCCCATCATGGGCATGTTTGAGCCGAAGCCTCGGCTGTTTAAAAAGAATACAAATGTCAACAGTGGGCCCACGACTGAGGGCACTGTCACAAACGAGCAGGTTGGCGTAGTTGGTCACCCCCACCACCAGTCAAACCCACGACCTCCGCCACCTCCACAGCAAAACCCCCACTTTACCTCCGCCCCACAGCGCCACTTCACACCCCAACCTTCTTTTGCTCCATCACCGAGCCAAGCGCCTCGCACCGACCCTCCAGCACCACCTCAATACCATCAGGTCCCCCCACCTTCCAACTATGGCCAACAACAACGGAGACCACCGCTTGGCCCCAAGAGGGCCCATTATCCGCCACTCCCAGAGAGTCTCCCTGACATTTTTAATGCTTTGATGGCCGCCAACCTGCTCGTCCTACCAAAAGAAAGAACGGTGTGGCCCGACAATGTTGACACATCCCGTTACTGTGCATTTCACCGCGCCCCTGGTCACAACCTTGATCGTTGTTTCCATTTCAGAGATCATATTTATGATTTGAATGACCAGGGTGGCATTAATTGGGATGAAATGAGACAAGTCATCGCCACCATGAAAGAGAGAAGGCCACATCGGCAACAGCAAAATCAACAACAGCCAGCTCCGCAGCAAGCTCAGCCACAGCAAGCTCCAGCACCCCAGCAGGATATGGGGATTGTCCGTAATCCATTGCCGGAGCACGCTCCTAATCAACACGTGAACCCTGTCACGTCTCTCTACGAGGTGGAGAGAGGGCAGGGATGGCACGAAGAAAACGCCTCTGTCGGGGCATTCCACCATGATCCAAACCAAAATCAAACTCCGCGCCTTTTGCGCGTTCCTCCTTCTCCTTCTAGTCTCCTATCGGGACGTTCTCTTTTACGCCCCGTCAACCCACCTACCACCACCAATTCCGCGACCTTGCCGGCTCGCTCTCTTCTTAACCGCTTACCACCACAGCAACCTGCCATTCCACCTTCCACCACCAATCCTACATCCGCGACCTCCAGGCCACTCCTACTCCGCTCACCGACAGCACCCGCTACCCCCTCTACCACTCCTACACCGGCAAGAGTTCCTCCACCATCAGTACAACCACCTTTTGTGCCACGATCTCTCCTTATTCCACCACCTGCCAATACCCCTCGCATTCGGATATCCCTTTCTTCTTTCACGCCTCCGGCGAGGGCACCTTCTTCAAATACTCCTCCCATGCCTCACGCGGGGGCATCTCTATTAAACACCACTACTACGCCTCCTACAGGGGCGCCCCTTTCATTGAATTCCCCTTTGGTATCCCCTAGCAGGATCTCTGCTACCGACATTCCTTCCTCCTCTTCCAACCCTCCCCCTAATATTGCCCCGACAGAGGCGCGTCAAGGCGTAGCGCCGCTCCGTAGTGGACGGATGTTCCACCGTGTTTTCCCACAGAGAGAGCTAGAGCCCGTACAGGGGACGCAAGAGCAGGAACAGGAACAAGATTCAGTGCCGGGAACTCAGTATGATCTGTTAAAGCACCTGGATCGCACTCCAGCCAGAATCTCCATTCTTGAATTAATCAAGAGGTCCACCACTCATCAGCTGGCCTTGAAGGAATACCTGCAGAAGGTTATGGTCAATGAGGACCTCCCGGTTGAACAGATAATTACAGTCTTGACACCTACTAGTAGTCAGCCGGCAATCACATTCCATGAACATGAGTTAGCACCTCTACCGGCAAGAAAATATGCCCTATGTATCACGGTTGATATCAACAAAGTAGCCGTTAAGCAGTGTTTGGTAGACACCGGTGCATCTATCAATGTGTTGCCTCCGAGCACTCTGAAGCTATGCGGTATCCCTGAGAGCCAGATACGGCCATCCACCATTACTGTCACAGCATATGACAATACAAAGAAACCCCCTCTGGGTATGATTACTCTCAAAGTCAGTTTGGGTCCAGCCACCATTACGGCAGATTTCCATATTCTGGATATGGACCCGACCTTTAATGGTATCCTGGGTCGCCCTTATATTCAGCAGCTTGACGCAGTGCCCTCTACAAACCATCAGTGCCTTAAGTTTCCGCACAAGGGCCGCATTATCAAGGTGACCAGCGTGCCGATCTTACCAGAGGAGGACATACATGTAGCTTCATCAGTTCCTTCCATGTGGCCAGCCAACAAGCCGTTATTATCTGTGTTGGACATTCACTGTCCACGACCGATGCTATCTGAGACTGTTACCACCGTTGCCATGACACCCCTGCCTTCTAAGGGGAAGAAGAAAAAGAAAAATATGATGAATACCCCCGGCTGGAACATTCTGATAAGGATGGGATATCAAGATGGCAAGGGCCTGGGTGCCAAACTCCAGGGCAAGATTAGGCCCATTAAGCCTCAAAAAGTGATTGCACGAGGCGGCTTAGGCTACAAAGCACCGGACAAGAATGAAGGAGAGCCGTGGGCTGTTATGACGTCCACCTTCAAGCCAGATCGCCAGCCACTCACCTGGACTTTAAAGACACATTTTGTCACCGGTGGCGTTCAGAACAATGAACAGACTACCGTCGTTACTTCATTACTTGATTGTCAGGATGTGCACGCTAGACAGTTTGCGCGGCACATTGCCCCACTGGCCACTTACAAAACCTTGGAGACT
This sequence comes from Amorphophallus konjac, assembly GCA_022559845.1. NCBI lineage: Eukaryota > Viridiplantae > Streptophyta > Magnoliopsida > Alismatales > Araceae > Amorphophallus > Amorphophallus konjac. The sequence goes on from CM040122.1 coordinate 62,341,009, forward strand.
TTAAGGCCAGATAAAAGAAGAAAAATGGGTGACCCGGAATGTGACTGGTACAGGTGGTTTGACATGAATGATATCACTTTCTCTTTAAGCCGCCTGTTCATGCCGACAGATCCGAATGGCCGCCATTGATTCAAGAACTGATTGAAATGCCTGCCGCAATCACAGATAAAAGGCAGATGTTAAGTGACTACACAGATACGGGAGAGCCAGATGTCCCCTTTGAAGAAGGATTCTCCGTGGATAGGCTGTGGACCGGCCTTTTCTCCCTCACTTCTGTGCATCCGTCTGTGTTGGTTTCTCTCTATTCCCGTGGGTTTGGTCACGTGCCGCGACCACCACCGATTACCATCAACTTATCTCCCAATTCAATTCAGATTTCCTTCCCTATTGCTCCTTCGCTCCTCGAGCGATTTTCCAAAATCTCCATCTCGCCCCCGTATGGGCCATCTTTGATTAAATCTTTCTCCAAACTTGCAATCTCCACTCCTCCCACTATTCCCCCTTCACATTGCTTTTTACTTGAGAAAGAAAATAAAAACAAAGGAAAACATGAAAACGAAAAAAAAACGCCAAATCTCCAACATTCCAATCCTCCATTTCTATTGAGGAGACCTCATACTTTTCTCCCGAGCGCGTCCCAACCCAGGGGCCGCTCTTCCAAGATTCCTTGATAAATCTTTTCTCCCCCTCTGGTGAGGGGCCCTCCCCTGTATCACCTCCTGTATCCACTTTATCACCTCCTTCTTTCCCTTATAATCAAGCTAGTTGCTCTTCCTCCCTTTCTTCCTCTTCTTCTAATAAAAATCATGGGGTAAATTCACACAAGAAGGCCAAGGGTAAGCAGATTCCTCGCAGATTTTTGTTGGAATTGGCCATTAGATGCCAAGCTTGTTTAGCTCTCCCTGAGTTTGTGGAAGATCCAATTATCCTGCCAGAATTAGAAATTGAGGATTTTGTTGCTTCTTATGAGGGTTTGGGCGTTTATGAAATCATGAATGATGAAGACCCTATTGAAGAAGGGGATGAAAGTTATGAAGAATATGAGGACGAGGCTGATGCTTTTGCTAGTGGTATGAGAAGATTCGACGAACCATCAGCCTCAGTAGAAGAACCTACCAAAGAAATCAACTTGGGTACCGAGGAAGACCCTAGGATTGTCCTCATAAGCAAAAATTTGCCGTCCTCCGAAGAGAAGGCGCTCATCTTAGTTCTTCAAGAATACAAGGACACGTTCGCATGGAGCTATGAAGATATGCCTGGATTAGACCCTGCGCTCGTTGAACACCGTCTTACACTTAAGCCAGGATCTGTCCCGGTAAAACAACGGTTGAGGCGTTTCCATCCTAGCATGGCTTTGAAAATGAAAGAAGAGGTCGATAAACTCCATAAGGCTAGATTCGTTAGAGTCGTCCTCTATCCCAATTGGGTGGCTAACATTGTCCCGGTTATGAAGAAAGATGGAAAAGTTCGAATTTGCATAGATTTTCGGGACCTCAACCGGGCGTGTCCTAAGGATGACTTCCCCCTCCCTCATATTGATGTGCTGATTGATAACACGGCAGGATTTGAGACTCTTTCTTTCATGGACGGCTTTTCAGGCTACAATCAGATTCGTCTGGCTGAAGAAGACCAAGAGAAAACTTCATTCACTACACCATGGGGCACATATTGTTATGTGGTCATGCCCTTTGGACTTAAGAATGCTGGAGCCACTTATCAAAGGGCCATGATGGCAATTTTTCATGACATGATTCATATTTATATTGAGGTGTATGTGGATGACCTGGTTGTGAAATCAAGGACAAGGATTGAGCATCCTGGGGTTCTGGCTAAGGTTTTGCAGAGATCACGAGAATTTCAATTGAAAATGAACCCCAAGAAGTGCGTATTTGGCGTTTCTTCAGGGAAATTACTTGGATTTATCGTTAGCAAGAGGGGAATTGAAGTTGATCCCAACAAGGCGAAGGCCATTAGAGATATGCCTCCTCCCAAGAATCTGAAGGAAGTTCGAGGATTAATCGGGAGGTTGCAATTTATTCGCCGCTTTGTCTCCCAGCATTCACAAAGATGTAGGCCGTTTTACGAGCTTACCAAGCCGGGAGTCAAGTTTAATTGGGATGATAAATGTCAGGCAGCCTTTGACGGATTGAAGGATTATTTGGTCAATCCTCCTGTCCTGAGGCCGCCAATTCCAGGCAAACCACTTATTCTTTATGTTTCAGTCCTGGATGACTCCGTAGGTGCTGTCTTAGCTCAAGTGGATGAGGAAGGTAAAGAGAGGGCAGCATACTACTTATCTAAACTCCTTAACCCCTGTGAGCAGAGATACTCAGCCATGGAGAAGACTTGTGCAGCTTTGGTTTGGGTAGTTCAGAAGTTAAAACACTATTTCCTAGCTCACGAGGTTCACCTCATTGCTCGCATGAATCCAATCAAATTCCTCCTTGAAAAATCTGTCCTCACTGATCGATTAGCACGCTGGCAAAGCTTCCTTTCTCAATTTGACATCACTTACATTCAGCAAAAAGCTATCAAAGGTTATGCCATTGCCGAACATCTTGCTCACCACCCTCTCCCCCGCTTTGATCCTGTCAATTCAGAGTTCCCGGATGAAGAATTAATGTCCATTAATCACCCCCCAGATCCTATGTGGACATTACATTTTGATGGAGCTCTTAATTCTCAAGGAAGAGGGATCGGCATGGTTCTCTTAACACCCGAAGGAGTCACCATTCCATTTGCTGCTCGGCTCACTTTTCCCGTCACCAATAACATAGCCGAATATGAAGCTCTTTTGGCCGGTCTTAAAACCGCTCATCAATATGGTGTCACCCATTTGCGAATCGTCGGTGACAGTCAGCTTATTCTACGCCAAGTGTTGGTCAAGTGCCGCACTATCAATCCTAAGCTCAAGCCCTACCAAGAACTCGCTTCAGCTTACGCCAAACTCTTCACTAAATTGATTTTCGTTCATGTCCCGCGTAGCCAGAACATTTTGGCCGACGCACTTGCTTCCTTAGCCTCCGCTTTAGTCTTCCCTCCTGAGCGTGATTTTCATGTCCCCCTGATTCATCAGCGTGATACTCCAGCCATTAGGGATCGTGCTTTTCTTGATATTAGGGATCAGGTGCTTGAGAAGGTTAGACGGAAAGAAGCTCTTGAAGGCAGAGAGGTCATGCTATTGGATTGGCAAGAAGAGTTGGCTGACGAAGAAAAGCCTTGGTATTATGAGATTGCCAGATACTGTAATGATCAGTCTTATCCCGAAGAAGCCACTGCTGAAGAAAAGAAAGCAATTAGGAGAGTGGCTCAACGTTATACTTTGGTTGGAGGTGTGCTCTACAGAAGAGGGCTCACCGGTGTTTTATTGAGATGCCTCGACGATGATGAATCTTGGAAAGTTGTGGAAGAGGCGCATTCTGGTGTGTGTGGTGGTCATGTGAACAGCCAGATGCTAGCTAAGAAGATTCTTAGACTAGGGTTCTATTGGCCCACTCTTGAAGAAGATTGTTCTATCTATGTTCGAAGGTGTGTTAAGTGCCAACTGCACGCCGACAAGATTCATTCTCCTGCTTCTTCACTCCACCCTACGTCCTCCCCATGGCCTTTTTCCATGTGGGCTTTTGATATCATTGGACCTCTTGGTGATTCGAACCTCCTGACCAAGCAAAAATCATTCATTCTCACGGCAACGGAGTACTTCACCAAGTGGGCGGAAGCAGAAGCTTACGTGGAAATTAAAGCATCAACCGTCTGCAAATTTATCATGAAGAACATCATCACGAGGTTCGGCATCCCAAGCACCATCATCACCGACAATGGACCTCAATTTATCTCCCAAGATCTCAAGGATCTCTGCAACAGGTATAACATTGCATTGCATCATTCTTCTCCCTATTATCCGCAGGGCAATGGCCAAGCAGAGGCCACTAATAAAACTTTAATCAAGATTGTTAAGAAGACGTGCGAGGCTAATAAATTCTCGGATTGGCCAGACAAGCTGGTTGAAGCTCTTTGGGCCTACCGCACTTCCATTCGAACCCCCACTGGGCAAACTCCTTTTGCCCTTACTTATGGAATGGAGGCCGTAGTCCCTTATGAGATTCTTATCCCCTCTTTGCGAGTACAATTGGATGAGGAGCTCTCTATCGATGAACGTCGTGATTCACTCCTTGCCCAATTGGAACTCCTAGATGAGAAGCGTCTGGTCGCCGCTGAGCATGCGCGCGTTTACCAAAACAGGCTCTCACGTTTTTATCAAAAGAAGGTAATTGAGAGAAAATTTAAGGTCGGTGAAATGGTAATCAAAAGAATTTTTGTAAAGCCGGGTGGCCCTCGTTCAAAGCTCCAACCAAATTGGGAAGGGCCGTTTGTCATAAAAGATGTTTATCCTGGCAATGCTTATAAACTGGTTAATGCTGAAGGAGAGGAATTAACTCACCCCTGGAATGGTTTGTATCTCAAGAAATATTACCCCTGAACAAAAATCCAAACAAAAATTGAAAACTTCACAAAAATCCAAAGAAAATAGAAATCTCCCAGATAATCCAAAAAAAAATCTGAATATTTCCAAAATCCAAAACAAAAGAGTTTTCTTTCATGGTTCTCCCTTTTGGGCTGACATAACATGCAAAGGTCACCGGTCCGAAAGGTCAAAATCCAAAATCCATTTGTCAGTCTTGCTAATTTAAAATGGGAGTTGACCCCGCACACACTACACACTTTACTCTTGAGCTCAAGCAGTGCAAAATCTGATGGAAAGTCGAAATCAAACTAAAGGCGAAAGACGATATCCATTCTTTTCTTCTTCGGCCCACAAGGGAGGAAGGGAGGTCTTGAGGTAGACACGCCAAGCCTATCCGCCGCCCTAGTAGGAGGAAGTCAGGGCCCAAAAGGGAACAAATGCCACAAAAGCCCAAGTACAATTAGGTTGTTCATCAGTTCAAATCTATTCAATGCAAATCAATTCCGAAGTGAAAGTCAAATGGTGAAAAAGAAAAGCATGTCAAGAGGGCAAAGTCCCCGCAAGGAAAACCTTGGGCGTATGCATGCATTATGAAGAGGCAAAAAAGGCAACAAAGCGTCCCTACGCCAAAGACCGAACCCCAACAGGCATAAGGATAGGGGAGGTAGCTTTGCCTCAGGCATCTTTGAATCTTTTGTGAGCTTCCTCATAGCTTCTCTTTTATTTTGGAAAAGTCATGAACCAGCAGAATGGTCGAGACAAACTGAAGAGAATGCACTGTACGAAATCTTGTGTATAAGTTTAACCATATTCACGCCAATTCCCCTTTTAATTATTCAAGAAAGGTTAATGGAACTTAGAAGATGACCAAGTAGGGCCCACCACCTTGATTTCTTTATCAGCCCAATTTGGGAGGAATAAAAATTAACGCCTTTGTTCAAGGCGCTTTTATGCTGATTCACGCCTAGATCATAGTCGTTTCTTTAAAAATAACGCCTCCTGGAAGGTCGTGTTTTCAACAAAATTCAATAATCTTTGCACGGTAACGCCGTCTCCAAGGGCGTCTTTCACGATAGTAACGGCCTAATCTAAGGCGTGTTTTTTAGAAAAATCTTCAAAATATATATATATATATACTGAAAAGAACAAAAATAAATTCTTCATGTTGCATGAATTGCATTCTTGCCTGGACATCTTTTAATTATTGTTTGCATACGTGTGATTGCATGAGGCATCCCCGAGTTTTGATTATTTCATTTTGCCTTATTAAAGGCTTGGCCCCTTGACCCATTATTAAGGTCAAAATATTTACACCCTTTGCTCACCGGGCAAGGGGCCAAGTCGAACAGATGAATTAACCTGTTTGTTCAAGTGAAAACCGCAGCCGCAGATACAGGGCAAAGTAAAGCAAACACGAGGAACGAGAGAAGAAAAAAGTACACAAACACAAGTCCACAACCACACAAGTGCTCAGGTAACAAAAGCTCAAATCTCATATATATATGTGTATCATCATGTCTATCATGTACAGGTGTGAAGGTGGAGGAGTACAAGTACAGAACTCTCAACTCTCGCCTCCACCCTCCTCTACTCTCCTGCTCTCAACCTCCTCCTCACCATCCCGAACTGGCGCCGGTGGAGGAGGCATAGGCCCCCGTGAAGAGGCCGGAACCCGAACGTGTCCTCCTGCCTCGCTCCTCTCTCGGAGGGAAGAACCCGCCACAAAGGTGGAGCTGGTGAAGGAGTACCCCGCAGCCCGTGCTCGCTCACGGCCTCGCTGCAACCGCTCCTCGACACTCGAAGCCGCTCCTGGGAAAGGATCAACTGGGTCCTCGAGTCCGCCAGCTCACGCTCTCGTGCCAACAACTGCTCCTGGAACCGGGCACGCTCCGCCTGGTGCTCCTCCCGCTCACGAGCCCGCTCCTCGCGCTCCCGAGCACGCTCCCTCCTCTCCAGCTCCAGGGCAACCCGCAGCTCGGCCACGTCCTGAGGAAGCTCACTGCGTTGCTGCAAGGCCCGCTGAAGCTCTACGATCCGCTGATCGCGGATCGACAACTCGGTACGTATCGCCTTCAGCTGAGCAGCCTACAAACAGGTAAACAAATCATCAGTTCCACAGTTCAATAATTCATGAAATGAAATAACAACATGTGACTAAAGGTAGGTCACGCACCTGTGAGCTCGTCGCTCGGAAGCCCTCATCTACGCAGATAAGAGTGGCTCGAAGCTCTTCACTCTGTAAAAAATGAATTTTTATCAGTGCACAATTTATATCTAATCATTATTTGAATGAGGTTTCAAGTTCAGAATTTACCCGTGAAGCAAGGTCACGCTCCGCCACCTCGGCTCGCGCTATCGCACCAGCCAGCTGCTCCGTCAGTGCAGTCACCTCTGCACTAGGCCCCCTCGAGCTGGAGGCCTCCCCTGGATCTCTCCTCGCTACTCCCTGCTGGGCACGCTGCATTCATTAAGACCGTCAGTGGCTAATCATTAATTCAACACAACAAAAGAAAAAAATTCATTTGCATATAGGAATAATTTAAACACTCACCAGGGTCTCCAAGTCTGCCCGTGTGGCAGCTAGCTGGTCCTCCAGGATGTGGAGGTGGGCCTGTGCATCTATCGCCGCTATGTCCCTCGCATCCTGCATTCATTACATGTTAATCGCATAATAGTTACATAAGCATTTGCATTTAATTTAGAAATAAGTGCATTCATACATACCCCTAAGACCCTCATCTGAGGTCTGCCGGCGTGAACCTCCCAGTAGCGCCGGAGGTACTCGGAGCTGTCAGTCGCGTGGGAAACGACTGTGGTCCCGCCTCGCTGCCAGTCGGCGTACTGCTCCTCGAATCGCACCCTCCAGTCGGTCGTCTTGGTGCGACCGCGGGTCTTCTTGCCAATCCCTCGAGGCTCTCCGACCTCGATCCACTCCTGGGGCAGGCCCAGGGTCCTCATCACTAGTCGAAGCCGTAACGGCTCAATCTCGCTCAAGCAGTGTAGCCACAGCTCACGCCCGAAGCGAGGTCGCCCCGATACGACCCAAGGCTGGCCCTCATCGGTCATCCCCTCATATGGTCTCCACTGCACCTGCATTCATGAACACGCATCATTATCATTTCATCATATTCAAATAAACAACAAAAAGAAATGCATATCATTCATTCATACATACCAGCGAGGGAGGGAAGTCGCGGAACTCTCTCCGTAAAACCCACAACTCGTAGTCAAGTGGGGCGCCAAAGATAACAGGCACCCAGCGTCGCGCCAGGGGGAAAGATCCCTCAGCTCCTGGCCGTGGGTCAACGCGCCCCATCGGCATGTATAGGTGGCTCCACACCTGCATCCATGCATTGCAATTAGTACTATATTCACATGCATCATAACAAAGAAAAGATAAGAAATGAGAAATTGCATACCTGAAGAAGAGGTGAGAAGCCACTGACGGTCGTCTCACGGCCTGTCCCCGTGGACAGATCGGCCATCAAATGCGCCAGCAGGGCCGCTCCCCAAGCATATGTGCCAACCGTCTCCAGATCCTCAAGGATGCCTAAGAAGCGGCAGTTGATGACATCGGCTTTCGTCCCCAGCAATAATCTCCCGAGCAGCAGCAGCAGGAACCTCCTCAGGTCTCGGTCCGCTCTCTCATGGTCAGTCGGGTCCTGGCAGCATGCCGCTCTCACCCCGTCGGTCAGTCGCTGTGCAAACTCACCTAAGGTCTCCCCCGACCTATGCCTGGCATCTCCTAGACCCATCACCGTAGTCAGGTCCGTACGGAAAATGGTCCTACACTCGCTAGGTCCCACGTAGACCATCTCAAGCCCTAGTAGCCTCTGGGCCATCTCTGAATAGTCAGAATAGGTGAACCCACTCACGGCCTCACCATCTACCCGTAAACCTGTAATCCTGGCTACGTCCTCTAAACTAGGAACCATATGCCCCCAGGGCATCAGAAAAGTCCGGCTAACCCTATCCCATCTCTCCCTCAAAACCTGGATCAGTGCTAGGTCAGGTCTAAAAGGCTCGATGGATAGAAAAGCCCCAAACCCCATGGCCTCTACCCTAACCCTCTGGAAGTCGGGGAGACCCTGGTATGCTGCCCAGACCATGACCCATGAGATACGGGTCCTCATCAACCCCTGCATGTATTAAAAGAGAATTAGTTTTCTTAATTATTTGAGTATCCATGTGGAATTACATTTGATTTGGGTTAAATATTAAATTTTAGCATTTTTGGAATTCACGGCCATCCTCAGGTCGTTTCTTGATAAATTCACGCCCCTGTGGGGGGCGTTTTTCAGAATGAACTTTAATGTAACGCCCTTAATGAGGGCATTTTTTATGTTAATCACGCCTCAGTCTTAGGCGTTCTTTGGTGGCTGTTTTGCTATTTCTGAAACATATTTCTAATCACGCCTCGGTGTTGGGCGCTTCTTGTTGAATTAACGCCCTGTGGTAGGGCGTTTTCCTAAAGGTGGTTAATTTTGAATCGTTAATGAATGAAGCGACGCCCTCTGGTTTGGGCGTCTCTTGTTGAATTAACGCCCTACTGGAGGGCGTGGGTTTCTCAATTTAACAGAAAAATCGAATAACTGACAGCATGCGAAATAATTCATGAAAATATTTTTGGAAATTGTTTAATGAGCATGGAATTCATGAAAAATCATAAGTTTTAAGAAACGACATGCTTCAGGGCGTTTTTCATGAAGGATAATTAATTTTCAGAAATTAAAAATAATTAACGCCCCGGATTAGGGCGTTTCGTTTATGAGTAACGCCCCCATGGGAGGCGTGTTTTTTCTGAGTTGCAGGTTTAATGCCCGAGGGCCATGAAAAATCAAGAAAAATATAAATAAAATAAAATAAAATGGAATTGGGGAGGGGGAACCTACCTTCTTGTGTTTCTGGGGTTGTGGCCGTGGCAGTGGCCGTCTGGGCCGCCGGAGTTGCCCCCGGGGAGCGACCGCCGCCGTGCACGGCGGTCCTTCTTCTTCTTCTCCTTCTTCTTCTCCACCTTCTGCATCTTCTGTTTCTTCTATTGCTTCGCCCGTTGCTCCGTCGGCCTCGTCGCCGCCGGCCGTCGTCGGCTCTTCTTCAAAAGCCACGACGGCGAGCTCCTCCACAGAAATCTCTTCCTCTTGGGCGTGGGAGGCGTCGAGGTCAACCACATCTGGGGCGCTAACTCTTTGGCGTTTGGCCATGGCTAGGGTCTAGGGGGAATGAGATTGAGTGAGTTGGAGAGAGTGAGAGAAGAGAACGAGAGAGAGGCTTTGAGGGCTTCGGTTAGGGTTTGCAGAGAAAAGGGCGAAATAGAATGGAAGGAGGAAGGAGAAGGAGGCTTGATGGCTTTTGGGTTTCGAAAGGAAGACACGCCCTTGAGAAAGGCGTTTATAATAGAATTCACGTCCATTCTCTGGGCGTTTTATGGAAATTGACGACGATGATTAAGGCGTTAATTTATTTTGCATGGGGAACGATAACCGTCGTCAGACGCATTGAATGGGCGTTGATTGATGTGAGGGAAGTCATCATTGCTGTTTGAAGTAACGCCTCTGGTAAAGGCGTGTTATTCTTGAAACGTGACTATGGAAAAGGCGTTATTTTTGATGAGTCAACGATTATATTCTTTTGGGTTTGAATCTGTTCACGCCTTTCTTGAGGTCGTCATTCAAAGTAACGCCCACTGTTGCAGGCGTCAATTGTTGACGCAGGGCCCGTTGAAGCGCCTTGAAATAAGGCGTGTATTTGTTAATTCGCGACGCTCTTGGAGGCGTTATTCACAACAGAAACACAGTTTTTTGGATGATTTCGATCATAATCACAGTGGCAGTTGGCTCAATCAGAAAACAATCTTTATTATTTTGAAAAGAGGATCTACAATGACTAATGAGCCACTTTGGGCCTTATTTTTCTCAATGAAGTTATATAATTTTTCCACTATTCCTTGTCTTCATCCAAGTCTTCTACAGGTTGATGAAGCTTGCTTAGCCTCCATAAAGCTTGAATGGTGATAACCTCCTCACCATCTTCATTGTTGCCTAGATCCCTTGATTTGATTGGAGGAAGATGAGAGATGTCTTCTAAGTGTTGCCTTGGGAGCCCAAACTGAGGAAGGCACCGGTGTGCATTATATAAAACGAAGTCCGAAGCACCGATAAGACGAAGGTCCGTCCCGATGGAGAAGCGTGCACGAAGTTCCTGCATTTTGAATACACCCGGGGCGCAAGTAAAAAGATTCTTTGGCATTACCTTTAAGTGCTCCCTCCAATCCCCTCTTTTCTTGATTTGAGGAATTCGGTTGGTCACTCTATTGCTTATACCTAATAAGCCGGTTATATATGAGAGTGGGCTCTTTGAGAAAATTCTTGAGGGTTGTTGGGCTTCGTGGCATGAGTCGAATTTGAAGTGTAGATCAACCCAACTTGAGAGTGCTAGCATGCACCCGTAAATGGGCCTTCCCATGGACGCCGCTGTGAGCCCGCTATAGAGATATGCTAGGATCGCCGGTCCAACTCTCTCTTCTTCCCATAAGCTCACCACTGCGCTCAATTGGGACTCCTCTAGAAAGTCCTCCGTGGATGGGAATAGGAGTGCTCCTGCCAAGCACACCACGAAGGCTTTGGTCACTCTTTCTATCTCCTCTTCCTCTTTAGCTTGATCCGCTCTCTTGTACACCCACGAGGCGAGCTTCAAGAGGTTAACTCCTTTAGTGACCTTGATTTGGTTCACTATATTCGGGCTAGGTATTAACGAGGTTAGCAACTCGTGGGAGGAGATGGGCCTTGGCATGATGGCCATCTTTTCTTCTTCTCCGTGTTTCATCTTTCTTAAGCCTAGGATCATCTCTACTTCCTCCAGCGAGATGGTGGCTTCAAAAGTGGAAAATAAGAAAGTATGGGTGGAAGGATGCCATGTCTCAATCAATGCTCCTATGGCAGCCCAATCTATGTGGATTTGATCATAATGCTTGGCATGGGTTATCAACCCCAAGAGATGCCATCTAGCTACATATACCCTCATGTCTGATGTGAATTTGGAGAGGATGAGGGGCAACCATTTGATTTGGACATATCTTCTAGCCCCTGGAAGATTTGGGTACTCCTGTGAGAAGAGGGGAAGAAAACCAAAGAAGAGGTATATGAGCATATGACATGTTCAGTAACAAAGAAATAAGCATGTGAGCAGTTCGCTAGAACAGTACGCACAATAAAAAAGTTGAAACTAACCTGATGCATGCATATCCTGTTGCTTACATGACCTTGGATATCGTTAATCCTGGGAGTTGAGAATTTTGGCCTTTTCAGTGCCCTGTCCATCGTCAGGAGAAGCTTGGACGGTGCAACCTGCAGAGCAGATGAAGAAGGAGAAGGACAAGAACAGAGAGTTTCGGCGGCTGCAGGGTTTTGGTTGATTATGTTGAAGGAGGGCCTCCTATTAATAGAGATTTAGAGAATTGTAAGGCTGTTGGAAGTTAGAAGTTCGATTGGGTTAAGGACTGTGCTGTTAAATTAGGAAACGGAAGTTCGTGCTGAATTAACGACGTTGGTTAGGGCGTCGATTTTTAAATTGACGACCTGACTGACGACGTGTTATATTTAACGCCCTAGCATGGGGCGTGTTTTTCTAAGCTTCCGTTACTGTTTACGCCTTTGAGTAGGGCGTGTTTTAAATGTTTAACGACCTATGGTCAGGCGTTTTCATGCTGTTAACGCCCTATTCTTAGGCGTGTTTTATTGGATTACGAATTTTGACCTCTTCATGCTTTGACGCTTTAATGAACCTAAGTGCTATTATTTTGATGAAATTGTCTATGATTAAGCACTTATGATCATGTCATGTTCTGAATTGATGGAAAAAGGCTAATAAGTTTCAAAGTGCAGAAGTTTGCAGGATTCGAGGCGTTTGGATCACTCATAGGAGCAACATCTTGCCACCTTGTATCTGTTTCTTGTAAGCATTGTTACTATATGATATCTACGCTATTATATTATGTCAAGGACCTTGTAGTTCTGGTGAACCTGAAATTTGAGTTCCCCTTCATCAAAAACGATGACGATTTCAGGAGAATCTTGATCACACGGATAGGCCGTTGAGTTGTTAAAAGTTTGGGACGATGGTTCCACTTTCTGAGTTGATGCGCGGACAAACGGGCTTCGGCTTAGTGTTAGCTCAGAAATATGGATTCTTGACCAGACCTAAACAGCTTGGCAATATTATCCTTGATTATTTTCTATTTTTTAGTTTGTTTTAACCTTTTCTTTTAGCCCAGCATGCATCATGTAGGACTTTGAGTTTCATGCTGAAAATCTTCATATTATGGCAATAATGAAGTTCACTCGCTCTCGGTTGAATTGACATGAGATATTCCACTTTAAATCAAGTACTTCGTTCTATTTGAAGCCATTCAGGCTGATTCCTTGAAAGTGTTCCTTTTGTTGGATCTTTATCCCAATTCTCTTTACTTTTCTGCAAAATTTACCTTGGTTGCAGCACGTCCACATTGGCTGGTAATCGCTCTCCAATGGTCTTTCCCTGCCGTGCCCACGCGCACACCCTTTATTACTTAGTTTAACCTCCTTTTATCCAACAAATCGATTGTTTCCTTGGAACCACTCAGAGTTGTTTCATTCAGAATCTTGGAAAGATTTCCAATGCTTAGTGTCTGAGGCGTGTCACATCACACCTTGGCGTCTCCTTATCAGTTCGTTCCACTTCATTCCTTTCATTACACTTCGCTCCATTTCCGTCTCACTCCCTTGCAAAGCAGACGCCAAGGCGGGGCAGCTGTAGACACGCCAAAATTGACGTTTTGTTGATCAAATCTCATGTTATTATATAAATGCCCCAAGTGGACTTCAATATTCCTATAACGTGAAGTTTTTCTATTTTTGAGTTTTTCTGCATTTTTCCTGTATTTTTGTGAGTCACGACTTGATTAAGGGCGTTAATTTCAAAAATAACGACCTGTTGTAGGGCGTTTTCAAAGAAAGGACGACCGTATGTGAGGGCGTCAATTCATGGTGTTATCCCTTAATTTCTGGAATTATCTATTTTCAAAATAAAAGGCATTTTGTGAGTAACGCCTTTTCTCAGGGCGTAATTTTAATTAACGCCGTTATCTCAGGCGTGTTATCTCAGCTTTCAAACAAGGCAATGTTTCATTTCCAAAATTAAATCCAGGAAGAAACGCCCTTTCCTAGGTCGTGTTTCAAGAAAACGTCTCTGTGAAGGTCGTCAATTCATAAAAGACGCCCTGTATTAAGGCGTGTTTCACTCCAGAGTCCTTCCTTTTTCCATCTTTCCCTCACAGTTCCCTGCCATCCATGGACTCTTGCTCGATCTTGATCCTTCCCTGGATGCCTCATTGCCTGTTCTTATCATTCCTTGGTTTGATCACATCCGCTTGAGGCACTATAAATTGAAGCCTTGATCGATCGTGTTGAAGGTTAAGCACTTTAAGCATTCAGAGGGTTAAGCGCTCAGAAGCTTGAATATCCATCACGAGCAGAGCCTTCTTCGTCCTTTGCTGCCTCCCCTCTGCATCCTTCGATTGGGCTGCATCCGGTGCTTCGTCCATCTACATCCATCAACACATTCATTCGGTTTTCCCTTTACTGTCGCCAGGGACAGCAGGGTTTCTCATCTTTTCATCTATTTTGTTTTACTTCATTCATATCATCATCCCTCCGTCCTTTATATCTCTATTCACCCTTCACATCTGTTCACGTCTTGTTGCATTTCTTTTTATCATCAAACTCCCCTTCCCTTAAGTCTTCTTAAGGGGTTTAAAAAGAAAACAAAAAAAGAAGGTGCGCATGTTGATGTCTTTTCATCATTTTTATGTTGGTTCTTGACTGATACTACGGCACTTTGGCTGATCCCCTTTCTTTTGCTTGTCTTTCATTGTCTTTCTTACAAGGTAATCAATCAAGAAAACCCACTTCGTCGGCCGGCCGATTGGAGTTGGAGGAGGAGATCCACATTCATCCCGCATCCCATCTTTCACCAGGTACATGCGATCTTATTCTTTTTTATTGAGGTAAACCCTCTGGCGATCACACACTCCCCTTGTGCACCTCGTGCATTGTTTCATCTCCACCATTATTTAATGTTTCCCTTTTCCTTTCCTTTTTAACCTCACTCCAAAAGTGTGGATTTTAAAGGGATCTACATATGGGGGTCGCGGAGTTCAACCTATCCCTTGGCGACTTCAGAATCAAGGTCCAGTTCCATGTAATCAACTCCAACACCTCCTACAAGGCGTTGCTTGGCGGACCCTGGCTACACCAGAATAGGGTGGTGCCATCCACTCTACACCAATGCATCAAGTATCCCGGCAATGAGAAAGAGGAGAGAATCTTTGCTGACCTCCACCCTTTCGAAGTGTTCGAATGTCACTTGTCGGACGCCACTTTGTATTTAGAGAAGCCGAAGCAAGCTCCCCAAGTCACTCAGGACAAAGGAAAGAAGAAGGTAGAGCCTGACAGCTGGTTCCCTCGACCACCTTCAGGCTATGTGGCTCCCCCTCAGGTGTCATTTGTTTCTGAGGCAGAAGGGGTGTTCAAAGCCACTCCCCTTCCCATCTACCCTACACCGGGGACGTCCTACCTCGAAGACTTGCTGGAAGACGTCAGAGTCCCGCCTGGGATCATCAAGCCTCTCGCAGAAAATTGACTGCCGGGCCATCTAACCCTTGAAGGTCTTCGAAGTGCCTAACCCCGGGGGCCCGTCTACCATCTTCTATGTAGCTGAAGAGCACCCGATCAGAGGGGATGATGATTGTAAACTCCCCGACAAGCTACACGACCCCCTAGTCCCGATCATGGGACTTCCTGACATAACGGGCCGTGTAGTCAAAATGACCAGGAAACAAGGGATCCCCTTTTGTCACCTCTCCAGTCGGAAAGAAATGTTCAAGAAAATGTGGAACCCGCCGAACATGGACCGGAGGTTGTTACAGATTACCCGGCACCCAGGTCTGGGCTTCTCAATAGAAGACTCCTATGAAGCCGATGTGATATCAGTCTTGGCCCTAGATGGCAGTAACCCCGCAGGCAATGCAGGCCTACGGGAAGCAGAAGACCGTCGACACACCACGCCTCCGGCTGATGAAGATTAAGACGAAGAAGTGTTCCTATGGAACCCACCTCCCTGCAAGGACATGGGGAAGGTCCCGCCCTCCTCTGAGGGATCGACCCCGAATGGCCACAGCAACAGGGTGCCATTGCCCTCGCCTAACGTTGATGCAAAGGACGGGGAAGCGAGTCGTACTCTAGGACCCCCTCGGTACGACTCTGCCCTATTTGCCTTGTGCTATCAGCAACAGCGGGAAATTGAGATGTTGAAGGCTCGGTTGGCCAAAGTGACAGCACTTGTGTCTGACTTAATCGGGGGCATCTTCTGCCAGCAGAACATTGGCGTGCACTGGTCCCCAAACACCATCCCAAACGCCCCCATGCACTTGAAGAAGGGAGCAATGGATGCAGCTGTTTCATCCGCTAGACGATTGGCTGGGCAAAATCCTACACTACAAGAGAGGATGCAAAGGCCTTACTCTTTCCCAAAGAACAAGACCCGAGGGATTTTTGACTGGGCCTGCCATTATGGCAAGGTCTCCCTCCCAAGGTCTAAAAGGCCGCAGGATGCCCACAGAAGCGGCGACCCCTTGTTTTGCCCCTATCACCAAATACTGGGTCACCCTATCGAAGACTATTACGTCTTCAAGGATATTGCTCAAGACTTCATTGAGAGAGATAAGCTCAGAATGGGAGATTATGTGGTGGCTCCGCCGCGCCCCCATGTGATGGGCAGCCACGAAAGAAGTATCTACATGGTGTCAGTTCAGCACCAGATTTTTAAAGATACAGCTGAGAATGAGCAACCCCGGCCGCCGGCAGTGGAACAGTCCCCAGTGTGGCAATCAATCATCCCGGCTCCTACAGGAGCCGTCTACGATAATTACCAAGAAGATCCTGGCAAAATCCTTTACTTCTCTGCGCGGGAGGATCCCTCGAATCCATAGCCAACGAGCCCGAAAGAGGGGGAAACAAACAAAGCCTCATTGCCCAACGAGGCGGAGCAAGAAAACGACTATGGCGTCCCCGAAGCAGAAGATGGTGAAGACCAGGACTTCATTGACCTACTACCAGTGCCGCCGGAAATTGAAGATGGCGGCCAGGCCACAGTAGATGAGCTCCTTAAAATTAACATGGGCACGGAAAATGACCCCAGACCAACCTTTCTAAGTGCCCTTTTATCCCCACAGGAGAGGGAGCAATATGTGATGTTGCTGCAAGAATTCCGGGACTGTTTTGCCTGGAACTACAAAGAGATGCCCGGCCTCAACCCTGGTGTAACTCAACACATTCTGGCTATTGATCCTAAGGTGGAGCCGGTGAAGCAGTCCCCCCGTCGCATGAGGCCGGAGCTGATAAACCAGATTTGTAAAGAAGTCGACAAGCTCATAGATGTCGATTTTGTAGTTGAGAACCAATACACCACCTGGTTGGCCAATATTGTGCCAGTGAAGAAGAAGAATGGACAGATCAGGATCTGCGTGGACTTCCGCGACCTGAATAAAGCTTGTCAGAAAGATGACTTTTCGATGCCCATCACCGAAGTAATGATTGATGCAACTACTGGCCATGAGGCCTTGTCTTTTATGGACGAGTCATCCGACTATAATCAAATCTGGATAGCTGAGCACGACCGAATTCATACGGCTTTCCGGTCGCCTAAAAGAATATTCCACTACAAAAGAATGCCCTTCGGCCTTAAGAACGCCAGCGCCACATACCAGCGTGCGATGACCAAGATATTCGACAAGCTACTTTACAACAAGGTCGAATGCTACATTGATGACTTGGTCGTCAAGACAAAGAAAAGGGGGGACCACCTGAATGACCTCAGAGTCATCTTCGAGAGACTCCGACAATATGAGCTGAAAATGAACCCGATGAAGTGTGCCTTCCGCGTCTCCAGTGGAAAGTTCCTCGGCTTCATTGTCCGATACAGAGGGATTGAGATCGACCCTTTTAAAATAAAAGCTATTCAGGAGCTACCTCCTCCGAAGAATCTGGGAGAGTTAAGGTCCCTGCAAGGTCGGCTGGCCTACATCTGCAGATTTATCTTCAATTTGTCGGGACGCTGCCAGCCGTTCCACAAATTAATGATGAAGAATGCACCTTTCAACTGGAACCAGGAATGCCAGAGGGCCTTCGATCGATTGAAGGATTACTTGAAGACCCCGCCCGTGCTAGGGGCACCTGTCAAGGGAAGGCCACTTATTCCATATATAGCTGCCACCGAATGCTCACTGGGGGCAATGCTCGCCCAGAACAATGATGAGGGAAAGGAGCAAGCTCTCTATTACCTTAGTCGAAGACTGGTAGGGGCAGAAGCAAAATACACCCCGATTGAGAAAGTATGTCTCACCTTGGTCTTCGCTGTCAAGAAGCTGAGACATTACATGCTCTCGCATGAAGTGAGCCTGATATCTAAGGCCGACCCAATCAAGCACATTTCTCCCAGCTAGTCCCGAAGGGACGTCTCGGCAAGTGGGCCATACTGTTAATGGAATTTGACATCACCTACGTACCGCAGAAGGTCGTGAAAGGTCAAGCCGTAGCAGACTTTTTCGCAGCGCACCCGGTGCCTGAAGACTCCCCATTGGCCACGAAATTGCCTGAAGATGAAACACTGGAGGTGGTCCAAGTCCAGCAGATCGCCTGGCAGATGTACTTTGATGGGGCTTCGAGAACAGAAACAACCCCGTCCGGGCATACAAAGGTACGGGCTGGGGCCGACATCATCCTCAGATCTCCGGAGGGGGAGACGCTGCACACCTCCTGCTCCATTAACAAGCCCTGCACGAATAATGAGGCAGAGTATGAAGCTCTGATCATCGATCTCCAAGTCGCTCTGCAAATGGAGATTAAAATACTACATGTATTTGGCGATTTACTATTGATCGTCAAGTAGGTCTAGGGACAGTTTGACGTTCGAAAGCCTGAGCTACTCCCTTACCACGCCAAGGCAAAATGACTCATGGAGCAATTCTACCTCATTGAGATAGGCCATGTCGCCAGAGAGGAAAATGCACAAGCCGATGCACTGGCGAAGTTGGCAAGTTCATTGGCGGTGCTGCCAGATGGATCCCTCAGCATCAGGGTGGTAAATTAGCGTCAAGTACCTAGCATGATAGAAGAGCCAGAAAAAGAAGAACTTGAGGTCACCACAGTGGAAGCCATCAGCCTACCCGACTGGAGGGACCCCCTCATGCAGTGGTTTACATACCAGCAACTGTCCAGACAAAGGGAAGAGAAGATCAAGTTGATCAGAACAAATGACTCTTATGAGGTCCGGAACGGGATCCTATTCCGAATTATGGTAGATGCCAAACGGAAAGTACTCTGATGGGGCATCAGAGGTGATTTCCTTACACGGGTGGAGTGTATTTGTGTGTTATGGCTTGTATGAGATTGTAATTGTGTCATTTCTTTCATTTGGGCTCCTTGTAAGGCTTATATCAAGCCAATGGGCCATTTGTAATGTAGAGTCCATGGCTAGGTTGCCATTAGTAGAGTCCATTAGGAGCTTATTTCATATTGGGTCTTAAGGCATTCATTATGGACCTTAATAGCCACTTAGGCCCAAATAGGCTTCTCTCTCTCATGGGCCACCAAGGGTGGAAGAGTCTAGCATGGTTAGTGGGCTTGTAACATGGCATTTGACCACACTTGGCCCAAGGGAGGCCCATGAAGGGGGCGCCCCCTTCTTTGGCTCTATTAGGCTAGTTAGGTGTGTATTAGGTGGAGTTTGAATGTAATTAGTCTAAGGTTGAATGGAGATGGTCAAGGTGGATTAAAAAATTGTATTTGGTGTGTTATTCACACCTCATCTCAGCCATTCAATCCCCAACCCTTGATCCAAGGGTCCATATTAGATTTGATTGGAGTCATATATAATGTTGTATTTTCATGAGAAATTCAATGAAAAATCAGAAAATTTGTGAGTGTTCTTGAAGCTTGGTGCGCCCCTCTCTCCTCCCTTGGTGTTCTTCCTTCCCCAACCCCAGATCTAGAGTGGATTCTATCTCCTTCCTCCCCTCTCAACCTCCGGTGATCGTTTGTGCCGCCGCCGCCGCCGTTCGTGCCGCCTTCGAGCCGCCGTGGAATCGTCATCAAGTTTCTGTCCTGCTAGATAGAGGTGTGGTTCGAGAATTCCTGAAGCCAGCCACGAGTTCTGATCGATTTGAAATTTTGAGGGTTAGTTACTATCTTCTATCCCCTTCTCCACAAAAAAATTCCGGTTCAAAAGCC
Source organism: Amorphophallus konjac (assembly GCA_022559845.1). Lineage (NCBI taxonomy): Eukaryota > Viridiplantae > Streptophyta > Magnoliopsida > Alismatales > Araceae > Amorphophallus > Amorphophallus konjac. The sequence goes on from CM040122.1 coordinate 62,360,794, forward strand.
GCCGTGTCATATTATTTCCTCTTCGTTCAACTCTCAATTTCAGATCTGTTCTGTCACTGTCTACAGTGACAGTAGCCCTGAGATCTCCACCTTTGACCACTCTTTTGATTTTCTTTAGACCTCCCAATTTAACTGTGTATTATGTCCATCGTCCCCTACCACCATAATTTTTCTTAAATTTTTATCATCCTTCTACCTATTTTTCAAAATTCATGTTCTACCAGAGCTACAGTACTTTCAGCCAGATCCCAGATCCGACCTTTGTCCACTGAACAAATCACAGACAATCATAGACATATCCAAACATATCCAAACTAATTTTGTCATCTTCCCATCTCAATTTCTAACAACTTTGATGAAGAACACATCTTCGAATTCGGACATCCACATCACGGTCAAAGGCAATCAACAGTCAAGTCCTCTGCAGGCCTGAGTCTTCGGTTACTGTACAACAGAAGATTGAAAATTCCATAAGTCAAGATCCGAGCAGATCCGAGCCAGATCTTTGGGCCTAGGTTGAAGAACATCAAGGTAGCTTTCCAACGGCGCCAGTCTCGTGTCGATCCAACATCGGGGCTGATCGCAGCGCCCATTCTCGCCGGAGCGCGCGCTGCAAAACAGCAGCAACCAGCCCGTGGACAGCAAACTCGACGGGTGCCGATCGGAGCCGCCTGACCTCCGGGCGACGTTCCAGCTTGCCGCCAGCCTGGGGATCACCTCCACCAGTGTCCCCACCACAGTGGTGACACCGGGTCCCACACGGCCCCTCCGGACAGCACGTGGGCCCCACCGTCACTAGTTCGGGTGCTGCCGAAGCTACGCGGAAAGCCGCCCGTCAACCCGTATTCGGTCCTCCCGGGCCCCGTTGTGTCACCCTTTACCTCCCTGCGTGGAGTGGGCATATTTCCATTGCTGTACTATTCATGTATTAACCGTCCCGGGAGCACGAGTTTGGCCGGGCCCGTCGTCCCCACGCCGAGTGCGTGGAGGTATCGTCTTCGCTCCTACACTTGGCATTTCGCTTATTTCATATATGCTTGTTTATGCCACTGCTAGAGAGCATGTTTTAGGACCTAGCTTGCTATAATTTCATATCACCGCTGCTGCGAGAGAGTGAGCGAGACCGTCCCGTGACCCGATCCGGGCACGAAAGTGCGAGCCGACCACCCTAGCTCTTGCCGGTTTCTCAACCGTGCACGTCCGACGCTTCCCTCGTTAAGGGACGATCGTGAGCTTGTCGTGTCCGTGGTCTCGTCCCGCATCAATTTGGTATCAGAGCCAGTTTGAGTCTAGGGTGTCCAAAAAAAAAGTGTCATTCATTAGTCATTTACGTCTAAGTCGTGTTTAGGGTCATCATTGTTTTAAAACAAACAAAAAAAAGTGTCTTTTGCATTGCATCCCTTTACTCGGTATCTCAAAAGGTGTTGTCCGAACGTTAGGCTACGCCTATCAGGAAGGCCGCACACTTGCGCGAGTGACCTTCGGGTCGATTACCTCCGCCGCGTACCGCATTTTGGTTAAGTCTAGGCGCATCATTTGGCATTAGTGTGTTTTGCTTTAGTCGGCGTCTTCTAGTCGGTGTGTTTGCATGCCCACTCGTCAGGGTACTCAGTACTCACCTCCACCACCACCTATGGCCAACCCACGGGATACCTCGGGAGACTTCCACTCCCTACAAGAGGCGATGATGGCCATTATGACTAGGTTGGACCAATCCGATGCTAACTTTCGGACTTTCTCCGAAAATATGGATGGTCACCTTAGAGCCATGGAGGGGCGCTTGGAGACCTCTGACAGGTCGGTCCAAGACCTCGTTGGGCGGTTAGATAGGATGTCACACGGGGACCCTCCAGGGGCAGCCCAAGGCCCACCCGCACCTCCTCCCGCGGTGGCCCAAGTCCAACCCGCTCCCATGGCCCAAGTCCAGGCCGCTCCCGCGGCCCAAAACCAGCCACCACAGGCTCCTCCACCCGCCCTTCCTCGGGTTCCCCAACTACCGCACCGTGACCTTGGTCTCGAGGACTATGGTTCCGACAATGCCTATGAGGGATATGGTCAACACCGTCGTGGTTTTCACCCACAACGAGATGAGGATGATGATCGGGTCATTAAGACCGTGCGAGCGGACCCTCCCGCTTTTTACGGGTCTTTGGATCCGAAAGTCTACCGAGATTGGGAGTTCGGCATGGACCGTTACTTTGAGTGGTATGATATGTCGGAGCGTCGAAGGGTCCGATTCGCCACCATGAAACTCATGGGGCAGGCACAAACCTATTGGAAGAATGTGGAGAGCCTGCTACTTCAACGGCTAGAACCCCCAATCGACACATGGGCCGAGATGAAGAATAAACTTCGGCAAAAGTACCTTCCTCCCACATACCGCCAGCGACTCATCGATAGATGGCAAAGTCTTAGCCAGGGAGACCGGTCCGTCTCCGAATATATCACGGAGTTTGATGAGTACTTTCTACGATGTGGTGTCACGGAGGAGAGTACCATGCCCGTGTCCCGCTTTCAACGTGGTTTGCGGCCACACTACCAGTATGAGCTTTTCCGCCGCAATGCCAAGACGTTGGAAGAGGCATACCAGGTTGCTCTCGAGATGGAGCAATTTGAGGGAGAGTTCGAGTCTAGCCATCGGTTGGGCCCCACCCCTCTCCGTAGTGTCGAGCCCCGTCACTCCATAGGCCCGCATCAGCGGCCTCCCATGGCTCGACCTCAGGAGTCCACCCGTCAGGAGCACTTCGCTCCACGGCCTCATCCTCCTCCACCTCGGGATCTATTTCCACCCCAACCACCGGCACCCATTGCCCGTTCCCCGGCTCCTATAGCCCGTCCTCTGGCACCGGCACCCCCTCCACTACTGTCCAAAGCACCTACATCTCCCCCATTACTGCCTACACCCCCTACCCGACGGGATGATAAGGGTAAGGCCCCTTTTATAGGAGAGAGTAGTCGGTCGAGAGTGCAGTGTTTCCACTGCCATGGGTTTGGCCACATTGCCAGCGAGTGTCCCGCTCGCACCACCCTAGCCTTAGGTGTTGGAGGATCCGTACCTCCCGAGCTTGAGTGTGTTGATTACGAGGCCGATGAGGCACTAGTCGAGGAGTACTATACCTTGGGAGGGGAAGAGCAGGACGACTCTCCTGCCGCCCTGGATGCAGCCACCTAGTGGGCTTGATGCTACCACCTTCATCTAGAGTCATGCATAAGTCGGTGTGTTTTCCTTGTGTGGTTTGTTTTGAGTTGTGTGTTTTGAGTCGATTGTTTGTGTGGTTTACATACGTGTGTGTATTGCATGGTAAGTCTGCATGAGTCTTGTGCAAGCTCGTTGTCGGTCTCTTATGAGTAAGAGGCGAGTGGACTCACTTGATGAGTATGGGATCGGTTCCACATCTATACCCGGATCAGTCACCTATAGGGACTCAGCGGTGATTCCTAGTGAGTCTTCGAGCTGTTTTCTTCCCTTTTGAGAGTGCCCCTTCGGAGTGACCACCTTTAGCCCATAGCAGTTCGCATATCGAGTATATATGGAATGAGCAGGTGACGATCACTTGGAGCGGAACATACCCGCCCTACTTGGCACGGTGACGGATCCGCCGGAGTACTCGAGCATCCCTACCCCTACTCGAAGGGGTCGAGTTCCTCCCACCCGGGGAGAATTGATGGGGCATCAGAGGTGATTTCCTTACACGGGTGGAGTGTATTTGTGTGTTATGGCTTGTATGAGATTATAATTGTGTCATTTCTTTCATTTGGGCTCCTTGTAAGGCTTATATCAAGCCAATGGGCCATTTGTAATGTAGAGTCCATGGCTAGGTTGCCATTAGTAGAGTCCATTAGGAGCTTATTCCATATTGGGTCGTAAGGCCATCATTATGGACCTTAATAGCCACTTAGGCCTAAATAGGCTTCTCTCTCTCATGGGCCACCAAGGGTGGAAGAGTCTAGCATGGTTAGTGGGCTTGTAACATGGCATTTGACCACACTTGGCCCAAGGGAGGCCCATGAAGGGGGCGCCCCCTTCTTTGGCTCTATTAGGCTAGTTAGGTGTGTATTAGGTGGAGTTTGAATGTAATTAGTCTAAGGTTGAATGGAGATGGTCAAGGTGGATTAAAAAATTGTATTTGGTGTGTTATTCACACCTCATCTCAGACATTCAATCCCCAACCCTTGATCCAAGGGTCCATATTAAATTTGATTGGAGTCATATATAATGTTGTATTTTCATGAGAAATTCAATGAAAAATCAGAAAATTTGTGAGTGTTCTTGAAGCTTGGTGCGCCCCTCTCTCCTCCCTTGGTGTTCTTCCTTCCCCAACCCCAGATCTAGAGTGGATTCTATCTCCTTCCTCCCCTCTCAACCTCCGGTGATCGTTTGTGCCGCCGCCGCTGCCGTTCGTGCCGCCTTCGAGCCGCCGTGGAATCGTCATCAAGTTTCTGTCCTGCTAGATAGAGGTGTGGTTCGAGAATTCCTGAAGCCAGCCAAGAGTTCTGATCGATTTGAAATTTTGAGGGTTGGTTCTTATCTTCTAGCCCCTTCTCCACAAAAACATCCAGGTTCAAAAGCCGCCGTTTCATATTGTTTCCTCTTCGTTCAACTCTCAATTTCAGATCTGTTCTGTCACTGTCTACAGTGACAGTAGCCCTGAGCTCTCCACCTTCGACCACCCTTTTGATTTTCGTTAGACCTCCCAATTTAACTGTGTGTTCTGTCCATCGTCCACTAACACTAAAATTTTTCTTAAAGTTTTATCATCCTTCTACCTATTTTTCAAAATTCATATTCTACTGGAGCTACAGTACTTTCAGCCAGATCCCAGATCCGACCTTTGTCCACTGAACAAATCACAGAAAATCATAGACACATACAAACATGTCCAAACTAATTTTGTCATCTTCCCATCTCAATTTATAACAACTTTTATGAAGAACACATCTTCGAATTCGGACATCCACATCACAGTCAAAGGCAATCAACAGTCAAGTCCTTTGCAGGCCTGAGTCTTCGGTTACTGTACAACAGAAGATTGAAAATTCCATAAGTCAAGATCCGAGCAGATCCGGGCCGATATTTCGGCCTAGGTTGAAGAACTTCAAGGTAGCTTTCCAACGGCACCAGTCTCGTGTCGATCCGACATCGGGGCTGATCGCAGCGCCCATTCTCGCCGGAGCGCGCACTGCAAAACAGCAGCAACCAGCCCGTGGACAGCAAACTCGACGGGTGCCGATCGGAGCGGCCCGACCTCCGGGCGACGTTCCAGCGTGCCGCCAGCCCGGGGATCGCCTCCACCAGTGTCCCCACCACAGTGGTGACACCGGGTCCCACACGGCCCCTCCGGACAGCACGTGGGCCCCACCGTCACTAGTTCGGGTGCTGCCGAAGCTACGCGGAAAGCCGCCCGTCAACCCGTATTCAGTCCTCCCGCGCCCCGTTGTGTCGCCCTTTACCTCCCTGCGTGGAGTGGGCATATTTCCATTGCTGTACTATTCATGTATTAACCGTCCCGGGAGCACGAGTTCGGCCGGGCCCGTCGTCCCCACGCCGAGTGCGTGGAGGTATCGTCTTCGCTCCTACACTTGGCATTTTGCTTATTTCATATATGCTTGTTTATGCCACTGCTAGAGAGCATGTTTTAGGACCTAGCTTGCTATAATTTCATATCACCGCTGCTGCGAGAGAGTGAGCGAGACCGTCCCGTGACCCGATCCGGGCACGAAAGTGCGAGCCGACCACCCTAGCTCTTGCCAGTTTCTCAACCGTGCACGTCCGACGCTTCCCTCGTTAAGGGACGATCGTGAGCTTGTCGTGTCCATGGTCCCGTCCCGCATCATACTCCTCCGATGTCTATCCACTGAAGAAGCTTGGAAAGTCATGAAGGAGGTTCACGCCGGAACAGCTGGTGCACATCAGGCGGGACCGAAGATGAAAATCGAGATAAAGAAGCTCGGCTACTATGTTTGATGATTGCTGCAAGTATGCCAAGTCTTGTCAGAAATGCCAAGAGCACGTGACGGTGCCTAGGAGACCACCCGTGTCGTTGCATCCAACACTGCCCAGCTAGCCTTTTGCCTAATGGGGAACAGACATCGTGGGTCCACTACCCGCATCATCCGCTGGGTGCAAGTACATCTTGGCGGTAACTGATTACTTCTCCCGCTGGGCGGAAGCTGTTGCTTTAAAAGAAGTGACTGGAGAAATATGTTGACACCCGTTTTATGACCAATGAGTTGGATCATTTCCTTATTCATCTTATATGATGCTCCGAGTTGTTCACTTTTGTTGAGTCATCTTGGTCATTTTAAGGTTTCATTCATGGGTCGTTTCCTCCTTGGTTGGGTTTGGTTCTTCATCTTCGTTAACTGGACGTTGCTTGGCGAACTATCCACTCCATTTGTCATATTTTTGGTCTCTAACGCATCTATCTTAGCGCGTTATGGTATCTTAATGCATCTACCTTTGACCGTTACATCATCCAGAGTCCTTAAGCCTAAGGCTTCTTTCAAAGCTTATCTATTGATCTATCTGTTGAGTGTGACGGTCTATCGTGCGGCCGTTACCTTCATTATGACGCATTAGCTCTGATCCATCACGCCTTCCAGAGTCATCTGTTCAAAAACTTTGCCCGTTAGTCTTATCTCTTAGGGGATAAGGTTGTGTAACGGACTAGTCTTGGCGCGTTACCTTCTTGTGGCGGTCTATCGTGCAACCGTTACATCCATCGGAGTGTTCTGGCAGAACTGCTCTTTCTCTGCTACTCCGTGGCCAAATTAAGAGTTTGATCTTGTGATTTCTCTTCCAAATCCGATCCTCAGAACCTTCTGTTTGTTTCTATGGACTCTTGGGAGTATTATGTTTGCTAAGAAACCTCCTCCTTTTTAGCTGGATCATCTCCAATCCGACCCAAGAGTTTGGGGGTCTATAAATAGAACCCTTGACTTCATGACTTGATGAGGATATTTCTGGAGTTCGTGATGAAGTGCTGCCGCATCCCAGAGCTAGAACTAACCAAGGAAGTCTGCATTCCACGTCCATCATCGTCCTAAGTCCAGGGAGTATTAGCTTTAAGGGGCTAGTTTAGTCAAGTTCAATCTTTTAGTTGTTCTTCCATCTTCTATCATCCATGGCATGTTCCCTCTTCTTTTCCCACGTTCTTTCTCTTGCTGCATGCATCTAAATCCCCTTCCCATCTTTTAAACACCCCAGAGGGGTTAAAAAAAACCAACCACCCCCGGTATTCTCCCCTTCCTTTTGCATGTTCTTCAATTCTTTTGATTTATAGTTACTACACTTTGCAAAGGCTAATCTGGGTGTTTTTCTTTGTTGTCTACATTCTTTTGCAAGTTTTCCAAGGTTAAGGCATGAGGCCCAAGCTTCCTGGCCGGCTGGGAAGTGTGGAGATTCAAAGATTCCCAATTCCTTTTCTGCAGATATCTGACGGATCAAGGAAGGCGCGTTACGCTTCTCTGGCGCATCTACATTAGTCCGTTACACTTCACAGGGTTACAGATTATAGTTCCTGGTTTTCTCTCTCCTACAGGCGGGTGCTTCATCCACATATTCTAAGGTACGTTCCAAGTCCTTGGCTTGTTATTTACCTTGTGGCGATCACGTTCCTTATTAGTTGGGCAATAGCTCTCTCTCTTCACATCTTTTCCTTTAATTGCTTGTTCCACCCCTTGCGGTGTGTTTTTCTACTCTTCTTGCTCCACGCTCTGTGTGTGTTTTTATTTCTTCTTTAGTTTAGTTCCTTGCTTGAGATTGCTTGCCCATGCTTAGAGGTCATGATGGTTGCATTGGTGTATGTTGTGCATGCCTATTGGTTGGTTGATTACATTTATTCACATATCTGCATAATTGACCACCTCATCTTGCAATAAAGCAATCATCATCACAATCACAAATAATAATCAACAAAATCATTGCCAGATTTATTCGTCGCAACATCATATTCCGGTTTGGTACTCCGAACCGAATTATCTCAGACAATGGAAGCCACTTCTGTAACCAGAAAGTCTACCGGGTGGCAGAAAAATACAAGATTGACTGGAGGACGTCAACCCCTTATAACCCACAAGCCAATGGCTTGGCTGAAGCTTTCAATAAAACTCTTTGTACCCTCCTATCCAAAATTGTTAATTCTAACAAGAAAGACTGGGAAGAGAAGATGTATGAAGCCCTGTGGGAATATCGAACTATATACAAAACTCCAACAGGTTGTTCACCTTTTTCCTTGGTGTATGGCTCAGAAGCAATTGTCCCCATCGAGTTGAAAATACCCTCCCTTCGGGTCGCAATCCAACACGGGTTGGTCCGAGAAGAGCAAACGAATGTCAAGCGAAGGCTCGAAGAGCTCTCCAACTTGGAGGGGAAACGGCTCCAAGCCCAATAGCACATCCAGGTCTATCAGGCCCGAATAGCGCGTGCCTTTGAAGCTCGTCAAGGAACGTGAATTCAAAAAGGGTGACCTCGTTATGGTCAAGAGAAGAGAAGTCATGGCTTCCAACCCCAAGGGCAAGCTGAATGAGAATTGGCTTAGACCCTATGTAATCTAGAAAGTTTACGAGGGCGGAGCGTATGTAATCATCAATCATGGGGGGGGGGGGTTCAGTTTCCACCCCTTAATGGTAGGCATTTGAGGTTGTACCACGCTCCGATTCCCCCATTCAATGAATAATACATTTCTCCACCTCGCCACGGGTGAATTTGCATTACTATTGTCCAGATGGTTTGGCCACTATTTACCCTGCGTTTCAAAAAGGAAGAGGGAAAGAAAAAAAAGAACAAAAAGAAAAAAAGGAGAAGAGAAAATAAAAAAGAGAATAAGAAAGAGAAAGAAAAAAGAAGAGAAGAAAAAAAAGAAAGAGAAAAAAAGAAATGAAGAAGAGGAAAAAAATGAAGGGAAGAAGTGGAACCAGTCCCCGTAATTAACACTCACTCTTTTCATCAAGAGCACACCATGAGACAAATAAATCATGTCAGCCCTTGACATCATGTTAGCACTGACGAAGAACACCCCACCCGAACCTTCCGTTCAGGATTAGGGAATCAACCTTTCTCTTTGTGTTGGCACCAGTCCCGTACCAACGAATACACCAAAAGACAAACAAACCATGTCAACCCTTGACATCCTGTCGGCATTGACGAAGAACACCCCACCCAAACCTTTCGTCCGGGATTGGGGAATCAACCTTTCTCTTTGCGTTGGCACAAGTCCCGTACCAACGAATACACCAAAAGATAAACAAACTATGTCAGCCCTTGACATCCTGTCGGCACTGACAAAGAACACCCCACCCGAACCTTCCGTCCAGGATTGGGGAATCAACCTTTCTCTTTGCGTTGGCACCAGTCCCGTACCAACGAATACACCAAAAGACAAACAAACCATGCCATCCCTTGACATCCTGTCGGCATTGACGAAGAACACCCCACCCTAACCTTCCGTCCGGGATTGGGGAATCAACCTTTCTCTTTGCGATGGCACCAACCCCGTACCAATGAATACACCAAGAGACAAACAAACCATGTCAGCCCTTGACATCCTGTCGGCACCGACGAAGAGCACCCCACCCGAACCTTCCATCTAGGTTTGGGGAATCAACCATTCTCTTTGCGTTAGCACCAGCCCCGTACCAACGAATACACCAAAAGATAAACAAATCATGTTAGCCCTTGACATCCTGTCGGCACCGACGAAGAGCACCCCACCCGAACCTTCCTTCCAGGATTGGGGAATCAACCTTTCTCTTTGCATTGGCACCAACCCCGTACCAATGAATACACCAAAAGACAAACAAACCATGTCAGCCCTTGACATCCTGTCGGCACTGACGAAGAACACCCCACCCGAACCTTCTATCCGGGATTGGGGGAATCAACCTTCTTCCTTGTATCGGCACCAGTCCCGTACCAACGAATACTTTAAGAGACAAACAAACCACGTCCACCCCCAGCACCCCGTCAGCATGGACGAACAACCCACTTTTGACCAAGACCTCCCGTCTAGGTCATTGAATGAACAAACTCTTCTCTCCGTCCCTTCGGGTGACGAACAATCCACTTTTGGCCAAGACCTCCCGTCTAGGTCATTGAATGAACAAACTCTTCTATCCATCCCTTCGGGTGACGAGCAACCCCTTTTGACCAAGACATCCTGTCTAGGTCCTTGAACGAACAAACTCTTCTCTCCGCCCCTCTAAGGTCGAATCAACCTGGTGCAGACACCAGAGCGAGAGAGAAGCACGAACCGGCGAGCCGTCGGTACTGTACGAGGAGCACCACTCGGGCTACCTCGGCTTCCATCTGACTCAGAGACAGCCTGGAGACTCCCATTTGAGTCTCGGTATTTATAGTATTTATTGGACTTGTTTATGTGTAGTGTGTATTTTATTCGGTTTGTAATTCAGATTGTACTAGGGGTTTATTTGTAATTTGGGACCACCTGGGTCCCGCGGGCCCCTACCCCTTCTCCCATTGATCCACCTCACCTCTAGGGCCCATGTAGGGTCAGTCAACCTTCCATTGTGGGCTTCTAGAAGAGTTGGACCAAGGGGGGGACAAGAGGTTAACAAAGTCCAAAGTGGAACCACCCAAAGTCAAGGGGGCGCCCCTCTTTTAATGTATTTTATTTGGTTTGTATTTTTATTTTAATTTGGTCCAAACCACATGGGAGAACAAAATGTGGACTCCCTTGTTGTGCCTCTACGGTCATTTGAGTCATCTTGCGGTCACTTGGGTCATTCGACATCATCATGTGGTCATTTGAGTTATTTGACATTCTTGGTTTTGATAATGGCTAAACATTATTAGTTATTGTTATTTTTCACTCTTATATGACTGACATACGTGATGTTTTGTTCATGATAGATATGTAAATGAATGGACAAGGAATGGAGTGGAGTTGGCAAAAGTGAAAGCTCAATGACAGTTAAGGTCGATGCACAAAGAAGCATAACCAAGAGAACTCAAAGTCAAAGACTTAGTTGACACCTTCTAGACTGTCAAGGGTGATGCTACATACATGAATGGGGCGCTAAAGAACTTAAGCGACGGAGCTAAAGCAATTAACGGACCGACCCGGGAAAACTCGGGGTCTGCCCAGCTGGCGGTCGACCGCCAGCACAGGGGCGGTCGACTGCCCCTGCCAGCAACCTCTAGGCTGCAGCTCTCTCAGTGGCAGTTGACCGCCAGCCCAGTAGCGGTCGATCAGAAATTCCAGGGATCATTCGTCTGCAGTTTTCTCAGTAGCGGTCGACCGCCAGAAGCCACAGGTTGACCGCCAGCCCCGAGCCTTCATTGTTGACTTTATTTTTCACTTTGAGAAGGGCCATTCTCCATGGATTTTTTTAATCCTAAAGTCACCCAATCACCCACAAAATGTGGATCTGGTCTGGGGGGCTTCTATTGACCATCTAAAGTCTATAAAACACATACAAGAGGGTTAGAAACCCTAATGCTTCATTTGGATCAAAGGAGATCAAGGGAGGCTTGTGGAGACTGTTCAAGGGAGATGGTACTGTAGCCGTGAACAGTACTTCGTGAAGAGATATTCATCCATTCTAAGGGATTCAAGCCTAGATCTGAAGCTATCTCAACCTGCAAGGAAGCAAGAAGCAATCAAGGCTCTCAAGGGTGATCTAAACTGCATCAAACTCTTCATCAACTCAAAGAGATCAAAGGGAAGATCAAAGCTACATCCATAGTCTTCTTCATCAACTCAAGGAAGATCATCTCTCAAGGAAGAAGACACCATCGAAGCATCAGATTCAAGCTCCTGCAACTAAGACAAGATCTTTTTACTTTGAGCATATTCTATATCTTGTTTGAGTGATTTCTATTTGTTCTCATTTCATTTCTTTCAAACAATCGAAACTGAAGATCATCCCTACCGGTGGTTAGTAGGAAGGCAATCGGAAGTTCTCCGATCTGTGGTGATTGATGTTCCTACCAATGGTTAGTAGGAAGGCAATCAGAAGTTTTTCGATCTGCGGTGATTGACGTCCCTACCGGTGGTTAGTAGGAAGGCAATCGGAGGTTCTTCCTATTTGCGGTTCAGTGCGTGGCACTAGTGGAGCCTCACCGGATTTGGTGAGGGGTGGACGTAGGACTGGGGATTCAGTCTGAACCACCTTAAAATCCTTTGTGTTGTGGTTTGTTTATGTGATTGCTTCGTTCTAGATGCATGCTTAAGTTCAAATCGATATATTAGTTGCTCATCTTGCCAAGCGAATCATAGTGTTATTCGATAAGCTAGTTATATTCCGCTGCGATTTATTTTATCTAGCTATTGGAGAGGGGGATTTCTGTAGCCCACCCAAAGAGCAGCCCAACAAGACCCAACAGGGTCCAACGAGGCAAGCTCACCTGAGTGACAGCCCACAGGGCACACTCAGGAAAGAAAATCCCAATGAACAAACACTCGAGGAACCAACTCTCCCCGGCGGCCCCTAGGCTCGGAGGGCTCGAGTGATGGTCAGGTCACAAGGAGGGTCCGGCCCAAGTCGTTTCCCCGCCCGGGAGAGACAGGCATTAGCCGACCTATCCGACCCCTCTTTCGCCAAGCTATGCTCATCGCCCGGACATGGCTGGCATTTCAGAAGCTCGGCCAGACCAGACATTATCCGTTCGTGCTACCGTTAAGAGTCCCCAACGGACAGGGGAATCAAGAAGCCGCCGGACTTTGAGGCGATAACGTTCCCACGATAAGGCCATGAAAGCCCACGTTGAGGACGTAACACCCGCCGGAGACCCCTCAGCTTGCAGGACTCCGGAAGGCGGCGCACTATTTAAACCAGGGATACCCTCCGGTGGAAGAGGAGAGTCATTAAGGTACTCATACACCCAAACTCCTGAGCAATCCGCTTCACCCTCTGGTGGAGAGGAATCTTGCGCACTAGTTTTTCTCCTCCCCATTACTGCTTCCACCACAGCTCTACTGACTTAACCATCGGAGGGTTTTTCCCCAGGGAAACCCCCTGGGCCCTCTGATACGTTTCCCTATCTTGCAGTTCATCTTCTGGTGATCCACAGCCCGCTCAGGACACAGCGTAAGATTTCACCTCTTCATCTGGCGCCGTCTGTGAGAAACGCACGAAGAGCCAAGATGGTGAGAAGAAGCTCAGGGAGGAGGTCCGCCGCCGAGAGGGGTAAGGCCATGGTGGCGGCAGGAGATGGCCCCTCTAGGGCCTCACAGAACCCTCCCTCCAACGCCAGCGTCCCCACCAACGGGCCGCCGCCCCTCCGACGGCGACGGGGGTACCCCCCAACGGTGGCGACGAGATCTTCTAGGCCCTCAGTAAGAAGCTTGACGTCCTCGTGGAGCTCATGAGGGCCCAGGCGGCAAGGGATGCCAGGTCCCGCGCCCCGTCAGGGAGCCCCCCCCGTCGAAGTGCATCCCAGCATACCGCCGGAGGCCGCTTCACCCTCCGCGGTCAGCAGCTCATCCGCAACAACGTTGGAGGACCCTCGCAAGCTCCGCCCCCGGAGCAAGAGGCTTCCTCCACGCCCAGAAAAGGGAAACAGGGGGCGAGGCCTCCGCGCCCGAGCGCTGACGTTCCTGAGGATCGTCACGATGCTCCCCCCAGTCCCACGGCACGACCGCAGCCGGAACTATCCCTCCGACTGAGGGATTTTGGAAGATGTTTTGCAGAACAAGAGCGCGCCCTCCGCGCCCTGCAAAAAACCTCTTTCCCGAAGGACGAGGAGAAATCCCCTTTCTCCGAATACATCTTGAAGGCATAGGTGTCTCCCAGAACCTCCATTCCGACCTTCAAGCTCTATGATGGCCAGGGCGACCCAACCGACCACTACGACAGCTTCGACGCCCTGGTAACTCTGCATGGAACGCCAGATCCTATCAAATGCCGAGCCTTTGCGGTCACCCTGGTCCAAGGCACTCAGGCATGGTTCCGGGCCCTCGCCCCTGGGTCCATCCGGGACTTCAGGCAATTCGGGCGATTCTTCAAGGAGAGCTTCGCCGGGAGCGCCCCCCCAAGGTCAGTAGCGGGGCTCCTGGCCCTCAAACAGGCACAAGGGGAAAGGCTCCGGACTTATGTCCACCGATTCAAATCGGAAGCCCTCAGAATTCCTCGCCTGGATGTGGCCTCGGCCACAACCGCTCTGACCGGGGGCACCCGGGATGAGAATCTCCACCGCGAACTGGTCCTCCACCCTCCCTCGACCCTCGTCGAGCTAGTGACTCTGGCCCTGCGCCACGCCGAGTGTGAAGAAGTACTCAGCGCTTGCCGAGACACAACTGGCTCGGGTCGGGAGGGGGACAAGAAGCGGGCCTCCGAGCCAAATCCTGGCTCGGGCAAGAAGCGCGATCGGGAAGGAGAGTGCAAACGGAAGTATGAGCGGTACACCCCGTTGACCGCGCCAGTCTACGAGATCTATGAAGACATCAAAGACTCGGGACTCCTCCGCCAGCCCGAACCAATGAGATCGAAGAACCGCAAGCGTGACAGGCATTGCCTGTTCCACGGCGACCACGGGCACCACACCGGCGACTGCCACCAGCTCCAAGACGAGATCAAACGTCTCATCCGTCAGGGGCACCTGGCCCAGTTTGCAACCGGGCGCAAAGAAGACCGAGACGCCGCCGAGGAGATCGACAACGCTCCCCGAGGGGTCCACATCAATGTCATCTCCGGAGGAACGGCATCGGGCGGCGACACCAGCCGAGGAAGGAAGCGTCATGTCGAGCGGGCCAGCCAGGCCTTAGAGCCCTCCAGGGGCCCGCCGAGGGAGCCCCAGGTCATAGTCTTCTCCGACCAAGACCTAGAAGGGCTGAACACCCCGCATGATGATGCCCTCGTTATCTCGGCCACAATAAACCATCATAACGTAGATAGAATTCTGGTTGACAATGGGAGTGCCCCCGATGTATTATCTTATGACTGTTTCCTCAAGATGGGGGAAGACCCATCCAAGCTCCGCCTGATCCGAACACCCCTCTGCGGGTTTAACGGCCTGGCCACTTACCCCGAGGGAGCCCTAAGCCTGCCGGTCACCATCGGCACCCCACCCAAAACCGTTACGGTCATGGTGGACTTCATAGTGATCAAGGGTATGATAGCATACAACGCCATTTTCGGCCGGAAAATCCTCAGCCGAATAAAGGCCGTACCATCTACCTATCACCAGAAAATGAAGTTTCCCACCAAAAATGGGTTAGGGGAAGTCCGAGGTAACCAGGCCACAGCTAGAAGGTGCTACAACATCTCGGTGGAAGCCTCAAGGCCGGACGGGAAGGAAAAGGGCCCCAAGGGAGTCGAAGGGAAGACCGTAACCACCGAGCCCGGTGGCGAATTGCTAACGGTATTCCTAAACGATGACCCGGCCCTCGGAGTAAGGATCGGAGCCGACCTACCACCTAAGGAACAGTAGCAATACAAGAGATTTCTTTCTGAGTACATTCAGGTCTTTGCTTGGTCCGATGATCAACTCCCTGGCATACCAGAGAAGACCGTGATGCACAAGCTCAGCCTCGACCCCACCGTGAGGCCCGTACAGCAACGGAGAAGGAAGCATGCGCCCGAGAAGCAGGCGATCATCAAGGCGCAGGTCACCAAGGGACAAGAGACTGGCCACTTCAGACCAGTCTTGTACCCTACGTGGC
This sequence comes from Amorphophallus konjac, assembly GCA_022559845.1. Taxonomy (NCBI): domain Eukaryota; kingdom Viridiplantae; phylum Streptophyta; class Magnoliopsida; order Alismatales; family Araceae; genus Amorphophallus; species Amorphophallus konjac. Next base: position 62,376,417 of record CM040122.1, read on the forward strand.
TAGCCAATGTCGTCCTGGAGCCAAAAACCACAGGCAAATGGCGAATGTGCGTGGACTTCACCGATCTGAATAAGGCTACCCCCAAGAACTGCCATCCGCTACCGAGCATCGACCAATTGGTTGATTTAACCTCAGGCAATGAGATACTCAGCTTCCTAGATGCCTATTCGGGTTATCACCAGATCAGAATGAATCCAGAAGACGTCGAGAAGACCGCCTTCATCACCGACTACGGCGTGTATTGCTACACCCGGATGCCCTTCGGATTGAAGAACGCTGGAGCCACATATCAGCGGCTGGTAAATCACATGTTGGAGGGATAGCTAGGTCGAAACGTTGAGGCTTACATCGAAGACATGCTCGTCAAGACCCCCAAGGCCCAAGACCACTTCACTAACCTTGCCGAAACCTTCGGCACCCTCCTGGAGTACAACATGAAGCTCAACCCCGCCAAGTGCGCCTTCGGAGTAAAATCCGGGAAGTTCCTGGGTTTCCTGGTCACTCAGCGCGGGATCGAAGCCAACCCCGAAAAAGTCCAGGCCATCCTGGACATGCGCCCGCCCACGTGCGTGAAAGACGTCCAGCGTCTGACAGGGCGTGTCGCCGCTCTCAGCCGTTTCCTGTCCCGTGCGGCCGAACGATGCTTGCCCTTCTTCAAACTGATGAGGGGACCCAAGCTAGCATCTGCTACGATCGCATGGGATGAGGAATGCCAGACAGCATTCGTCGAGCTTAAGAAGTTCCTGGCTTCGCCACCGGTGCTCTCCAAGCCCGTCCCAGGCGAAGTCTTGCTGCTCTACCTCTCGGCGATGCCATCCACGGTCAGCTCGGTCCTAGTCAGAAATGACTCGGGAATCGAAAGACCGGTCTACTACACCAGCAAGGTGCTCAATGAGGCCGAACGGAGGTACCCCGCAACCGAGAAACTCGTGCTAGCGTTGGTTACCTCCGCAAGGCGCCTCCGACCCTACTTCCAGGGGCACCCCATCACCTTGATAACCGGCGAGCCGTTGAAGAAGATTCTGGCCCACCCCGAGGCCTCAGGGCGACTCGTCAAATGGGCCATTATGCTCAGGGCCTACGACATCTCGTACCGGCCACGATCAGCAATCAAAGGCCAAGCGCTCGTCGACTTCATCACCGAAAGCACCATCCCGGCCGAAGACAGGCCTCCGACCACGACCGGGCCAACCTGGGAACTGTTCATCGATGGATCATCCAATTCGGCAGGCAGCGGTGCGGGGATACTCCTGAGGTCCCCCGAAGGGATAGAGCTACACTACGCCTTGAAATTCAACTTTCAGGCATCCAACAATGCTTCCGAGTACGGGGCCCTTATCTCGGGAGCACGCATGGCCCGACGGTTGGGGGTCGAGCGAGTCAGGATCCACACCGACTCTCAGCTGGTCGCAGGACAGGTCAACGGTGAGTACGAAGCTCGGGAGGCACCCATGATCAAATACCTGCAGTTGGTCCGGAGCCTGGCCCAACAGTTCGAGGAATTTGGGGTAGTCCGGATAGCTCGGGAGCAAAACTCTCGGGCGACGCCCTCTCTCGATTGGCCTCCTCCCTAGACCCGGAAGGTACACGATCGGTCCTCCTAGAAGAGCTAGAGCGCTCGAGCATCGACACGGAGCTCCTCGCTGTTGACTCGGCCACTCCAAGCGACTGGCGCTCCCCCTACCTGTCCTGGCTACAGGACTCCCAAGAGCCCTCCGACTCTCGGGAAGCCCGCCGAATGAAGTATCAAGCTCGGCGCTTCGTCGTCCTCGACAACACTCTCTACCGAAGATCGTTCTCCGGCCCCCTCCTGAAGTGCCTCGGTCCCGACGAAGCAAGCCGAGCCATCAAAGAGATTCATGAAGGCCTGTGCGGAGCGCACTCAGGGGCAAGGTCGCTGGCCAGAATCCTGTTACGACAGGGGTATTGGTGGCCCACCCTGCAACGCGACTGCTCGGCCTATGTTCAACAATGCGACCGATGCCAGCGGTTCGACCACTTGGTCCATCGGCTGGCCACGGAACTTGTCACCCTAGCCGAGCCTTACCCTTTCGCTCGGTGGGGGATCGATATCCTTGGGCCATTCCCGACGGCCCAGTCCCAGAAGAAGTTCATCATCATCGCCATCGACTACTTCACCAAGTGGATCGAGGCCGAGGCTACGGCAAGGATCACCGAGACAGTCGTTTGGGGTTTTGTTTGGAAATCGATCATTTGTCGCTTTGGCATCCCCCGAGTGATAGTAAGCGATAACGGTCAACAATTCGACTCTCGGTATTTCTGAGACAGATGCGCCGACCTAAATATCCGCAACCACTTCACTTCGGTCGCCCACCCTCAGGCCAACGGGCTGGTTGAAAATGCCAACAAGACTATCTTAAAAGGCATAAAAACCAGGCTCGGCAAGGCTAAGGGTAGCTGGCTCGAGGAATTGCCTAGCGTACTATGGTCGCACCGAACGACCCCCAGGACGGCAACCGGTGAAAGCCCTTTTCAGTTGGTATATGGCACCGAAGTCGTCGTTCCATTAGAGATCGCCAATCCGTCTCTCCGAGTGATCAGCTTCTCACCCGAGGCAAACGGGCAAAAGTTGCTCGAGAACCTTGACCTGGCAGATGAACTCCGAGAGATCGCTAACGTCCGAGCAACGGAGTACCGGCGCCGCCTCACTCGATACTACAACGCCAAGGTCCGAGACAGACGTTTCCAACCGGGGGACTTCGTCCTTAGGAAGGCCGAAGCCTCTCGACCACTGGAGGCGGCGGGCAAGCTATCCCCCAACTGGGAAGGCCCCTACCGAGTGATCGAGACGCTCGGCAAAGGTGCGTACAGGCTAACTACAATGGAAGGGGAACCCATTCCCCGGACATGGAACACAACCGCACTATGCAGATTCTATTTCTAAAGTTGTATAGCAAGATTGAATGAAAATTAAATTCCCTCTCCATTCATTCAAACAATTGTTAGTACATCCGATAGGCAAATGCCAGTACATCACATAGCAAAAAGTAAAAATCCATCTAACACCGCTTCAAGAGGCCATCGCTCGGCTGACTCGGTCTTGATCTCCTCGCGTCCAGCCACTGACTCTGCCTCGTGTGGAAACTGGCTCGGACAAAAGGTGGTCGAGCCAGTTGGCTCAGGTTGCCCGTGACAAAGGTGACAGAGGGACTACAGAAGGAAGACCACCTTTAAACGTGGAGGAAGGCTACCTCCCAAGTTGGCAACAACCAGGAAAAAGGAGCGCCGTGAAGGCCTCCCCTCTTCCAATCTGCCAACTCCTTGGAAGGAAGGAGAGAGCAAGCAGCTCCCGAAGAGTGAAAGAAATGAAGAACAGAAGAGGGAAAAAGAGGCTGCTGGGAGAGGTTAGGAGGGAGCTGGAGTCGCCTCCTCCCCTCACACGGAGGGGAGTGGCGACAGGCTTCCCTGATGCCCCATCCGTCCTCCGCCTCGACGCCCGCCCGGAAGCCACGCCGGAACTGAGAAAGGGCAAGAACCGTGCCTTCACACGTCGAAGCCCTCTCCAGATCCACGCGGTGACCGTCGGACCTGTCTCGAACTCGCGTGGCGACCGTGGGACCCATCCAACAAGCTGGGATGGCAAGAGCCCTCCGCTCCCCGTCGTCGGCGGCGTCGCCCTCTGAAGGATCCTCCATGCTCCGAATGCAAGGGCACAACGCAGAGTGAAGAGGAAGGAGTGAGGAAAGACTGTTAGAGAAAATCCCAAGCAGTAAAGAGGAAAGGGCACCTTTCGGTCCTTCTTATAGGCCAAAGGAGGCTACACGCCTTAAATGACCCCCCCCTCGAAAACACGCCAACGGATTTCTCCCCTGAACAGTCACCTCCAACTGCTCGTTTCCCGCCCTAGCGGGATTCACGAAGCGGCCTGACATTCAAAGCATGAGGGAACGGAAGGACGCCCCGTTAGAAGCCTACCAAAACAGCGTGTGAAAACCACGCAGGACATATCGGCACTTGCCAACTACTTCAGACAAGCCAACCAAATCACATCAAGGACAGCGATCAAACAAGTAAGCCATTTATTATCTCATAAAGAGGGAACTCCCTAAAGGAGGAAAGAGAGACAAACAAGAGCAAGGGGCAAAATAAGGCAAAATGCATCAGGCCTCGGGCCCACTTTGACGTTCGAGAACGGAGGAAGGAGACGCGTTATCCCCGGCGCCTTCGGTGACTGCCGGCTCGGACACTGACCTCGCCTGTGCGAGAACTGTCTCGGTCGTGAGCCCTCCCGAAACGCCCGGAGCCGGTGACCCTGATGGAGGCGACCCCTCCGAATCTTCCCCGACCGATGAGGAGGAGCTAGAAACCGACTCATCCGAGTCATAACGCTGGCCAAAGGGGAACTCGATCCCAGAGTTTTGCTCGTCGGCGTGGTTTATCGCCCGGCGATAGCCCTGCTTGAACCCCTTCCGGGCGCCCCGGCGAAGTGCTACCTCGTAATAGGGTAGGGCGGCTTCCACCAGGTCGGCCGAGTAAGCATCCGAGCTCCTATAACGCTCGATTGCCTCCGCCTCGATCTGCCCCGCCCTTCCGACGAGCTCGACCCAAGCCCGCTCCGCCTCGGCCGCACGCTCCTCCGCCCGGGCCCGGTCCACCTTGGCCTCAGAGCGGAGGCGCTCCGCCGCCTCCGCCCGATCTAGCAGCTTGGCGCGTTCGAGCTCCCAGCGATTGTCTAGCTCGAGGCGACGTAGACGCTCCTCTTCCAGGGATCGGCTTGTCCTCTCAAGAGACTCTCGGGTCTTGGCGAGCTGTTCGGTCAGCACCCCGGCTTCTAGTCGACTCGCCCGTGCCACCTCCCGGAACGTGGAAAACTCCTGCCGGAGCCCCTCATGCTCCCCCTTGAGTCGGGCCAGTTTCCTCTCGCATCCCCCAAGGGTCCAGGCAAGGTTCGACCGCTCCGCCTCCATCCGGGCGTGCGCCTCCGACATCAAAGCCGCCGACTGAGCTATGACCAGGCCGCCCTCCATCAGAACATCAAGGATCCCGGGGGGGGGGGGGGGTATTGCACCTTTCTCCCCCCTTCGTCCTTGCGGCGATCGATCGGCAGACCCGATACAGATCACCCGTAATACCAAGCCTTTCCAAAGGCTCCGGCAGAGGGAACCGCTCCGCCCTGGGCACCCCGCCAGAAGGCTCTGCTCGAGTGATGGAGCTGACCGCCTCGCGCACCACGGTCGGTTGGGGTTGCGACGCCTCCCCGGGTGAACCCCCAACCTCGACCGGCGCTGCGGGATTGACCGCACCGGGAACTTCAAGCACTTGGGCCTGCAACGCCCTCGAGGGCGAACCCCCAGCCCTGCCTGTCTCGGCCCGCACCTTGCCAACCGAGACATCACCGACTCCGACTGATCCCCCGGCCTCAGCGTCAGCTACTTCAACATCGGCCCCCTCTACCCCCGTGGGGGGGAGAGCCGACCCATCACCGCCCTCTGAAGGGCCCCCGGTCTCCTCGGTCCCCTCTCGCCTGGCAGGTGGGGGAGCTGGCCCCGAGGGGTCGGCCCCATCTTGCCCCCGAGAGGGGAGCGCCGCCGAGCCGGAGTCACCCCCGGCGGTAGTAGGAAGGCCTGCCATCTTGGCCCGTTTCCTGGCCTTCGCGGCCTCCCACAACTTTCCTGCCGTGGGATCCTTGCGCTTCGTACCAGTTGGTCGTGAAGATCCCTCGGGGGCCACCCCCTTGCCCTTGTCTCGGGCTTGGGCGTGACCCGCAGAAGCATCCGGTTCGTCGGCCGCCGAGTCATCCCCCAGATCAATGACCTCGGCAGCCTCTTCCAGAGGTTCCCGCCTCACGTCTGCAACAAAGGAAGAAGACCCGGTCAGGAGAAAGAAAGTAACTACCACCCCAGGAGAAGAGCCTCGAGAGCGGTACCTGTCGACGTCAACCGCGTAAGCAAACATCGTTCGATGTTCTCCGACGTCACCAGCTCCTCGGTCGACTGGCGGTTATCCAGCAGACGAGCGGCCTGCTGCTCCACGTGGGGAGGGAACTCCTCCTGGCGAGGGGGAAGATTCGGATGAAAATTGGGCGAGACCGGACATCTCCAAAACTCTTCCGTCGCCTCCGCCTTCACCTAGAAGAATTGGGTCTTCCACCCCTTGTGCGAGGAGTCCTTCGCTGCGAGTGAGATGCAACTCCTGTTCCTCCTCGCCTGGATAAAGTAGAAGCCCTTCCCCGCCGACGGGTGCGCTTTCAACTCGAAAAAATAGTGAAAGAGGTCCAAGGAAGGAAAAATGTCGTGCTGACGACAGAGAATCCGAAAGGCGGAAAGAAGGAGATACGAGTTGGCCACCAACTGAATAGGCGCCAACCGGAAAAACTCGAGAAGCTTAAGTACAAAAGGCTCGAAGGGAAGGCGGAACCCACTCTTCCAAGCCAGAAGAAAAGTGCAAATGTGCCCCGTATGGCTGTCCAGACTCGTCTCATACGGGGCGGCATCAGCGAAGTTATACCTGAGAGGCAAGCGAAAGCGATGCTCCAGCTTCGTCACCTCGGCCTCCCCCAACTCACTAGAGTTGGGGACGGGCTCCCACCTCACCTGCTCAATTTCCAAAGGCCGATCCATCATCGAGTTGGAAGATGATCCCTCGCGAGAGCTCGAAGACTCCGGGGGGGAAGGAAGTTGCCGGACCGCCTCCGCGGTTATCCCCGCCAACTCCTCAAACGCCGCCGCAAGACTTTGCGTCTCCACTGTGCCCTCACGGCGCATCAAGGAGCCCTAGAAGCAAAGAAACTAAGGAAAGCCTAAAACCCTGAGAAGCCTAGAACGACAAACAGCGCCCAACGCATATAAAACCCTGGAGGAAGGCGGCGCGTCGTTCCGTGCTCCGAGAAAAGGGGGGCCCCTTCGTTTCAAATCCGTCAGGATCATCATTACGGGCCCAGGCGACCACTACACGTGGCTCCATAATGAGAACAGAATTTCACCCACCTGAGCCACGCCGGTCCAAAGCCTCAAAAGCTACTCGACCGAGCCTCCATGGCTCGGGAGTAGGAGGGGGACAAGTGGAGAGGGGGATTTCTGTAGCCCACCCAAAGAGCAGCCCAACAAGACCCAACAGGGTCCAACGAGGCAAGCTCACCTGAGTGACAGCCCACAGGGCCCACTCAGGAAAGAAAAGCCCAATGAACAAACACTCGAGGAACCAACTCTCCCCGGCGGCCCCTAGGCTCGGAGGGCTCGAGTGATGGTCAGGTCACAAGGAGGGTCCGGCCCAAGCCATTTCCCCGCCCAGGAGAGACAGGCATTAGCCGACCTATCCGACCCCTCTTTCACCGAGCTATGCTCATCGCCCGGATAGGGCTGGCGTTTCAGAAGCTCGGCCAGACCAGACATTATCAGTTCGTGCTTCCGTTAAGAGTCCCCAACAGACAGGGGAATCAAGAAGCCGTCGGACTTCGAGGCGATAATGTTCCCACGATAAGGCCATGAAAGCCCACGTTGAGGACGTAACTCCCGCCGGAGACCCCTCAGCTTGCAGGACTCCTGAAGGCGGCGCACTATTTAAACCAGGGATACCCTCCGGTGGAAGAGGAGAGCCATTAAGGTACTCATACACCCAAACTCCTGAGCAATCCGCTTCACCCTCTGGTGGAGAGGAATCTCGCGCACTAGTTTTTCTCCTCCCCATTACTGCTTCCACCACAACTCTACTGACTTAACCATCAGAGGGTTTTTCCCCAGGGAAACCCCCTAGGCCCTCTGATACGTTTCCCTGTCTTACAGTTCATCTTCTGGTGATCCACAGCCCGCTCAGGACACAGCGCGAGATTTCGCCTCTTCAGCTATATAGAGGGTTGCATTGCGAAAAGAGAGGCAGATCTTTTCACCCCTCCCCTCTAGAACCGATGTCCACTACTCAACAAGTGGTATCAGAGCCTAATCTCTCATTATGGGGTCCAACGACCTTGAGAGAATTAGTGGATCAGCGTCCAAGGGTTTTCTACCTGAAGAACATTCTGTGAATAGGCGTCCTTACTTTACTGGAACTAATTATCCTTATTGGAAACATCGCATGTAGGTGTTCATTCGCGCCCAAGACTACGAACTTTGACGAGTGATCAGCAAAGGTCCGTATGAGCTTACGGATAATGATGATTTGTGGACTAAAGAACAAATAAGATAATCCACTGTCAACTGGAGTGCTAAACACATCATGCAATGCTCACTCCATCCAGTAGAATTCTCAAGAGTTGCTACCCGTGCAATGGAAAAATAGATGTGGGACAAGCTAGAGGTAATCTCCGAAGGAACATCTCAGGTACGAGAAACAAAAGCCAATATATTAGTGTCTGAATATAAAATGTTCCGCATGAAGCCTGATGAGTCAATTCAAGATATGTATGCTCGATTAACGGTGCTTACTAATAGTTTAACTGATTTGGGAAAGAAATATTCAGAGCAAGAAATTGTAAGAAAAATTCTCAGATCGTTAACACCAGCATGGCACACAAAGGCTACCATGGTTGAAGAATCGAGAGATCTCACAACTACCAAGGTAGATGAACTCATTGGGTCATTGATGACCTATGAGATCAATCTCAAGCACAAAGAGGCTGAGGCACTTAAGAAGAAGTCCCTAGCTCTTAAAGCAGGACCCAGCGGTCAAGGCTCTTCTGATGAAGGTGAGGATTCGGCAAGTGAGCGAGATGAGGATGACGTAGCCATGCTCACACGTAAGTTCAGAAAATTCCTGAGAAAGGAAGGTAAGAGCTTCATGAGAGGAAGGTCAAAGGTAAGAAATAGTTTCAAATCTAATTCTGAAAACTTTAAGAAATCTAACAAAATCATTTGTTATTCTTGCAACAAACCAGGGCATTTCAAGACTGATTGTCCTAACAGATTCAAAAAGGCTGACAAATGGAAGGGCAAGAAGAAGAACAAGGCCATGGTGTCCACCTAGAGTGACGAGGAAGAAAGTGATGGTGGAACTAGCTCATCGTACAAGGAAAAAGAACATCTTTATCTCATGGCCAAAGGTGACGAAGAAACTGAGGTAAACTCTCCATTTGAAAACTACACAATTGATGATTGGGAGGAAGCATATATACAACTCATGGAAAAATATGACATGTACAAAAAGGAGAATAAATCATTGAAAAAGAAAATTAACTTGTTTGTGCATGATTATGATACGAATGATAAGACTGCTCTACTTGAGACTGAAATTGAAGATCTTAAGAAAATGATTGAGGATTTGGAGGAAGGAAGAAAAGAAATGGCTGACTTGGAAACTGAAAATGAGGATTTGAGAAATGAGATTGATAGCGTGAAGCTCAAAATGTAAACTTATGAAAAGGACAGCAAATTGAGTAATGAGAAGTATGAAGCTGTCAAACAAGTCAACATTCAACTTCTTCAAAATATTGAAAACTTGAAGGATAAACAACAATCTTTAGAAAAGTTTGTGGATGGAAGATAAAACCTAGATGCATTGTTAGGAACTAGAATGAACCACAATAAAGATGGGTTGGGTTTTGATTCAACAAACAAAAGGCCATTAGGGCTAAAAACTATCACATTTGTTTCATCTTCCGAAGCTTCCACCTCAAACATAACTCCCACATAAAACCAGCAAAAATAAAAGGAGAAAGGGAAAGAAAAGATTGAAGAGGTAGTCATTGAAATTTCCAAAAAGTCTGTCCAAAAGCCTAAGAAAGGTCGACCTTTCCCGCAGCATAGGTCAACACTTCCTTGGCCATTTCATGCTCAATCTTCCAGATATCACCATAACTGGATTGCGCATTCATATAGGCCAACACCACCCTACTTTTAGGGAAATTGTGATTCATGTGTTCAGCAATCTTATAAGTCTCAATCCCATGGGTGGCAAAACAATCATTTTCAACCCAAAACCAACCAACGGCCTCAATGGTTTGAGAAGTAAACTTCCTCAAACTTCCACAAAATCCAACAAAGAGCTTCTAAATAAAAAGTGAATGTCAAAGTTGAAAAGAAAAATCAAATCCCTACTCTAAGCAATCAACGGCCTCAATGGTTTGAGAAGTAAACTTCCTCAAACTTCCACAAAATCCAACAAAGAGCTTCTAAATAAAAAGTGAATGCCAAAGTTGAAAAGAAAAATCAAATCCCTACTCTAAGCAAACAAAACATGAATGCTAGGAAGGTTTGGATTCCAAAAGAAATGGTTTCATGTTTTAAAAATCTGAAGAGTTTGATGGGACCCAAATTTGGTTGGGTTCCAAACACCATTGTTTAATTACTTGTGCAGGAGTGTCTTGCAGCCATACATAACAGGTGGTGACTTGATAGCGGCTATTCAAGACACATGACTGGAGACAAATCAAAATTTTGTCTCTTGGAAGAAAAGGAAGGAGGATATGTCACATTTGGAGGGAACAACAAAAAAAAATCATTGGAACAGGTAATGTAGGTAAGAACCTCTCCAACTTCATTTGTAACGTGCTGCTAGTTGAAGGTTTGAAATACAACCTGCTTAGTATAAGTCAATTGTGTGATTAAGGTCACATTTTAGAATTGTGGAAGAATTAGATCAACTTGCTCTTGTCTCTCAGCTTGAACCCAAAAATATTGATGAAGCATTAAAAGATGAAAACAGGATAAATTCAATGCAAGACGAGTTAAACCAGTTTGAAAGAAATAAAGTTTGGCATCTTGTTCCTAGACCTTCATCACAATCTGTCATTGGCACTAAATGGGTCTTTAGGAACAAACTTAGTGAGGATGGCAAGATAATAAGAAACAAGGCTAGATTGGTGGCTCAAGGGTATAATCAAGAGTTTGGGGTAGACTTTGATGAATCTTATGCCCTAGTTGCTAGACTCGAAGCCATCAAAATTTTACTTACCTTTGCATGCTCCCTTAGAATAAAGCTGTATCAAATGGATGTAAAAAGTGCTTTCTTGAATGGCTTGATCAAAGAAGAAGTCTATGTTGAGCAGCCCCCTGACTTTGAGAATTCTAACCATGCAAATTTTGTATAGAAGCTAGACAGGACGCTTTATGGACTTAAGCAAGCACCAAGAGCTTGGTATGAGAGACTAAGCTCGTTCCTCATTGAAAAATGGTACACACGAGGTAAGGTAGATCAAACAATTTTCACTAAGAAGCAAGGTAAGAACATCTTGATTGTTCAAATTTATGTTGATGATATTATGTTTGGTTCTACTAAATCTAAAATGTGTGAGAATTTGCTAACCTCATGACTAGCGAATTTGAGATGAGTCTAATGGGAGAACTCCAATTCTTTCTTGATTTGCAGGTCAGCCAAGGACAAGATGGGTGCTTCATAAGTCAAGCCAAATACATCAAGGAGCTGCTGAAAAGATATGACATGACGAACAACAAAATCATTGTAACTCCTATGAGCACCACAACATCACTAGATTCAGATCAAAATGGTAAATTAGTGGATGCAAAGATCTATAGAGGTATGATCGGCTCTTTTCTTTACTTGACTGCATCTCGACCAGATATCCAGTTTAGTGTATGCCTTTGTGCTAGGTTTCAAGATAGTCCTAGAGAATCCAACTTGACTGCCGTCAAACGTATCCTTAAATATCTTGCCGGCACTCAAGATTTGGGATTGTGGTATCCGTCATCATGTGATTTATCTCTTATATCTTATTTTGATGCGGACTATGCTGGATGCAAGCTGGATTGCAAAAGTACTAGTGGCTACTGCCAGTTTCTGGGCAGGTGTTTAGTTTCATGGGCCTCCAAGAAATAACACTCGGTTGCCCTCTCAACCGTAGAGGCAGAATATGTTGCTGCGGGGAGCTGTGACACCCAAGTGTTGTGGATTAAACAAAAACTTCAAGACTACTTAGTGGATCTTGGTTGTGTCCTGATTCTGTGTGATAACACTAGTGCTATCAACCTTGCAAAAAATCCAGTCCAGCACTCTAGGACTAAGCATATTGAGATTAGGCATCACTTCATTAGAGATGAGGTCAGTAAGAAAAATTTTGAACTGCATTTTGTTGATACTCTAAATCAAATTGCTGATATTTTCACCAAGCCCTTGTGTAATGACGGGTTTTCAACACTCAGAAGGGAGCTTGGTCTTTGCCGACCTCAGGCCAATAAAAATTGAAATGATGATTTTGTTCAATTTAGTTGTGTGTTTTTGTAGATTTGTGTCCATGCATTATTTATATATATATATATATATATATGTCATTTTACATATGGTGTCGCATTGCATGTAGTCATGATGCATAATAAAGATTGCATTCATGTTCACGATGCCTTGCATGGTTGGTGTAGCATCATTCTTGCATGGCCATGGTATATCAAATGTTGATGTATGGAAGGACAGATTATGCTTGCCTAGAAGCACTCAATATGCGTGAGGTTTCACCTCCGTCAAGTACCATGCGTCACTGTCGCATATAGGCCATATAGTAAGGGGGAGTTATCACTGTGACGCATTCTTGCATATATTTCATATTCATTCTGTTGCATTTAATAAGTGTACAACCATGGGTTGGATCATACATTTCATTTCTGCCACCTTCAGAGTGACTAGGTCAACCTCATTTGTCATTCAACTTGCTTGCAAACATAACTCCTTCGTGCATCCATTACATATCCTTAGGGGGAGTTTTGTTGATTCTCTTAACCTCTTGCAATCTACACTTCACTGGCAGAACTACGGCATAAGAGCTTTCTATTATATGCCCTGATGATTGTCCATCCAATGAAAATGGTTCAGATTTAATGATTTCCTTGAAGTTCAAAAATATTTATTCTGAAATCATCTATGTTCTGTGATTTTAATAGACCTTAACTAGAGATTGCATATTGTGCTTTGCATGACTATCCTGATATCTGAAAATCCAAACGTCATGATAATCTTGGTGATACTCTAGAGCTTAGTATTGTTTCTAAACATCTTGATGAGCTGGAATTCTTGAAAATCAATTTGACAGAGCAATGATATTGTTGCACGGAGAAATATGTCACGTCATCAAATCAAGTGACGAATGATATGTCATGATGTGCCCATGTTATCTATGTCTTAATTATATTGGGACTCTATGCAGAGCACTAGTATAATTGCTGAGAAATATATCTTCTCATCAAAGAAATGAGATTGGATATGTCATGACGTGACTTTGCTATCTCTGTTCATTTTGAAGCATAACCGTCAGTCTTGCCAAATACCTAGGGATACTGGCATCTAAACAATGTGTATTCTTACGGCTAGGAGGCATGTACTAGACTTGATTGCTCGTAAAATATTAGTCATGTGCCTTCAAATACAAAATTTCCTAAAAAATTAAACATGCTGCAATCATACAATTCCATGCTTTACTCATGCTTGTTTAGCCTCAATAATAGTTGTTGTGCTATTCCCTTTGTCGTTATTGAATATGGATGTATAAGACAAGGGAAGGTTAAACACTGCCATGATATGCACCTTTGGTTCATTCCTATTAAATATTGGATGTAGCTGCTTTTTGAACTCTGTTGATGATCTCGGATTTCATTAGTTTTGAACCATATATGTTGCTCGTGGTATGTTTCAGGTTTGCATATAATGGCTTGCTCTCCACCCCTTTAAGAACTGGTCTCACCAACATTTGTCGCTTCTCTCACTTATCCCTCCTTTTTGCTGCTGTCAAAGGGGGAGAATATTTTGTTGTGAGTCATCCTTTGCTTTGTGATTTGTCATTAGGAGATGAGTGAATGGTGTACGAGGGAGAGTCAAAGGGGGAGAATCCTTTGTGCACTTTGTGTATCTCTTATGTGTATGTGATGGCGTTTGCATAATTACATAGCACTCATATTTGCATTCATAATTGCATTCACATGCTATTACTATCATGGATCTTGAGCTGCACTTGTTGCATATGTCATAAACTTTGCCATCTTGGATATTACTGCCACATAATGACTCACAGTGTTGCCATCATCAAAAAGGGGGAGAATGTTGTGCCCCTATGGTCATTTGAGTCATTTTGCGATCACTTGGGTCATTTGACATCATCATGTGGTCATTTGAGTTATTTGACATTCTTGGTTTTGATAATGGCTAAACACTATTAGTCATTGTTATTTTTCACTCTTATATGACTGACATACGTTATGTTTTATTCATGACAGATATGCAAATGAATGGACAAGGAATGGAGTGGAGTTGGAAAAAGTGAAAGCTCAATGACAGTTAAGGTCGATGCACAAAGAAGCATAACCAAGGGAACCCAAAGTCAAAGACTCAGTTGACACCTTCTAGACTGTCAAGGGTGATGCTACAGACATGAATGGGGTCCTAAAGAACTTAAGCGATGGAGATAAAGCAATTAACGGACCGACCCGGGAAAACCCGAGGTCTGCCCAGCTGGCGGTTGACTGCCAGCACAGGGGCGGTCGACCGCCCCTGCCAGCAACCTCCAGGCTGCAGCTCTCTTAGTGGCGGTCGACCGCCAGCCCAATAGCGGTCGACCGAAAATTCCAGGGATCATTCGTCTATAGTTTTCTCAGTAGTGGTCGACCGCCAGAAGCCACAGGTCGATCGCCAGCCCCGAGCCTTCATTGTTGACTTTGTTTTCCACTTCAAGAAGGGCCATTCTCCATGGATTTCTTTAATCCTAAAGTCACCCAAACTCCCACAAAATGTGGATCTGGTCTGGGGGGCTTCTATTAACCATCCAAAGTCTATAAAACACATACAAGAGGGTTAGAAACCCTAATGCTTCATTTGGACCAAAGGAGATCAAGGGAGGCTTATGGAGGCTGTTCAAGGGAGATGGTACTGTAGCCATGAACAGTACTTCGTGAAGAGATCTTCATCCATTCTAAGGGATTCAAGCCTAGATCTGAAGCTATCTCAACCTGCAAGGAAGCAAGAAGCAATCAAGGCTCTCAAGGGTGATCTAAACTGCATTAAACTCTTCATCAACTCAAAGAGATCAAAGGGAAGATCAAAGCTACATCCATAGTCTTCTTCATCAACTCAAGGAAGATCATCTCTCAAGGAAGAAGACACCATCGAAGCATCAGATTCAAGCTCCTGCAACTCAGACAAGATCTTTTTACTTTGAGCATATTATATATCTTGTTTGAGTGATTTCTATTTGTTCTCTTTCCATTTCTTTCAAACAATCGAAACTGAAGATCGTACCTACCGGTGGTTAGTAGGAAGGCAATCGGAAGTTCTCCGATCTGCGGTGATTAACGTCCATACCGGTGGTTAGTAGGAACGCAATCGAAAGTTTTTCGATCTGCGGTGATTGACGTCCCTATCGGTGGTTAGTAGGAAGGCAATCAGAGGTTCTTCCGATTTGCGGTTTAGTGCGTGGCACTAGTGGAGCCTCACCGGATTTGGTGAGGGGTGGATGTAGGACTGGGGATTCAGTCCGAACCACCTTAAAATCTTTTGTGTTGTGATTTGTTTATGTGATTGCTTCGTTCTAGATGCATGCTTAGGTTCAAATCGATATATTGGTTGCTCATCTTGCCAAGCGAATCATAGTGTTCTTCGATAAGCTAGTTATATTCCGTTGCGATTTATTTTATCTAGCTATATAGAGGGTTGCATTGCGAAAAGAGGGGCAGATCTATTCACCCCTCCCCTATAGATCCGATGTCCACTACTCAACATCACTCTTTTACCCCTCCCCAACCCTAGATCTTGGGATAGTTGATGTCTTTTTGTATTTCATATATATTGCTTGTATTTTCATTTTGAAAGGAATTAATGCATAATAAATCTTGAATTTTGTTGGAGCCTAGCAAGGGCCGCCCCTCTCTCTCTCTCATCTCTTCTTCTTGCAGCTGGGAAGGTTGTGTTCTGAGGTGGGAAGTCTCATCTATCTGGTGTGGAGTTCGTCGTTGCCGCCGCCATCGAGCCGCCGTTGCACCGCCACTGCCTCCATCGGTATTCTGCTAATTAGGTTACATTTGGCCATTCTCGGATTTTTAACCCTCAGCCACGAGTTCATCTGGAGCCCAAACATTCAGGGTGAGTTCCAGGGGTCTTCACCACATCCCAAAAAACTTGGTTGGGCTTTTAGCTTCCATTTTGTAATTTTCCATTTTCGTTCTTCCTTTCCATCCAGATCTGCCAGCTTTAAGTCTAGATTCACAGTAGCTCTGAGTTTCCCCTCTTTGGACCTCTTCTTGATTTTTGCTTGAGCCCCCAATTTTACTAGAGGTTATGTCCAACCCCCCCTCCATACATGAATTTTAGTGGAATTTCTAAAGGCCTTCACCTATTTTCTAAAAATCACTTTCAGATCTCCACTCAGTTCTGTCTGCCTCTGTCCAGATCCGACCACCCACCATTATAAAATACCTTTCCCCATCCAAACCTCCACCAAATCGGTCATAAGAATTATTTCCATTTTCCTCTCTCTCCCCTCTACAACGTTCATGAAGAGCTCAAGGTCTGAATAAGAGTTCTACCCTACGGTCAATGCCAACTCTTAGGAAACTTCAGTTCTGCCCGGCCAGATCTGAAACTGAGAACAGTCCGGTTCTAAAATCCCCCATCAGAGGCACGATCCTAACAAAGTTTCTGGAGTCACAGAGGGTCGAAGTACTTCGAAAGAGCTTTCCAACGATACCTCTTGCGCATTGATCCGACATCGGGAGTGATCGCAGCAGCAGATCTCGCTGGATCGCGCGCGGCAAAACAGAAGCAACAGATCCGTGGGCAGCAACTCTAAGACTTGGAGATCGGAACCGATCGGCCTCCGACCGGTGTTCCAGCCTGGCCGCCATCCAGGGAAGCGCGCCATCAGAGGTCACCATCACAGTGGGACCCACTCCGTCAGGTCCAGAGGATAGGGCAGCGCGTGGGCCCTACGAACCCGTAGATCGCGCCATCCGGACTGCATTAAAACGTGGGTTTCGGCGCCGATGGACGACATCAAGATGCTGCCCGTCAACCCAATTCCCGCTACTCCCGGGCCCCACATGTGACCTATTACCTCCCTACGTGGACTGGGTCAACTCTTTGTACCGCAGTGTATTTGTTTAACCAAGAGTACAGGATTGGCCGGGGTTGTCTTCCCCACGCCGGGAGCGTAGAGGTAACGATCTCGACTTCTTGGCATTTACTTGCTTAGCTAGTATATGGTCGTGTGCCGCTGCTGAGTGTGATAGGAACCTAGCCCGTGAGTCCATGTCACCGCTATGAGCGAGAGAGTGACCCATCCTGTGGCTCGATCCGAGCACGGAAGTGAGTCGACCACCCTTGACTCTGCCGATTTCTCAACCGCGCGGATCCACGCTATCCCTCGCTTGGGACGACGAGTGAGCTTGCATTTCTGTTAGCGACGTATAGCCCATAGGAACTCTTAGTGTCGGGCCAAAGCGTCTCCATTGTTGTATGTTGCTGATCGTGTCCGCATTTAGAGTCCGAGGTCCGCATCACTTAGAATCGGTTCCCGTGTCCGTCCCGCATCAGTTTGGCATCAGAGCGAGTCGAGTCTAGGGTAGTCATTGCATAAGTCTTGCACGGTCTAAGTCGAGTCTAGGATCATCATTATTTTCAAAAAAAAAAAAGTTTTAAAATTGCATTTCATCCCGATAATCTGGTATTTTAAAAGGTGTTGTCCGAACGTTAGGCTACGCCTATCGGGAAGGCCGCACACTTGCACGAGTGATCTTCGGATCGATTAACTCCGCCACGTACCGAATATTGGTTTAGGTGTAGGTGCATTAGTCGGTGTTTGCATTAGTCTGTGTCTCCTAGTTCGTGTGTCTTTGCATGCCCACCCGTCGAGGTACCCAATACTCGCCACCTCCACCTATGAAGGATTCTCGAGCCCGTAGCTCCGATGAGCCTTCGACGATCGAGATGTTCCGAGCCCTCATGGATCGTCTCGATACGCGTATGGAAGGCCTTAGTACGCGTCTAGATGGCGTAGGCACGCGTCTAGAAGGGATGATGAAAGCGCTTGAGGATCGGGCCGAAGCTTCGTACCAGTCCATCCAGGGTCTTGTAGGGAGGATTGCCGTCCTCGAGAGGGCCCCAGGGGCGGCGCAACCCGCGCCGACCAATGGTCAACAGGAGCCGGCTCAGCAACCTGCTGCGCCAAGCGCTCAGGCGATAGATGTTGGGAGGCAACAGGTGCATGAGGTGGCTGACTATGCATCTGATAATGAGCAAGGGGGATATGGTCATCGTAACCAACGACGGAATCATGATGACGATGATGACGACCGCGTTCTTCGGAGCGTGCGTGCGGACCCTCCCCTTTTTAACGGGTCCTTGGACCCGAAGGTCTATTTAGACTGGGAGGCCGGCATGGACCGGTACTTCGAGTGGTTTGAGATGATGGACCACCGGAGAGTTCGATACGTAAAGATGAAGCTGCATGGGCAGGCCCAAAATTATTGGACCAATGTGGAGAGCCTGCTAAATCAGTGACATCAACCCCCGATCGGCACTTGGGATGACATGAAAATGAAATTGAGGGAGAAGTACCTTCCTGCCTCATATCGCAAACGTCTCATAGGCAAATGGCAAAGTCTCTCCCAAGGGAACCGATCCGTGACCGAGTACACCGCCGAGTTTGATGAGTATTATTTGCGGTGTAGAGTTACGGAAGAGAGCACCATGACCATATCACGATTTCGGAGAGGTCTGTGGCCAAACTATCAATATGAACTTTTTCACCGCAATGTGACCACTTTGGAACAAGCGTATCAGGTTGCTCTCAAATTGGAGCAATTCGAGGCCGAGTTCGAGTTTACCCATCGGTTGGGCTCCTTTCCCCTTCGTAGTGTCGAGCCCCGTGGCACTTCTGGCACGTACCCGAGGGCCCCCATAGCCCGACCTCAGGAGCCCACTCGCCCTGAGCCGTTCGCTCCTAGGCCTCGCCCTCCACCTCCGAGGGACCTTCCTCATCCCCAACAACTTACGGCACCCATCGCCCGTCCACCGGCACCCGCACCTCTGGCTCGTCCCTTGTTGCCTTCACCTCCTATCCGCCGTGAGGATAAAGGGAAAGGACCTTTGATTGGGGAGCCTAGTGGATCACGGCAGCAGTGTTATCACTGCAATGGGTTTGGCCATTTCGCCAACCAGTGTCCCACTCGCCCATCTCTTGTCATTGGGGACACACAGGCCGAGGACGCCACCCCTACGGATGTCATCTTAGTTAGCTATGAAGCAGATCCGGAGCTAGCTGACGAGTATTATGAGGCCGAAGGTGATGGCCAGGATGCCCAGCATCCGGACGATACCCACTTGGGGGTCGTCAGGTGTATTCTCACCCAGCCACAGGCCAGTGATGACTGGCGTCGGACCACTATCTTTCACACATTCTGTAGGCTGGGCAAGCAAGTTTGTAAGGTGATCATCGATAGTGGAAGTTGCATCAATGCAATCTCCACGGGCACTGTCTCCAGTCTTGGTCTTACACCTGTGGATCATCCTTGCCCCTATCGAGTATGATGGGTGGATTCCACCTCCATTCCGATCAGGCTGCGGTGTCTGGTCCCACTGAAATTCCATGCCTACCATGACGAGATCTGGTGTGATGTCCTCCCCATGGAGGTGGGCGGTGTTATTCTTGGTAGGCCTTGGTTATTTGATCGGGATGCCACACTTCATGGCCGGTTGAACACCTGTACCTTCGACCATGCTGGTCAACGGATTCTCCTACAACCCTCTCAGCCCAAGAAGCCTTCAGTTAGGGGTCCTACTGGTCCTAGTACTCTGGAGCCTTCCATCCCCGAGCCCAGTATCCCACCCCCAGCTCGGGCTATAACCATTACATCTGGCCCAGGCGAGCCCTCGACTAGGAGATTGATAATGATTAGCTCTCGGGAAATGGAGCGGGAGGCCAATAGGGGCTGCCCTGTGTTTGCTATTACGGTTCGAGAGGTGGAGCCAAAGTCCGAGGGAGAACTCCCACCCGATATCATTCCTATTATGCAGGAGTTCACTGATATTTTTTCCGAGGAGCTTCCCGAGGGACTCCCACCCATGCGGGATATTCATCATGCTATCGACCTGATTCCGGGCTCCTCATTGCCCAATCTTCCTCACTAGCGCATGAGTCCCACGGAACATGCCGAGCTAAAATGGCAGGTTGATGAGTTGATGCAGAGAGGGTCTATTCAGGATAGCATGAGTCCGTGTGCTGTTCCCGCATTACTCACCCCAAAGAAGGATGGCACGTGGAGAATGTGCATTGATAGTCTGCCATCAATAAAATCACCGTGAAGTACAGGTTCCCTATTTCGCGCCTAGATGATATGCTAGACATGATGGCCGGTGCCACTATCTTCTCGAAGATCAATCTTAAGAGTGGTTACCACCAGGTGAGGATTAGGCCATGTGATGAGTGGAAGATCACATTTAAGACCAAGGATGGTCTATATGAGTGGTTGGTTATGCCCTTTGGGTTGACTAATGCCCCTAGCACTTTCATGCGACTCATGACTCAGGTCCTTCGACCTTTCATTGGAGTCTTTGTGGTTGTGTATTTTGATGATATCCTTATATATAGTCGTACTAAAGGGGACCACTTGGACCATCTAAGGCAGGTCTGTCTGCTTTTGAGGCGAGAGCAGTTGTTTGCGAACCCACAAAAGTGTGCCTTCATGACACCTCAACTTACGTTCTTGGGTTTTATTGTGTCTAGTACTGGGGTCTCCGCCGATCCGGAGAAGGTCCGGGCCATTGTTGATTGGCCGGAACCCCGTACGGTCCATGATGTCCGCAGCTTCCATGGCCTTGCGACGTTCTATCGTAGTTTAATCTGCGGATTTAGCTCCATCACTGCCCTGATCACAGACTGTATTCAGAAGGGCACATTTGTATGGACGAAGGCCGCAGCTGCTGCCTTCAAGGACATCAAGGAGCGCATGACCCAGACACCGATCCTTCGATTGCCAGATTTCTCGAAGGTGTTTGAGGTCTCTTGTGATGCGTCGGGTGTTGGGATAGGAGGAGTGTTGAGCCAAGAGGCCCACCCGATCGCATATTTCAGTGAAAAGCTGAATGACGCGAAACCGCGATACTCCACTTATGATAAGGAATTCTACGCATTTGTTCAAGCTCTTAGGCATTGGAGTCACTATCTATTACATCAGGAGTTTGTCTTATACTCCGATCATGAGGCTTTGAGGTACCTCCATTCCCAAAAGAAGGTTAATGCGCGTTACAGCCGATGGGTTGAGTATCTCCAGCAGTACACATCTGTGCTTAAACATAAGACTGGAGTGGAGAACAAGGTGGCCGATGCCTTGAGTTGGCATGCCTGTCTGCTGACCAACATGAGTGTCGAGGTCATAGGGTTAGAGAAGATGAGAGAGGCCTATGTTGACTGTCCTGACTTCGGTCAGATCTATACCACTCTCCAGGCCGGACCCTCGAGAGATCATGAGATGATTATGTGCTTCAGGAGGGTTACCTCTTTCGAGGAGGTAGGCTTTGTGTTCCCCGAACTTCGGTTCGAGACTTCTTAGTCTAGGAGCTACATGCGGTAGGTCTAGCCGGCCACTTTGGTCGGAATAAGACTATTGAGGCTGTTGAGAACAGATTTTATTGGCTGAGTCTGAAGAGAGATGTTGCTCATATGGTGGCCCAGTGCCGTACATGTCCTACGGCTAAAATGAAGAAGCAAAGCTCGGGCCTTTATACACCTCTTCCCGTGCCTGATGCCCCGTGGCATGATGTTAGCATGGATTTTGTCTTGGGATTGCCACGTACGTCTAGGAAGCATGACTCGGTCTATGTAGTAGTTGACCGGTTCTCGAAGATGGCCCTTTTAATTCCCTGCTCGAAGACTTCGGATGCTTTGAGGGTAGCCCGCCTATTCCTTACTCATGTGGTGTGCAAGTTCGGGTTGCCTCGTACCATAGTGTCTGACTGTGATGTTAGATTCACCAGTTATTTCTGGAAGACACTATGGCATATGTTGGGTACTCACCTCAAGTTTTCCACTGCATATCATCCCTAGATAGATGGTCAGACCGAGGTGGTCAATAGAAGTCTGGGTGACCTTTTGAGGTGTCTTGTCAGGGACCGTGTAGGGGATTGGGATCTCATATTACCACTGGCAGAATTTGCATACAACGATTCGGTTAACAGGTCTACCGGCATGAGTCCATTTGAGATTGTCACAGGTCGTAGGCCTAGGAAGCCAGTGGATCTTGTTCCCATGCCCATTCATGCACGAGTGTCTGAGTCTGCTGAGTCTTTTGCTAGGCATGTTAGGAGTTTGCATGACGACATCCGTCGTCACATTGAGGCCAGCAATGCACAGTATAAGGAGTTAGCCGATGCCCATCGACACCACTGTGAGTTCCAAGAGGGTGAATATGTCATGATCAGGGTAAGACCTGAACGGTTTCCCTCTGGGACCGTAAAGAAATTGCAAGCTCGCGGAGTCGGTCCATTTAGAGTGTTGAAACGCGTTGGATCCAATGCGTATGTTGTGGACCTGCCTGAGGAATATGGTATAAGCTCAACTTTCAATGTGTCAGATCTAGTTGCATATAGGGACCCATCGGTGATCCCTAGTGAGCCTTTTGAGCCATCTCCTCCCATTGAGTGTGATCCCTCACCTGAGTGTCCACCACCAGCGACATTTCCATAGCAGCGAGAGCATATCGATCATATACTAGATGATCTAGTGACAGTTACCATGAGTGGATCCTACCAGCGCTACCTAGTGCGTTGGAGGGGGTGACCTGCGACCGAGGATACTTGGATTACCCGTGGAGAGTTGCAGCGGATAGGTCCGGAACTAATGTAGCGCTACCAGAGCGATGCTGACCCTTACTCGACAGGGTCGAGTTTCTCCCACCCGGGGAGAATTGGTGCGGACACCAGAGCGAGCGAGAAGCACGAACCGACGAGCCATCGGTACCGTACGCGGAGCACCACTCGGGCTACCTCGGCTTCCATCTGGCTCGGAGACAGCCTGGAGACTCCCCCTTGAGTCTCGGTATTTATAGTATTTATTGGACGTGTTTGTGTGTAGTGTGTATTTTATTCGGTTTGTAATTCGGATTGTAACATGGGTTTATTTGTAATTTGGGACCACCTGGGTCCCTCGCGCCCCTACCCCTTCTCCCATTGATCCACCTCACCTCTAGGGCCCATGTGGGGTCAGTCAACCTTCCATTATGGGCTTCTAGAAGAGTTGGACCAAGGGGGGGACAACAGGTTAACAAAGTCCAAAGTGGAACCACCCAAAGTCAAGGGGGCGCCCCTCTTTTAATGTATTTTATTTAGTTTGTATTTTTATTTTAATTTGGTCCAAACCACATGGGAGAATAAAATGTGGACTCCCTCTTTAACCCCTCCCCAACCCTAGATCTAGGGATAGTTGATGTTTTTTTGTATTTCATATATATTGCTTGTATTTTCATTTTGAAGGGAATTAATGCATAAGAAATCCTGAATTTTGTTGGAGCCTAGCAAGGGCCGCCCCTCTCTCTCTCTCCTCTCTTCTTCTTGCAGCTGGGAAGGATGTGTTCTGAGGTGGGAAGCCTCATCTATCTGGTGTGGAGTTCGTCGTTGCCGCCGCCGCCACCATCGAGCTGCCGTTGCACCGCCTCTATCGGTATTCTGCCAATCGGGTGACAGTAGGCCATTCTCAGATTTTTAACCCTCAGCCACGAGTTCATCTGGAGCCCAAAATCTCAGGGTGAGTTCCAGGGGTCTTCACCACATCCAAAAAAAATTGGTTGGGCTTCTAGCTTCCATTTTGTAATTTTCCATTTTCATTCTTCCTTTCCATCCAGATCTGCCAGCTTTCAGTCCAGATTCACAGTTGCTCTGAGTTTCCCCTCTTCGGACCTCTTCTTGATTTCTGCTTGAGCCTCCAATTTTACTGGAGGTTCTGTCCAACCCCCCCTCCATCCACGAATTTTCGTGGAATTTCTAAAGGCCTTCACCTATTTTCTAAAAATCACTTTCAGATCTCCACTCAGTTCTGTCTGCCTCTGTCCAGATCCGACCACCCACCAGTATAAAATACCTTTCCCCATCCAAACCTCCACCAATCTGGTCATAAGAATTATTGCCATTTTCCTCTCTCTCCCCTCTACAACGTTCATGAAGAGCTGGAGGTCTGAATCAGAGGTCTACCCTTCGGTCAATGCCAACTCTCAGGAAACTTCAGTTCTGCCCGGCCAGATCTGAAACTAAGAATAGTCCGGTTATAAAACCCCCAATCAGAAGCACGATCCCAACAAAGTTTCTGGAGTCACAGAGGGTCGAAGTACATCGAAAGAGCTTTCCAACAATACCTCTTGCGCGTCGATCCGACGTCGAGAGTGATCGCGCGCGGCAAAATAGAAGCAACAGATCCGTGGGCAGCAACTCCAAGACTTGGAGATCGGAACCGATCAGCCTCCGACCGCTGTTCTAGCCCGGCCACCATCCAGGGAAGCGTGCCATCAGAGGTCACCATCATAGTGGGACCCACTCTGTTAGGTCCAGAGGACGGGGCAGCGCATGGGCCCCACGAACCCGTAGATCGCGCCATCTGGACAGTATTAAAACGCGGGTTTCCACTCCGACGGACGACATCAAGATGCTGCCCGTCAACCCAATTCCCTCTACTCCCGGACCCCACATGTGACCTATTGCCTCCCTGCTGGAGTGGGTCAACTCTCTGTACTGCAGTGTATTTGTTTAACCCGGAGTACAGGATTGGCCGGGGTTATCTTCCCCACGCCGGGAGCATGGAGGTAACGATCTCGACTTCTTGGCATTTACTTGCTTAGCTAGTATATGGTCGTGTGCCGCTGCTGAATGCGATAGGAACCTAGCCCGTGAGTCCATGTCACCGCTGTGAGCAAGAGAGTGACCCATCCGGTGGCTCGATCCGAGCACGGAAGTGAGTCGACCACCCTTGACTATGCCGGTTTCTCAACCGCGCGGATCCAAGCTATCTCTCGCTTGGGACGACGAGTGAGCTTATGTTTTTGTTAGCGACGTATAGCCCATAGGAACTCTTAGTGTCGGGCCAAAGCGTCTCCATTGTTGTATGTTGCTGGTCGTGTCCACATTTAGAGTCCGAGGTCCGCATCACTTACAATCGGTTCTCGTGTTCGTCCCGCATCACAACCTATTCGGGTTGAACGCACCGGTGGCACCATTTGGTTAATCGCACGGTAGACATGGTGGAGTGGTCCCCTCATCCCTCCTCTGGAAGGGCGAGCACTCTCCTATGCTCCAACGCGAACCCCACTGGGCTCTCCCTGAATGAGCTATTAGTACGAACCTGCACTCTACCACAGGGCAAGAGAAAGAAGGGAAAAGATTTCCGAATACCATACGTACATAAGAAGCATATGAAACAATTGTGTTCTATTCCTTTTTGAAAAGTTACATGGGCCTCGGGGCATACCCCGGTGTTACATGCAAAAATGGAAAAGGAGGAAGTAGAAGAAGAAAAGGAGGATTGGCGGCTAGTCTATCCCCCGGAAGATTTCCTCGAGAGGAAGGATCCCGATGCAAGGAAAGTTTACCATTTCACACAGTCAGTCATCCGGTGCATCGAGGCGCTCCAGCTCTGTTGTCACGGAGGCTACTGCAACCTCAGCGACGCCTAACTCCTCGGTCTCTCTGACCACAGTCGCCTCAGCCTTGGCAAGATCAGACTCGGCCTTGGTCAGCCAGCCCTTGAGCCTCTCTATTCTGCTCCCTAAAGCACGAACGCTGGCCCGACTGTCATCCAGGATCCTCCAATGCCGCTCCCTATTGTCTCTCCGGACCTCTAGGGCTTCCAGATATTCGCCCCTCTGGGCGCCGATAGCCGTGAATTTCGTTGGAGCTTGTGTCTCAAAGAACTCGCGATGGTTTACATATTTTAGTAACAATAGAACCCGTCGCGACCATTCCTCCAGTGGGCAACCCATCATCTACAGTGCCCCCGATCAGCTGCATGACCACGGTATGCACCCCCCGGTAGATGAGGGAGAGGCCGGTGAACATCAAGTGTCACGCCCCGAGCGCGGAAGATTACTCGGATGCGTGACGCGTCTATATCAATCGTGTCATTAGAGTAAGTATGTTCGATATACATAATCTTCAGAGTACGCAAGACTAGTAATAATTAATAACCTCAATATTCCAAGTGATGAATATTGAATTAACAAAAGGAATTAAAGATAACCCATGACAACTTCAAATTAACATTTGGCTACAACATTAGGCTACATGCCTCATCACAGATTAACCACTAATTTACACAGCTGGGAATACAAGGCAGGCTCAATAAAAATCAAAGACACGACTAACTACCGCTCTTCACTCAGTCTCAATCCCGTTCTTGTCGCTATCCGAATCACCTGAAAATGTTAGGAAACAACTGTATGAGCGAATCGCTCAGTAGGAATTACATCTCAAATTCAAGCAATCTTTAAGTGATTTACAATTTTACATGTATTTGGGACTATGCATGATATTCGAGTAATATACGAGTGATAAATCAAGTGTACAGGTAGGTTTATGCATGATGAAAGTGTACGGTAAGTCAAAGCTGTATGAAGAGAGTATAGTAAGAATTCAAGTATTTGACCAAGCATGATATCAAGGAATACGTTTCAAGTATTTGACCAAGAAATTAAGGAATATAATTACCCCTTCCGGGTAAACTGGAACTCATGTACAAGTAAGGACTCATTCATATACGAGCATGTAAGGTAAAACTTTCATTCAAGCTAGTAAACTTTCAAGCGAGTAATATCAAGTACGTGTGAGTAGAATTGGCTATTTAATCAAGTATTTTGCCCTTCCTCGGGTCACATGTCAAGTACGGCCCGTCCGGGCCAAGTCACGTCAAGCAGTAAGTAGAGAGAGAGTAGGGTGGAGTGTCTCAAGTCAAGCAAGTATTTCGGTGCAATGCTAAACACCGTGGTCATTAAACTCCCATGGGCACAAGTACCTTCGGGTGCTCCTCCTAGGACCAGACCGGGCCCTATATGCACAGCATTTAATTTATCATTTTTGACATCCACTCTCATTTATAGCCAATATGAAATTTCAAGAATTTAGAGACGTAGTATTACAGACGAGATTAACCACGCATTTGGTTATGGGGAACTCTAGAGGTGGCCCCTACAGGCTCAAGAGGTGGCTCCCATCGTGTAGCACTTTGCGCTGTATGGCCTCAAGAGGTGGCTCCCACTACGTAGCAGTTTGTCCCGCATGGCACTTAGCTTCCACACTTCCAAATGGTAGTTGAGAGTTTCAAGGTTTGACCAGTTTGACCTTGTATATATAAGGTAGATTTTCACGGAGTGGAGTTCAGAAAAATATGATGCAGGAAAATGTACTAGGCTATATTGGTACGGATTTTGAGACAAATCAGGAATGGAAACAATTATCCTGTCACTGAATTGGCGCCTGGGGGTTAGCCCCTCTTTCAGTCAATTGGCGCCCTTGGGTCAGGAGGTCTTTTAATTAATTGGCACCCTAGGGTTAGCCAATGTTTCAGGAAATTGGCGACTGGGGGACACCCAGTCTTTCAGTAAATTGGCGCCTGGGGTAAAGCCCCTTTTTAATTAAAATGGCGCCTGGGGGTTACCCTGTCTTTCAGTCAATTGGCATCCTAGGGTCAGGAGGTCTTTTAATTAATTGGCACCCTAGGTGGTGCCATCTCTTAAGTAAATGACGCCTTAGGTGGTGCCATCTCTTAAGTAAATGGCACCTTAGGTGGTGCCATCTCTTTTAAAATTTTCATTTTTTTTAATACTCAGAAAAATGAAATTGGCGCCCCCTTGGAAGTCTTCAATTAATTGAAGACTGCCGCGATGCCGGCATTTTAGTAATTGGCGCCCTGGCGTAGGGCGCCATTTACAGAATTCTTCATTTCTTTTAATTGGCGCCCTAGTCAGGGGCGCCAATTACCTGAGAGCTATATTTTGTTCCCGTGGGTTCGAACCAGTGGTTTAAGGGGGTTTAATCAGATGATTTACTAGTTAGAATTCAAGACTGGTTGTTTAAACATGCTGTAACATGGACTTCACTTTAACAGGTTAACAATGGTACGTTGATATTTTTAATTAGCATGTTTAACAGTTGGCTAACAGAGCTTAAACATGGAGATTTACTTCAATTAGCTAAAGCATGTTGGGTTACAGGTTGCTTAAACATGTCATTACTCGAGTACATTACTAATTACTAACCAAACATGATAGATCATAATAGATCTAGCCTAATTTCATATGGAGATGAGCTAATTTCAAATGTTACAGGTTAAAATTCAAGACGGGTTGTTTAAACATGCTGTAACATGGACTTCACTTTAACAGGTTAACAAGGGTACATTGATATTTTTAATTAGCATGTTTAACAGTTGGCTAACAGAGCTTAAACATGGAGATTTACTTCAATTAGCTAAAGCATGTTGGGTTATAGGTTGCTTAAACATGTCATTACTTGAGTACATTACTAATTACTAACCAAACATGATAGATCATAATAGATCTAGCCTAATTTCATATGGAGATGGCCTAATTTCATATGTTACATGCTAATACACCCTAAGTAGTTACAAGTTTGGTGATAAAGCATGAAAAACCTACTAAGCATGCTATATAATTACCTAGATTAACTACTGTTTAGCCAAAAATTGAGAAAACCTACCTCTGTGAAGCGACATGAGTTGTAGCAGGTGGAAGAAGCAATTCCTTCCCTCTTCTGCAACCTCCAGACCTTGTCCCCGTATTCTCACCAAAACCATCCTCTAAGTAGAGGAATAGGGGGTATTTTATAACATTAGGATCGACAGGATGGGAGACATGATCCGTGAAAATCGGATCTGAGTGGGATGACAGCATGTACAGGCTGTTTGGATAATACGGTAGGTGATCGAACAAAAAAAAAAGGAAATGGCGCCTTAGGTGGTGCCATCTCTTAAGTAATTGGCGCCTTAGGTGGTGCCATCTCTTAAGTAAATGGCGTCTTAGGTGGTGCCATCTCTTAAATGGCGCCTTAGGTGGTGCCATCTCTTAAGTAAATGGCGCCTTAGGTGGTGCCATCTCTTAAATGGCGCCTTAGGTGGTGCCATCTCTTAAGTAAATGGCGCCTTAGGTGGTGCCATATCTTAAGTATAATTAAACGTATCACTAACTTCCTTGATTTTTATCTTTAATATTTGATGGAGTCTGGTCACCAAATTTTATGGAGAAGATCCTTACATTTTTCTCTATGTTTACATATAATATTTTTTAAAAAATCTTTTTAAATAAAAAGTGACACTATTCACTAATTACTATTCATTACTATTCATTTCTTAAGAAATGACGACTTTCCACATGGTCGTCAGTTCATAACTCTCGGAGCGTTTGTCCATCCCCTCAAAGGACCGAAATTGTACATGTGTCCCTTTTCATCTTGGGTATCTATTTTAATAGCCTCATTTCTTTCAAAAATTGGGAGAAATATTTTATTTACTTTTTATATAATTGAATAATTAAAAATAAATTACAACTTATAACTTAATAATTGGGAAAATAAAAAAATAGAAATTGAATTATTTGATTATAATTCATGTAAATATGGTTTGGCATATGATATTTGGCATATGATATTTATTAATTTAAAAAGGGTTTTAATTATTAGTAAATATTTTAAATGATTATTTAAATAGTAGCAAATATTATTATTATTATTATTATTATTTCTATTTAAAATTAATGGGTGTTACATCAAGGCCCACAGCGTCCGCAGAGTCTACCGAACCGGCAGGTCCGAAGTAGCGTGACCTATTGAAGGCACGACAGGCAGACTGAATTCGACGGCGCAGTCCACTGCTGCCCACAGCTTCGTATCGACCATAGTCGATGAGGACGGGAGAGTCATGGTCGAATGGCGAGACCCTTCTGGCTCGGAGGATAGGTCCCGACCGATCACTTCAAGGGGCGAAGGCGAGACTATAACAGAAGCACCTGATGCCGCCATGATGAGCGGTTGCTCCATTCCCACCGGCTGGGTGAGGCCCGCGTCCGATGATGACACCTGCACCACGGGGACCGGAGCCACGGTTTTGTCCGTAGAGTGAACGGCCGCAGGGACCGAATCAGACACCGTAGCGGACAAACTTGCTTCCGCCTCTGCCTCCTCGGCATGGCCTGGATCCGTCGTCTCCTCGCAGGCCGGGAGCACAAGAGTCGCGACCTCGGTCGAGGGAAGGGTATCAACCACAGCCGGGCCCGATGCCGCTCACCCCTCTCTGCCTGGGACTCCCCCGGAGGTGTGGTAATGCTTGCCAATATCTTTCCCAGGAGTCGTGCTTCCTCTGGTACAACCGACTTCGGGACAGGCGGAAGTGAAATCACGAGCCGCGGGATGGCTCCCAATTGCAGAAGAGATGCCAAAGATCCTGCCTCTGGTCCCAGAAGTGACTTCAGCCTCCTCGCCGCCCGCAGACCAAAGGATGACCCCCATCTGGGGACGGCTTTACGAGCTCGGGCAGCTGGCGCTCTTCGGGGCGTTGTCATTGTCTGGCCATGCAAAGCGAGGTGAGCCACTCACTATGTAAAGCAAATTACTGAGTTTTCAAAGGAGCCGAGAGGCCCCCATGCTTACCTCGTTCACTGGCACCATGCTGCTCTTCGACATCATCTCTCCCTCTTCCCGGGTTTTAGCTTCGGGCACTATCTCCTCTCTGGCCTCGATCTCCGGCGCTATCTCTCCCTCTTATAGGGCTTCGGTTGTCGGGGTAGGAGTCTCTGCGACCCTTTGGGAGGAATGATCATGTACAACTTCAAATAAATCAACAGTCCCGAGAAAAAACTCAAAAAAAAGGGGGAGGAAGAAAGTCTATACTCACGGCCACTATCGCCTCTTCTTGCTGCAGCACTTCGACTGTCGGGGCGGGGGCATCTGAACTTGCCGCGGCCTCCTCCCGCCGCAATGCCTCGACTATGGACGCCAACTTGTCAAAAGCCGCAGTAGTTTTCTCCTGTGGACGACTTCTGAGCCTGGGACATGGGTTTCTATGTCTTCTGGCGGGGTTTGTTCTTGTTAAGTCCAAAAACGACAACAACAAAGAGATTAGTCGAGGACCTTGAGAGAAGCCCGAATAAACAAGTCCACACTTACAAGTGCCTGTTCCCCCAGGCTCAGGGAAGCAGATAATACCGGGGCTTTCCAAGCTGGTACTTGAGGCTTGGGCTCCTCGGATGGGCCCTTGGTTGAAAGCACCTCGTCAGAAGAATAGCCATAATCTACCTTCTCACCCGACGAGGACTTGGTCCGGGTGGGCACCTCTTTCACCTCTAGGGGAGCCCCAGCAGCAGGATCTATGGCCGGAGCATCGTCACGCGGGCTCAGTGGCCGTGATTTCTCGGGCCCTCGCCCCTTCCCCGCATATGTTCGCTCGAACAGTGGCATCCGGCGAACCGCCTTCGACCGAGTGGCTGCCACACCGGCTCCTGCCAAAGTAGGGCATGACTTGAATTAAGACGTGCCCGTAAGGACATGAGAAATTAAAAGAAATCAACCAAGAAGGCAAAGAAAGATACCTTCCCCGACTTCTGCAGTAGGGATTGGTTCAGAGATAGTCTCTTCAATGGGTTGCACTGCCCCGTGGACCCTGGCCTTACCCACGCCAGGAATAGAGATGGATGCAGAATTCTCTACGACGGCTGAAACAAAGATACACACATGTTACAAGAGGGTCCCTCTTGATAAGTAAACAAGACTTAAAGAGCTTCAAAGGCTAGAAGGCCTAACCCGCAGGCCAACTTGCCCCCACCCAAGCTGCGACGAACTCTTCAAAAGATGGGGGTAGGGGAACTAGAGGGATGACCACCGAGGCAGGTGTAGCCTCCGTCTTCCTCTGCTTTTCCCTCTGCCTCTCTGTTACCTTAGCGGCAGCCAATGCCTCCTTCACGGGTGACTTCGCCCGGGATCGCTTTCTGCCCTTCGGCAAAGGAATCGTGGTGGGAGCCAGTTCCGCCGCATCAAAGTGGGAAGGCTTCTGCACCAACCGGAGAAGGTTCCTATATTGCGCCAGTTGAGTGCTGGAGGGGTGATCTGTCAAAAAAAAAAAATCAATTAATCAACCATCATTATGAAGGAACGTGACAATGGAAGGCAGAGACAAAGAGGCATTGTACAATGAGGGCCGATGTACAATTGTAGAGTTAGCGGCTAGTAAGTCAGAGATGACTCCTTCTCCTGGCGGGCCGCCTCTTGGACCAACCAAAGAACATCTCCGATCTTCACACAGCGGTCTGCGAGATGAGCTAGATCCGCATGCTGCTTAAAGGAAAGGTGGCAATAGAGGCTGAAGTGGTCCATGCCCCACCCATCAGCATAATGAAAAGAAATATTTAGATGCTTGTCCAGAATGGCAGCCATTGGGTCATCCACCTTCAGCCCATGTGCTCAGAGGAGAACATATAGCCATATGGTGTCATTATAATTCTCGGGCCTTCGCTCCTCTCTCCTCAGGAAGGTGCGATAGGGGCACGCTGGGTCCGTCTCGGGATGCCAGGTATGGGCGGGGGTGCCTTCTTCTTCTATCAGAAAGGGGTAGTTAATGAGGTCCAGACGGTTCGTCCTGACCCAACATAGATGCACGAGAGTCTTCTTGAACTCATCCTTGGCAACAGGTGACATCTTGATTTGTGGGGATGGTCTGGCTTCCCGGGCTTCCTTACGAGCAGCCAAGTGTGCAGACACCTCCTTTTCCTTGCCGTGCTTCAGTCGGAGCAGATGCTCCGGATCGATATCAATCACGTCTGTCGACTACTTACTCAAGAACTTCCGCTCGGCGCCATCCCAACAATCGGTTCTACACAACTGATAAAAGCCCGTTCGGGCATTCCACCACTTTACATAGTCCGCCGTCACCCGTGGAATTTGCCAGGGTGCCGGCACTCTGAATGCGGACTCGTCGGTCCGATGGAAGTAATCCCACTAGGTCTGGGTATGCTCCGCAGTCAGGCTGCCCCGGAGACTACGTACAGGCAGAGCAAACTAGGGCTATATACATGGATATGCTGATCATACTCAAAATTTAGCCCGAAGTGGAAGGGGTAATATGGTTCCAGCAACAAGGTGTCTCCCTTCCTGAAAACCAACATGCTCTGGCGGATAGACAGCGCCCAGTTGCGGAGTTCTGGCTCTAGTAGCGGGTGGGTCACTATCTGCTGGCTGATCGGGTAAGGGTACTTCTCCACCTCGTCATCTCGACACTCCCTTTTGCCATTTACCAAGGGACTAGAATGGGCGGCCAGAGCCCAGAAGTGAATGCTGCCCGGTGAGTCGTGAGGAACCGTTGTAAGCCTGCCCTGTATGTTGAATAGCTGCAATGTTGTTGAGCCCGCCTCTACATTAGCAAACTCCAGCATACACGGGAACAACCCCTAAGACTGTATGGTACGTGGAGCATACTCCGGGAACAAGGAGCAGACCCAGGCATTTAAGAAGTGCAATGGGCTGATGAACCGGGCCTGGCACGGGAGTTGGTGTGCACTAACGTCTCCCAGCGTCTTGTATATCAGGCATAGTGCAGCCGGGCACAACGACAACTTAATGCCCCATGCCATTTGGCAAGCAGGGTAGATGGCGTCTGGCCGGACGACGGTTTCATCCCCATATGACAGAGCAAAAGTGCAGAGCCAGTATGTGAGGAAAGCTGCATAGTGTGTCATCGGATCTACCCCTGCTGGGTTAGCACCGCTATGACGCCCCTTTGAAGTTGGGACCTTCACTTCAGCCCTGCTCTTGCTACGCTTCTTCCGGACCACAGCAGCACCGACACAGGGGAAGTCTTCATATTTCTTCGGCCCGTCGAAGAAGTACTTCAGCCACAAGCTCAAGCGGACCCTCTTGCGGTCCCCACGGGGAGGCTGCTTCCCGCCATGGGATGACTGGTACAATTCCCGGTACGCCTTCATAAGGAACCGATAAGAATATCCGAGTGCATAAATGTCATCCCCGTCTGTCTGGTCCTTGAGAAGGTCGGGGAGGCATACTTCTTCATACGGCTCTCCATCAATAGGTAGGCTGATCAGCTAGTGAAGACTCCAAAAATCCAGCAAGGTCTCCCCTTCCGCGGTATAGAAGGTGTTCAGCTCAGCATTAAAGACCTCGATCATCCCACAGTAGAGGCCTTTGGAAATTGTGTAGCGATATCGGGAGGCATAAACGCTGTGGTAGACGCCGACCCAAATCAGCAGGGGAGCATAGTTGAATGGCATGTACTCGATGAACTCCACCGCTCCCTCCTGAAAGGTGTGTGCATCCTGGACTTTAAGCTCCCTGAACTATCCCAAGGCGAGCTCATGCTTGAAGAGGATGGCCAGGCAGTCCAGAAGGTAGGGCTCCTCTCGGTACCCCCACTTCAGCGGCGCCAGAAATAAGCTGAAGCGGGGGTGCTCCTTGTGCACCCGTCCCGCTGCATTGTCCCAATGGGCAGGGGTAAACTCCGGTGCCCGTACCAATTTACCCTCCGCTGGTGTCAGTGCCTCCAGCCCTAGCATGGGATTCCACTCCCTCGGTTTGCCCACCAAATACGTTGGCACACTCCGGCGAACGCTGTATAGCAGGATATCTCAAAACTGTAAAATGGCGCGCTCCGCGTCCCGCACAGCCCTAAAGTCGCTCTTGTCCTAGTGGCGAAGGTGCTTATCCTTGGGATGGTCCCTCCGGTAATCGCCAGCCCGGTCGAATGTGAAACCTTCGCCGGTCAACGCAATGCTGTTGAATTCCATAATATTAGTTTCGGAGTCTGAAGACTCGGCCAGTCAAGCCACCTCAGCATGCTCATGGTCAAGGTCCTCAACATTGAGCCACGTGACAACAGGAACGGCCAGTGATAGAGCAGGCCTGATGCTGGCGACAGTAGAAGTAGAAGAACCACTAGGAGCAGCCATTTATCTGCAAGGAGCAAAAGCCTTAGAGTCAGAGTAAGTCCCAAGTAAAGGCGAAAGAAAAAAGACTGTAAAGGCCTACGCTACAAATAAAATGAGCAAATGCCAAATAAATTCTGACAAATTTTTGGCAGAGTCTCCCCTAGGCCGGAGGCGTAAAGGGAAGACACGGGTGCTCAGCCACAAGGAGTGACAGACTCAACAAAAATCATGGTGCGCATAAAAGGCAACACCGGATGCCCCCTCGGTCCGTTTAAGCCATCTTCTGTTTCGCCTGGCATACTGCCCAGTGCCCTTGCCCGGCACACCCCAGGACGCCCACTCTCCCGGCACACTCGTGCCTCGGCTACCCGTCACACTCATGCCCATGCTCACCCGGCACACCCGTGCCCCTCCCTCCCCTCTACTTCCGGCACACACCGTGCCCCCTCTACCACCGGCATACTCCCCGTGCCACTACCCGGCACACTCGTGCCCTCGCTCCACCGGCACACACCGTGCCCTCACCACCGGCACACCCGTGCCTCCCACCACCGGCACACCTAGTGCCCTTCACCCCGGCACACCCTGTGCCCCCGCTTCCGGCACTGATGAGGACATCATGAGCTTATGGGATGAGTATTAGTGTGTATTAGCTTGTATAGGTGTGTATTATGGGTTGTATTGGCTTGAAAGTGTGTAATTTTTGATTTCTTTCATTTGGGCTCTCTTTGTAAGGCTTCATTAAGCCATTGGGCCACATATCTAGGAAGAGTCCATTACTAGGTTGCCTTAGTAGAGTCTATTAGGAGTGATTATCATATTGGACCTTATGACACCCTTATGGACCATAATAGCCATTTAAGGCCCAATTGGGCCACTCCCTCTCATGGGCTATCTAGATGGGAGAATCCATGGACCAAGCATGGGTTGTGGATTGGGTTGGCTGGCCTTGGACCAGCCTAGGCCCAAGAGAGGCCCATGAAGGGGGCGCCCCCTGTTTTGGCCTTATTAGGCTTGGTTGGTGTGTATTAGGTGAAGTTGGAATGGAATTAGTCTAAGGTTGAATAGAAAAATCAGAATTTTATGTGTAAGCCTTGGAGCTTGGTGCGCCCCTTGTCTCTCCCCTACTGTTCTTCCTTCCCCAACCCCAGATCTAGAGTGTATCCCTCTTCTATCATCCCCTCTCAACCTCCGGTGATCGTCTGTGCCGCCGCCGCCGCCGTTCGTGCCGCCTTCGAGCCGCCGTGGAATCGTCATCAAGTTTCTGTCCTGCTGGACAGAGGTGTGGTTCGTGAATTCCTGAAGCCAGCCACGAGTTCTGATCGATTTGAAATTTTGAGGGTTGGTTCCTATCTTCTAGCCCCTTCTCCAAAAAACAAATTAGGTTCAAAATCCACCGTTTCATATTTTTACCTTTTCGTTCATCTCTCAATCTCAGATCTGTTCTGTCACTGTCTACAGTGACAGTAGCCCTGAGTTTCATGTATTAGGTCCACTTTTTGATTTATTTTGGTTCCCCCAATTTTACTGGAGGTTACACCCATCCACCCCTTCATCCACAATTTTTCTCAATTTTTGGTTCATCCATTTCATATTTTCTAAAAATAGTTCTCAGTCCCAGCTACAGTTCTGTCCCCCTGTTCCCAGATCCGACCACCAGTCACCCCAAAAGTCATAGTAAATCACCACCACCTCCAAATCAAGTTCCAAAAATAGTCCCCATTCCGTGGTTTGATCCCCTACAACTTTGAAGAAGAGCTCAAGAGCTGAATCGGAGGTTTACTAGGCGGTCAACGGTGGTTCTCAGACAAGTACCCTGCAAATATGAGGTTTCAGTTACTGTACAACAGGGGCTTGTAAATTCATTAAAGTTCTTATCCGACCAGATCCAGCAGATCTCTCTGGGTCTAGATTGAAGCATTTGAAGAGAGCTTTCCAACGATAGCTCACGCGTCCCGATCCGACGTCGGGATTGATCGCAGCGGCCGTTTTCGCCGGAGCGCGCGCTGCAAAATAGCAACCACCAGTCCGTGGACAGCAAACCCGACGTGTGCCGATCGGAACCGCCCGACCCTCGGGCGACGTTCCGGTGTGCCGCCAGCCCAGGGAACACTTCCCTAAGTGTCCACACTATAGCGGCGCCATCGGGTCCCACACGGCCCCTCCAGACAGCACGTGGGCCCCACGGTCGTGATCACGCGTGTAGCCGAATCAACACACGAAGCTGCCCGTCATCTCGAATTCGGCCCTCCCGGGCCCATTGTGTCGCCCTTTACCTCCCTGCGTGGAGTGGGCATACTTCCATTGCTGTAATATTCATGTATTAACTGTCCCGGGAGCACGAGTTCGGCCGGGCCCGTCGTCCCCACGCCGAGCGCTTGGAGGTATGGCATTCGCTCCCTTACTTGGCATTTTGCTTAACTTTCATATATACTTGCTTATGCCACTGCTAGAGAGCATGATAGGGTAATTAGCTCACTTTCTATTTATATCACCGCTGCTGCGAGAGAGAGCATTACCGTCCTGTGACCCGATCCGGGCACAAGTGAGAGCCGACCACCCTAGCTCACAGCCGGTTTCTCAACCGCGCACATCCGACGCTTCCCTCGTTAAGGGGCAGTCACGAGCTTGTCGTGTCCGTGGCCTCGTCCCGCATCAGGCACACCCTGTGCCCCTATCTCTGGCACGCTCCGGAGCGTTTCCACCGACGCGCCCGTAACTGCCTCCACCCCACGCATGAGAAGAAAAGAAGAGGGGAAGAAGAAGAGAAGAAGAACAAGAGAAGAAGAGGAATAGGAGAAGAGGGAAAAAGAAGAAGGGAGCCTAGGGCTCCGTCGTCCTCCGAGCGAAAGAGAAAGTGGGGAGGGAGAGAAGAAAAGAAGAGGTGGAGAGGAAGAGAGGAAGAAGAGAGAAGGGGAAGGGAGGGGGATCTCCT
This sequence comes from Amorphophallus konjac, assembly GCA_022559845.1. NCBI lineage: Eukaryota > Viridiplantae > Streptophyta > Magnoliopsida > Alismatales > Araceae > Amorphophallus > Amorphophallus konjac. The sequence continues at coordinate 62,414,148 of CM040122.1, forward strand.
CCACGACGGTCTCCTCACCCCAGCAACAGCGGTGACAGTAGACGGCGGTAGCGGTCGTCGGAAAAGAAGAAGAGGGTGGGGAGAACGGGCAACGATGGCGGTGGTAGCCGAAGGGACAAAGAGAGAGGGAGAGTTTGAAAGTGAGAGAGGGGAGCCTAAGCGGGACTCCCCCACCCCCTTTTATAGGGGCTTCAAAAAAAGGAAAAGAAAAAGAAAGAAAAAAAAGAAATGAAAAAAAGAGGAAAAATAAAAAGAAATAGAAAAAAATACACAATAATAAATACGATATATATATATATATACATATGCACAATAATGTGTGATTGTTGCGCGAACACACCCATGAGTACCGCTTATCTCATCCTTCGCCGACGCTGCCCGTGGGTGGGGGGCATTTGTGGACATATAAAATTACACGTCCATATGTCCTACCTAGGTCCCGCATTGGCGTCAGAGCTAAAGGGAGAAGATCCAGAGAAACTGGCTATAATGCCTCAGAAATTTTATTAAAAAAATATTTCTGAATTATTTAAGTATTTTCTGGAATTTTTAAAGACCAAAATGGATTAATAAATAAATTTATGGGTTAAATAAATCATTATTAAGGCCCAAGTATGATAACCAATTAACTTAGTCTATTTAATAAAGCCCAAAGGACTTAAGGACCAAGTCTATGAAGTTTGGCCCATATTCTAGAAGGTTAATTAGCTTATTCACGGAATATAAAGGATAAATCCTAATTATATAGATAATTAAGTGGATAAAACGAAAATAGAGTTTGAACGAATTTCAAATTCGGCGCCCAATGATCGTGGTGGTCTATCGTAGAACCGCTAAGGGACATATGGCGGCCTAGTCCTAGACCGCTAAATCCTGTCAATTCCGTGAGTTGAAGAAAGAGCAAAAAGATTGGATTTTTGATAGTTTATCTCTTAGAGATCGAGATGGGAAGATTAGTAAACATCTTAAGGACTCTCAGAAGTCGACCTAAGGTTTAATTAGGACTATAGAGTTGATCTAATCTATGAAATCCTAGCCGAGCCCTATAAATAGACCCTAAGTTTCACTTGCGCGACCCCTATGTTTGCTCGCGTGAAACTAAGGTAAGGAGACAGTATTTCAGGTTCTTTAGAAGTTTTTATTCTTAATACATAGGACTAACATATCCCAAAATTTCGTGCTAGGAGATCAAGCACACATGGAGTTGGAGATGCCCAAAGTTGCTGGTTTCACAACAACGACCCAGGAGACTATGCAACGGGGTGTTGAAGATCAAAGAATTTGGGATCCAAAACGAGGTATTTAGAACTAGAACCTTTAGAGCTTTCTGTTCCCCTTAATATCTTCTTCTTACCCTCCAAATTTCACGTCCATAGGTCAAGAGAGTAAGGAGTTAGAGCAACGTGAAGTTTCTGATTTACCACAGGAATTGTAGGGAACTAGGGGTAGCATCCTGCCTTAAATTTGAAGTTAAAGGCCCAGGACAGAGGTAGGTCATCTCTTGAACGGCTAAAATATTATTCTAGGACTAAAAGCCCTCTTGTTTTACTTGATTTCATACATTATGTATGGAGAATTTCATATTTTAATAGGATCTATGCATCTAGTATAGCATACATGCATTTTTCTTAGCCCTAATGAACTAAATAAATCTCTTGTTCTAATAAATGAATCACATGCATATTGTAGCCTATTCTTCGTTCTATCATGGTAGAAGTTTTATATATGTTGATTTCCAGACATGATGTGTCTTAGACTATCAATTAGTGCAATTATTAGTTTCTGTCAATCCTGACGGCCTAATAATGGATAGCCAGTTTTGGTTAGCGGTCCTATGATCAACCGCTTATAAAGCATTAGTGGCCAATATATAGACCGTTAGTTATTCTTACGATTTCACTGTTATAGAATCTCAGGCGGCCTTACGATAAACCGCTAACTATCTGTAGCGGTGCTATAATAGACCGCTAAAAGTTCTGAATTCTGTCAATCTGAGACAGGATAAAGTGCAGCCCATTAACCTTATAATTGCGTAGTTAATTGTGTTCCAAGCCTATTTTAAGTATTGTTTCTTACTAATAGGTTTTATTACTATTATAACCATGGATTTCATGTTCTTTATTATACTTGGTACTATTTATGCCAAAATCATATACTTTTGTAATTAAATGCATATTTCTAAAGTTAGATGATTCATGGTTTACCTTGATCACGGTTTTAATGATCTCTTTCTCAACTATAGAGTCATTTTCATAAGTACAGGGCATATATCCCAGTATATGACCATTAGTTACACCTATGCACATTAAGTATACAATCTTAGACTTGATAACCTCTCCCTTGGATATTCCTTCCAATAGACTAAGAAATCTTGTTTCAAGGCTTTCGTAATTCTCCGCGAGCCTAGGATTCCCACTAGGACGCCGAGTTGGTTGTAACATTAAAGCCCAATTGTCTAGGAGGCACTTATACCGGTGTTTTATGTTTCTGGAACATAGCGGCCCAATAATTGACCGCTAGAGACTGCTAGCGGACCTTTACTAGACCGCTAACGGATTCTAGATGGTTCTTTCTTTGACCGCTAAAGACTCCAGAGAATCTATTTTCAATTATCAAATAGTTTTTGTCCTTAACGGTCCAGAACTACACCGCTTTATCCATGTAACGGCCTAATAAACGACCGCTATTTTTCTCGAGTACTGTTAACCCGAGGTTTGACTCAAGGGTTAATATTCCTATGATCCTAGATAGTCCAAATGATTATCTAGACCTTGTCACCTTATTTCAAAAATACTTAAGTAAATTGTGAAAGTGAAGAAATGTACCATTATGTTGTCGATTTATTTCCATGGTATAACCTAGTTATTAATGCATTTATTGAAATTCCTTATTCTCAATAGAAGCATTCTTATTTTTGGTTACTTTATCATGGAACTATTATTGAAATTGTACATTCTTGGTCACATTATTTACATGCGTGGAAGTAGCTTGATTTATACTTGAAGATGCGGTTCGAGCACTGATTGTGTTCAAGGGCTCTATGCTAGTCCCCTCGGCTAATTATCGAAAACATACTATTTAAACCATGGGGTGTGATGCTACTGGCGTCGTATTACGTTGGGAGTAATTTCTTTATAAATAAGTGAAATAGCCACGGCGATCACGGAAAATATCCACGATGATCCACATAAATTCACGAAGTACTTGCTAAGTGAAGAGTACATTCTTGCTTGTTACATGACTTTCTAGTACATTCTCGTTACATTATTGTTGGAATAAACTTGATCAATTCATGTTCTCATATCTCAAGGTTGATCGCATCTTGTTATTTTGGATTTAATCGCGTGTTTGTTCGTATTGCATGATTTTATCTTATTCTTTAGAGCTAAAGATATTAATTACTTTAACATTGCCTACATGTTGATGTGAAGATACCTATTGGGCAAGTGTGATCATTACCTATTTTTCAATCTTTTCAGGATATGCAAGTAGTTCGGATTAGGATTCGAGTTATTCAAGTGATAGGTCCGAGAGCGCATGAAAGTCAAATAAGATTGAGAGAAGACTTAGGAAGTTAATGATGTCTAGATTGAGTCCATATAATTTTTTTTATTGAGTCTAGTGGATTAATGTAATTCGTGTACATTGGATTATTATCATGATTATTATGAAATAAAGTTAGAATTTGAATAGATTGTTGTGCAATTGCATCTTATGTGTGATTGTCTTTGATGGCGAGAAAACGCACGTCATTCATACGCCCTGCTACCAAATTTAAATATCCGGCCCACAAATTAAATAGAATAGTTAAGTGATGAGACTGAGTCGAATCCACATGGAGAAGTAGATTTGAAAGTTGAAAACCTTAAGTTTTTAAGATTTAAAAATCATGAAAATTGAATTGAAACCGCCTTCGGGAGATTTGGATGCAATTTAGAAGGGGTGAAATTGATAGAAGAACACATAAAAAATTATAATGAAAATAAGGTGAGTTAGGAAGAGAAATAACTTTTAAACCAGACTAAATTAGAAGAAGTGACAGAAAACGAAGTTTAAGATCGGAGGGTTAGGAAAAAGTTTTGTGAAGAATGCAAAGACAGAAAATGAGAGAAGATAGTGAAAAATATGAAACACTGACATCTATCGGCACGGATGAACAGTAAACTCGTAAAAGACAGAACTGTAGGAAAATAAAAATAACTTAAAAATGAAGAAGCATTAGAGGGAGTGATAGAAGAAGAAAATCCAGATTTACAAGAGAGGAACAACTTCCATGAAGAATTCAGAAAGAAAAAAGGATTGGAAGGGCTTCAAAATGGAGGAACAAAATAATGTATCAACTCGGATGAATAGTAACGTGTCAGAACAGAACTTAGAAAAACATGTAATAACTTAAAAATGGAGAGGAATTAGAGTAAATGGTAGAAAGAGAAAATATAGAAAACTTAAGTATGAATAACTTTGAAGAAGACAATAAATTTAAATGAAGATCATAAAAGCATGTAAATGACTGAGCAATGGCTAAAATCTTAAGAACTTACAATAACAACCACTTAAACTTACAAAATCCAAAGCTTTTAATAATTTAAATAGATAACAAGAGTAAAAGAAATTGCTACATGAAGGGGCCTCCTGTCCCTCTCTCTCTCCTTGCTTCTTCAAAAACACCAAAACAACTCAAACGCTCTCACAAAATTCTCACAAGAACAAAGGAACTAAAAATGGCATTACAAAGCTATCCCCTTTTATAGGCTTTAAACAAGCCCTGTTCTATCTGTTTCTCCACTCTGCCGTGTTTGGTATGAAGTCACTGGCCGTATGTCGGGCGTGTGAACGTGAAGGCACCACCACCAAAGCCCATGTGAAACTGCCGCAGCCGCTGTGCACCTGCGTTGAACTTCATGTGAAAGCCGCTGGAGAAGCCGTTGCTGCACCGTGGAAGAGAGGCCATCGCATGCATGAAGCCCGCCGTGGGCCTCAACGTTGCATGCACATTATTTTGCCTTTTGAAGAGCCGGTCGACAGCCACTATACATGTGAAAGCTCCATGTGAAGATATGCAGAGGCTTTCCAATGTGAAGGGCCTTTGTTCTGGCCACCTTCCATGGAGCCCATTCACGTGAGTGGCTATTCACGTGAGGTTTCTTTACCCTTGGATATGAAGCCTCCACCTGCATGTTTTCTAACGTAAAGGGCCCATTTCCTGCAAAACACACACACATATATATAATATATATACAGAATAGATATATTAGGATTATATATAGATGATGCATAGTTTATATGAATATATATATTATATATATATAGATGTTATATATATATCTATATTATGAATATATATAACTATATCTAGGTATATATATTAAATATATATTATATGAATATATATATTATATAAGTGAGTATATATTATATAGTGGTGTTAATCTTTTGATTTTGAGTTTTATTTATTTTTATTTTCTTTTCTTTATTATAAATAGAGATATAGAATATATATATGAGTATATATCTATTTATAGTTTTTATTTCTTTTCTTTTCCTTTTGAATTAAGATTGGGCTTGGTCGGCCATGGGTTTTGGCTCATTTTTGCGCAGACTTGTGGAGTTTTTGTCGAGTGCCTGTAAAATAACATATTTATTGATCAAATTATAATAATTTCATCAAACTAAGCATTTTGATCAAAAATTGATATTAAGTGTGATAAGTGCATAATTATTAATATTAAAGCTCATAAAAAGTGTGTAGATCATAAATTAACTCCTACAGATGTACACTCATCACACCCCCCAACTTACTCATTGCTAGTCCCTTAGCAATACAAACAATTTGAAATTAAGGACCAACAAGAGTTTAAAATATTCATGTCTCATTTTCAGATCAACTTTCATAGAGTCAACTAAGGATTAGGAATCTGGAACCATTAACACACACTAGCCTTATGTAGGAAATTAAGGTACATGATCAAGATTCTGCTTCAAGGTCAATAGCACTTGTGCATGTGTAATGCTAAGTCCACAGTGAAGATAATTGCATCCCACATTTACTATTCCGAACAAGTGCCTTTCAATCCTGCACTTCTTAAACAGAGCATTCAGCATAATAGCCTTTTGTCTGCCTTATTACTATGTCCCTTTTGGGATCTCTCTCTCTTTTTTTCTTTTCTATTCTATACACACATGATGCTACACTACCCTTCACTATTTTATGCGAACCTCAACACGTCTTAGGTGAAGCAGGCCCGGTTTCACAGATCAAGGTTCCCTTTTCCTTTTGACGTGAACCTCAACACGTCTTAGGTGAAGTAGGCCCGACTACTCAGAATCGGAGAATTTTTCATGGTGTTTTTCTCAAAAAATTTTCAATTGTGCTTTTGCACTAATTTTGATAGATAACTTGACAGAAAGCTAAAGATCTCTTCCTTAAGAAGTGTTGAATATCAGACAATATATCTAAAATAGCAGAAGGCTTGTCTTGCTTATTTCATTAGCGTGCAAAGTGATTTTTATTTTTCTAAAGTGCACATGAACTTTAAAGAGATTCTTAGATCAATTTTCCATGACTAGATTAAATCAATTTTTCATCATCCTTATCCAGTCATTTCTATTCCAGAATTACTTTCAATGGAAGCATGAAGCAAGAAAACTCAGTTGGGTGTTTGAATTGAAAAAAAATGAGGTTGTATATGAATGCATGTGCAACATGATTTCCGTCCCCCCAACTTAAATGACATTGTCCTCAATGGCATGAACAATAGGGAATAATAGAACAATGTAAACATGAAATTTATGAAGGAACGGGACAACCTGACGGAAGTGAACGTTGACTGGCATCCTTGTTGGAATGAGAGGCGGCACTTGGCTTTAAAAATCGGAGCAACAGAGAAAGCAATCAGCTCTCTCCCCCCCAACTCATCCTTTATTCAAACCTAAAAAATAAAAATAAAAACACAATAAAAACTTGGGTTGCCTCCTAAAAAGTCATTTATTATCACACGAAACTATTAAAGGTTTGGGTTGTCTCCCAAAAAGCGCTTAGTTTAACGTCTTCAGCCAGACGCAATGCAACTCATAGTGAGTTTGTGAAGTGCACCTCATCAATGTGCATGTCAATTGAAACTCCCTCAATATAGGGTTTGAGTCTTTGGCCATTAACTTTAAAAATATTCGCACTCTTAGAATCAAGAATTTCAACTGTACCGTGGGGGGACACTGAATGCACGATGAAAGGACCCTCCCACCGAGATCTAAGCTTTCCCAGAAAAAGTTTAAGCCTAGAGTTGAACAACCAAACTCGTTGATTAGGCTCAAAAGTTTTTCGAGAGATGTGTTTGTCATGAAAAGCTTTCATTTTGGCCTTGTAAATCTAGAATTTTCATAAGATTCCCTTCGTAACTCATCCAGCTCATTCAATTGTAATGCCCGATTTTCTCCTGCTTGGGCCAAGTCCAAATTGAACTGCTTTACAGCCCAATATGCTTTGTGCTCCAATTCCACCGGAAGGTGACATGCTTTCCCGTAGATCAACCTAAAAGGTGACATTCCAATGGGGGTCTTGTAGGCTGTCCTATAAGCCCACAGAGCATCATCCAGTCTCTCCGACCAGTCCTTTCTATCAGGTCAGACTATTTTCTGTAGAATGTTCTTGATCTCTCTATTAGAAACTTCCACATGCTCACTTGTTTGAGGATGGTAAGGCGTGGCCACCTTATGGTTGATCCCATATTTTCTAAGTAAGGTTTTGAACTGGGAGTTTGTGAAATGGCTACCCCCATCACTGATTATTGCTCTTGGGAACCCAAACCTTGAAAAGATATTTTTCTGGATGAACTTTAGAACCACTTTGTGATCATTGGTTCTAGTAGCCACTGTCTCAATCCATTTGGAGACATAATCAACAGCCACCAGTATGTACTCATGTCCAAAGGATGGTGGGAATGGACCCATGAAATCAATCCCCCAGACATCAAAGATTTCCACCACAAGGATGGGGTTTAATGGCATCATATCTCTCTTTGAAATGTTTCCCATGGTTTGACACTTGGGACAAGATTGACTGAATGTGTGGGCATCCTTGAAGAGAGTGGGCCAGTAGAAACCACTTTGCAGGATTTTTGCCGTAGTTTTCTTCCCAGAAAAATGCCCCCCACATGAAAGAGTATGACAAAAGTTGAGAATGCTTTGATGCTCATTTTCTGGGACACACCTCCTTATGACATTGTCAACACAAATTTGAAAAAGTTTCGGGTCCTCCCAAAAGTAATATTTTATCTGAGAGAGAAATCGATCTTTCTCTTGTTTGGACCAGCCATCAGGAATTAATCCTACGGTCAAATAGTTAACAATATCAGTAAACCATGGAGATCTCCTTTGAGAAATGGTCAGCAATTATTCATCAAGGAAGGAGTCTTGAACATGTTCACTTTCTTGCACTAGGATCCTGGATAGGTGGTCGACTACAATATTTTCTGACCCCTTTTTGTCTCGAATCTCAATGTCAAATCTTGCAAAAGCAAGATCCACCTGATTAAACGGGGTTTGGCCTCTTTTTTGGACAATAGGTATCTCAGAGCAGAATGGTCAGAGTAGATGATGACTTTGGATCCTAAAAGATAGGATCGGAACTTCTCTAGTGCAAAGACTACAGTCAAAAGTTCTTTCTCAGTTGTGGTATAGTTCTTTTGGGCCTCAGCCAGGGTTCGACTGGTATAGTAAATCACAACGGGCTTTTATTTATCCTTTGGCCCAATACAGCCCCCATGGCATAATCAGAAGCATCACACATGATTTCAAAAGGTAGTGACCAATCTGGGGGTTGTAGGATTGGAGCTTGAGTCACCACCTTTTTCAAAAAGTTGTATGCTTGAAGACATGAATCATCGAAGTGGAAAGGCGTATCTTTGGCCAACAAGTTGCACAAAGGACGAGAAATCTTTGAAAAGTCCTTAATGAATCGTCGGTAGAAACCAACGTGGCCTAGAAAAGATCGGATCTGTTTAACTGATGTCGGGGGAGGCAAACTAGAAATTAAATCAATTTTAGCTTTATCTACCTCGATTCCTCTTTTAGAAATAACATGCCCTAACACAATCCCTTCCTTTACCATGAAATGGCTCTTTTCCCAACTCAAAACCAGATTTGTTACTATACACCTCTTCAAGATTCTTTCCAAGTTTTGTAAACATGTCTCAAATGAATCCCCAAAAATAGAGAAATCATCCATAAAGATTTTAAGAAAATCTCCCACCATGTCAGAAAAGATAGCCATCATGCACCTTTGAAAAGTGGCTGGTGCATTACACAACCCAAAAGGTATTCTTCGAAAAGCAAATGTACCATATGGACATGTGAAGGTGGTCTTCTCTTGATCTTCTGGGTACATGGCCACTTGATTGTATCCTGAGTAACCATCCAAAAAATAAAAGTACTTTTGTCTAGCAAGTTTCTCTAAGATTTGGTCAATGAAAGGTAAAGGGAAGTGATCTTTCTTGGTGACTGCATTTAACTTTCTGTAATCTATGCACACCCTCCATCCCGTAGTCAATCGAGTAGGCAAGGGCTCACCTTGTTCATTTTGGATGACTGTGAGTCCTGACTTCTTGGGAATAATTTGTGTAGGGCTCACCCAACTGCTATCAGAAATGGGGTAAATGATTCCAGCATCTAACCATTTGACCACCTCATTCTTCACTACTTCTCTCATGTTGGGATTTAGTCTTCTTTGCAACTCTCTAACATGTTTGACATTTTGCTCAAAGTAGATGTGATGCATGCATATTGAGGGGCTAATGCCTTTGAGGTCAGCCACAGTCCAGCCAATGACAACTTTATGAGCTTTGAGGACTTCTTGTAGTTGGGGTTCTTGTTTGAGAGACAAATCAGAAGCAATTATCACAGGTAAAGTCTCCTTGGGCCCTAGAAATGTATACTTCAAAGACTTAAGCAAGGGTTTGAGTTCCAATTGTGGTGGGGCCTGGATTGAAGGCATCACCGGCTCAATGTTGAGTTTGGCAAATGTTCCACCTTAGTAGGCCACAATGCCATGTTCCTAGAGTCAAGTACATGGACATCTTCAATAGATTCCTTATCATCCAACTCATCTAAATCAATGGGTTCATTTAAGGGAGAACAATTTTGAGATCCTCAATTACATCAACTGTGTAACAGTCCTCCTCATTCCCCATGTGTTTAGAAGCCTTGAAGACATTGAGAGTGATTTTCTGATTTCCAAAAGAGATGTCCATGAGCCCCGACTTACAATTGATATTAGCATTGGCAGTGGCCAGGAAGGGTCGACCTAATATAATGGGACTTTGAGTCAGATCATGGCTAAGTTCCATGTCAAGAATCAAAAAGTCTACAGGAAAGTAGCAAGTGTCTATCTTGACAAGGACATCCTCCACCAACCCCCTAGGTGTCCTAACAGATCTATCTGCTAATTGGAGGATCACCGGGGTTGGTTTAAGTTCTCATATCCCAAACTTTTGATAAATAGATGTTGGTAGTAAATTCACACTAGCCCCCAAGTCCAATAGGACTTTTTCAAAGGTAATGTCTCCAATGACACAAGAGATGAGTGGTGCACCAGGATCTTTCATTTTCTGTGGGAGTTGGTTCAACAAGACCGCACTTACATCCTCAGATAGTAGAATTTTTCTAGTGACTGTCTTAGGCTCCCTCTTTTGTGTGCACAGGTCTTTGAGGAATTTAGCATAAGTAGGCACATGTTGGATGGCATCTAAAAGTGGGATGTTGATGTGGACTTGCTTAAATAGCTTCATCATTTGTTCATTACGGTCCTGAGCCTGTTGTTCCTTCTTCTCCTTTCTTGTTCCTAGGGCTGAGGGAAAAGGGATTTTGGGCTGATAAATCTCAGGGGTATCCTCAACTGGAGCTTTCTCTTTTTCCTTCTTATTTCCCTCATGACCCACTGTAGTGGTGGAAGTAGGCATGGGTTCCTCATCCTTATGGTCTGAAATCTTGGGTTGGCTTGAGCTGGCTTCACCCCTTCTCTCTTCGTATGGATCTTCAAGAATCTTTCCACTTCTTAATGTAGTGACGGCTTTAGCATTCTCAACATGAGGGTTCCTGGGTGGCACTTGCAAGGTTGGTTGTAGATCAAAGCCAGGCGGGTGGTTCCTAGGATTTGCTATGGGTTGGCTAGGCAATTGGCCTGGTTCCCTCCTCATATTTGCCTCAGTCATTTGACCGACCTGGGCCTCCATCATAGAAACAACTTGTTGAAGTTGGGCAGTAAAAGATTATTGTTGAGCCGAAAGAAGTTGTTGGAATTGTTGTAAAAGCATATCCTCATTTTGAGTGGATGGTTGAGATTGAGATGATTGGCCATAAGTGGGTGGGACAAATTGTTGATGCGGCTGCAGAGGTAATGGGTGTGCGGGTTGACCTCTGTTAAAGGCTTGGTTTTGGAAGTTGGTTTGATATTGGGCCTTATTTGAACAATTATTAGCCTGGGAGTTTTGGGCCTGAGCTTGTTGGGATTTCCAAGAAAAATTGGGATGGTTCCTCTAACTTGGGTTATAGGTGTCACTGTAGGGATTGTTGTTAGGTCTTTGATATGAATTGGTTTGTGCCCTATTTTCCCTAAAGGTTTGGATTTCAGAGCAATTTTCAACCAGGTGGTCCGAACCATTGCACAACACACACATAGATAGCTCAATATTTTTGGCAGTTTCATAAGTTTTCCCAATTTTTATCATTTCTAAGGCCTCCAATCTTCTGGCCAATGCACCCATTTTGACCTCCATATCAACTTCTTTGTCCATTTGGAACAAACCTCCCCTTGTGATTGCCTTCCTTGGTTCCTTAATAGTTTCTCACTATTGTGATTTTTCTACAATTTCATCTAAAAATACCCAAGCTTCTTCTGCTCGCTTATTGGTGAACCCCCCATTACACATGGACTCTACCATAGTCCGAGTATTGAAATCCAACCCTTCATACAGAATTTGGACTAATCTCTATTGTTCAAATCCATGGTGAGGGCATTGCAGTAAAAGATCATTGAATCTCTCCATGTATTTCCACAGAGTTTCACCATCAAGTTGGATAAAGCTGTTGAGTTTTTGTCTAATGGTGGCAGTCTTGTGGTTTGGGAAAAATTTTCTTAAGAATTTAGTGGATAGGCCATCCCATGTTGTAATCGACCAAGGCCGTAATGAGTACAACCAATTCTTGGCTTTATCCCTTAAAGAGAATGGAAACAATCTTAGCTTAAGGGACTCAGCACTTAAATGAGTGAAGCTCATTGTACTGCAAATCTCCTCAAAATCTCTCACATGATGATATGGGTTCTCAGCTTTCTCCCCTCTAAAGATAGGCAACATTTGGATAATTCCTGACTTAAGCTCAAAATGCCCATTATGTTCAGGTAACTGGATGCAAGAGGGTTGGCTAGCCCTTGAAGGATACATGTAATCTTTCAATGTTCTAGATTGGGCGACAATTCCTTCTTTTTGGGCCTCCATCTCCATAGACTTAACCCTTGTGTTTTTAAGGCTGTGTTGTAGAATTCTCTCAATCTCCCAATCAAGTTGAGCTAGGTCAGGGCGAAGAGATCTCCTACCATGCATAAACTAGAACAAAAATGAGAGAGAGATTTTTTATGGTGATTTTCCTTTGTTTTTTTTATTTTGACACAACCAAGATGAAGAGAGAGAAGAGAATGATTTTTTTCTTTTTGTATATATATATATTTCAGTTTTGTTTTTATGCAAACACAAACAAGTTGTCACACAAATTACCCTAATGACCTAGATGACCTAGACCAACAAATGGGGTTTCACAAAATGACTAAAGTGCAACTTAAATTCACCCTCAATATTTCCACCGGCCAGGTAAGGCGTGGGGTAGTGGGAGGCTCCCCCTACTTTCGTAGGGACCTAATTATGTCAAACTACAGTCCCGCTTAAGGCGTTTGCCGTCTGACCCTCTTGCCTTAGGCACCGATTTCCACAAGAGGGTAAGCTTAAATCGTACTAAAATCATAGTGTGAACCTAGGGCCAATGTCTACTAACTTTTATTTATGGCTTAGGTTATGCAAAGATGCAAGGAAAATGTGGTTTGTGGGCTAAGGAAGGGTGATGAAATCCCCACCTTATGTTATTATGGGAGATGCCCTTAAGATATTTCAGAATGATGTGCAACAAATAATGTTCAAACAAGGGATTTTATGCAAACATGAAAAATGCATGATCATGTTTTAGAAGAACATTTAAAGATCTCACTTTGTCCCCCGCAATCTTCGACAACAAGAAATTAGAAAATAATGGAAATAACTAATAAATATAATCCTAAATGATGCATGCTCTAAGACATGATGTGTGATTTCTAATCTTGAAATGCAAATTTTTTTTTGGTTTAAGTGTTTTTTGTGTTTTTATTAATGAACCTATCTAACCAATAAAATTATTTTTTTTGGAATTTTCTAATTATGGATGTTAATAATATGAAGAAAGAAACTAGATCAAGAGATAGAGTTAAGATACTTACTTGTTAGCGACCCCTTGTACTTTTTTTTTGGCAAAATAAAAAAATTGTTAATGTCAATTTATGTACAAAGATACAAAATAATCAACTTAAAAATCATAAACTCTCCCCGACAACGGTGCCAAAATTGATGGCGGGAAAACGCACGTCGTTCATATGCCCCGCTACTAAATTTAAATATCCGGCCCACAAATTAAATAGAATAGTTAAGTGATGAGACCGAGTCGAATCCACAGGGAGAAGTAGATTTGAAAGTTGAAAACTTTAAGTTTTTAAGATTTAAAAATCATGAAAATTGAATTGAAACCGCCTCAGGGAGATTTGGATGCAATTTAGAAGGGGTGGAATTGATAGAAGAACACAGAGAAAATTATAATGAAAATAAGGTGAGTTAGGAAGAGAAATAACTTTCAAACCAGACAAAATTAGAAGAAGTGGCAGAAGATAAAGTTGAAGATCGGAGGGTTAGGAAACATTTTTATGAAGCATGCAAAGACAGAAATTGAGAGGAAGATAGTGAAAAATATGAAACACTGACATCTATCGGCGCGGATGAACAGTAAACTCGTAAAAGACAGAACCGTGGGAAAATAAAAATAACTTAAAAACGAAGAAGCATTAGAGGGAGTGATAGAAGAAGAAAATTTAGATTTACAAGAGAGGAACAACTTCTTGAAAAACTCAGAAAGAAAAGAGGATTGGAAGGGCTTCAAAATGGAGGAACAAAATAAGGTATCAACTCAGATGAATAGTAACGTGTCAGAACAGAACTTAGAAAAAACGTGTAATAACTTAAAAATAGAGAGGAATTAGAGTAAATGGTAGAAAGAGAAAATATAGAAAACTTAAGTATGAATAACTTTGAAAAAGACAATAAATTTAAATGAAGATCATAAAAGCATGTAAATGACTAAGCAATGGCTAAAATCTTAATAACTTACAATAACAACCACTTAAACTTACAAAATCTAAAACTTTTAATAATTTAAATAGATAACAAGAGTGAAAGAAATTGCTATATGAAGGGGCCTCCTGTCCCTCTCTCTCTCCTTGCTTCTTCAAAAATACCAAAATAACACAAACGCTCTCACAAAATTCTCACAAGAACAAAGGAACTAAAAATGGCATTACAAAGCTATCCCCTTTTATAGGCTTTAAACAAGCCCTGTTCTATCTGTTTCTCCACTCTGCCGTGTTTGGTATGAAGTCACTGGCTGTATGTCGGGCGTGTGAACGTGAAGGCACCACCACCAAAGCCCATGTGAAACTGCCGCAGCCGCTGTGCACCTGCGTTGAACTTCATGTGAAAGCCGCTGGAGAAGCCGTTGCTGCACCGTGGAAGAGAGGCCATCGCATGCATGAAGCCCGCCGTGGGCCTCCACGTTGCATGCACATTATTTTGCCTTTTGAAGAGCCGGTCGACAGCCACTATACATGTGAAAGCTCCATGTGAAGATATGCAGAGGCTTTCCAATGTGAAGGGCCTTTGTTCTGGCCACCTTCCATGGAGCCCATTCACGTGAGTGGCTATTCACGTGAGGTTTCTTTACCCTTGGATATGAAGCCTCCACCTGCATGTTTTCAAATGTAAAGGGCCCATTTCTTGCAAAACACACACACACACACATATATATATATAGAATAGATATATTAGGATTATATATAGATGATGCATAGTTTATATGAATATATATTATATATATATATATATATGTTATATATATATTACAAATATATTATATGAATATATATATTATATAAATGAGTATATATTATATAGAGGTGTTAATCTTTTGATTTTGAGTTTTATTTATTTTTATTTCCTTTTCCTTTTCTTTTCTTTATTATAAATAGAGATATAGAATATATATATGAGTATATATCTATTTATAATTTTTTTTCTTTTCTTTTCCTTTTGAATTAAGATTGGGCTTGGTCGGCCATGGATTTTGGCTCATTTTTGCGCAGACTTGTGGAGTTTTTGTCGAGTGCCTGTAAAATAACATATTTATTAATCAAATTATAATAATTTCATCAAACTAAGTATTTTGATCAAAAATTGATATTGAGTGTGATAAGTGCATAATTATTAATATTAAAGCTGATAAAAGTGTGTAGATCATAAATTAACTCCTACAAATACACACTCATTAGTCTTGCACTCTGGTTATATTTCTTGCTCGAGGCTTACCATGCTGACTGTTCACGTTTCTCGAGATCATCTTCCGCTATAATAAAAGCTCGGGGTGTGACAGTTAAGTTGGTATCAGAGCGCTAGGACTAGAAGTCATAGGGAAATGTCATGTCATAGGCTAAGTCCAAGGTTTAAGCACCCACACCTATGAAACTAGGAAAGAAAATTCCCAACCTATGAGAGGAAATTTGGGCAGAACCAGGGATGAGATAGTTATTAGAATATTTCTAAGATTAACCCACTCATTCCATTAGAATTAACAAAATTCATTTTTCTTCTCAGGTACCTTATTCTAATCATAATGGCTCATCGCGTAGACTGGAATGATATGCAAGAGACCGTCGCAGGTCTGACTCAGGCACTGCAAACTATGGCGCAAGCTGGCGCAGGATCGAGAGCTGGAGATCTACATCACAACTTTCGGAGTCTAAATCTTTCGAGATTTTCTGGTTCTTCAAATCCAGACGAGGCCGATAACTGGATTGATGAGATGAACCGTATATTTGACGTTATGCAATGTGCGGATCAAGAGAAGGTTCGCCTTGTTACCTTTCAATTAAACAAAGATGCCCGTACGTGGTGGAAGTCTATTCCGGCACCACCAACTGATGCACCACACACAAGGGAAGGCTTTCTTACGCTCTTCCGAGCCAAGTACTTTTCCGAGCACATCAAGGAGCGGAAGGCTATAGAGTTCACTTCTCTACGCTAGGGCATGATGTCAGTGGTAGAGTATGAACTTTGGAGAGGGGGATTTCTATAGCCCATCTAAGAGCGGCCAAACTAGGTCTAGCGAGACCAAACGAGGCCCAGCTCACCTAAGTGACTGCCCCGCAGGGCCCACTTAGCATAAAATCCCAATAAGTTCACTCGGGATCAAGCACTTCCTAGGCGGCCATTAGGCTTGGAAGGCTGAGCGTCGGTCCGGTCGGAGGAAGACCCACGCCCGACCTATCCCCCTCATCGGGATAAGGGATGGCACCTAGCGCCCACTCCGACTGACCCTCACTCAAGCTATGCCTATCGTCCGGGACAGGGCTGGCACTCTTCATGCTTGGGTCGACCGATGATTGCTTGTCCACGCCGCCATTGAGAACCCTTTCTGAGCAAGAGTTTACGAGGATAAGGGGGCCCACGAATCCTCAAGGCTATAAAGAGCCCACGACGAGGACGTAAAGAGCCCACGTCGAGGACGTAACCCCAGCCTGAAACTCCTCAGCTTACGGGACTCATAAGGCTGGCGCACTATTTAAACCTGGGGCACCCTCCAGTGAAAGGTAAGGCCAACACACGCCTAAAACTCCCTGAGCAGGAACCACTTCACCACCTTGGTGGAGAGGGATCGCGTGTATCTCCTTCTTCCTCCCTTCATAGCTTCCATCACTGCTCTACTGACTTAGGCATCAGAGGGTTTTCCCCAGGGAACCATCCCTAGGCCCCCTGATCCATTTCCCTTCCTTGCAGTTCACTATTCGGTGATCATCTCCTCCAGCTCAGGACCAGCGCGAGATCGCCCCTCTTCATCTGGCGCCGTCTATGGGAAACGATCAAACAGCCAGTATGGTGCGAAGGAGTACATGGAGGGGGTCCACCGGCGATAGAGAAAAAGTCATGGTGGCAGTGGGAGAGGCCCCCTCTCGGGCCACACAGAACCCCCCCTCTAACGCCAGCACCCCAGTTGACGAACTGCCTCCGCCCGCGGCGGTGGAGCTACCACCCAACAGGGGCACTGACCCTTTCCAAGCCCTCAACGTAAAACTGGACGTCCACGTGGAACTCATGAGGACCCAAGCGGCCAGGGAAGGAAGGTCACGCATCCCTCCGGAAAGCCCTCCCCGCGGAGACGCGACCCAACACACTACCGGAGGCCGCTTCACCCTCCAAGGAGCGCGGCTTATTCGCAACAGGTCAGGAGGACCTTCACAAGCCCCTCCTCCGGAGCAAGAGGCCTCCTCCGCACCGAAAAGGGGAAAACCTGGGGCACGCCATCTGCACCCAGAGACCGAAGTCCCTGTGGAACGCCAGGATAGCCCGCCAGCACGCCCCCTAGCCCCACAGCGCAACGACAGTCGGAGTTATCCCTCTAACTGTGAGAGTTCGAGAGGCGCTTCACAGAGCAGGAGCGCGCCTTACGCGTCTTGCAGAAGACCTCCCCAGCGGAGGACGAGGAGAAATTCCCGTTCTCTAACTACATCTTGAAGGCAGAGATATTTCCCAGAATTTCCATTTCGACTTTCAAGTCTTACGACGGCCAGGGTGACCCGGCCGACCACTTCGACAGCTTTGACGCCCTGATGACCCTTCACGAGGCGCCCAACACCATCAAGTGCCGAGCCTTCATGACCACCCTGGTCCAAGGCGCCCAAGCATGGTTCCGGGCCCTCGCCCCCGGATCCATCCGG
Source organism: Amorphophallus konjac (assembly GCA_022559845.1). Classification (NCBI taxonomy): domain Eukaryota; kingdom Viridiplantae; phylum Streptophyta; class Magnoliopsida; order Alismatales; family Araceae; genus Amorphophallus; species Amorphophallus konjac. The sequence goes on from CM040122.1 coordinate 62,432,254, forward strand.
GACTTCAAGCAATTTGGGTGAGTGTTTAAGGAGAGTTTCATCGGCAGGGGCCCCCCAAGGTCGGTAGCAGGGCTATTGGCTCTTAAACAGGAGCAGGGGGAGAAACTCCGGACTTATATCAATCGATTCAAGTTGGAAGCCCTGAGAATCCCCCTCCTGGATGTTGCCTCGGCCATAACCGCGCTGACCAGAGGCACCCGTGACGAGAACCTCCGCCGTGAATTTGTCCTCTACCCTCCCTCGACCCTTGCCGAGCTAGTGACTCTAGCTTTACGCCATGCTGAGTGCGAAGAAGTTCTCAGTGCATGCCGAGGCGCAACGGGTTCGGGTCGGGAGGGGGACAAGAAGCGAGCACTCGAGCCAAACTCGGGCCAAGGAAAAAGGCGGAATTGAGATGGGGAGCACAAAGAACCGTCCCGGAAGTACGAGCAGTACACTCCCTTAACCGCTCTGGTGTACGAGATCTATGAAGACATCAAAGGCTCGGGCCTCCTCCGCCAACCCGAGCCAATGAGATCGAAGAACCGCAATCACAGTAAGCACTGCCTGTTCCACAGCGACCACGGGCATCATACCGGCGATTGCCGCCAGCTCTAGGATGAGATCGAGCGCCTCGCCCGCCAAGGACACCTATCCCGGTTCATGGCCGGGCATAAGGAAGATCGATGCACCCCATAGGAGATCGATAATGCCCCTCGCGGGGTCCACATCAATGTCATCGCTGGAGGAGCTACATCAGGAGGAGATAGTAGCCGAGGAAGGAAGGGTCATATTGAGCGGGTGAGCCGAGCCATCGAGCCTCCCAAGGCCCCGCCAAGTGAGCCACAGGTCATAGTCTTCTCCCACCAAGACCTGGAAGGGCTGGCCACCCCGCATGACGATGCCCTAGTTGTATCGGCTACGATAAACCATTGTAACATAGATAGGATTCTAGTTGACAATGGAAGCACCCCTGATGTATTGTCTTATGAGTGTTTTCTTAAAATGGGGGAGAATCCATCTAAACTGCGCCCGAGCCGAACCCCCCATTGCGGGTTCAATGGCCAGGTCACTTATCCCGAGGGAGCCCTAAGCCTGCCGATTACTCTTGGCACCCCACCCAAAACCGTTACGGTTATGGTGAACTTCATAGTGATCAAGGGTATGACAGCATACAACGTAATCTTCGACCGGGGGATCCTTAGCCGAACGAAAGCGGTGCCATCTACCTATCACCAAAAGATGAAGTTCCCCACTAAATATGGGGTGGGGGAAGTCCGGGGCAACCAGGCGTTGGCCAGAAGGTGCTATATTATCTCGGTCGAAGCCACAAGGCCGGACGGAAAGAATAAGGGCCCCCGGGACGTTGAGGAAAAACCCGCAACATCCGAGCCTGGAGGCGAGTTGTTAACGATTTTCCTAAACGATGACCCGACCCTAGGAGTAAAGATTGGATCCGACCTACCATCCGAGGTTTAGCAATCGTACAAATAATTTCTTTCCGGGTACATCCGAGAATTTGCATGGTCTGATGATCAACTCCCTGGGATACCGGGAGAGACATTAGTGCATAAACTCAACCTTGACCCGACCGTGAAGTCCGTACAACAACACAGAAGGAAGCACGCGCCAGAGAAGCAGACGGTCATTAAGGAGCAAGTCACCAAGGGGCAGAAGACTGGTCTTTTTAGATCGGTCCTGTACCCGACGTGGCTGGCTAACGTCGTCCTAGTGCAAAAGCTTTGAAAAAGTGGTGAATGTGCATGGACTTCACCAACTTGAACAAAGCCACACCAAAAGACTGCTATCCGTTGCCGAGCATCGACCAACTAGTTGACTCAACCTCGGGCAATGAGATACTCAACTTTCTGGATGCCTATTCAGGTTGCCACCAGATCAAAATGGATCCAGAAGATATCGAGAAGACCGCCTTCATCACCGACTTTGGCGTACACTGCTACACCCGGTTGCCCTTTGGGCTGAAGAACACTGGAGCCACGTACCATAGGCTGGTCAACCATATGTTCGAGGGACAGCTCGGCCGGAACGTCGAGGCCTATATTGACGACATGCTCGTCACGACCCCCAAGGTCGAGGACCACTTCGCCGACCTAGCTGAGACCTTCGTGTTGTGTAGTGGACAGTGGATCTAGAGGGGAGGGGTGAATAGATCTGCCCCTCTTTTCGCAATGCAACCCTCTTTAAAGCTAGATGATGAAATAAGCAGTGGAATATAACTAGCTTGACGAAGAACCCAAATGATTTACTTGGCAAGATGATTACACAATATAGATATCGAACCTAAGCATGCATCTAACACATATCAATCGCACAATCAAACCACAACACAAAGGATTTTAAGGTGGTTCGGACCGAATCCCCAGTCCTACATCCACCCCTCACCAAATCTGGTGAGGCTCCACTAGTGTCACGCACTGAACCGCAAATCAGAAAGACCACCGATTGCCTTCCTACTAACCACCGGTAGGGACGTCAACACCGCAGATCGGACAGCTTCCGATTGCCTTCCTACTAACCACCGGTAGGGACGATCTTTAGTTCCAAATGTTTGAATGAAATGGAAAAGAACAAGATATGAAAACACTCAAACAAGATATGAAATATGTTCAAAGAGAAAAGATCTTGTCTGAGTTTGCTGGAGCTTGAATCTGATGATTCACTTGGCTTGGAGTTGATCTCCTCTTGAAGTAGCTTGAATCACTTGGAGATATGATGAAGAGCTTCTTCCCGGAGTACTGTTCACAGCTACAGTAACTCGAACTCCTTTCCCTTTAACACACCCTTGCAGCTTCTATGGATCACCTTGAGATGAGGAAGAGGAAGATGATTGCAGCTTTTTCTTCACTTGGCTTGGAGTTGATTTCCTCATAAAGTAGCTTCAATCACTTGAAGATTTGATGAAGAACTTCTTCCCGGAGTAGCTTGATTTCCTTCTTGAAACACCCTCCTTGTGGCTTCCTTTGATCACCCTTCTTATCCTTGAGTGCTTCTAGCTTTGGTGGAGGTTGCTTGCTTCAGATCTCACCTTGAAACACCTTGGATGGATGAAGAACTCCAGCCCGAAGTACTATTCACGGAGGTGCTATAGTACCTCGAAAATGGCCTCCCTTGATCTCTCTTGAAGCCTTGAAGCATTGGGTTTCTAACCCCTCATGTGTTGGTTTTATAACCCTTGGAATGGTCCTTGGACACCCCCGAGACCAGATCCACAAATCATGGGAGATTAGGTAAGGTTTGATTAAACAAATCCATGGAAAGGGGCTGGCCACGAGGTGGAATTTGAAGTCAAACAAGGTTGCATCGGGGCTGGCGATCGACCGGAATTCATGGGGCGGTCGACCGGAATCTGTAAAATCTCCAACTTGTCGGTTCTGGGAGAACCGGTCGACCAGAAGAGTAGGGGCGGTCGACCGAAATCTGTAAATCCTGGAGTGGTTCATTTCTGGAAGAATCGGTCGACTGGAAAGGCAGGGGCGGTCGACCGAAACCTGTAAAACGTGGAATTCTTAGGCTCTGGCAAATCTGGTCGACCGGCCAAGGTGTGTAGGTCGACTGGAAACACTTATACCTGCAAAAATGAAGTGTTAGACCAATGAAACATGTTCATAAGTCAAGATATTCATGTCCTCATAAATTTCATGTATTTTGGGATTGAAATCAACTTAGAATATGCTTTGAGCATTTCTAAATTTTGTTACGGGGACTCCGCCCCCAGAAACCCCGGTAAGGGGCGCTGCCCCCTTGACCCCCGCGACCTGACCGGGCAGGTTAATCCCCGCGACCTGACCGCGCAGGTCGATCCGCGTGCGAGGGCGCAACATTGAGCTTTCACTTTTGCCATTTCCACTGAATTCCTTCGTATCTGCCATGAACAAAATGTCGCGTGTGTCAGTCACATGAGAGTAGAAAGTATCAATGACTAATAGTGTTTAGCCATTATCAAACCCAAGAATACCACAGAACTCATATGACCATAGGATGATGTCGAATGACCCAAGTGACCACAGGATGACTCAAATGACCATAGGGACACAACACTTCGACACTCTCCTGAGGTACAATATGAAGCTCAACCCCGCCAAGTGTGCCTTCGGAGTAAGGTCCGAGAAATTATTGGGTTTCTTGGTGACCCAGCGTGGGATCGAGGCCAACCCCGACCACGTCCAGGCCATCCTGGACATGCGGCCGCCCACCTGCACCAAGGACGTTCAACGCCTTACCGGGCGCATTGTTGCGCTCAACCGATTCCTGTCTCGTGCGGTCGAACGATGCCTACCCTTCTTCAAACTGTTGAGGGGGCCCAAAATGGCATCTGCTACGTTAGCATGGGACGAGGAATGCCAAAAGGCGTTCGTTGAGCTTAAGGAGTTCCTGGCTTCGCCCCCGGTGCTGTCCAAGCCTGTTCCAGGTGAAGCCTTACATCTCTACCTCTCCGTAACTCCATCCACAGTTAGCTCGATCTTGGTCACAAATGACTCGGGAGTCGAGAAACTGGTCTACTATACCAGCAAGGTGCTCAACGGGGCTGAAAGAAGGTACCCCGCAACCGAGAGACTTGTCCTAGCGTTGGTTACCTCGGCCAAGCACCTTCGACCTACTTCCAAGGGCACTCCATCATCGTGTTGACCGGTGAACCACTGAAGAGGATCCTCGCTCACCCTGAAGTCTCGGGATGCCTCGTCAAGTGGGCCATTATGCTCGGGGCCTACGATATATCGTACCGGCCTTGCTCGGCTATCAAAGGACAGGCGTTCGCTGACTTCATCGCCGAGAGCACCATCCCAACCGAAGAAAAATCTCCGTCTGCGCCCGGGCCAACCTGGGAATTGTTCGTCGACGGATCCTCTAGCTCGGTCGAGAGCGGCGCCGATATCCTCCTGAAGTCTCCCGAAGGAGCAGAGCTGCAATACGCCTTGAAGTTTAACTTCCAGGCATCCAACAATGCCTCCGAGTACGAAGCCCTTATCTCGGGAGCCCGCATGGCCCGACGGTTGGGGGCTGAGCGAGTCAGAATTCACACTGACTCCCAACTGGTCGCTAGCCAGGTCAACGGCGATTACGAAGCTTGGGAAGAACCGATGGTCAAATACCTCCAGTTGGTCAAAACTGTGGCACAATAGTTCGAGAGTTTTGAGGTAGTCCAAATAGCTTGGGAGGAAAACTCCCGAGCAGATGCCCTCTCTCGGCTAGCCTCCTCTCTTGACCCCGAGGGTACTCGATCGGTCCTTCTCGAAGAGCTAGAGCGACCGAGCATTGATTCGGAGCTCATGGCTGTTGACTCGGCCTCCCCAAGCGACTGGCGTACCCCCTATCTGTCGTGGCTCCAAGACTCTCAGGAGCCTCCCGACCTTTGGGAAGCCCAGAGATTGAAATACCAAGCTCGATGATTCGTCATTCTGGATGGCACTTTATACCGCAGATCCTTCTCCGGTCCCCTCCTGAAGTGCATCAGTACTGACGAAGCCAACCGAGCAATTCAAGAGGTTCACAAAGGCCTGTGCGGAGCGCATCAAGGGGGAAGGTCGCTCGCCAGGATCTTGCTTCGACAGGGTTACTGGTGGCCAACTCTGCAATGTGACTGCTCGACCTACGTGCAACAGTGTAACCGATGCCAGTGATTTGACCACTTGGTCAATCGGTCGGCAACGGAGCTCGTCACCCTAGCCGAGCCTTATCCTTTCGCTCGGTGGGGGATCGACATCCTTGGGCCGTTCCCTACGGCTCAAGCCTAGAAGAAGTTCGTCATCGTCGCCATCGACTACTTCACCAAGTGGATCGAGGCCGAAGCTACAGCTAGGATCACTGAGACAGTCATGTGGAGTTTCATCTGGAAGTCGATCATCTGTCTCTACGGCATCCCATAGGTAATAGTGAGTGATAATGGTCGACAATTTGATTCCCGTTATTTCCGAGACAGATGTGCCGATCTAAACATTCACAATCACTTCACTTCGGTCGCCCACCCTAAGGCTAACGGGCTGGTCAAAAATGCAATAAGACTATCTTAAAAGGCATCAAGACTAGGCCTGGCAAAGCCAAGGGCAGCTGGCTCGAGGAATTGCTGAACGTACTTTGGTCGCACAGAACGACTCCCAGAACGGCAACCGGTGAGAGTCCCTTTCAGCTGGTGTACGGCACCGAGGCCGTGATCCCGTTGGAGATTGGCAATCCCTCCCTCCGAGTCATCTACTTCTCGCCCGAGGAAAATGACCAGAAACTGCTCGAAAACCTCGACCTAGCAGATGAAGTCCGAGAGATTGCCAGCATCCGAGCAACAGAATATCAACGCCGCCTCACTCGATACTACAACGTAAAAGTCTGAGACAGACACTTCCAGCCAGGAGACTTCGTTCTCAGAAAAGCCGAAGCCTCTCGACCACTTGAGGCGGCGGGCAAGCTATCCCCTAATTGGGAAGGCCCCTAACAAGTGGTCGAGACGCTCGGGAAAGGAGCGTACCGGCTATCTACTATGGAAGGAGAACCCATCTCTCGAACATGGAACGCGACTACACTACGCAAGTTCTACTTCTGAACACTTCAGTCGTGTAAGCAATATGAGATAAAACAAAAATTTCCTTCCTCTTTTATTCAAATAATTGTTTGTACATTAGAAAGGCCGAAGTCAATACAATACATGTCAAAAGAGCAAAAATCTATCTGGCGCCGCCGCACGAGCCCATCGCTCGGCTGACTCGGTTAACCTTCCTGCGTCCTGCCATTAACTCTGCCTTGTGCGAAAACTGGCTCAGATAAAGGATAGTCGACCCCGTTGGCTCGGGTAACTTGGAACAAAGGTGACAGAGGGATTAGAAAGAGGAAGGCTACCTTCCAAGTTGTGTAGGGTAGATGAAGGGGAAGCGGAAGCCAACTCATCGCAGGGAATGCCGAGGGGCATCTTGAAAAGAGTTAAAGAAGGAAAAAAGAGGATGTCAAGAGGCATCCTGAAAAGAGTGAAAGAAATGATAAGAAGGGCAGAAGAGAGAGAGAGAAATTGCGGGGAGAAGGGAGGAGAAGCAGGAAGTGTAGAGGGATCCCCTCCAGAGAGTGAGCGGGAAGGGACGAGAGAAGGGGTTGCCTGATCCCCCCATCCGTCCGCCGTTACATCCCTCCCCGCAAGTGCCGCCGAAACTGATAAAAAAAAGGGGACGTGCTTCCGCATGTCGATCCCCCTTCTAACCCACCTGCCGGCTGTCGAACTCCCTTCAGACCCGAAGCAGCAAAGACTCTTTGCCCTCCGTCACCTGCAGCTTCGTCTTCCAGAGCATCTTCCATGCTTCAAATTTGACAGCACAACGCTTCGTGAAGAAGGAGGGAGGAAAGACTGTCAGAGAAGACCCTAAGCGATGGAGAGGAAGAGACGCCCTTCAGACCTTTTATAGGCGAAGGGAGGCTACTTGCCTCAAATGATTCTCCTCTCGAAAACACGCTAAAGGAAACTCTCCCTACGAACGGTCACCTAAGACTCCTTGGTTCCATCCAAGCGGGACACACGAAGCGGCCGGGCATTTAAAGCATGAGAAACAGAAAGACACCTTGTCAGACGCCCGCCCAACCATCATGCGAGATCCACGCAGAAAGTATCGGCACTTTCCAACTACTGCGGATACACTGGTCAAACCATAGCAATCGCGGTAAAAAATAGTCAAGTCTTTATCATAACGCTACTGCCTTACGTTCTCGACCTTCCTTTGCACAAAAAGAGAAGTTTTTTCTTTAAAAAAGGAAAAAGGTACAATGAGAAAAAGAAAAATAGATACATTAGGCCCCTGGCCCATCCTGAGGCTCGGAAGTTGAAGGCTCGGACGGTTAGCCCCCGGCACCCTCGGCGACGACCGACCCTGGCACTGACCCCACCTGCGTGGGAACTGCCTTGGTTGTGCGCCCTCCCGAGGCATCCGGAGTTGGCGACCCCTCGGATGAAGATGAGTCCCCCTGGTCCCCTCCTTCCCCCGACGCCGAACCAGAGGAATTGGAGGATGCCAAATCCGAGTCGTAGCATTGCCCGGACGGAAAATTGATTGTCCTGGGCGCCTGCTCCTCCGCGTAAAAGACGACCCGACAGTAGCCGTGCTCGAACCCCTTGCGGATGCCCCGGCGAAGTGCTAACTCGTAGTAGGGGAGGGCAGCCTCCTTAAGGTCGACCCGATAGGCCTCCAAGCGTTTGTATTGCTCGAGTGCCTCCCCCCGACCGATCCCACCCTACTAGAGAGCTCGGCCTTCTCCCACTCCGCCTCAGCCAACCTCCGCTTTGCCTCGGCCATCTACTTCTCCGCCTCGGCCCGATCAGCCTCGACCTCCAGCCGAAGACGCGTGGCTTCCTCCGCTCTATCTAATAGCTCGGCGTGCTCGGCCTCCTACTGGCCATCTCGCTCGGCGCAGGCCACGCGCTCCTTCTCCAGAAGCTTGCTCTTCCTCTCGAGCAACCCGCGGGCCTGAGCTAGTTGCTCGGTCAGTGTCCGGGGCTCCGCCTGGCTCACCCTCGCCAACTCTCTAACTTAGGAGAGCTCCCGTTGAAGCCCATCACGCTCCTCGGTGAGCCGAGCTACCTACCAGTCGGACGTGCTAAGGGTCCAGGCAAGGTTCGCCTGTTCTGACTCCGACCGAGCGTAAGCTTCAGCCAGAGAGGCCCCCAACTGGGCTAGGATCAGGCCACCCTCTATAACCATCTCAAGGGCCACGGGTGGGGAGCGTTGCCTGTCTCCTCCCCTCACCACCTTAGTAGCTATGCTGTGACATTTATGGTACAGAGGGCCCCGGATGCCCAGCCTTTCTAGAGCAACCGGAATAGGGGCCCCCCCTCCGAGCGGCATCCCCTCAGGAGCCCCGCCGGCCGGCCCGGATTGAGCTGCTGCTTCATCTGCCCCTCTTGCCTCTGTCAGTTGGGGCTGTGTCGCCTCTCCTTGCGACTCCTTGGCCTCGACCGGCTCGGCCCCAGCGTCACCACCCCGAGCACCGCCTGCCTCACTCGACACTCTAGTCTCGGCCGGGGTCCTGGAGTCACCCGCTTCGGCCCAGGCCCCCTCGGCTCCTGCAGAGGGGAGAGCCGGGCCAGCGCCGCAGCCAACCGCAGAAACGGCCCTGGCCTCCTTGGCCCCCTCTTGCTCGGCGGGTGGGAGAGCCGGTCTAATAGGGTCAGTCTTGTCATGCTCGGCAGAGGGGAGAGCTGAGCCAGAGCCACCTTCGACTGCGGGGATGACCCCGACCTTCTTGGCCCGCTTCTTGGCCTTCACGGCGTCCCACACCATCCTCTCTACGAGATCCTTGCGCTTGGACCCTCGCGGCCTAGAAGAACTTTCCGGGCCACCCCCTTGCCCTTATCTCGGGCTCGGAAGCGACCCTCGGGAGCTCGTGACTCAACGGTAGCCTAGTCGTCGCCCAGATCGATAACTTCTCGCTCGGTCACATGCTCCTCCTCCGCAGCCGGCCGCCTGGTGTCTAAGCAAAAGGAGATATGGTCAGGAAAAGAAAAATGGATTTATCATCCGACGAGAAAGTTGATTCATGGTGCCCGTACCTGCCGACCGTAGCCGCTGGAGAAGGCATCGCTCGATGTTCTCCGGGGTCACCAGCTCCTCCGTGGACTAGAGATGCTTCAGCAGAATAGCCGCGTACTTCTCCACATCCGGAGAGAACTCATCTTGCTTCGGAGGGATGTTCGGGTGAAAGTTGGGGATTACAGGACACCTCCAAGACTCCTCCACCGAACAAATCCCCACCCAGAAGAACTGAGTCTTCCACCCCTTGTGGGAAGAGTCCTTCATGGCTAAGGAGACAACTCCTGTTTCACCTCGCCTGGACGAAATAGAAGCCCTTCCCGACTGAGGAATGCTCCTTCAACTCAAAAAAGTAATGGAAGAGGTCCAAGGAAAGAGGAACCCCGCACTAGAGGTAGAGGATGCGAAAAGCGGAGAGAAGAAGATAAGAGTTGGCTACCAACTGTACGGGAGCCAACAAGAAGAAATTGAGAAGGTTAAGAACAAAAGGGTCAAAGGGAAGATGGAACCCACCCTTCCACGACAGAAGGAAGGAGTAGAAATGGCCTGTACGAGAATCCAAGCTCATCTCGTTTGGGGTAGCCACGACGAAGTGGTACTGCCAGGGCAGGCAAAACTGGTGCTCCAGCCGCTTTACCTCAGCCTACCCCATCTCGCTACAGTTCGGAGCCGACAGTATCACCACCACCCTCGCCTCAGGCTCACCCTCCAACTCCTCGACCTCCGGACACTGGTCCGCCATGAAATCTGAAGAGGAAGGCTCCTAAGACTCCGAAGACTCTGGAGGAAGGGGAAGCTATCAGACTGCCTCCACGGTTATCTCCGCCAACTCTGCAAACGTCGCTGCGAGTCTCTGCTCTTCCGCCGTATCCCCACGGCGCATCAGAGAGCCCCGAAAGCAAGTACAAAGGAGGGCAAAACCCTAAAGCGGAGGGAGTATGGAACGACAGCAAGCGCACAACGCTTATATCCCCTCGCGAGAGGCGGCACGTCGTTCTGACCTCCGAGAAAGGGGGGCCCCCTCATTTCAAATCCGTCATAATTATCATTATTGCGGGCCTTGGTGACCACGACACGTGGCTTCTTAACACCGCCAGATCTCCACCCACCCGAGCCATGCTGGTCCAAAACCCCAACGGCTACTCTTCCGAGCCTGCCAAGGCTCGGGAGTAGGAGGGGGACAAGCGGAGATGGGGATTTCTATAGCCCATATAAGAGCGGCCAAACTAGGTCCAGTGAGACCAAATGAGGCCCAACTCACCTAAGTGACCTGCCCCGTAGGGCCCACTTAGCATAAAAGCCCAATAAGTTCACTCGGGATCAAGCACTTCCTAGGCGGCCATTAGGCTCGGAAGGCCGAGCGTCGGTCCGGTCGGAGGAAGACCCATGCCCAACCTATACCCCTCGCCGGATAAGGGTTGGCGCCCATCGCCCACTCCAACTGACCCTCACCCAAGCTATGCCTATCGCCCGGGACAGGACTGGCACTCTTCACGCTTGGGTCGACCGACGGTTGCTTATCTACGCCGCCATTGAGAACCCTTTCTGAGCAAGAGTTTACGAGGATAAGGGGGCCCATAAATCCTCAAGGCTATAAAGAGCCCACGACGAGGACGTAAAGAGCCCACGTCGAGGACGTAACCCCCGCCTGAAACTCCTCAGCTTACGGGACTCATAAGGCTGGCGCACTATTTAAACCTGGGACTCCCTCCAGCGAAAGGTAAGGCCAACACACGCCTAAAACTCCCTGAGCATGAACCACTTCACCACCTTGGTGGAGAGGGATCTCGTGTATCTCCTTCTTCCTCCCTTCATAGCTTCCACCACTGCTCTACTGACTTAGGCATCGTAGGGTTTTCCCCAGGGAACCATCCCTGGGCCCCTGATCCGTTTGCCTTCCTTGCAGTTCACTGTTCGGTGATCATCTCCTCTAGCTCAAGACCAGCGCGAGATCGCCCCTCTTCAAACTTTAATTTTCCCGCCTGCCACTGTATGCTCCTCACTTGATTAGCACGGACTTGTTAAATGCTAATCGATTTATGGATGGATTAAGGCCCGGTTATATTCAGCAACTGGGGACCCAGAATATCCGTACTTATGCGGAGATGGTCCAACAGGCACATCTATGCGAAAGGACCTTAGAAAAGGTCAAAAAGTTAAATGGTAAGGGCGAGGAACCGAGCCGAAGGTCGGAACGGCATGATAAGAAGAAGAAGTTTAGAATTATGGAACCCTACAAATACCGTGATAGCAAGAAGAGATCCCGAAATGGGAGTGGTAGTGGCTACCATAAAAATAAGAAAGTCAAGGAAGAAGACAAGCAGTTCGCCATGGCCGATACTTTATGTGAGAAGTTCAGCCATTCAGCCGAAGAATGCTGGAAGCGCCTTGGCGCTTGTCTACGTTGTGGCAGCCGGGAGCACCGTATGCCAGATTGCCCCCTTATGAAGAGCTATCTTCTGGAAGTGGACGTAAACGGCAGGCTCGTCTCAATGCCGTTATGAATGATGATGAAGCGCCCAAGGATGATGGACTTATGGAAGGTACCATTTAGATCTATTCACATCCTACTTTTATACTATTTGATATTGGTGCTTCTCATTCTTTTATATCTACCTCCTTTGCAAAAATCTTACCTATTTCATTAGTTCCTTTACCTTCGGACCGTGCTATTACTACGCCTTTAGGTCCCAGAACCAAACTCACAAACTATTATCCAAATAGTGAGGTAAGGGTAGAAGGTCACAATCTCCCTGTAAATCTCGTATGTCTTGACATGGAGGGCCACGATGCTATTCTAGGCGTGGATTGGCTAGTAGACCATGATGTCTACATCAATTGCCGCAACCAGATTATCTCTTTTCGGAAACCTGGTCTTCCAAGGTTTTCTTTTCATGGTATCAAATATAGAAAACACCATGCCATCATTTCATCTCTGCACGCTTGCAAATTAATTTCGTAAGGATGTGTAGCCTTTCTTGCTTCCGTAACCCTCACCGAATCTAAGGAAATCATCTTAGCAGATATCCCTATTGTCAATGAATTTCCAGATGTATTTCTCACAGGTTTACCTGGTTTACCACCCGAAAGGGAAGTAAACTTTTCCATTGAACTTACTCCTGGAGCAGCACCTATTTCAATAGTTCCCTACAGGATGTCCCCCACGGAACTCAAGGAATTAAAGAGACAACTACAAGAGCTACTAGACAAGGGTTTTATTCGACCTAGCACATCCTCTTGGGGTGTGCCAGTTCTATTTGTCAAGAAGAAGGATGGATCTCTTAGGTTATGTATCGATTACCGACGACTGAATCAACTTACTATCAAAAATAAGTATCCGTTGCCGCGTATCGATGAGCTCTTTGATCAGATTTCGGGAGCGGAGTATTTTTCCAAGATAAACCTTAGGTCGGGTTATCATCAACTCAAGATCAAAGATGAAGACATATACAAGACGGCTTTCCGGAGCCGGTATGGCCATTATGAATTTGTGGTAATGCCATTTGGGCTGACTAACGCCCCGGCAGCATTCATGCAACTTATGAACAACGTCTTCAGGCCTTATCTTGACCAATTTGTGGTCGTATTCATTGATGACATTCTTATATACTCCAAGACTAAGGAAGAACATGAAGAGCACTTAAGAATAGCCTTGCAGACACTAAGAGAATACAAACTATATGCAAAGCTTAGTAAGTGCGAGTTCTGGCTAAAGGAAGTCTCATTCCTCGGCCATATTATTTCAAAGGAAGGTATCGTTGTCGATCCTTCTAAGGTAGAAGCAGTTAAGAACTAGAGCTGGCCAACGACGGTGTCAGAAATAAGAAGCTTTCTAGGGCTAGCTGGCTACTATAGGAGGTTTATTAAGGATTTCTCAAAGATCGCTGTTCCTTTGACTAGACTTATAAGAAAGGAAAATCCTTTTATATGGTCGAAGGACTGCGAGGAGAGTTTTTTAACTCTTAAGGATCACCTTACCACAGCACCAATTTTAACATTGCCTGTTGAGGGTGGTGGATTTAAAGTCTATACGGATGCATCTGGCATTGGCCTAGGATGCGTTCTCATGCAAAATGGGAAGGTGATTTGCTATTCTTCAAGATAGTTGAAGCATCACGAAGAAAATTATCCTATACATGATTTAGAATTGGTAGCTGTTATATTTGCCTTAAAAATCTGGCGTCACTACCTTTATGGAGAGAAATTTACGGTCTATTCCGACCATAAAATCTTGAAATATTTATTCTCCCAAAAGGAGCTGAATATGAGGCAAAGGAGATGGTTGGAATACCTTAAAGACTTTGATTTTTCTCTCCAATATCATCCTGGCAAGGCTAATGCAGTAGCCGATGCACTCAGTAGAAAACCGATGGGAAAGCTATCAAGTCTTATGACTTAGTTGAATCTAGATGATGACATAAAGAAGGAAGATTGTTTTATAGCCAACATCTGAACTCGACCTGCCTTAATAGAAGATCTGGTCAAGCTGCAGGACAACGATCCAATATTTCTGGAGATTAAAGCCAATATAGAGCAAAGGCTAGATTTTTCTATTGCACATGATGGAAGGTTGCTATTCAAGGGCCGAGTTTATATACCAGATCATGTTGATACTAAGAAACTGATCTTGGAAGAAGCCCACAAATCTAGGTACACCATTCATCCTGGTAATACTAAAATATATCAAGATCTTAAAAGGAATTTCTGGTGGCCTAACATGAAAAGAGATGTGGCAGATTTCGTGTCCCGCTGTCTCACTTGTCAGCAAGTAAAGGCAGAACATTTAAAATATGCAGGTAAATTACACCCCTTAAATATTCCCGAATGGAAATGGGAAAGTGTAGGGATGGATTTTATCATGGGTTTACCTAAAACAAGAGGAGGACACGATGGTATATGGGTAATCATAGACCGATTGACAAAGTCTGCACATTTTTTGCCAATAAAAAGTCGATGGTCTGTGGATATCCTAACAGCATTATACATAAAGGAAAATATCAAATTACATGGTGTCCCTATCACTATTATATCAGATAGAGATCCTCGATTCACATCACAGTTTTGGAAGGGTCTACAACATTCATTAGGGACCCGACTGAACTTTAGCACGGCATTACATCCACAAACTGATGGTCAAACTGAAAGGACAAATCAAGTGGTGGAAGATATGCTCAGGACATGTGCTATTGATTTTGGAGGAAGTTGGCATGATCACTTGCCTTTAGTGGAGTTTGCATACAATAATAGCTACCAAGCTAGCATACAGATGGCACCGTTTGAAGCTTTATATGGAAGAAGCTATCGATCACCTATTTATTGGAATGAAGTAGGAGAAAGGCAATTTCTCGGAATGAAGTGGGGACCAAATTCTCTTAAGTGGGGGAGGGTGTAATGCCCTGCAAATTTTATAAAAAAAATATTTTTGAATTATTTAAGTATTTTCTGGAATTTTCAAAGATCAAAATGGATTAATAAATGAATTTTTGAGTTAAATAAATCATTATTAAGGCCCAAGTATGATAACCAATTAACTTAGTCTATTTAATAAAGCCCAAAGGACTTAAGGACCAAGCCCATGAAGTTTGGCCCATATTCTAGAAGGTTAATTGGCTTATTCACAGAATATAAAGGATAAATCCTAATTATATAGATAATTAAGTGGATAAAAAAAATAGAGTTTGAATGAATTTTAAATTCGGCGCCCAATGATCGTGGCAGTCTATCGTAGAACCACTAAGGGACATATGGCAGCCTAGTCCTAGACCGCTAAATCCTGTCAGTTCTGTGAGTTGAAGAAAGAGTAAAAAGATTAGATTTTGATAGTTTATCTCTTAGAGATCGAGATGGGAGGATTAATAAACATCTTAAGGACTCTCAGAAGTCGACCTAAGGTTTAATAAGGACTCTAGAGTTGATCTAATCTATGAAACCCTGGCCTAACCCTATAACTAGACCCTAAGTTTCACTTGCGCGACCCCTATGTTTGCTCGTGTAAAACTAAGGTAAGGAGACAATATTTCGGGTAGGTTCTTTAGAAGTTTTTATTCCTAATACATAGGACTAACATATCCCAAAATTTCGTGTTAAGAGATCAAGCACACAGGGAGTTGGAGACGCCCAAAGTTACTGGTTTCGCAACAACGACCCAGGAGACTGTGCAATGGGGTGTTGAAGATCAAGGAATTTGAGATCCAAAACAAGGTATTTAGAACTAGAACCTTTAGAGCTTTCCGTTCCTCTTAATATCTTCTTCTTACCCTCCAAATTTCACGTCCATAGGTCAAGAGAGTAAGGAGTTAGAGCAACGTGAAGCTTCTGATTTACCACAGGAAGTGCAGGGAACTAGGGGTAGCATCTAGCCTTAAATTTGAAGTTAAAGGCCCAGGACAGAGGTAGGTCATGTCATGAATGGCTAAAATATCATTCTAGGATTAAAAGCCCTCTTGTTTTACTTGATTTCATGCATTATGTATGGAGAATTTCATGTTTTAATAGGATATATGCATCTAGTATAGCGTACATGCATTTTTCTTAGCCCTAATGAACTAAATAAATCCTCTTGTTCTAATACACGAATCACATGCATATTGTAGCATATTCTTCATTCTATCATGGTAGAAGTTTTATATATGTTGATTTCCAGACATGATGTGTCTTGGACTATCAATTAGTGCAATTGTTAGTTTCTGTCAATCCTAACGGTCTAATAATGGACCACCAGTTTTGGTTAGCGGCCCTACGATCAACCACTTATAAAGCATTAGCGGCCAATATATTGACCGTTAGTTATTCTTGCCATTTCACTGTTATAGAATCTCAGGCAGCCTTACGATAAACCGCTAACTATCTGTAGCGGTGCTATAATAGACCGCTAAAAGTTCTGAATTCTGTCAACCCGAGACAGGATAAAGAGCACCCCATTAACCTTATAATTGCCTAGTTAATTGTGTTCCAAGCCTGTTTTAAGTATTGTTTCTTACTAATAGGTTTTATTACTATTATTACCATGCATTTCATGTTCTTTATTGTACTTGGTACTATTTATGCCAAAATCATATACTTATGTAATTAAATGCATATTTCAAAAGTTAGATGATTCATGGTTTACCTTGATCACGATTTTAATGATCTCTTTCTCAACTATAGAGTCATTTTCATAAGTACAGGGCATATATCTCGGCATATGACCATTAGTTACACATATGCACATTAAATACACAATCTTGGACTTGATAACCTCTCCTGTGGATATTCCTTCCAATGGACTAGGAAATCTTATTTCAAGGCCTCCGTAATTCTCCGCGAGCCTGGGATTCCCACTAGGACGCCAAGTTGGTTGTACCATTAAAGCCCAATTGTCTAGGAAGCACTTATACCGGTGTTTTATGTTTCTGGAACATAGCGGCCCAATAATTGACCGCCAGAGACTGCTAGCGGACCTTCACTATACCGCTAACGGATTCTAGACGGTTCTTTCTTTGACCGCTAAAGACTCCAGAGAATCTATTTTCAATTATCGAACAGTTTTTATCCTTAATGGTCCAGAACTAGACCGCTTTTTCCATGTAACAGCCCAATAAACGACCAATATTTTTCTGAGTACTGTTAACCCGAGGTTTGACTCAAGGGTTAATATTCCTATGATCCTAGATAGTCCAAATGATTATCTAGACCTTGTCACCTTATTCCAAAAATACTTAAGTAAATTGTGAAAGTTAAGAAATGTACCGTTATGCTGTCGATTTATTTCCATGGCATGACTTAGTTATTAATGCATTTATTGAAATTCCTTATTCTTAATAGAAGCATTCTTATTTTTGGTTACTTTATCATGGAACTCTTATTGAAATTGTACATTCTTGACCACATTATTTACATGCGTGGAAGTAGCTTGATTTGTACTTGAAGATGCGATTCGAGCACTGATTGTGTTCAATGGCTCTATGCTAGTCCCCTCGGCTGATTGTCGGAAACATACTATTTAAACCATGGGGTGTGATGCTACTGGCATCACATTGCGCTGGGAGTACTTTCTTTATAAATAAGTGAAATAGCCACGGCGATCACGGAAAATATCCACGATGATCCACATAAATTCACGAAGTACTTGCTACTAAGTGAAGAGAACATTCTTGTTTGTTACATGACTTTCTAGTACATTCTCGTTACATTCTTGAAAGGCCATCGTTACATTATTGCTGGAATAAACTTGATGAATTCATGTTCTCATATCTCAAGCTTGATAGCATCTTGTTACTTTGGATTTAATCGCGTGTTTGTTCATATTGCATGATTTTATCTTATTCTTTAGAGCTAAAGATATTAATTACTTTAACATTGCCTACATGTTGATGCGAAGATACCTACTGGGCAAGTGTGCTCATTACCTATTTTCCAATCTTTTCAGGAGATGCAAGTAGTTCAGATTTGGATTCGAGTTATTCAAGTGATGGGTCCGAGAGCGAATGAAAGTTGAATAAGATTGAGAGAAGACTTAGGAAGTTAATGATGTCTAGATTGAGTCCATGTAATTTTCTTTTATTGAGTCTAGTGGATTAATGTAATTCATGTACATTGGATTATTATCATGATTATTATGAAATAAAGTTGGAATTTGAATAGATTGTTGTGCAATTGCATCTTATGTGTGATTGTCTTGCGCTCTGGTTATATTTTTTACTCGAGGCTTACCATGCTGGCTGTTCACGTTTCCAGAGATCCACTTCCGCTATAATAAAAGCTCGGGGCGTGACACTAGCCATCCAGGGCTTCGGAGAATACTACCATCAGACAAATCCTCACATTTGCACGGGCACATTAAATGACAAAGAAAACACAAGATACCCTCCTGAATTTATACACTGCTATGGACCCACCCTCGAGTCCCTAACGGTGAAGAATGTCTCAAGGAGTACACGATTATAAGTCCCTGAAGCAATGACAAAAGCCCCTTTCAAATGGCACACCCTGTGCCTTTCAGCGGCACACTGCTCTGAAAGCCCCAGCGGCACACCCCTGATGTGCCTCTAACGGCACACTACTCTGATGCCTTGAGCGGCATACTCCAAGTGTCCCCCAGCAGCACACTCGCCTTGGCCCTTCAGCGGCACACTGTCAGATGCCCTCCAGCGGCACACTCCAAGTGCCCCTCCCGCGGCACACTTGCTGTGCCCTTGCAACAGCACACTTCCAAACGCCTTCCAACGGCACACCTCCAAACACCTTCCAACGGCACACCTCCATGTGCCTTCCAACGGCACACCCCATCGTGCCCCTTCAACGGCACACTCTTTATGCCCTCCAATGGCACGACCATTGTGTCTTCCAGCGGCACACTCTTTATGCCCTCCAACGGCACGGCCATTGTGTCTTACAGCGGCACACTCTTTATGCCTCTAGTGGCACAGTCGTTGTGCCCCTCCAACGGCACGGCCTTTATGCCCTCGCAGTGGCACACCCTACCAAGTAGTCCACCCGGTGCAACGTTAAGACCTCCGCACCCGGCACAGCGCTATGACCCTCAGACCGGCACAAATCGACAGAATACACAACGGTCATTAGGTGGGACCCTTGGCGTGCAGCTCGGCCACCTTGACGCCAGCTAGCGCTCTGCCATGGTGTCGCCCCCTGATTTGGGCACGAGGACTTCGATCTGACGAGGATGGGACCAGAGTCAACCTTGGATGGAAGCGTCATCAAGAGGCCCCGTCAACGCATTCGGATGTATAAAAAGGGCCTCTCGAATAAAAACAAAGAAGGGACAAGAACACAGAAGAGAAGTGGACACACACAGTGGGAACGACAGGAAGAAGAAGAAGGGAAGAAGAAGGTAGAGGCGAGTCCAGAGAGAGGGAGAGAGTGTGCTGAATGTAGTGGAGGAGAAGGAATGGGGAAGGGGATAGTTACCCTTCATCGTTCCAACCCTCTCCCCAACTCTTTTCTTCTCTTTCCTCTTCCTCATTTCTCCCCCCTCCTTTCCTTTGGATGCACTGTATTATATTTGGCCTTTTGGCCATGATCTTTGTCATTGGGTTCTCTATGAATGAAATGTCTTTTGGTCTGCCTCTTGTTGTTCTTGTTATTTTCTCCTTCGTCGTTGGCCTGTGGCTTATATTCCTCCCCAATCTTCTAACTCTTTGTTTTACCTGCCCCCCCCCCATGACATTGGTCCGTCTAGTCCAATAGGTGGTGTTTTTGGCTTGATAGTATAGGGCTGGCTTCCTCCCCCTTTTAATGGTTTTCTGTTGCATAGTCACCCCTCCTCCTTCCATACGGGTTTGTTAGAATCTCCTGCCCCTCTATTCAGCACTTAGAACTCACATGTTGGCTAGAATGTCCCCAGTCTGCCCGGTGCACTCCTGGCCCTCTCCCCCGGTGCACCCCCAGTCCTCCTGCCCGGTACACTTGTTGGCCCGTGCCTTGGCCGGCACACCCCCTTTTGCCTATGCTGCCCGATGCACCCTTCATGCCTTGGCCAGTACACCTTCCAGTACGCCCTGTCCGGTACACCCTTGGCATGCCTTTGCCCGGCACACCTTAGACACCTTCACCCGGTGCATCCCCAGTCTATGGCAGCCTAGTCTCTCTCATTCGTCGTTTTCTCCGAGTTTTTCAGAGTTTTCTCAAAGGTGTTGCTGCCTTGGCAGGCACCTCGAATTGTTGGGTCACGCCACTCCTTGTGGGAGTGTTCCCCTTTCACTCCCTTAGCATCCGTGTCAAGGAGAGATGCTGCCGAATTTTTGTCAGAAATGACAACATGTTAAAAGACAAAAGGAAGCAACAAACAAATGAAATAAGCAATAATAAAGCATTTCAACCAAGACAAGAGAATCATGCAAGACTCAAAGAACTGAACTACTGAACATCGACCACGGACTTAACCATATAACAGGAAATCGAAAACTTGCCATTTAGGACCCTCCACCTGAACTTCAGGAAGGGGGAACCCTCTCTCAGGCCTTGCTCCACCCACATGGACTTTGCCTCAGCTGCATTGACCCTTCAACCCATTCTAGCCCGGTACACTCTTGGCCTGCCCCACCGGCACACCCTGCTTGTGCCTCACCCGGCACACCCTGCCTGTGCCCTGCTGGCACACTCTGCCTTCGCCCCGTCTGACACACTTCCACAGCTCCCTGCCGGTACACCATGCCCAGCCTCTCTCTCTCTGGCACACTCTCTATGCCTCCATCCGGCACAGCCTTAATTCCCCATCCGGTGCATTCTCACCCTCCTACCTAGCACACTAGGCCGATGCCCTACCCGGCACACCCAAGAACACCTCCACCCGGTACGCTATCAACCCCCCTACCCGGTGCACTCCTGCCCTCTTCCAGCGGCACACTACCTAACCCAGCGGTACACCCTCCAGTGCACTCTCATCCGGCACACTCTGCATTCAAAATACCACACTAAAAAAGGGGGTATAATAATAAAAAGGGGGAAATTTATATAATGATAATGATAAAAAAGAATTTTAATTAAAATAATGAAAATAACAATGATAAAAAAGGGAAGGGGTAATAAAATAATAATAATAAGCGGGAGAGGAGTTCATGGTCCACGGGTGATAAAAAAATAGTCAACAAAGAAATGATAATAATAATAATTAAATGATGATAATAAATAATAATGATAATAATGAATAAAACGATGCGGCCTTCGTCTCCCTCGGACTATGGGTTCAAGAATATTAATGATGCTCTCGTAGGCCGGGCTTCACCTTCGGGAGTTACCTTCCCCCGTAATGGTTATTGCTCGACCTTGTCTTGGGCCAATATCTCACCAAAGTCATCCCTTGCCGCTGGGATCTGATCCCATCTTTGTATCAAAATTGCCATCTCCTGGCAGACATCCGCATGGATTTGTTCCCGCTACCGTCTTGTTTTCTACGCAGACCTTTGTCCGGACATGGAATGGTCAGCCAACGATCGACATAATATGAATGTTCATATTCCGGTGTGGGCTTTCAGCATAGTTCGACCGCCCCTTTCTTCTTGCATTAATTAGTAGTTCTTTCGGCCGTAGAGCCCTTATTCCTGAAAATTAATCAAGGGTGTTCCCCTCACCGAGGGGATGTAAATGACACTGTGACCTTTATGGCACGGCGGGTCTTGGTCCCGACCCGAACTACACAATCGTCTGACTGAGTTAGATCGAGTGCACCATGGGCTTCCTTGAAGCCCGAATAAATTGTCATTTTGTGACTGGCATGCCCACGCACTTAATAAACCAATAAATGAACTCAATAAACAAATAAACAACTATGTAATAAAAAGTGCATCCACAGCCAGTCGATTGACCCTGTGGGTCAGGTCGACCGACCCCTGTTGGTCGACCGACCCTTGCGGGTAGGTCGACCGAAATGCAGCCTTCTCGCTCGTTTTGGCCTCCGGCCAACCCGGTTGCGACCCTTTGGTCGACCTTCGGCCTCGTGGATGTCTCAGACACCCTGTGAAAATAGGATTCGTATTTTTGGGTGCCCGGAGAAATAATTGTATCTCGATTAGCATGCCCGTGTGGTTTAGAGGGTCTGGGTGACCCTGTGCGTTCCGAGCATCTTCGTTGTGCTAGTTTGAGTCACCGTGTACTAATGTAGGTGTGGAGGGCTGTCCCCGCATGATGTTAGCTTCTTTGAAAAATGGTTTTCCATGTGGGCCATGGGTAGGGCCAGCGATTGTGAGTCTAGTGACCCAGCCAGGGGTTGGGAGTTTCTCAGTATCCCTTAAAGAGGGAGTGGACCCGAGGGTTGTGGGCCACCTTAAGAGTCATTTTGACAATGGTTTATGACTCTTGGACTAGGGTGATTTGATGGCATGGTGCTGTATTACACAACGGTCTTGCTCTGAGTCATGTGACTAAAGGATCATTGGATTTTTAGCAGATCTAGCTAGTCGTCCAGAGTTTGATGGCACCGAGCCACCCAGTATTTCGCGATCCTCGCGTTGGGTGCATGCGTAGCCATTGGTACTTCGGTGTTTCCTCTCTACAGAGAGTGTCCACGTTCAGTGACTCCCCCACTAGTCGTCGCTTGCCTGGGCACGCGTGTGCCTACCCACTTGGGAGTGGTGGAGAGCTAGACCCGAGAGAGATGATTTTGGGTTGGTTGCCGTAGGGCCTCCCACTATGGCGGCTCAAGTCCGGGCCGAAAGGAAAACCAACTAGAGAGCCTGACGTAGCGTAGTCAGTTAGTGTGTGCACACGTGGTTGGGGATTTCAGACGTATGCTGATGAGCACAACCCCGACTAGACCCTTGTCCTTGTGTTACTTGTACAATATCTCAGTTTCCGCCTTGGACAAGTATGGAGACACCCGAGGCATGGATTAAGTCATCAATGGACGCATCCGACATTACTTCTAGTGGACAGGTTCACCCGTCATGTGATACATGACTCTTATGACTCGAGGTTTGGTTTCCCGTCAGTGAGGACTACGAACGACGTCACAGAACGGAAAGGAAATATGTGGGGCTTACCAAGACCGCGAGAGTTGCTCTCCACGGGTGTTGACAGAAAATAAATGGAAATAAACCAGAAATCACGTGTGAGTGCGTGTGTGATGCATGATGTGTGATCGCCAGGGGTCAAAGACCCCAAAATAGAAAGAGTAAGTGATCGTGAGTATACCTTGGATGCGTGAGATTCATGTGGATTCTTTCTTTCTCTTCCCTCAGCTGGCCGATGAAGAGAGTTTTCTTTTTGATTACCCTTGCAAGAAAATGAACAAACACCAAATATGGATTAGAAATAATGTAGTGTAGTATCAATCCCTTGTGATAGAAGCAGAAAAATCATGAATAAATACACACCTTGTTGGTATTGTTTAAATCCCTTTAGGATGTAAAAGGGCAGGGAAATGTTATGATAGAATGAGATTTTATGCAAAAACGCACAAATATAGAGTTCTCTTAAGAAGAGAAATATAGTGCAAACGAAAATGAACGATGATGCATGCAATTAACGTAAGCAAAAATAGAAGAAGAATAAGGGGGAGAAAGGCTTATTGCGGCACCAATGGCGGGCTTCGAGGAGGGCTCCAACAACGTGAGGATGACGTGTACGGGCGATGGGAAGGGGTGGCCTTTCTCCTAAGCAATCGGACACTCGAAAGTCCGGTGGAACCTCTCCTTGATTCGATGAAGATCTCACGAGCTCGGAGATGTTTTTGCCAACGTTTCCCTCTCCTTGATTCGATGAAGATCTCACAGGCAGATGGACCATAAACACATCCTCCGTAGAGGACATGTATATAAGGATGCGTCTAGCTGACCAGACATGACCTAAAATTGGCCACGTCTCAGAGATATGACATTGTGACAAGGTAGCATCTCACGTTAAGGATGCCTTTTTTAAAGGCATCCCTTCAAAAGGATGCACCCAATCTTATCTCCGAACACGATATGGCACCGCTCGAGGGCACATGCGTTGAAAAGGGTGAGTGTTCGACGCCTAACTTTGACAAATGTAGGCGCGTCCTTTGACGAAGATGCGTCTATTGCTATCACCACTGATTATGGCACCGTACGTCGGCGCACATGTTGAAATGGGGGTATTCAGTGCCAAACTTTGATGAAAAGGACGTGCCCTGGATCATGGACATGTGTATGTACAAGCATCCTATCATGGGGACACTTCTATTATTCGCGCACCGATTTTGAAATTATGGTTCCACTGTAGGTCGCATCTCGTTTGAGGGACGCATTAAAGGACGTGTCCCATTGTCTGGACGCCATAATAAAATTTAAAAAATCAGAAAAATTGGAAAGACCACTTAAATCATTCAATAATGAGAGCCCTTTTAGGACATTGTAGTGTGATATGAGATTTACTCAATGGGATGTTAAAAATAATGTGTCTACAGCTGCCCCGCCTTGACGTCTGCTTTGCAGGGGAATGTCGCGGAGTGGAATGGAATGGAACGAAACGTAGTGCGAATGGACTGGAAAGTAGATGCCAAGGTGTGATGAGACACGCTCTCAACATTACGCGGTTGAAATTTTTCCAGAGTTTCCACAAAGAAACTTTGAAGAAGGTTTTCCAAAATCGATAGTTGTTTGGATGGGAAACAAATAAGGGAGGGAATAATGTGCGCTCAGGCACGAATAGGAGAAGGGACCAACTTCCGTGCGTGGAGGTACCTAAGGTCATGAACTAACAGGTTTCACCATTGGGGAGTGGTTACCAGCTAATGTGAAAGTGCTGCGGCCAAGGTGGATCTAATAGAGTAAAAAAAGATTAATCGATGATAAATCCAAACAAGGGTCTTTTTCGAAGAAATAGCTCAAGATAGTTTCAAAGAATCTGAGTATTCAATTCAGAATGGAATATCTCATATCAATTAAAATTGGAGTATAGTGGCTCTCACAATCAAATTAAGTGAATGATCTTCCACAATTATATCAAGGTCCTACATGAATACATGTTGGGTTTGAAGGAAAAATTAAAATAAATTAAAATAGAAGATAGCCAAGGATAATATTGTTGAGTTGTTAAGAATGGGTCATGATACCAATTTCGCGAGCCGATACTGAGCTAGAGCTCGTTTATCCGCGCACAGATTCACCAAATAGAACCATCGTCCCCAAACTATCACAACATAACGGCCTATCCTTGTGACCAAAACTCGTCTGAAATTATCACTATTTTTGTTAGAGATGTACTCAAATTTCAGATTCATTCAAGCCGCAAGGTCCTTGACATGATCTAATAGTGTAGGTATTGTATAGTAAAATGCACATCACAGCGGGATGTAATCACCGTGGGGACCAAGGTGGGACTTGGTGCTTACATCCTCATTGATGAAGCTCTTTATCATCATTTTTTCTTTTTATTTTTCTTTTTTTTCCTATTTATTTTCTCTTTTTTTCACTTTTTTTGTCCCGCGTTCAACTGTTAGAACAATAAAACATAGAAATAATTCATAAAAACATGAGATTACACTCAACTGTATAGGGGATCAACATACCAAACAATAATTCACATGATGGAAGAAAACACAATATAAGACAAAACATCACTTCAAAATGAAGGGTGGCGTCCCGTCATGGTCATTTTTTAAAAAGAGAATTTGCTGTCAAAATCAACAATAGCTGCTCCAAATCACCTTTCCCATGTGACTTTTCACTCTTTCCTATCCTATAAATACCCCTCTTTGCTTGCCCTGCCAAGGAGCATCAGAAGTTGGTTTGAGGAGGTTGAGGCTTTTAGTAGAGGGAAAGGAAGGTTAAAGTTCTCTAGGCTTTGAGGTGGAGGGTGAATTTTTCCGCTTCGCGAAGAAGGGCAGGTCTAGTAGTGGTTTCAAGAGGCTTACCGACACCGAGGGGCACTTGAGCGAGAGGATCCAATCATAGATTGTGAGTTGATGCATCTTTCATTTCTTCTATGTAAACTCTCCCTTATCTCTTCATTTTATTCTCTTCTTATCAACCATGCCCTCTCTTCCCAGGTCCGAGGAGATTTTCTAGGTTGCCCTGGCTTTCGAAACTCATTTCCAACATCTCCATCAGCATGAGAGGCATTATCTTGAAATGACATCTTCAAGGGCTTGTGGTTCATGCTAAGCACTATGATCAAACCCACATGGACTGGGTGTCCATGGGTGCATTGATAGAAATTTGGCACCCTCAAACACACACCTTTGTATTATCTACCTTCGAAGTAACCATCCTTCTCGAGGAGACAGAACTCTTGCTCGGCTTGAAGGGAGGAAATAAGATGACATCCATGCGGAAAAAGGTGTCCTCTGAAGAGGTTCTTGGAGGTTTCATGCCTCCTAGAGCCATCTGAGGTGTCCAGACTCAAAAGGGAATCAACTTGCAAAAGTTAGCCGAGTGGACCATGAATGCTCTGCAAGGATTAGTGAGTGATGAATATCTAGAAGAGCTCATGAAAGGATTTAGAATCTATTTGGCAGGAGCAGTTCTATTCCATTGCACTGACAACATTGTGGGGAAGATCAACTGAGTGCGATTTGTGGATTATGGGAAGGAAAGAGAATGGGACCCGCCATCCTTGCCTATCTCTACAGTGATCTCACAGCTTCAAGCATGGGTAGGTCTCCTTATGGTTGTGTACTTCTCTTAGCTTGCTAGATTGACCTCCATTTTAAGTTTGACTACTGTGAGGAGGCTCAGAGCGCCTTGAGGATTTTCCAAAAGAACCCTCTCAACCATGTGGCCAACATACTGGGTTTCGACAACAAGATGATCAATCACGTGCCCAGACTCAAGAAGCGTGAAGAATGGCACCAGCATCTCAATGCAATGGCCCATAACATGTTCACCTGTGCGCCAGTGGCCTTACTCTCCCGCGAATTTCACGTGAGATCCTCCCCGGGCATGAAACTCCAATTTGTTGGTACAACTGAGCTCGTTCTCTACAACGCGCATCGAGCTTGTTCCCAAATTGGTCTTCCCCGCCATTTCTTCCCGGAATTATATCGCCTTCCGCCAATCAAGGAAAGGGAGTTGGGCATGGGAAAAGATGCAGAAGATGTAAAGAATATCAAAAGGTTGTGGAAGACAAGCGTTCCACTGAAGGTGCTGATGCATATAGAGGAAGATCGAGAACTATGGAAGAGTTATGTAATTAGATTGAGGAAGTTGAGGCCCAGAGTGCCCAAACCATGAATGTAGCCACCCGTTTTAATGAATAAAACATGATAGTTTCTTTCCCAGACGGTGCCCAATTTTTTTTATTTATTATTATTTATTTCATTTTTACACGTGTCTTTCGTAAAGGACGCGTAAACATTTTTTCTTTTTTCTTTTTGAAAAAGATGAATTTTTATGGCAGCGTCATAGCACTTCGACGCCTTTAGTATATGTACCCTTTCAAGTAGACGCCTCAATCCTACCTTATTCAAACTATACACCCACCGAGCCCCTCTTCCTCTCCCATTTCTTCCTTCCTTCTTCTCCTATTCCGGTGGCCGAACGGCGTTCCCCCTTCTCTTATTCTCCCTTTTCCTCTCTTGATCAATGGAGGCCGGTGGAAGCTCTAGCGGTGGTGGTGGTGGCAAGAGGAGGCGGTCGGCGGTGGATTGGCCGGTGGAGGTGTGGCCAACGGCAATGGGGGAACTGGAGGAGGAGCTGACCGAGGCTCTCTTGGCCATAGAAGACCCCCCGGAGGCCGGCGGTGAAGAGGAGGGTGGGCAAGCCACCCACGATGCGGTGAGTATTTTTTCTTTTTTTCTTTTTTTGTTTTTGATACATCAATGGTCGGGGAATGCAATTCGTGACAATGAAGGCATGAGTAATGGACGCATCCTCAATAGAGGACGCTTTTATTATAAGCGTCATGGTGCCTCAATGCCTCTTCATTATTATTATTATTATTATTATTATTATTATTATTATTATTATTTTGATAAATCAACAAACGGGGAACGCCCCTTGGGGCGACGAGGAGATGGGTATGGATGTGTCCTCAGCAGAGGACGCGCTATGAGGAGCGTCATGTCAACTAGACACCTATAGAGATTTTTTTTTATTTTTTTTAGGTTGAGTAGATAACTATAGAAGCATCCCGGTGCTTAGATACCTCTTCAGCCCGCCACTTTTTTATTTTGTTTTGTTGTTACTCTTTTTTTGTTTTGTGTTTATGTTTGTTTGTTTGTTTGTTTTGTTTTTATTTTTTTGGTTGTTTTTATTTTTTTTGTTTATTATTATCATTATATATGGCTACATTTTTGTTGATTATTGACTGCTTCCCTTACTAACGCATTGTCTGCTGGGTGTGCAATCGGATCTAGAAGAGGGGGTGAATAGACCCTTTACCAAAAACTATCCCCAATTTAAAAACTGATTTGGACGCCAATTGTCTAGATACCAATTGAAGGCAATGCTACCAGTAAATTAAAACTGATCTGAACAGAAAATCAATGAAGAACGATGAGATTGAAGATTGCTCACAACATAATAACAAATTGATAAACAGATAGCAAAACGAGTTCAGACAGAAAGGAAACTAATGCTGCTCACACTAAACAACTATGATACTTGGATAACAACCCAAACAGAAGGTGCTAACTAGAAGATGGCTCACGCAGAGCCTAGATCAACACTCAATGGATGTCTATGGTATCAACGCAGAAGAGAGCTAAAGCTCAATAAACCTATGATCATCAAACCATCCTGTGAAGGGATATAGGAGAAAAGGATTCAATCACACACATTTACAGGAACACAAGATTTTAAGGTGGTTCGGGACCGCACCGGGCTCCCTATGTCCACCCCTTACTTAACTGAGTGAGGCTTCATTGCTATTAAAATAGCACGGGGATGAAACCCCAAACACACGGAGCCACGCTCCACCACACACGCAAGGCGACGCCTACACACACATGGGGAACAACTCCTCATGAGGAGAACACTCCTCACGCTGTTAACACAGCAACAATAGGGATGAACCCCAAACGCTCTAGGTCTTAAACCATGCAGCACACACACACACACACACTAGAACGCTCAGACAATCTGAGCCTATGCCAACATTGCATAGATACATACGCTGTCAAAGTAGAGTATCAGAATTTTAGGAAATCAAACCAAAACAAGATAAAACAATAAACATAGTAGCTGCAAAAGCAGACGATTCTTCTTAGTAAGCTCTCCTTCTTCTTCTCGTCTTCAACTACTTTTCTCTCTTTTTTTCTTAATGCTTTCTTGATCCCTCTTTCAAATGGATAACCTGTGCCTCGAGCAGATCTTCTCTCTTTTTCTTCTGTTCTCACTCTTTTCTCTCTATAGCACCTTCGACGGAGGATGCTCTCAGCTAACTCTTCAACCCACAGCAGCCTTCGTACTTTCTTTCTTCCTTCCTTTCTTCTATTCTCTCTTGGACGAGCTGATCTTTTCTTCTCGAATTTCTGCTTTCACTGAAATGAGCTCGCCGATTCCTCTCTGTTGGAGATCGCAAGATATTTATAGAAGACATGTTTACTCTTAGCCCTATATCCTGGGAGATTTAATCTTGGTCGTTAAAATCCTTAGAAGGCTCTTGATCCAAGGTACGTTGGCCACTGATTGGCCCTTCAAATGTTTCTTACATAGAACTCACGCGACTGCTTCTTCTCCAAGGCAGAGGGATAATGGATAAGGTATATTTCCATTTTTTTTTGATTGGCCCATGTGTAAAGGGAGTATATCCTCTACTGGGAGCATTTCATAACCCAAGGCATGTGCTTGGGTACATATGCCAATGATTAGAGTTTGGATCATGTGCCCCATGTGGGACTCACTGCCTGCTTGAGTCACGTTCTAGAAGGGGTCGACTCCTAGAGTCGACTCTTTGAAATTTCCAGGCCTTTGTCTGGGTATAACAGAACTCAACCCAAAGGGGGTCGACTCCTAGAGTCGACTCTTTGATCTCTATAGCCTGTTGCTTGCCTTTGCTACGTCGACGCAATGACTCCACTTGCGTCGACTCACCCTGATGAACTGGCTTCTTTGGAGCTATAGATGAGCTGAGACTTGTGCTGCCAAGAATTTAGCTTTTGATGCTTGCAGGTTCAAAAAACTTCGAATTGGTGCTTGCCTCTACTGCTAACTTGAGCTTATAAGATCAATTGACTTGATCTTTGATCATTGCAGGATCCACGCTTCTGGAAATCCACAAGTCGACTTGCCCTTGGACTTGAGTCGACTTGTTCTGGAATCGGGCAAGGTTCTGGGCTTCTGGAAGTCAGTAAGTCAACTTGGTGTTCAGGCCAAGTTGACTTGGTCTATTAAGCTTTGCTGCTTGTTGCTGGCGTCTGCTTGCAGTGCTATTTACTGTTGCGTCGACTCACAACTCAATTGTGTCGACGCAACCTCCATATCTTTTGAAGAATTCTGTAGTGGTGTCGATGCACTAGTTGCACTGTGTCGACATGCCTTGTTTCTATAAGACTGCTGAGTGTTGCTGAGATGCTGATGAGCTTCAAGTAATAGGAACTAACCCAATGTGACTTCTTCGTGTAGCTTAGCTGCTGAATTCAATCTCTGCTATGAAGCCTTACAAAATCACAAAAGTGTCCTCAACTGAAATAAGAAAATCAGTGGACCTTAGTAAATATCTGTCAACTTGAACTCTGAAGGTCGACTTAATTTCCACAAAATCTGTCGACTTGAATTTTGAAGGTCGACTGAATTTCTGCCCCTTTTCAAAGTTATTTGGCATCCTCCTTTTTCTTAGCACTCACTCAATCTCCTGGACTGCTAGGGCTACAGAAATAAACATGTTTTGGGCCTAACAACTGAACATGATTCAACAGGATTCTTAACAAATTCATTTACACTTATAAAACAAATTATGAAACAAGTTTTCAACTTAAATCACCAAAACATGAATCACACAAAGTTTTGTCATAATCAAAACATTCTTCAAAAATCTCCCCCATTTTGATGATGACAAAACTTTGTTGCAATTCTTCATATAAGCTAAACGTCTTCCCCAAGCAACACAAAATATTTCTCCCCCTTTGGCATCATCAGAAAGTGGGAGTAAATATTTAACAAAAAACAAACCATGCATGTTATGCAGATTTAGGAGCTTGCAAGATATCTTGAATTGCAGACTAAGCAGATGTATGACAATGAATGCCCCAAGAAGAAATTCAAAGCATCCTGAAGTTAATGCAATCAAAACATTCTGATGGTAGATGCACGTATGTGCAGATGAATGACTTTCAGACCAAATGGACCTGAATGCCTGATACCAATTAGCAAATGTAATACATTGGAAGCCATGTAAGCATGCAGAGCAGATAACTATGATCCTTCAATCTCAATGACTCCACATTTTCGCCTCCCTTAAGATAGCATTAACCACATTCACCACATTTTCAAAAATTTCAGAGAAACATTCTCCTCTCTTAAGATAATGGCTCATCAAACTATCTCCCCCTCTGCCATCAGTAAAAACAAACATAGTTTGATACCAATTACATAATTAGGAGATGAGCAGATGAAGTCAGAAATGATCAAATTTAAAGTTCAAGCAGATTAGGAAGTTCAGACAAAAAACTTTACAGCAAATAGTAAAGACTTTCAGATATGAATGATGACACATCAAAACCAGCAGTGTATTAGTGAAATGAATGTGCATAGTCCAAAATGATGTCAATGAAGTTAGGCAAATATGCAAGTAGATGAGTCAATAATGAGCATGACAATCAATAGATGAATCTGATACCAATAGATGATTCTGTCAGACAAGTGAAGAGCAAAGGACTCTTGTATGGAATCCAAGTTTCTGATATGCCTTGAGTCGGCTTGGTCTTGACTTAAGTTGACTTGGGATTGAGCTTGTTCTTCAAATAAGACATCCCATTTGCTTGAAAGATTTTAGCATTGAATTCCCAATTAAAGAGCTTCATCAGAAGTGACATTGATTTGTCTTCATCACTGGTTTCATTGGTCTTTGTGTCTTACAACTCTATTGTATTTTTTTATTTTCTTGTTACTTCGATTTAGTTCAGTTTCTACCTAACCGTGCTTGGAAGCACGGAAGGTGTTTGTGCACAGAACTCCACTGTGCGTGTGTTTGTTCTGGGTGACCAGAACGTTAAGGAACTATCCTCAACTGAAACAAGAAAATCAGTGGACCTTAGTAAATATCTGTCAACTTGAACTCTGAAGGTCGACTTAATTTCCACAAAATCTATCGACTTGAATTTTGAAGGCCGGCTGAATTTCTGCCCTTTTTCAAAGGTGTTTGGCATCCTCCTTTTTCTTAGAACTCACTCAATTTCCTGGACTGCTAGGCCTACAGAAATAAACATGTTTTGGGCCTTGTTGGGTCCCGAAGGGAGGCAATCAAGAGAGGAGGGGTGAATTGATTGGCCAAATAAAAAAAATATTACTAATTGAAATGCTAGTAGGAAGGAAAACCACACACTAGAAAGAATTCTAGTTAAGCAAACACTCAGCCTTACCCGAACAAGATCTCTCTCGCGAGTACACGAAGTAAAAATATGAATTCTAAGACAGAGAAAGAAAATGCTCAGCTAACCGTGAAGCCCACTCGTTCAAACCACGAAGAATAAACCACAAAGGAGGCACAGAATTTTTAGGTGGTTCGGGTACACAAATGTGTCCCCTACGTCCACCACTCACACGTGAGGATTAATGCTCCACTATGGGGTGAGCCACACACACGCTGTAACGACAGCCAACACACACGTGGTAGCCTATCTTGGTCACCACACATACACACACGCTCTCGTATCATAGATCACGAGCACACACACACACGAATGTGTTTCAAGATGTTCAAGGATTGCAGCAGATGTTCAAGATCAATCAGCAAAGATTTGAGAGGATTGGTAGTGGTTTAGAGCTCCCCCTTTTTCTCCTTTGAAGGTATTTGAATGCTCCTGTAGTTTGAGGATGGTTCTTGAAAGAAGATGAATGATTCTTGCAAGAACGAGGTTGTAACTTGATTTCCCACGCAACTTCCAGTAGAGGATTGATTGAAGACTTGAATCCACCTTTCTCCCTTCACATACAAGCTCGGAACAACGTGGGAGAAGCCCTGGAGCAGCTGCTTGCATCCTGCACCTGTAGAGTTTTTGAGAGAGAGCTCAAAAATGAAAAGATAGATCTCTCTTATTAGGTTTAAAGACATAGAGATGGCTATATGCAACCAGGACGATCAAGGGACACGTTTGGGACAAGATCCACGAAACCTGGAGTAAAACAAGGCGGATTAAGGGAGAGATTTGACGCGGAATCCGTGGACGAAAGAAGTCCAAAAAAGTGGCTCCGTAAAGGTGTCGACACCAGGTGTCGACACCTTGGGCAAAACACTAACCAGAAGCTCGAAAAACAAACCTGGACAATGGGTGTCGACACCTGGTGTCGACACCTGATGTTCAGGTTAGCTGACAGAAGCTGCCAGAACCAATTTTGAGTAGGTGTCGACACCTGGTGTCGGCACCTCCAAACATGTTTGCTGGGAACACATTCTGGAAACAAGTGTCGACACCAGGTGTCGACTCTTGCTGTTCCAGAAGGCCAGTAACCCAGAGAAAGAGAATAATATACCAACTTCTTTAGAGTTAAAAAGCATGATGAAATGTGAATTATGGGAAGCTCTCTGAACCTGTAAAAATGCCAAGTAAACGTCAGATTGATACACATCATAGAGCTTACAAAAAATAACCATTCATTTCAACTCTCTTTAATGAAAGTAGGACTTAAAAGATATTACCAAGGTAGGCCAATTCAAAATAGATTCCATTTCCCATTTGAATGAAAGATCCATAACAAACCACATATAAATGTTTCCTTCATCAGTTTGCCTGAATTCACCATCGGTCTTCAGTTTGCTTGCTCATTTGATAAATTGATCATTCACAAAGCATTTTGAATATAAACCAATCTTCACCACATGATCAAAAAGATATTCATAAGAGTAGGAAGCCAGTTCACTCTAAACCATGATCACACATTGCATTCATTAATCATCAAAACATATACATCCATACATCATAACCTCGGGGTCAAACAATCTCCCCCTTTTTGATGATGACAATGATGCTATGTGATATGATATAAACTCGGTGACTAGAGTGTGGTCTTTGTTGCAAGTTTAAACACTTTCTTCTCATATAAATGGTATCCATGCAAGAAAGCACACACATAACCACAAATAGTAATATTCATTGAGTTGGAATGACATTCACAACCAAAAAAGGATTTTCACAGCCACACTTAAAAAGCCTTCTTAAAATGTTTGATTTTGATTACAAGAAACAACATGATCATGTATGATTATGCAATGATGACGACAAATACTACATGACTACAAGACTCACTACGGACATGACGACAATGCAAGCAAGCAACACCAGCCAAACAGGCAACAAACATGCAAGCACACATAACATAGGTACTATACTGGTAGATAGCTATAGATAGATAACTCTCCCCCCCCGTCATCAACAAAAACAAGGGGAGCCGGGAGTACAAGTAGCAAGTACCAACTGGAAGCGACAGGACTCATTCAGACCTGGAGGAAAGCGGTGGAGGAGGTCGGCGAATATAATCCACAATGTCTTGGAACGGATGGGTTTGAGCATCCATGGCGGATTTGAGATAATCAATGGAGGTGTTAATGGACTGGAAAGCCTAGAGATATGTGGTATGATTAAGCTTCAATTCGGTCACATCCCTAGTAAGAACATCCATTGTGTCCCGCATTTCACCGACATCACCACTCAAAGTCTCCAGAGTCAAGTGTATCCCATGATCGTCCGTGAACTCCACGGAAGGTCCAGAAGCCCCGCCCTGTGCAGGTTGAGCATTGTCCTCGTCTTCTTCCTCATCAGAATCAACTGCAGACTCTTTTTCTTTCACAGATTTCAGATGCCGAACCAACCGACCGTGAGCATTCTTCTCATACCCCATATTCTTACAAACTGAATGAACCGTGTAGATGTCGCCTTCACGCAAAGTTTGATAGGGTTCCTTGCTCAAATCAATGGTAGCCGTCCGGAAGATCGCAGTTAAGGCAGTGGCATAAGGGAGTGTACGATTTTGATTATGGAGACAAGCTGTAATGTGCTGAAAGAAAAGGGCTGGAAAATTGATCGTTTGCCCTTGTATCAAATTAGCAATAATAAAAATCTGTTGGTCCGTGACTTTCTCTCTTCCTCCTACTTTGGGAAGCAGGATAGTGGTCACCATATGATGGAGAATTCGCTGCAACGGGGGAAAGTGATTGGCGTTTAAGCCACTGATAGACCTATCTTGCATTTCTTCTCCAATTAGGATTTCATAAGCCATATCTTCATCAATCATTGCCTCTCCATGAAGTTCACCAGTATGGGGCATTTTAAAGGCACGGGCTAACTGTTCTTCTGAGATGCTTAGGATGTGTCCATTGACCACGGTCATATATTTGTTATTCTTGAAAAACATATTGCCATAATACTGAAGAACGAGGGAATGATATACCCTTCTATGATCAGCCATAAACGAGATGAGATTAGGTTGATTCTTTACCATAGGAAGCAATTCAGGGAGGCCTAGGTGTAGGTCGTTGAAGTCAACTGCTCGGGGTCAGAGAACCTTTCGATCCATCATTTTGAACTGCACATGAGTAGGTTTCTCTAGAATGGCTTCATGCTCCTTGCGCTTAGCCCGAGCTTCCCTTGTGCGGCTGGACTCCACAGCGGGTTCCTTGCCCAGAGCTCGACGTTTGGGCACCATGGGGAACCAAGCTTCGAGGGAGACGAAAGAGGAGGTGATGAGATGATTTTAGGGCGACACTAGGGCCCTTACCGCGGATGGGAGGAATCTCCACAGTGTAGACACGCCAAAATTGACGTTACTGTGAGCACATCTCATATTACCTTGTAATGCCCCGATTTGACCCTCAAATTAGCTCTGTTTGAGTGATTTTTCTCACTTTTCTTAGATTTCTCCCTTTTTCTTCTCTTTTCCTATTTTTCCCTATTTTTCTGGATTTTTTTGAATTTTCTGGACATTTTTATCTATTTTTCAGAATTAACGACTTGAAGAGGGGCGTCATTTCTTTTTAAGAAAATTAAAAGAAAATAAAAGAGAATTAACGACATATAGTGAGGGCGTCCATTTCTCTCAATTTCCCATTTTTCTAGAATTTTTTGAAGTTTTTTCAGAATTTTTTAGAATTAACGACTAAGAATAGGACGTTACCTTTATTTTAAATAAAATAAAAATCAAAAAAAATTGAATTAACGACATATGGCACGGGGCGTCACTTTTCAATTGATTATTTTAATATTATTTTCAACCTCAATCCAGAGGTGATTTGGTGGCCTTCCGGGTGTCAGAAAAATACGCAAAAATAGTCGTTGGAATCAGGGCGATGAGATGCACCTTCACCTAAAAAATTGGAAAATAATATTGAGAATTGAAAAATGGCCCTATTTTGAATATTTTGAATTAACGCCCTAATCTAAGTCGTGTTTTTAATAACGCCTTTGTGCAGGTCGTCAATTCTTGAATTGACGCCCTGACCCAGGTCATGTTTCACCTTCGTTTCCCCCGTTCGCATCTTTCCTCCGCAAGAGTCCTCCCTTGCTTTGCCATTGCCCATTCTTATCTTTCCCGGGATGGACTCTTGCCATGCTTATCCCTTTGATCAATCCTATAAGGGGTTCGATCCCGTTGTTTTTCTTCTTCTTTGGTTCCCTTTTTTCGTATTCTGTCTTCTTCCTCTGTTTTTCTTCTTTCGGTTTTTTTTCTGTCTTTTCTTTTTTTTTCTTCTTCTCCTTCCTTCTTCTTCTTCTGTTCTGTCTTCTGTCTGTCCCTCTTTTCTCTTCTTCTGTTTATTTTCTTTTACAGGAACCGAAGGGTGCTTGGCTAAGGAGGCTTCTTCACATCAACATCAAGTCCTCATCCCATCTTTTGAAGTTTCTCCCCGCCGAGCATTCAAGCCAGGGACCACAAACAAGATTTTTTATCTTATCTCCTCTTTATCTTATTTCTTATCTTCGTAATTCATGCATGCATATATCATTATTATGTTGATTTTCCTCTCAACCATCATTGAGATCTCCCATAAGTGCAACTCTTGCACTCTTTCCCCTTATTTTTATTCTTATCTTCATGCATTCATCATATCTCCCCACACCCTCTTTGCATAGGGGTTTAAGGGCAACCACCCTTAAGGTGTGTTCTTCATCATACTTTCATGCTCGTATTTTTTTTATGAATTGATGCTACACTCACCATGTTTCTAATCCATATCTTTATTGGTGTTTATCTTTGTTTGCAAGGGTAATTAATTGAAGAACTCTCTCCATCGGCCGGCCGATTGGAAGAGAAAGGAGCACTCACAATCACCCACGCTTAAGGTATTTTTCACGATCCCTCCCATATTGTTATTGTTTATATCCTTTGAGGCCTCGCGTCTCTGGCGATCACAAACTCCATCTTAACACCTCGTGCTTATTTGTGCCTTACATTGCTTATTTATTCATTATTTCTATTCATTCCTAAGTGGATTTTTAATTGAATCTACAAATTGGCGATCACGGTGGGACCCTTTGTGTTCTTCTTTTATTACCCTTTTCCCCTTGGGCACCCGCGTGTGCCATCTCCCCTATTTTGCACCCACGGTGCACCTCCCCTTTGTGCTCCACGTAGCACCTTCCCCACTTGTGATCTGTCAGTTTGATAGATTCCTTTTTAAAAACAAATTCCACTTATCCAAAAATTTGATGAGCATGCTATATTCTTGTGATGATTGATTGCCTTATTTCATTGTGATTGTGAGTGTCTTGCCTCTTTTACATATTGGTCTGTTACTCCAGATATATTTCTGGCCGGTGGAGGGCTGTTTTCTGGGACACAGAGAATTAACGCCTCAGACAGAGGCGCTTTTTCATTTAAACGCCTTTTCCAGGGGCGTCTTTTTCATGTGTAGCGCCTTCTAACTAGGCGTCTTTTATCATAGCCCTTGCTTCTCTGAGAATTCACGCCCTGCCTCAGGGCACCTTTTTATTGCATAGCGCCTCAGATCAAGGCGCGATTTTGGAGTTGACGCCCTCACTCTGAGGCGTCTCTTTTGTTTTTAGCGACCTTCCTCAGGTCGTCTTTTTCCTGTGTTTTCACGGAGCCTTACTACGTGCTGTTCTTGATTATCATATTCATTGTTTGGCTTACTGCTGTGATTTGTTCATATCTCCTGCATTTCATTCATTGGCATTGGTTTGGGAGACCTCCTCTCCCCACATCTTTAGGAGCCACACACCCCTTGGTGAAGGAACGACCCTCCATTGAGCACTCCGTCTCTTTGGATTGGAAATTCCTAAACCAAGCCTCCATAAGTCCCCGCACCCGTGGATTCCCTCACGGACGCTGGGCAGGTTGTACCTTTGAAGTTCCCCGGGTTTAGTTGGCCTATGCATGGTGAGAGAGGGTTCCTAGTTGGCACAGAAGTTAAACCTCATTTGAAACTAGTTTCGCCCCTTGAGTGAGCATATCTATTTGCAAAAGTCATTAATCCACCAAAGTTCAAATCAACATTCCAACTTGTGTGTTTTTACAAATTATATTGCTTGAACTTTGCTTGTATAATGGCTTACCATGGTAAGAAAACTGACATGTTTAATTTAATTCATGAGGATGCACAACCGTGCACATCTTATTCTCCTCAATCTCAACATGTTCGACATTATTCTCACCATATTTTCAAGGGACCGCATCCTCATTCTTATGGCCATGCCCGACCCATGGGCAATGTCCAAACTTATGGTCCCTCATCTCAATTTCAAGCCACTACTCCTTCGGGACTGTCTCCTCCCAACGATGAGAAGGTTTCCCAAATCATTCATGCATTAGATCATCTCACCCCTCAACAGATCCAAGCCCTAAAGGCCGCCGTTGAGGGTGCATCTCCTTCATCTCTTCCTCCTTCCAACCCTACACGGGTGGCCCACCACCCACCTCCCTCTTCTATTCACAATCCTAATCGGGTAGCCCATTACCCATCCTCTTCTATTCACATTCCTCCCCGGGTGGTCCGACACCCGCCTCCTTCTATTCCTCCTCCATCACAACCCCGAGGCCCATTTATTTCTTGCAATCCGGCCCATCCGGGTTCTTCTGCGGGTCATCTCGTTAACTCCCCTCCACGGCCTTTTTATGCCACCCCTCCTTCAAGGCCCTGCCAACCCTTGGTTGCTCAAGTTACACCCCTCCAACAAACCCTTCTTGATAAAATCACTTTGATGGAGGAACAATTAAGAAGGGTCATGGCTCCTCCTACTCCGGTCAATCCTCTCCATGCCGCTTTGGATAATATTACTAAGATGGAGAAAGAATGGAAGGATAGGAGAGATGATTATGGTATCGGCAGCTCAAGCAAGCAACAGCCGGCAGATTTTGACGATCAAGTGGACACCGTCCGCCCTCCACCCATCTGCACACTTCATTCATATGGCCTTCCACCTCCACATACGCAACATCATTACATTCCTCCATCCACATATATGCCTCCACTACGGTGTCCACTTGAATTTGATGATGAAGAACCGGCAATTGAAGAACTTGAAGCGGTATACGATGATGAAGCTCCGCAGGCATCCCTTCCGAGTTTCCTTCGCCATCCTCTTCCTCCACTGTCGGAAGACCCCTATGCTCAGGACTATGCCACAGTCCCCGATCCAACCCCCATTTATGGGACCTCTTGGTGTTACGATGATGGGTCGATACTCCAATCACCCATATCGCCGCACCATGAGTCTCCTCCTCACCCCAATACTTGGTGTTACGATGATGGGTCGATACTCCAGTCACCCACACCGGTGTATCATGCGCCTTCCCCTATACCTGACACCTCTCGCCCCATCCGACATTTTCAGCGCACCAAACCCTTTCCTTTTACACCATTAACCTCTATTCCATCGGCCTCCGCCAAACCTCCACTACTCTCCACTCCACCGACCTCCGCCGAACCTCCATCACCCTCCACTACGCCGGTCTCTGCTGAGCCTTCTATTACCCCTCCTCTTTGTTCGCTACCTAAGCCATCCATTATCCCTATAACGCCAAAACCAGCTTTTCCAGGCCTTTCCCCTATTCCACCACTTAACCTATCACCCTTACCCATGGCTAATCCTGAGCAAGGTCCACCCCTTTTTGCACTCAAGCCAACCTCTACTGCTTCCGAGCAAAGGGGGAAGCTCGACGTGTTTGAACCTCCGCTTCCACTCACCCTTTCTCCAACATTTTCCATTATACCTCCACCATCCACGAAGCCTTCCGCCTCCGCCTCAAGTACTTGTGCCGAAGATAAGCAAAAGCCGGGCAAGAAGAATTTGGCCACTACCGTGCTGTTCAAAATACCAGAATTTATTTACCGGATGCCAATCCGGGTTATTGTGCCAAGCATGGTCGAAGAAGCCAAGTCGCCGCCATTGCTCAGAGAAGAATGCCAAGTGTTGATGCCATCCAAGGGCCGGGCAGGGCACCCCTCGCTCCAGTTTTCAAATCTTAAACCCATTCTTCCAGACAAGGGGCAAATTCCTATTCCGTTTAAATCAATAGGCATGGCAATGCTTCCTGTATCAACTTTCCAACTCCCTTACATTGTTGATCTTTGCCTTCCAAGGGGGTTGTCATTTATTGTTGAAGCTTCTTTCATTGGGCCAATTGGTTATACATTTTCACTGCCGTGGAGGGGCAGTTATCTTGGCGCTACGGGGCCTTCCACTGTTTTATCCACCTTCCATTCAACTCCATCCATGTTTTTATCCATCACATTCTCTTCATGGGCCACTCCAAGGGGAAAGAGGAGGATCTCGTCCTCTCGCCCTTCATATTCCTCATATTCTTTGCATCTCATGCATTTTTCTTTCATTCATTCATTCTATTCATTGCATCCATTGCATTACATTTGCATACAATTGCACCTCCTGATTCCCGGGTTTCCAAACCCGTATCTTCCCCGCCTTCCGGCACCTCCGGATATTCCGAATTTCCCATCTTATTCATCTTCATCCTCGGGATCGGTAGGTCCCCTTACATTGCTCGGGCGTTGCCCCCTCCCCAATCTCTTCTCAGGGCATCGCGTCCCTTTTCAGCTCTTGTATCCGGACCCTCCGGATTTCTCTCACTTTCTCCCAGGGCATCGCGCCCCTTTCCACTTTATTCTTCCGGAACCTCCGGATTTCTCTCACTTTCTCCCAGGGCATCGCGCCCCTTTCCACTTTATTCTTCCGGAACCTCCAGATTTCTCTCACTTTCTCCCAGGGCATCGCGCCCCTTTGCACTTTATTCTTCCGGAACCTCTAGATTTCTCTCACTTTCTCCCAGGGCATCACGCCCCTTTCCACTTTATTCTTCCGGACCCTCCGGATTTCTCTCACTTTCTCCCAGGGCATCGCGCCCCTTTCCACTTTATTCTTCTGGAACCTCCGGACTTTCTCCCAGGGCATCGCGCCCCTTTCCACCTTATTCTTCCAGAACCTCCAAACTTTCTCCCAGGGCATCGCGCCCCTTTCCACCTTATTCTTCCGGAACCTCCGGACTTTCTCCCAGGGCATCGCGCCCCTTTCCACCTTATTCTTCCGGAACCTCCAGGCTTTCCCCTCGGGCATCGCGCCCCTTTCCATCTTAATCCTCCGGAACCTCCGGATTCTATCTTCTTTGGGCATCGCGTCCCTTCCCTTCTCATTCCTCCGGAACCTCAGGATCCTTCATACCTTTCCTTCGGGTACGACGCCCCTTTCCATTTTCTTCCTCCGGAACCTCCGAACCGTCCATCTTTCTTCCAATTCATCTTTCTGATCTTCCAGGATATCACATCATTCATTTTCTTCTTCCTTACCCATCATCTTTTTCCCTATTTTTTCCCAGGGCATCGCGTCCCTTCTTTCGTCATCCCTCCGGAGTCTCCGGATGATTCCTCCTATCACGATTCTCCTCCTTTACTTCCGGACCCTCCAGATCCGCCTCTTTCTATCTATCAATTTCTTCTTCCAATTCCTCCTAATCCTGGGTCCGACCCAACTTCTTCCACATCCACTGCCTTGGGCAACTGCCCATTCTCTCACTGCTTTCGACGCTTTAGTCCTCACTCCTCCTTCTAATTCTCCGCTTCTTCTGTAGACCTTTCATGTGATCAGGGTCTCCACGCCTTAACGAGGGAGTTCTAGCCCTCGCCTCTCTTCCTTGTCTCCTTATTCGTCTGAGTCTGGTCTTGGCATCACTCCTTCTTGTTAAGCCACTTCCAAATCCTTTGCTTCCAATCCTTTTATTCGCCAAAGAGGACTATCCCACGATGATCAGCCCCGCCTCTCGCGGCAACTGCTTCTACAAAGGTTGCAAGGTAACATATTGGCGTAAGTACTCATTTCATGATATCATTATCTCATTAGTTCACGCATGATTTTCAAAATGAAGTGCTTCTTAACAAGATTAAAAGTGGTGTTTTAGACATTTATCTTAGGTTTTTGTTTAATTAAAAATCATTGTCAAAAAGAGTCTTTAGGCTTGCTATGCAGCACCATTGGTTAATAAGAACTCCGTGCTGGGAATTCAACATTCTTTCCCCGCTTGTTAAGAGTAACCCTTAGCTGGGCATTCCACACACTTCACGACGTCCTTAGCCGGCTCCTTTGGGTAAAACACTGTCCCTATTTTGGCCATGCCATATATCTGAAAGTCTTTTTCTCTTCTTTACTCGGCCGAATGCAGGGGCAAGAGGTTGACGGATGAGATGACCAACCTCGGTAATCCCCAATACGAGAGAAGTCTCAAATAGGGGCAGTCTTGACCCAAAATCGATTTGAGTTTTCATATGAGTTTTCATGATATACATCTCGCCAAAAGGGCTATTATGAAAATCAAGTCAAAATGATAAAAGCAAAATTGAGAATTATGGCATGTCAAGAGTGGCAAAGTCCCCGCAGGGAAAACCCTGGTCGTATGCATGTCAAGGGTTTAAAAATCAAAGGCACAAAGCCCCGGCGCAACAGACTACCTCTTTGAGGGGAAACACCTTGGAAGGAATTCAAGTCCCGACATTTCCCATCCTGCATAAAGTTTATCCTCAATTATTCTTCTCTTCTCCCTCCAAGACCGAACGTTTCTCAGGTATGGCCTTGGTAGGGGCACCGTTGATCAAAGGCGGTCGGTTATAGGATGCCACTTTCAATGCACGCTCGGCTTTGAGAAATTTTAGTGAAAGGGGAATGAACGAGGACCCCTAGCCAGTGGTTCAAAACACCATTTGATGCTGCATTAGCAATGTCTAAACCAAAATTAAAAAAAAAACCCCATAAAGATTGCAAAATCAAACAAAAAAATTGAATATTTCTTAAGCAAAAATCAACCAAAAATTGAATATTTTCAAAATTCATAAAAATTTGAAATATTTTCCAAAAATTCATAAAAATTTGAATATATTTTCAAAACTCCATAAAAATTTGTATATTTTAAAAATCCAAAAAAAATTGCATTGTATTGTCTGATGGTGTTTTACAGGAACAACTTTGCA
Organism: Amorphophallus konjac; assembly: GCA_022559845.1. Taxonomy (NCBI): domain Eukaryota; kingdom Viridiplantae; phylum Streptophyta; class Magnoliopsida; order Alismatales; family Araceae; genus Amorphophallus; species Amorphophallus konjac. The sequence continues at coordinate 62,475,723 of CM040122.1, forward strand.
AGGACCAAGAGCACGGGATGAGTCCTATCTCCACTCATTGCTATCAATCTATTGATTCCTCCCGATATTCTCATGACATGTCACCCTGAGTATTTTTGGTTATCATCTCCTCATATCTTTTTTGGTTATATCTCCTGATTATCATTCTGATTATTCATCTCCAGATCTTTCAATCAACTCCTGCTGATTTCTCTTGGTCAATTCTGCCACTGGGCATTATCATTCTGATCATTCAACTCCAAATCTTGATTAGCCAAGATTGTCATCCTCATGACAAAATAACAAATAATGATGCTTTGTAATATCATGATTCAACTCATAATGGTTGATTGATGCTTTGATTCATGCTTTGATGACTATGCTTAAATGCCTTATTCATTGCTTATTATTTATATCTTGGCTGATGAATCTTTGAGCGCAGGATAAGAAGCTCTTGGTCCCACTGACTGGGCATCATCAACATCCAAGACCCACGGTGCTTGCACCTCATTTCTCGGTTTCCCCATGCTCATTGCTATCATCATCTCTCCCTGTATGCATTTTACTATATGATACATACGCTATTAGATTATATCGGGACCTTGTGGCTTTGGTAAATCTGGAATTTGAGTTCCCCTTCATCAAAAATGATGACGATTCCAGAGGCATCTTAGTCATACGGATAGGCCGTTGAGCCGTCTAAGACTGGGGACGATGGTTCCCTTTTGTGAGTTGGTGCGCGGATAAACGGGCTTCGGCTTAGTATCAGCTCGCAGAATGGTTTTCTTGACTCAGTCTGGATAGCTTAACAATATTATCCTTGATTATCTTATATTTTCGTTTGATTTAATTTTTCCCTTTAAACCCAGCATGCATTCATATAGGAATTTGAATTAACGTTGGAAAATCATTCTGATAAGCTGATTTGGAGAGTCAAATTGATCACTGTTTTCCAAGATATGAGATATTCATAGCTGAATGGAATCCACAGTTCGTTTTGTCGCTGTTTTGGGTCATTTTCTCGAAAGCTGCTTGTTTGGATTTCTATCATCTTATTTCAATCCTTTTCCTTTGATCCACCTTGGCTGCAGCACGTCCACATTGGCTGGTAATCGCTCCCCAATGGTGAAACCTACAGGTTTGTGACCTGGGGTACTTCCACCGCGATGGAAGTTGATCAATCTCCTTCGTGCCCGCGTGCACACTCCCTCTTTTATCCGAACATCGTTGATTTCATTGAATTTCCCGGGATTGCTTCATCTCGAGCTTTTGATTTAATTCTCATCAAGTGATGTTGATTGCGTGTCTCATCACACCTTGGCATCTACTTTTCAGTTTGCTCTGCTCCCTTGCAAAGCAGACGCCAAGGCGGGGCAGCTGTAGACACGCCAAAATTGACGTTACTGTGAGCACATCTCATATTACCTTGTAATGCCCCGATTTGACCCTCAAATTAGCTCTGTTTGAGTGGTTTTTCTCACTTTTCTTGGATTTCTCCCCTTTTCTTCTCTTTTCCTATTTTCCCTATTTTTCTGAATTTTTCTTGATTTTCTGAACATTTTTATCTATTTTTCGGAATTAACGACTTGAAGAGGGGCGTCATTTCTTTTTAAGAAAATTAAAAGAAAATAAAAGAGAATTAACGACATATAGTGAGGGCGTCCATTTCTCTCAATTTCTCATTTTTCTAGAATTTTCTGAAGTTTTTTCAGAATTTTTTGGAATTAACGACCAAGAATAGGACGTTACCTTTATTTTAAATAAAATAAAATCAAAAAAAATTGAATTAACGACATATGGCACGGCGTCACTTTCCAATTGATTATTTTAATATTATTTTCAACCTCATTCCAAAGGTGATTTGGTGGCCTTCCGGGGGTCAGAAAAATACGCAAAAATAGTCGTTGGAATCAGGGCGATGAGATGCACCTTCACCTAAAAAATTAGAAAATAATATTGAGAATTAAAAAATGGCCCTATTTTAAATATTTTGAATTAACGCCCTAATCTAAGTTGTGTTTTTAATAACGCCTTTGTGCAGGTCGTCAATTCTTGAATTGACGCCCTGACCCAGGTCGTGTTTCACTTTCGTTTCCCCCGTTCGCATCTTTCCTCCCCAAGAGTCCTCCCTTGCTTTGTCATTGCCCATTCTTATCTTTCCCGGGATGGACTCTTGCCATGCTTATCCCTTTGATCAATCCTATAAGGGGTTCGATCCCCTTGTTTTTCTTCTTCTTCGGTTCCCTTTTTCCGTATTCTGTCTTCTTCCTCTGTTTTTCTTCTTTCGGTTTTTTTCTGTCTTTTCTTTTTTTTTCTTCTTCTCCTTCCTTCTTCTTCTTCTGTTCTGTCTTCTGTCTGTCCCTCTTTTCTCTTCTTCTGTTTATTTTCTTTTACAGGAACCGAAGGGTGCTTGGCTAAGGAGGCTTCTTCACATCAACATCAAGTCCTCATCTCATCTTTTGAAGTTTCTCCCCGCCGAGCATTCAAGCCAGGGACCACAAACAAGATTTTTTATCTTATCTCCTCTTTATCTTATTTCTTATCTTCGTAATTCATGCATGCATATATCATTATTATGTTGATTTTCCTCTCAACCATCATTGAGATCTCCCATAAGTGCAACTCTTGCACTCTTTCCCCTTATTTTTATTCTTATCTTCATGCATTCATCATATCTCCCCACACCCTCTTTGCATAGGGGTTTAAGGGCAACCACCCTTAAGGTGTGTTCTTCATCATACTTTCATGCTCGTATTTTTTTTATGAATTGATGCTACACTCACCATGTTTCTAATCCATATCTTTATTAGTGTTTGTCTTTGTTTGCAAGGGTAATTAATTGAAGAACTCTCTCCATCGGCCGGCCGATTGGAAGAGAAAGGAGCACTCACAATCACCCGCGCTTAAGGTATTTTTCGTGATCCCTCCCATATTGTTATTGTTTATATCCTTTGAGACCTCGCGTCTCTGGCGATCACAAACTCCATCTTAGCACCTCGTGCTTATTTGTGCCTTACATTGCTTATTTATTCATTATTTCTATTCATTCCTAAGTGGATTTTTAATTGAATCTACGCACAGCTCATCCACACTCCAGGTGTCAAACGGCCGAAGGGGAGGCCGACGGATGCTCGTCCAAGAAGAAACGCGGGTGCCACAGCGATGTCCGCTTGATCTATGGCTAGAAGGTGTGAAGGGAGAACAAGAAGAGGTATGGGGGAGGAAAGGAATGCGGCACTGTGGAAGGAGGGGTGTTAGGGTGAAGTGGGAATAAGGTTCGACGGGTTAAGAAGGGGTTTGAACCCCTGGCGAACCGGTTAGCGGAAGACCCGCAACCGGTAGGTGTCAACTTTGGGTGTCGACACCTAGTGCGCCCAGATTTGCCCAAAATGAAAATAATGCTGGACAGGGCTGGGTGTCGACTTTAGGTGTCGACACTGTTGACACCCGTTTTATACCCAATAAGTCGGGTCATCTCCTTATTCATTCAATATGATGCTCCGAGTTGTTCACTCTTCATTGAATTCCTTTTAATCAGTTGAAGCCTATTTTCTGGGTCTCAATTCCTGGATTAGACCTGGTTCCTGGTGGCACTTCGTTCAAAAGCTTGGCAATCCCTCCATTCTATTTTCTTGAAAATCAATGATAATAACGGTCTGGACTAGGCGCGTCATTTCATAATAACGCATGAAGCCTAGGCCGTTACTCTTTGAAGAGTCCCAAGACTTAGGGCCTCGTTGTCCTTTGATAATAACGGTCTACTCCCTAGCCGTTGTTTCCTTATGACGCCCTATGCCCTGGCCGTTACTTACTTGCAGAGTCCTATTGTTTAGATCTTCTTCCCGTCGATCTTATCCTTTGGATAGGGTTGAAAATGACGGTAATTCCTTGGAGCGTTATTTCCAAGTGGCGGTCTATCGTGCAACCGTTACTTCCTTCAGAGAGTCCTGACAGTTCAGGCCTTTTCTCTGCTACTCCGTGGACGAGATAGGGTTTTGGATTGGCATTATCTCCTTCAATTCTAATCCTCAGGACCTCTCGTTTGTTTCTTTGGACTCTTGTTGATATTATCCTCAAGGATTTGCTAAGGATTATCCTCCTTTCTTGGCTGATTTATCTTCAACTCGACCTGAGAGTTTGAGGGAGTCTATAAATAGAACCCTTGATTTCATGACCCGGAGGAGGAAGATTTGATTCACGACGAAGTGCTGCCAAATTCAGGAGCCATCTACATCCAGGAGGAGCTGCTTCCCACGTCCATCTTCCAAGTCAAGGGAGTAATTTTGGGTCTTAGCTTGTCAAGATCATCATCATTGCATGCTCAAGTTTCCCTTGGTTTTATCAATCCAAAGCATTGTCCCTCCTCTTCCTCCACGTTTTTCACTGTTGCTAAGCATACACATATCCTCCTAAACTTAAAAAACGCCCAGAGGGGTTAAAAAAAACAACAACTCCCCGGTAATCCCCTCTCCTTTTGATGTTCTTAAGCTTTTTAAGGATTGATGCTATACTTATGTTGAGGGCTAATTGAGGTTGTGTTGTTTTGCTTTCTACATCCTTGGCAGGTTTTACAGGATCACTAGCACGAGGCCCAAGCCTTCTAGCCGGCTGGAAGGGTTGGAGTTCAAAGAATTCACATCTTTTCACTGCAGGTTATCTGACGGTCAGGTGCAGGAGCGTTATTTCCTTCTGGCGGTCTATCTCACGACCGTTACTTCCAAGCGACGCACAGGGTTTGGACCGTTATTTGCAAGTTGATCTGCAGGCTTTCCTTGGTTTTCTCTCCCGTGCGCGGGTGTTTCATCCACCTACTTCCAAGGTATATTCGAGTCTTTGACTCGTGTTTACTTTGGTGGCGATCACGACTTTCCTTAGTGTTGGGCACTAGCTGTTTTTTTTCATCAAATCTCTTTATTCCCCTTGATTGTTCCACCCCTAGCGGTGTGTTTTTATTTATCTTTGCTCCACGCCCCGGCGTGTGTTTTTGTTTTTCCCTTAGCGTAATTTGATTGAGATAGCATGCCCATGCTAGAGTTAGATTTGATTGCCTAGGTTCATGTTCACATGTGCATAGGTTGAGCTGATCTTTGGTAGTTTATTTATCATCTCGCCATATCATTTTTCAAAACCCTCACAATCAACAAAAAAAGAAAGAAGATAAGAAGAGATAGGTAAACAAACAATCAACAGATAATTTTTTTGGCGATCACGGTGGGACAACTAGTGCCAATCGTGCTTCTGATTCCTGTTTAAACCTGCCATCATCTGTTTGTTCAGTTGTCTTTTGATCCCTTTGTTTTCACCCCTCTTTCTGGTTTTCTGAATCATATGACGGCCCTGTCTCGGCGCGTTACAGTGTTCTGACGCGGGGACATCAGGCCGTCGCTTGTCTCTGTGGTGTGAGCTTTCACGGGTTTTCCTGTTACTTCAGTTTGTTTTTTGGTTCCCTGGCTCATACGACGGTCTGGAACCCCTGCGTTACATTATTTATGGCGGTCTGGTCTCTGACCGTTATTTGGCTCTGACGCAGGGGCCTTCGTCCGTCACTCTCCTGGCAGGTACGCATCCGAGGTGCAGTTATTTCCGCAGTTTTTGGCTGTGATTTATTGCTTGGGTGCTGCTTGATTTCTGCCATAATTCCATTCATATCTTCATATCATTATGTGCACCGTTGTTTGCTAGATTCTAGGCTAGACTTTGCATGCACTCCGGTGCACATAGGGTCATCCATCTTTTCATATATTAGACTGCATTTTCCTACCTTGTTGTGAGGACCTCTCGTCTCCATATTCCTTGGGGCCGACTAGGAAATCACAGCAGGGACCTCCATAAGTCCCCGCGAGCCGTGGATTCCCACACGGACGCCGGGCCGGTTGTACCTTTCCCCCCTTGTGTCTAGGGTTGCATAAGTGAAGGAGTGGTCGCACTTAAAGTCAAGCCAAGTCCATATCCACCTCCTATTAGGAACCCATTTGGAGAGAGCACATATCAATCAATTCACTAAAGTTCCAAAGGAGAAACCATAAAGAAACTTTGTTTGCATCATCTTAAGCAACTTGGTTGGCTTTTGAGTGTCTTCATTCCCTATCACTTGTATCTTGTTTGAATCACCTAGGTGCGGTTGCTCATTGTGTGTTTGTTGTGTTTGTTGTTTTGCATTTATCAAGGTTGTCCGTTGCATGTGGAGTTGTTTTCGTTCGTCCGAATCATCTCCTCGAGTCGCTTCCTCCTTCACATTCTATTCCAATCCCCTCTTCGAATCTACCATGGCATCCTGCAATCCTCCTCGCTCCCAAGAGGATTCCCTTCCTCAAGGGCTCCTTGAGAACCCCCCGAGGGTTATTTCTTTCTCCGCTGGAGAGGGGACCGCCCCTCTCTCATCCTCCACTCCCATAGAAGGTGGTCAGGTCATCCCTTCTTTATCCGCTCCTTCCGCGGCTCTGTCCTCCATATGATGGCCCAGTTGGATCCGACCCAACTCCAGGTCCTCTATCAGGCCATGCAAGGGTCCAATCCTCCTCCCTCCGCTACCGTCCAGGGGCACTCTAATTCTTCCATTATTGGGCCGTCTGTTCAGCCCACCCCGATTGAGCTCACCCCGGTCCAGCCCCGGACCATCACCTTTGCTGGCATGGAGATGGGTCAATCCTCCAATCCGACCCATCAATCTTTTGATAAGGGGAAATCGCCTATCCCCTCTCTTCCGATGGATTATCACCCCTCTGCTCTGGCGGCTCCACAGGTCCTCGTGGGCCCATCCGATTTCTTGCCCCAACAGCACGGGGTGGCCCAATTTCACTCCAATCCGGGTCTATCTCAGGCCCAGTATCCTTCTTACGGCCCCCCTAATTCCACTAGTTATCCTTCTGCTCCTTCCTATGGGCTCCCGCCCTCGGCAACCGCCATTCCTCCTGCTCACCAGATACAATCAACTCCCTTCACTGCCCCTGCTCCCTCTCGAGAGCAGGATTTGCTTAATAAGTGGGCCACCATGCAGCAACAACTTGATTTTCTTCAGAAGAAGGTGGGCCCACAATCCTTGGCTGATATTCCCGTCCCAAGCTTCCAGAACATCCGTTTCCCTCCGCAGTCTGAGCTCCCCAACTACCGTAAGTATGATGGGAACAGCAATCCCTTCATCCATGTGAGGGATTTTCTGTATGAATCGGCGCAGTTCCAATATGATGATCGCCTTATGGCGTACCTATTCCGCCGATCATTGGATGGCGTTGCTCTGGAATGGTTTTATTCTCTGCCCCTAGAAGAGGCCGAGAGCTTCAAAGTGGTCAAGGACAAGTTTATTCAGCGGTTTCAAGACCGGGTCGGCCCGAATATTCATTCACAGATCTGGTGGCCGAGAAAATGAAGCCGGATGAGGAATTCGCAACTTATGCAGATAGATGGAGGCAGATGGCCGCCAGGGTGCCCGGCCATATTCCAGAGGAAGAAAAAGTTAAGCTGCTAATTTCAAATACTACGCCCACCTTCAAGAACATCCTGGCAATGAACGATATAGTCAATATGCATCAACTGTATAGCCGGGCGCGATTTATACAAACTCAGTTTAAGGACTCCCCTATCCATTCTCTTTTCGAAAACCAAAAGCCCAAGTACCATAAGAAACCACAGGGGCCAGTTACCGAAGGAGTCCAGACAAATGAGCAAGTACAAGCTGTTGCTTTTCCCTACCAAGCCGCACCATTCCGCTACAACCAAAGCCCCCGCAATCCGCAAAACTCCGCTCCGCAACACTTTCAAAACACTCCACAAAACCCTCCGCCTACCTTCACCATCCCGCAAAACACCTTCACCGCACCACAACAACCACCACCATCACCGCAATACCATAACGTCCCTCCACCCGGCGGCTACAACAATAATAATCCCAACAGCAAGCGCCCGGCTCCCAGAAGAGCCCAGTATCCTCCATTGCCAGAGACACTTACAGACATATTCTCAGCGCTCATGGCAGTAAATGCAATTCAACTTCCTCCAGAAAGGACTGTTTGGAACCCAGCTGTTGATCAAACTAAGTATTGCATGTTCCACCGGCAGCCGGGTCACACTATAGAAGGATGCTTTCACTTCCGAGATCTCGTGTACGACTTACACGAAGGACAGAGAATAGACTGGGCCGAGATGCATAGGGCCATTATGGAAATCAAAGAGAAGAGAAGGCAGCCGCAGGGGCAGCAAGTGCAGCAGCATCCAGCACCGCAGCCGCAGCAGCCGCCACAACAGTAGCCACCGCAGCAAGCACAAGATCTGGGCATCCATCAGAATCCGATGCCGAACCATCAACCCGCTCCTCCGCAACAGCCGCCAGCACCGGCACAAGTTAATGTAGTCCAACCACCGGCCTCCAACGCGGGTGGTCATTTGATGATGATGGCGCCGCACCACAGGTCATGGCCTTCCACCACAAACCTTCCTTCATCCTCCCTACACAACCAACACCCTCTCCGCTCATCCCACCATTCACACCCGCTCCACCAAATCCGCTCACCATCCCGTCGTATCCTTCGCCAACCCCCATCACCGTCATCACACCACCATCCAATCCCGCACCTATCCTTACCCATCCATTCACCCTGCCTTCACCAGCATCCACGTCCATCACCACCCTACCACCCACCAATCCTTCACCTATCATCCGCGCAGTCCCCATTAACTTCACCAACCCTCCGCTTTACCAAACTGCCTCCCCCACGCCACCTATTCCACTCATTCGCCCCGCAGGGCCCATCATACTATCCCCCGATGCCGCGGCAAATTGTGCTCTAAGGAGCGGGAAGATGTTCCATCGGAACTACGCCACTACTAGCAATCCCCAGTCTTCCCAACCGGTGGCCGAGCAAGAGGAAGCTGAACCGTTACCGGGGACTCAATATGATTTACTGCATCATCTAGATCGGGTACCCGCCAAGATATCTGTGCTGGAGTTAATCAAGAGGTCCACTCTCCATCAAGATGCACTGAGGGATTTTTTGCAGAAGGTCATGGTTAGTGAAGACATGGCAGTCGACAGTCTACCAACGGCACTAGCAACTATCTCTAAAGGGCCGGCAATCACATTCTCTGAGACCGAGCTTGCACCTCCGGGGGCTCGGCAAATGCCGCTCTGCATAACAATTACTTTGAACAAAGTCGACGTTGAAGCAGCACTGGTCGACACTGGGGCCTCAATTAATGTCTGCCCCCTCAGCACTCTCCGAGCCTGCAATATATCTGAGGAGTTACTACGGCCTACCCCCACCACTATAGCAGCATACGACAACTCAAGGCGGGCATGTCACGGGGTAGTCACTATTCAGGCTGAGCTCGGGCCTCTTTCCATGGCTGTAGAATTCTATGTACTTGATATCGACCCTATGTTCAAGGCTATCTTGGGTCGTCCCTGGATCGACACACTTGGCGCCGTGCCCTCTACCGCGCACCAATGCATTAAATTCCCTTTTCAAGGGAGGGTCGTCAAAGTTCAAAGTTTATCCACGGTACAGTCAGTGAAGGCCATCTCTGAACATATTCTTCCTACTCTCTGGCCAAGCAGCCGGCCCGTGCTATCAGTGCTAGACCTAAACTTTCCTTGGGCGTACACCACTCCTAAGCCCGTCACTACCCCGGTCAATATCAAGGCAAAGCCGCAGATGCGAGATTCAAAGGGGTGGAACATTATATTGAAACTGGGCTATCAACCGGGGAGAGGCCTCGGTGCACAGCTGCAAGGGATGACCAAGCCCATACCAAAAGGAAGAAAAATGGGCAGACGAGGTCTCGGTTACAAGGAGACAGCATTATGAATGATGGGTGACTCTGGGCCGCTTACCTGGGATTAACGTCAGCATTTTGTCAAAGGGCCCCCACAGCCGGGCACGTTAGCTGCGAAGCCAGTCCAGTCAGAAACCGACACGGTTTGTCCAGTCACCAGTCCACCCCCGTTGCCAAGGGGGCTAAATGACGATGTGATCGACTACAGCTGGGCCCTCCAGGGGCTGTTTTGTGAAAGAGGCAACCAGAAGCCACAGAAGGTTCAGTTTATGCAGTGGAGGCCGAAGAAGCGGCCTGGTGATGATTCAAAGAAAGAAGGGAGCTCGCTGATTGCTCTTTCTCTATCTCCCTCTCATTTTCAGTGCATGATCCAGCTGAAGGGGTTTGTACCCCGTCCTCCTCCGATTATGATTAATCCATCTTTCAGTGATCCATTCCAGATTCCAATCAATCCTCCTGCTTATGGGCCTCGCTGCCCCATTAATCTGCCTGCTTTCCCCATCCCTCCGTTTTTTAACTCTCAAATCCACGAGATGTGGGGTTCCTCCTCTTGTGATCTTTTCTTCGATTGCATCTTTCCTGAGCTGTTCCCTATGCAGCTCCCGCCTCCTCCGTCGTGCTGCGTGGTCTCCACTGATCTCCAAAAAAAAAATGTCAAATTTGAAACGGAGATTTCAGTGGAAGATTATGCTATCCTGTCTCCATCCTCCTCGTCCCAGGGGCACGAGTCCCCTGCTCCTTCCCTTCCATTAAGCTTCCTCTCTCCTAGGTCAGAGTTAGGGTCTAGCGAGTCTAGAGAAGTAGAGTCAGTTAGGTCTAAAGAAGTAGGGTCTTGTTCTAGGTCGTTCAACCCTTCCCCTCCTGAGCCGCGCTCGCTTGCGCATCCTTCCCGATCTATTCCTGATAGGTTCTTGCAAGATCTAGCTCAGCGGTGTCATGCTCTTTTGAAGTGCCCAGAATTCGTCGCCACGGCGATTGCGATTGAAGATGAAGAGGAAATAGAAGGGGTGTGGAGCGATGACGGATTAGGCGTCTATGAAGTGCTGGATGAGAAAGATCCAATTGATGAAGACAGCGATGTAGAGGACACTGCCGACTTATATGCAAAGGGACTGAAGAGATTCGACCAGCCGTCGACGGCAGTGGATGAACCTACGAAGGAAATCGACTTGGGAATGGAAGAAGATCCAAGGCCCATCAATATTTCAGCTAATCTCCCTCCACAGGTAGAAGAGGATCTAATTAAGGTACTGAGGGAGTATAGCGATTCTTTCGCCTGGTCTTATGAGGACATGCCAGGTCTTGACCCCTCCTTAGTGGAACACCGACTCGTGCTTAAACCAGGGGCAACACCTGTTAAACAAAAGTCGAGAAGATTTCACCCCCACATGGCCTTGCGGATTAAGGAAGAGGTCGACAAACTTTACAAGGCCAAGTTCGTCAGAGTAGTTTTATATCCTCAGTGGGTGGCAAACATAGTCCCTATTCTCAAGAAGGATGGGAAAGTGCGCATATGCATTGATTTCAGGGACCTTAACAAAGCATGTCCTAAAGATGATTTCCCGCTGCCTCATATAGACGTCCTTGTTGATAACACTGCCGGGTACGAAGCTCTATCGTTCATGGATGGTTACTCGGGCTATAATCAGATCCGTCTCGCTCCTGAAGATCAAGAGAAAACTTCCTTCACCACGCCCTGGGGCACATACTGCTATGTAGTTATGCCTTTTGGATTAAAGAACGCAGGCGCCACCTATCAAAGGGCGATGATGGCTATCTTCCACGACATGATGCACATCTATATGGAAGCTTACGTGGATGACATTCTGGTGAAGTCAAGATCAAAGGAAGAACACCCCTCTATTTTGGCTAAGGTGCTGCAGAGAGCCAGGGAGTACAAGCTAAAGATGAATCCGAAGAAGTGCGTATTCGGAGTCTCCTCGGGGAAGCTGCTAGGTTTCATAGTGAGCAAACGGGGGATCCAGATTGATCCTAACAAAGCACAGGCCGTCATGGATATGCCTCCGCCAAAGAACATTACGGAACTTCGAGGACTGATTGGTAGATTGCAATTCATTAGAAGATTCATATCCCAGCATTCTCAAAGGTGCCGTCCGTTTTATGAATTGCTCAAGGCGGGGGTCAAGTTCGAATGGAATCAAGATTGTCAAAAGCCTATGAGGACCTCAAGGAATATCTATCCAATCCCCCGGTTTTGCAACCTCCTGTCCCTGGGAAACCCCTGATCCTATACATCTCGGTCATTGAGGACTCCCTAGGGGCGGTTTTAGCACAAGTGGATGACGAAGGAAAAGAGCGGGCTGCGTACTATCTTTCTCGGTTGTTTAATCCAGCTGAATCCAGGTACACCGCTATGGAGAAGACTTGTGCCGCCTTAGTGTGGGTAGTTCAGAAGCTTAAACATTACTTTCTCGCCCACCCAGTTAGGCTGATCTCTAGAATGGACCCGATCCGTTATCTCTTAGAAAAGCCCGTTCTTTCTAGTAGGTTAGCTCGCTGGCAGAGCTTCCTCTCTCAATTCGATATCACCTTTGTCGTTCAGAAGGCAGTCAAAGGATATGCCATCGCTGAGCATCTTGCACATCTCCCTATTCCTCACACCGACTCTATTCAGGACGATTTCCCTGATGAGCATCTCTCTGTCCTTTCTCAGCATCCCTTCTGGTCTCTGCACTTTGATGGTGCGCTTAACTCACAGGGCCAAGGGATCGGTGCTGTCCTGCTTACTCCTGAGGGAGTGACCATCCCCTTTGCTTATCAACTTCGATTTCCTGCTACCAACAACATCGCTGAGTATGAGGCTCTCCTGGCCGGCTTGAAGCACGCCTATCTCGTAGGCGCGCGTTATTTAAACATCATAGGAGACTCTCAGCTCGTCTTACGGCAAGTTCTGTCCACTTACCGTACCCGTGACCCCAAGCTCAAGCCCTATCAAGATTTGGTCACGCTCATCGCTAAGCGATTCCGCAAGCTAATCTATATCCATACTCCCCGTTCTCTGAACATTCTGGCGGATGCATTGGCATCTCTGGCCTCCTCCTTATCCTTCCCTCTCAGTCGTAGTACTGAGACTGTCGTCGTCCAGAGGATGGACGCACCCTCTCTCCAGGATCTTTGGTTCACCAACCTTAGGAAGTCTGCAGAAGTGAGAGTTGAAAAGGAAGATCTTGAGGAGGTATCATTGGCAGAACTAGAGGAGATTTTGGATGAAGAAGAATTGCCTTGGTACCATGAAATCGAGTTATTTTGCAAAGAAGGGGCGTTCCCAGAAGGGGCAAGAGCTGAGCAGCGCAAAGCAATAAGAAGAGCCGCCGCAAGGTACACTATCATTGCAGGAGAACTGTACAGGCGCGCTACTAATGGGATGCTCATGAGATGCCTAGATGATGTGGAAGCTTGGAAAGTAGCAGAAGCAGCACATTCTAGCGAGTGTGGAGGTCATGTCAATGGCCAGGCTCTAGCGAAGAGGATTCTTAGGCAGGGCTACTATTGGCCCACTCTAGAGGAGGATTGCTCCCTCTATGTCCGGAGGTGCCTTAAATGCCAACTCCACGCTGATAAAATCCACTCTCCAGCTTCATCTCTTCATCCTATGACCGCTCCTTGGCCATTCTCTATGTGGGCTTTCGACGTCGTCGGCCCACTCGGTGATCCTAATTCTCAGACCAAGCAGAAATCCTTCATTCTCACAGCAACTGAGTACTTCACCAAATGGGCCGAAGCCGAGGCGTACGCAGAGATCAAAGCTACAACGGTGTGCCGCTTTATCATGAAGAATATCATCTCGCGGTTCGGAGTGCCAAGCAGCATCATCACCGACAACGGACCCCAGTTTGTCTCCCAGGAGCTTAAAGACCTCTGTAAGAAGTTCAAAATTACATTGCATCATTCATCACCATATTACCCTCAAGGCAACGGTCAAGCCGAAGCCACTAATAAAACTCTTCTTAAAATCATTAAGAAAACATGCGAAGCGCATAAATTTTCTGATTGGCCTGAAAGATTGGTGGAAGCTCTATGGGCTTACCGCACCTCCGTCCGTACTCCTACGGGACAAACTCCCTATTCTCTAACCTACGGGATGGAGGCAGTGCTCCCATATGAGATCTTAATCCCTTCACTCAGAGTACAGCTCGATAAGGAACTTAATCTCGATGAACGTCGAGAGGCGTTGCTGGTCCAACTGGAACTCCTAGATGAGAAGAGGATGAATGCGGCCGATCACGTATCTGTTTATCAAAAGAGAGTTTCGCGTTATTTTCAAAAGAAGGTAATTGAACGAAAATTTTGCAAGGGTGAAATGGTTTTGAAACGCAGATTCATTCGGTCTGCAGGTCCTAGGTCTAAATTGCAACCTAACTGGGAAGGGCCGTTTGTAATAAAAGAAGCTTATTCAGGGAATGCCTATCGTCTAATCAACGCGGAGGGTGAGGAGCTCTCTCACCCGTGGAATGGGTTGTATCTTAAGCGCTTCTTTCCTTAGAGTCTAAATCACGTGCTTCTCCGGCAGTAAAGATCCTCTTTCTCATTTAAACAGAAGAATTCCGAGTAAGGCAATCACACACTACATCTCTGGTCAGGCTCCTTATTTTTAAACACACCGTTTCTCCTTGGCCATGCTTTAGGGGAAAATTGAAATCCCTGTCCGCTTCGTCCTTCGGCTGAATCCAGGGGCAAGGGGTAAATAAGGAGGCAATAACCAATCCAAATACCCTAAACAAGATGAGGTCTCAAACAGGGGCAAGTCCGTTATGACCTGATGCCACAAGCAAGAAAAGCAAGAAAAGCAAAAGGAGTACTCTTTACCACTAAATCAAAAGCATCATCTCAAAGGTCCGCAGATTCTCAATTTCTGAAAACTCCAAAGAAAAAAGAAAGCTAGGCATGACAAGAGTGGCAGTACAGTCCCCGCGGGACGTTATGAGCCCGGTCGCATGCATGCCTAGAGTGGACAAAGGTTCGATGACGGACGCAAAAGCCCCGGCACAACAGATCAAATCTCTAAAAGGGGTTATGCGGTGAGGAAATCAAGTCCTAAAAACTCCCATATCTGGCCTAGGCTTACCCCCATGTTCCTTTTTCTTTTAAGGATTGAGACTAGTACCCTGGTATGGCCTCGATAGAAACACCGTCATAATAATCAAGTTTTGGCCAGGGGTTGTCACCCTATTGCACGCCGATCTCAGGACTCGAATCTAAAGGAAGAATCTGCATTGCTAGAGAGGCACTGGTTTTTCAAAATCCAAAAACGTCACATATTTCCAAAATCCAAAAAATAATGAATATTTCAAAATCCAAACAAAATCAAATATTTCAAAATCCAAACAAATCGAATATTTCAAAAAATCTAAACAAATCAAATATTTTCAAAAATCAAAAGCATTCAATACTTCCATCATCTGCATAACATGCATTGCTTTTTTTGTTTTCCGCCTATTTAATAAGGCTCCACCCCTTGACCAAATATCAAGAAACGGTCATTATCTAACTTGCTCCAAGGCAAGGGGTTGAGTCTAAGAACGGATCTAACTTGTCTCATGTTTAAGTGTGTGCAGAATGCAGGGGCCAGTTCAAAAGCCAGAACTCACAGTTATGCAGGTTCAAGGCATGTAAGGCATCAGTCTCAGGCCGCTGCTTCCGTGTGACGGTCCATTCCCGGACCGTTAATCTCCCTTTAGCTTGAGCCCTATTTCTTGCGACCATCATCATTGTGGCGGTCTGGGATAGGACCGTCTCTTCCTTATGACGGACCCAATCCTCTCCGTCGCTTCCTTCAGAAATCAGGTCCTCCCTGCCTCCATTCTGACGGTCCATCGTAAGACCGTTGTTACCTTATAACGGCCCTTGGTACATCCGTTACTCCCCCCAGAAACTCTGATTATTCATATCAATCTAATCTTCCAAAGCACACAACTCAAGTTCCTTCAATTAAGGCAATCTCATCTCATTCAAGCAAGCTTAATAAAATATAATTCATGATAAACCAAGTTCTGAGTGGCAATCTCATAACATCTTTCATAAGCAAAAGAAAATCAAGATACATTCACTTTTTATCCGCAAGAGGGCGGATTCTTCTCAAATCTTTCAGATATTTTTGGCGTGCTTCGTCATCTTCTTCAACTTCTGCGTGCCACGGGCGCACCTTGCTGATCTCCCACATGATCAGCGCATTCCGGACTGCCCGTTCATCTTCCTCGATCCCCATCTTCCTAGGTAGAAGGGGAGGGTAATGTGATAGTGCAGAAACGCCAATTCGAGGTAACCCGATCTGAAGATGGCACCGGTGTGGGTTGTAGATCGCCATGGTAGTGTTTCCAACCAGCTGGAGGTCCAGGCCTTGACGCCGCGGTATTTTAAGAGGAATGCTTCGAAGAACGCTTGGTCGCATGATGAACTTTTCAAGAGGCAAAGCATTGAAGAAGAGGCGCCATTCATCCCGCGTTTTCTTATCCGCCGTCCTGCATTCAACATGAGAAGAATATCCAAAAGCCCCTCCAATGAAGAAGAGGGGGTGGCTCCCGAAGATCCGGCTCGCCGAAGTTATATCTTCCTTAGGAAGGAATTTGATTCTCACTCCTATCCAACACTCAAGGAGTATCATGGAACCGAACAAAGGCCCTCCAAGGCAAGCCGAGCTTAGTCCTTCATAGAGGTATGAGAGGACCGCTTGAGAAATAGAGATACCCCGCCACAGTCCACTAATAATGCTAAGATTTTGGATATCTAAGAGGTGGTCAGTTGTGGAGAAAAGGAAGACCCCGCACAAGCAAACCGCCACCGCCTTGGCTATTGCTTCGTGTCTCTCCCACTTATTTTTACAGTGAGACACTATCCATTGTGCCATAGGGATCAAGTGAATGTGGCGCGGGCTGATCATGGTCCGCACGTCCTTTGGGTTATGAATGAAGTCGCTTAAGATCAAGGACGGATCAATAGGTTCTATTGTATAGCAAACCCGATCCTCATCCCCCACCTTAGTCTTAGGAAGGGCTAGGTAGGTCTCTACCTCCTCCAATAGGACGGTTGCTTCAAAGGAGGGGAAGATGAAAGTATGAGTTTGTGGATGCCATAGTTCCACAAGGGCTGAAAGGCATGGCCAATCCAAAGACAATTTCTGGAAGTTTTTGCCTAGAACCAAGAGGGGTTGGAGGTGCCATGCTTTGAGGATTGATACCACCTCTAAAGGGAGTGCCTTTACCATGGGAGCCACCCACTTCAGGTTGGAGTAACACCTTGGGCCAGGAAGAGGCTTGAAGAAGAAAATAAGAAGGAAGGTTATGAAGAAAATTAAAGTGCAGCAAAAAAAATATGAACTTTGGATGAAGTCATGCAAGCTTACCACCCTTTGGACATTAGAGCTTAGATGCTTGGGGATCGAGGATAGCCGTTGAAGCTCCCCATGTTCCCTCCTTGCAGCCTTAGGGCCGGTGTAGATCTTCTCTTCCATAGCTGCCATCTCGAAGCACCTCTTCATCTTGATTTCTGCTTGTTAGGGAGAATTCTTCAACCCTAGAACAGAGGTTTTTGCAAGCTGCGATTTTGGATAAGTTTCCCAAGTTGCTGGGGCTTTTTATTAACTTTGGAAGGATAAGATTGGAGTTGGGAGGCTTTATCTGAAATTTGGATAAGTTCTAGCAAGAGATTAAGTGGCTGAACCTCGGACTCTAAGCTCTCACGGCCGAATCCGTTTTGGAAACGACCCAGACTCTGACGGTCTGTCGTAGGGCCGTTACTTCACTCTGGCGCGCCTACCCTGGGCCGTCACTTTTTTTGTGGGTTGGGTTTTCCTTAAAACATGTTCTGTGGCTGTTTACGGTCTGGTCTCAGACCGTCGCCTTTCAACGGACGAACCCTAATCCGTTATATCCTTCAAATCGCTCAAGTCTCTCTCTTCTGGGCTGAACGCCATGTAACGGTCAGGTTAGGACCGTCGTTTCGTTATGACGCGTCTCCTTCAGGCCGTCGCGTTTTCTGAGAGTAGTTCTAAAACCATGTTCTGCCATGAACAACGGTCTGGTCTAGGACCGTTGTTTGCTTTTAACGCTCCTACCATGGGCCGCTATTTCCTCTGCAGCCCGGCTATCAGAATACGATATTTCATGAATGACGGCCTAAGGTAGGCGCGTCGTTTGATTATGACGGTCCAAGACCAGACCGTCATTTCCTCTGCTACTAAATTCAGGCAGTTAGTTTATCCTTTGCCTAGACCTGGCGGTCTTTCACATCTGTACACCACACTTTCTCCATACAAGCATTCATTCACACATACACATCCATCATGCGTACTTTCAATCACTCATTCGTGCATGTCCATTCATACATCCACATAAAAAAGTCAACAAAATTTCATTTTCATAAAAAGGCATGTACAAGTGGTAAGAAAAGCGTAAAAGTACATCATTCGGCCGGCTTATCCGTCGGGCCGCCCTCATCCTCCCCATCCTCTGGTCTCCTCGTGGGCGGCGGTGCTTGGGAAGTGCTCTCCTCTGGCAGTCCCTGCTCTGCCCTCTCATTTCTCCGTTGGCCGACGGAACTAACTAGGAAATCCCCAACCGAGCCACTTGGGGCAGCACTCCTATGAGCCCCGCTCCGGGAAGAACTCCGCTCTGGTGCCCGGCCTAGCATCCGGACCGTCTGCTCCATTGTCTGCAGCCTGATCTTCAGTGTGAAGATCTGGCGTCGCGTCTCCCGTGCCTCGGTCCGGTAGCAATCAAGATCCGCGGTCCCAAGGCGGAGGTCCTTCACCTCGGCCCGCGCCCGTGCTAAATCTGCTCGAAGTCGCTCCATCTCCACATCGTCCACATGTCGAGGGGTCTCCGCTCTCAGTCGGGCTATCTCTGCCCGCACGAGCTCCGTCTCTGCTCGAGCTCGATCAGTCTCGGCCCGGCTCCTCTCTACCTCTGCCCTCGCCTGGGTGGCCTCCGCCACTGCCGCTGCCAGCTCTATCGCCTGTAGATTGCATTGCATTGCATATAGGTTAGTCATATAAATTTAATTAGCATAAGCATAATCATAAAGCATGTAAGTATCTTACCCGCTCCGCGAGGGTGGCCTCCGCCTCCTCGGCCCGGGCGACCGCCCGAGCAAAATCAGCATCTCGCCCAGCCCTGTCTCCCGCAGGCTGCGAGGATGACGATGGGGCATCCGGTCCTGCTCGTTGAGCTCCCTCTGCCCGCTGCATTGTCATAGCCAAAGCATTAGCATCATGCATAATCATAGTCATATCATAAGCATTCAGAATCTCACTAGGAGCTCCAAAGCAGTCTGGTACTCATCCCGCTGCTGGATGGTAGAGTGGAGTAGTCCCTCTAGCTCAGCTATCCGCCCCTCAGGATCGAGCTGCATGTAGAAAGCATGAGCCAGCATGTCACATCCGCATTTCATCATATAGAAAGAGTTTCTTAGTTTAGAATTGCATACCGGTCGTCGGGTACCTCGGTATACCTGGTCGCCGTAGTGTCGAGCAAAGGCCTTCAGGTAGGCCTCGTCGCTCTCTGCCCGCTCTTTCACAGCCCTGCCTCGCTGCCTCCAGTCGAGGACGTACTTCGCCTTCCGGCCAATCCACATTCCCACTAATACCTCTCGCCGACTTGCCTGGATGGTCGTCAGTGCGGCGTGGAAAGGTCACCTCGGGCTGGTGTAGTCCTCGGGTCCGCAAGATCAGCCTGTAGTGCAGAGGCTCGATGATGTGGAGGCAGCGCAGCCAGACGTCTCGTCCCCGATACGATAGAGACGCCTCCACCCATGGCTGTCCTGTGTAACCCTCACCGCGGTAAGGGGTCCACCTCACCTGCAGGCATTTAGATCCATTAGCATTCGCATAGCATGAGCACATATAGGCATATAAAGCATTTAAAGCATTTAAGTTCTGGGCTCACTGATGTGTGTGGGTGGGAGTCCAGGTCCTCCTGGATCATCCGGGTCTGTCTCAAGACCGACCCCGTATCCCTCGCCACCGACCATCGCCTCGCGATCGGTATCAGGCCAGGATGGAGTAATGCGCCTCTCCCAATGCCCGGGAGGTACAAATAGCTCCAGATCTGCATTTAGGAATCAAGTCAGTTACATAAATCATCAATCATAGCATACATCATGGCATAGTAGAAAGCACTTAAGCGCATTTTTACCTGTAGGAAGGGCGAGAAGCCTCCCAGCATCGTCAGTCGGTCCGTGGTGCTCAACGAGTTGATCAGGAAGGCCAAGACCGCTGCTCCCCAGGCGTATTTCCTCACTCTGCTTAAATCCTCTATCAGCGGCAGCAGTCTGCAGCTGATGACATCCGCTCTGGTCGCGAACAGGAGCTTCCCGAACAACAGTATCAAGAAGCGCCTCATCACTCGATCCCCCTCCTCTCCTGCCTCTGCCGCCACACGAGGGCGCACCCGGTCTATCACTATGCTTAGATGCTCCTCGGGCAGTTCTCCCACGGCAATCGCTGCCCCTCTCAGCCCCAAACTCTCCTGCAGCACCGATCTCGAGAGCTGGGATGAAGACTGGCCCGGCCTGATCAGGTCCAACCCCAGTAGCTGCTGCGCTATCTCCCGATAGTCGCCGTACGTCCATCCTGTCACTGCAGCGCCGTGGACTCTCAAGCCTGTAATTCTCGCCATGTCTTCTAGCGTGGGGATCATGTGGCCCCACGGGAAGATGAACGCCCTGCTAACCGGGTCCCACCTCTCGTGCAATGCGTACAGCAATCGCGTATCCATCCGGATCACCTCGATGCTGAGCATCTCGGCAAAACCCATCTCTGCAAGTCTGTCTCTATGGTAGTCGGGCAGTGCCTGGTACACCGCCCGAATCTGCAGCCATGAGATCCTCGATCTCCTCTTTCCCTGCATTGCATATTAGAGCACTAATTAGTCCATTCGCATCATATAGACATTGCATAAACATTAAATATCGAAAAGGAAAACAAAAATTTGAAAATTGAAAACCCTAAAAAAAGTTTGGAACCCTGGCAGAAGTAACGGCCCTGGGATGGGGCGTTACTTGTCTCTGACGGCCTTAGCTTGGAGCGTCAGAGGAGTGACGGTCGCTGGCGGGACCGTCACTTAGTCTGCCAGTAGGGAATTTCTCCCCTGCATCCCCATGACTTCTCACTTTGGCCAAATGGCCTACAAGTGTTCCTAGTGGGTTCATAGACCCATTTCTACCCTTATCCCCCACATGCATTCATAAATAAAAACATAAAAATCAAAAATTTAAAATTAGGGCGGAGGGCCTACCTCATGGTCGAGGACCTTCCTCTTCTTCTTCTCTGGTTCCTTGGGCTCCTTTGCACCCAAGGAGGCTTCGGTTGGTTCTTCCACGACCGTGGGGACCTCCTCCTCTTCCCTTGGCTCCCTTCCCCTTGGTTCTTCCTCCACGGGCGGCGGGGTGGTCTCTCGTTCGAGCCGGCGGTGGAACCGCCTTATAGCCATCTTCTTTCCTCTCCCTCTCTTCTGAGGTGGTGGCTGCAGTGCCTAGTCGCCGGCCATTGGAGTGTGGAGATGGAGGTCGCCGGTGGGTTTTTCTGGTTTGGCGTTTTGGTTGTTTGAGCATGAAATGAGACCGAACGGCCGTTCGGTTTGTTTTTTTGAAAACTCAGGAGAAGCGACGGTCTATCGTTAGACCGTCACATCATCCTGACGCCCCCCTCTAAGGCCGTCGCTTGTGACGGACTGTTTTATTGAAGAATATGAACCGACTCGGTGTTGACGGACTAGGCTTAATCCATTATTTTCATGTGACGCTCCTGAGTCAGGCCGTTATATGCTTGCAAGTTTCTTGATGAATGAATGGTCAAAATTAATGTTTAAACTTATCTCCATCATAAAAACATTTGATGAGTTTATCACACAGACGATGGCTATGCCTTAACTATTATCATAACTATCTTGTTGGCTAACCTATCTTTCATGAAAGGAACTATGAACAGAAGGCACGCTTCACCGTCCGTCAAGCAAGTAAGTCAGGTATTGTATCTCGTTCCCTTATCCCTTAATGCATTACTATATGTTATCTATGATATATTATCTCGAGAACCGGCTGGTCATTCAGGTGTCCTGGGATCTGATGTTCCCCTTAAACAAAAATGCTGATGATCTAAGTTCACATGAATAATCGTTGGATAGGCCGTTAGGTTGGAAAATTTAGGGATGATGGTTCTATCTTGCACGCCGTGGTTGCAGATAGTGTCTTGACTCTGGTTTCCCCAATCTAGCAATATTATTCTCGAATATCTTGTTATTTTATCTTTCTTTGCATTTGCTTTGAAGATTTGTTTTTCTTTAGCCCAGCATGCATCATACGTATTCTTTGAGCATTCATGAGCTTCATTTGTTCAAGAGCTCTCATTGACGGTGAACAGCTGTGTTCTTGATCCTGGATAAGGAGAATTATTCCACTCTGAATTTGAAGGTTTCCTTCGATTTGCTCGCTTGATCTGGTTGACTGAAGATTCCTGTCTGGAGTTTAGTCTCTTTCCTTTCCGTTGCCTCCGGCGGCCAGCCGTGTTTCCTTTCCTTAGTTAATTAAATCCTCCAGACTTGCATCCTTTGGTTAGCTATTTCCTTGTGATCAGTTTTGAAGTTTTTCCAGAAAATTCTTATCGCTTGTTGGTGAAGAACGGGTGTCGTTTACCTTAACGCCCTCTTTTTGATCCACTCCGCTTCATTTCCGCTTCATCTCCATGTTCCATTTCACTTTCGCTTCACTTCCGCTAGTTCCCCTGCAAAGAGGACGTTAAGGAGGGGCATCTGTTGACACCCGTTTTATACCCAATAAGTCGGGTCATCTCCTTATTCATTCAATATGATGCTCCGAGTTGTTCACTCTTCATTGAATTCCTTTTAATCAGTTGAAGCCTGTTTTCTGGGTCTCAATTCCTGGATTAGACCTGGTTCCTGGTGGCACTTCGTTCAAAAGCTTGGCAATCCCTCCATTCTATTTTCTTGAAAATCAATGATAATAACGGTCTGGACTAGGCGCGTCATTTCATAATAACGCATGAAGCCTAGGCCGTTACTCTTTGAAGAGTCCCAAGACTTAGGGCCTCGTTGTCCTTTGATAATAACGGTCTACTCCCTAGCCGTTGTTTCCTTATGACGCCCTATGCCCTGGCCGTTACTTACTTGCAGAGTCCTATTGTTTAGATCTTCTTCCCGTCGATCTTATCCTTTGGATAGGGTTGAAAATGACGGTAATTCCTTGGAGCGTTATTTCCAAGTGACGGTCTATCGTGCAACCGTTACTTCCTTCAGAGAGTCCTGACAGTTCAGGCCTTTTCTCTGCTACTCCGTGGACGAGATAGGGTTTTGGATTGGCATTATCTCCTTCAATTCTAATCCTTAGGACTTCTCGTTTGTTTCTTTGGACTCTTGTTGATATTATCCTCAAGGATTTGCTAAGGATTATCCTCCTTTCTTGGCTGATTTATCTTCAACTCGACCTGAGAGTTTGAGGGAGTCTATAAATAGAACCCTTGATTTCATGACCCGGAGGAGGAAGATTTGATTCACGACGAAGTGCTGCCAAATTCAGGAGCCATCTACATCCAGGAGGAGCTGCTTCCCACGTCCATCTTCCAAGTCAAGGGAGTAATTTTGGGTCTTAGCTTGTCGAGATCATCATCATTGCATGCTCAAGTTTCCCTTGGTTTTATCAATCCAAAGCATTGTCCCTCCTCTTCCTCCACGTTTTTCACTGTTGCTAAGCATACACATATCCTCCTAAACTTAAAAAACGCCCAGAGGGGTTAAAAAAAACCAACAACTCCCCGGTAATCCCCTCTCCTTTTGATGTTCTTAAGCTTTTTAAGGATTGATGCTATACTTATGTTGAGGGCTAATTGAGGTTGTGTTGTTTTGCTTTCTACATCCTTGGCAGGTTTTACAGGATCACTAGCACGAGGCCCAAGCCTTCTAGCCGGCTGGAAGGGTTGGAGTTCAAAGAATTCACATCTTTTCACTGTAGGTTATCTGACGGTCAGGTGCAGGAGCGTTATTTCCTTCTGGCGGTCTATCTCACGACCGTTACTTCCAAGCGACGCACAGGGTTTGGACCGTTATTTGCAAGTTGATCTGCAGGCTTTCCTTGGTTTTCTCTCCCGTGCGCGGGTGTTTCATCCACCTACTTCCAAGGTATATTCGAGTCTTTGACTCGTGTTTACTTTGGTGGCGATCACGACTTTCCTTAGTGTTGGGCACTAGCTATTTTTTTCATCAAATCTCTTTATTCCCCTTGATTGTTCCACCCCTAGCGGTGTGTTTTTATTTATCTTTGCTCCACGCCCCGGCGTGTGTTTTTGTTTTTCCCTTAGCGTAATTTGATTGAGATAGCATGCCCATGCTAGAGTTAGATTTGATTGCCTAGGTTCATGTTCACATGTGCATAGGTTGAGCTGATCTTTGGTAGTTTATTTATCATCTCGCCATATCATTTTTCAAAACCCTCACAATCAACAAAAAAAGAAAGAAGATAAGAAGAGATAGGTAAACAAACAATCAACAGACACCTCCCTGTAGGCTACTGAAAAAAATGAAGTGCAGAAAACCAGAAATCCAAGAACCAGTTAGGAGCCCCAAATGACTGGAAGTAAAAATAGATCAATGTAAAGAGGATATTATGTGTGTTTGTCAAATTGGGGTAGTTCGAAGCCATTTAAAATCATATAGAGCCTAACTCCATAACCGTTATCCCGAACATGATTCATCCCGAACTTCTAGTGGCAATGCATTATTATCCAAGGAGCATATATATTAGTCATAGAAATTCAAGGGAGGCTACATTTGTTTGGGTTTTTCAACAATATATATATATATATATATATATATATATATATATACACACCAAGCATTTGGATTGTCCATACAAGCATGCAAAATGTAACTCACAATTGCAAACATGATGCATATGCATGATCCAAGGAAATTACAAAAGCTAGAATCTAGTGGTGAAATGCATATGCAAATGCATGACAATGACTAAAACAAGTGAAAGACACTTACTAGCTATCTAGACGACAAATGCCTAACTCTCTTCTAAAAGAACTTAATTTGTCTTCATTGAGAGGTTTAGTGAAGATATCAGCAATTTGATTGTTTGTATCAACAAATTTTATTTCAACATCCCCCTTGCTAACATGATCACGCAGAAAGTGATGCCTAACCTCAATATGCTTTGTGCGAGAATGATGCACTAGATTCTTTGACAAATTTATTACAGAAGTGTTATCATAAAGAATGGTTGTGTTTCCTAGTGTGATGCCAAAATCAATCAGTTGTTGCTGTATCCAGAGCACTTGGGTAACACAGCTACCTACGGCCACATATTCGGCCTCGGTAGTTGATAATGCCACAGAATTTTGTTTCTTGGAGGCCCATGAAACCAAGCAACCTCCGAGGAACTGACAATACCCACTTGTGCTCTTTCGGTCTATTTTGCAACCCGCGTAATCAGCATCAGAATAACTAACTAATTCAAGAGCTGAAGTACGCGGAAACCACAAACCCAAATCACACGAACCAGCACACAAACATGTGTGACTCTTTAGGATCCGATTGAAACCTCGCACACAGACATACTGCATATTGAATATCGGGCCTGTTGGCAGTCAAATATAACAAGGATCCTATCATGCTCCTGAAAAGGGTTTGGTTGACAGATTTACCTTGGTTATCTTGATCAAGTTTCAAATATGTGGGCATGGGAGTAGGTTGTGGTTTGGTTGTTGTCAAATTGAATTTTATGAGCAGATCCATAGCATATTTCTTCTGGGTTATGAATAGACCATCAATTGTCTGAGTCACCTGCAATCCCAAGAAAAATGTTAACTCTCCCATAAGACTCATTTCAAACTCACTTTGCATCAATTTAGCAAATTCTTTACTTAGAGTGTCCTTAGTGGAGCCAAAAATCATATCATCTACATACACTTGAACGATTAGAATTTCCTTACCATTCAATTGTGTAAAAAGAGTTTGATCAACATTACCTTGTTTGAATCCATTTTGAATAAGGAAATCACTTAACCGTTCATACCATGATCGGGGTGCTTGTTTCAAACCATAGAGGGCTGTGTCCAGCTTGTACACACGGTCTGGATGCTCCGTATCTTAAAACCCCGGTGGTTGCTCCACATATACGTCCTCCTGGATATAGCCATTCAGAAATGCACTCTTAACATCCATTTGAAATAACTTTATGTTATTGCAGCATGCATATGCTAATAAAATCCTCACTGCCTCGAGTCTTGCTACAGGAGCAAAAGACTCATCAAAGTCAATCCCAAGCTCTTGGCTATAGCCTTTGGCTACTAGTCTGGCCTTGTTCCTAGTCACCACTCCTTGATTGTTTGTTTTGTTTCGAAAGACCCACTTTGTTCCGATCATTGAGTGATTTCTAGGACATGGCACAAGGAACCACACTTTGTTCCTTTGGAACTGGTGTAGTTCTTCTTGCATAGCCATGATCCATGACTCATCTTGCAAGGCCTCTTCTATGGAGTGAGGTTCAAACTGGGAGAGTAAGGCTATGTAATCCATATTTTCACCTTCTCTGAAGGAGGCTCGTGTTCTTATTCCTTCTTCTACATTGCCAATGACAACCTCTGGCGGATGATCTTTTGCAAAAGTCCATTGCCTAGGTAGTTGAAGTTCAATTTGAGTTCACTAATTTTGATCAGCATTTTGTTGTTCTTCACCACCTGGTTTATTGACTTTCTTTGACAACTCTTCGGTATCATCATCTTCTGATTCTTCTTCCTACAAGACAAACTTTTCATTAGTGTCTTTGGATGATGATTCATCAACAATAACATGGGGACTTTCCTCAACTACAAGAGTTCTCAAGTTATACACTCGATAAGCTCTTGAGCTAAGGGAATATCCGAGAAATATCCCCTTGTCACTCTTGGGGTCAAACTTTGCCAAATTCACCTTGTCGTTATTATGGATGTAACAAATAGAGCCAAAAGGTCTGAAGTAAGAAATATTCGGTTTCTTACCTTGATATAGCTCATAAGGTATTTTCTTTAACAATGGCCTTACCATGGCTCGGTTTATTATGTAGCATGCAGTGTTCACGGCTTCAGCCCAGAAATATCTCGGCAGGTTATTTTCATTTAGCATAGTTCTAGCCATTTCAACTAACATTATGTTCTTCCTCTCAACGACCCCATTTTGCTCGGGGGTCCTTGGTGCGGAGAAGTTCTGTATGTAGCCTTAGGCCCTGCAAAAATTGCTGAACTCATGGTTACCAAATTCCCTATCATGATCACTCCACACGGTCTTGATGCACCATCTTTTTTCATTCTGAACCATCCTGCAAAATGCCTCAAACTCCATTAATGCATCACTTTTGTTAGAGATAAAATACACCCAGCTATATCTCGAAAAATCATCCACAATCACAAACCCATATAGTTTACCACCCAAGCTGTGTGTTCTGCTTGGTCCAAATAGATCAATATGGATCAATTCAAGGGGCATGGAAGTGGTTACATCACTCTTACATTTAAATGATGTTCTTGTCTATTTGCCCCTGCTGCATGCCCCACAAATTCTTTCATTGACAAGCTTCAACTTGGGTAAGCCAATAACCAAAATTTTCTTGAACAACTTCACTATTACATTAAAACTAGCATGCCCAAGACGGCGATGCCAAAGCCATGCATCATCAGTATTTTTAGCAACCAAACACAGATTTTCATGTGAGACATCATCAAGATCAATCATATAAACATTGTTGTGTCTAAACCCTATGAACTTAATTTTATGAGAGTTTCTATCTATCACAGTGCAGTGAGTAGAATCAAAAGACACATTGCAACCTTTGTCATAGAGTTGACTTATGCTCAGGAGATTGTGATGCAAGCCTTATACAAGCAAAACATTTTCAATGACTTGAGTTTGGTTCTTACCTATCTTACCTTCTCCGACAATTTTTCCTTTGTCTTTTCCCCCAAAAGCTACCACTCCACCATCCTTTTCTTGCAGGTTTGCAAAGATTTCCTTGTTTCCCGTCATATGTCTTGAGCATCCAATATCCAGGTACCATTTGTTCTTTTGAGCTCCAAGACAGACCTGCAGTTTCAAAAAGAATACTTATGGGGTTTTTGGTACCCAAGCAAGCTTGGGTCCAGGATGGTTAGACAAAAAAGGCCTATATGACCTATTCACCATTCTTGCAAAATGTTCATCGTCAAATCTCATGGTTCTACACTCATACATATCATGGCCAAATCTTCCACAATAAAAGCATTTAGTGACCCTGTTATTTCCGTTTCTCCTCCTGTTCACATTCATAAATGAGTTATGCATATGTGTGTTGGACGTGGAGGAAAATAAGCTTCTTGAAACCCAAGGAGTCCTGTGTGCTTTTGATTGTGATGTTTTTCTCTTTTCAAAGGTAAGGAGAGAACTTTCTTCATGAGGATCCACACAAGTGCTCATTACTTGTTTCCCTTTTTTTAAGATAGCAAGAGCACTTTTCAACTCATTTATCTCAATCATCAAGGTTTCAATTTTCTTTTCAGCTGTTTCTTTGGTTTGATTGCATGCAATTTTCTCCAACCTTTCTTGTTCTAATTCCCTCTTCAAGTCTTCATGCATTTTTACAAAAATGGATTGATCCTCACGCATGCATGAACTCTCTTCTTCAAATAATTCAATTTTGGACATAAGACTTTCATTTTCATGTTTGAGATCCTCATTTTCAAAATTCAAGGCATTGCAACTCTCACAAGAATCTTCAGCATGCATATCTTGCTCCATTTTCTTTTTCAGAAGTTTATTTCCAGATTTCAATTTTTTGCACTTTCCATATAGAGATTCATATGCAATTTGCCATTGTTCACAAGTAAGAGATTCGGATTCAAAATCTACCTCATTTGAGTTGTCCTCATCTGCCATGAAACACAGATTCTGAACAAGCTCATCCAAGTCATCTTCACTTCCAGATCCTTCCTCATCCTCGTCGCTCCATGTGGCGACCATGGCTTTGGGCTTTTTGAATTTTCCCTTTTTGAATCTCTTCATTGAGTCCGGGCACTCACCCCGCATGTGACCAGGTTTCTTGCATTCGTAGCATATTACTTCATCCTTCTTGCTGCTTTCATTCTTCTTAGGACCTTGCCTTCTTGGTCCTTTTCTGAACTGACCACCGAACTTCCTGGTATTCCTGACAAATTTTCTTGCTCTTCTGGTGATCATAGCAACAAGCTCCTCATCTTCAGTATTGGCCGTGGAGCCTTCCTTGCTTTCATCAAACTCTTGTGATTTTCCCTTCAACACCAATGTTGTGGCTACCTTCTTCTTTTTGTTGTCCTCCTCGCTCCTTTTGATGTTGATTTCGTATGTCATCAGGGAGCCAACTAATTCATCCAAAGTCAGGATGTCGAGATCTTTTGAATCTTCAATTACTATGGCCTTTGTGTGCCACTGAGGTGATAGAGATCTCAGTACCTTCCTTACAAGATCTCGGTTTGAATACTCCTTGCCAAGAGCCTTCAAACCATTTATAATTTCCATCAGCCTCGTGAACATTTCAGAGATGGATTCTTCTGGCTTCATCATAAACAGCTCATAATCTCGGACCAATAGATTTTCTTTGGTCTCTTTGACTTCAGAAGTTCCTTCATAGATCAAGCGTAGTTTGTCCCATATTTCCTATGCAGAGGAACACATAGAGATACGTGAGTATTTATTTGGATGAATAGCACATTGAATTATATTCATGACCTTTAAGTTAGCTGAACAATTATTGATATGTTCATCATCCCAATCATCTTCATTGTCAGGCAACTTATAAGGGCCTTTATTGATCACATTCCACACATCATACTCTTGAGCACACAGGAAAACATACATTCTATTTTTTCAATATGTGTAGTTAGTTCCATCAAAAAATGGAGGCCTATGTACTGAATGCCCTTCCGGCATCATCCCTCTGTTTGCCATGATCTAGGATTAAGCTCTGCGACCGTGTGGTCGACCCAAACAGAGACCAGGCTCTGATACCAATTGTTGGGTCCCGAAGGGAGGCAATCAAGAGGGGAGGGGTGAATTGATTGGCCAAATAAAAAAATATTACTAATTGAAATGCTAGTAGGAAGGAAAACCACACACTCGAAAGAATTCTAGTTAAGCAAACACTCAGCCTTACCCGAACAAGATCTCTCTCGCGAGTACACGAAGTAAAAATATGAATTCTAAGACGGAGAAAGAAAACGCTCAGCTAACCATGAAGCCCACTCGTTCAAACCACGAAGAACAAACCACAAAGGAGGCACAGACTTTTTAGGTGGTTCGGGTACACAAATGTGTCCCCTACATCCACCCCTCACACGTGAGGATTAATGCTTCACTATGGGGTGAGCCACACACACGCTGTAACGACAGCCAACACACACACGCGGTAGCCTATCTCGGTCACCACACACACTCACACGCTCTCGTATCACAGATCACGAGCACACACACACGAATGTGTTTCAAGATGTTCAAGGATTACAGCAGATGTTCAAGATCAATCAGTAAAAATTTGAGAAGATTGGTAGTGGTTTAGAGCTCCCCCTTTTTCTCCTTTGAAGGTATTTGAATGCTCCTGTAGTTTGAGGACGATTCTTGAAAGAAGATGAACGATTCTTGCAAGAACGAGGTTGTAACTTGATTTCCCATGCAGCTTCCAGTAGAGGATTGATTAAAGACTTGAATCCACCTTTCTCCCTTCACATACAAGCTCGGAACAACATGGGATAAGCCCTAGAGCAGCTGCTTGCATCCTGCACCTGCAGAGTTTTTGAGAGAGAGCTCAAAAATGAAAAGATAGATCTCTCTTATTAGGTTTGAAGCCATAGAGATGGCTATATGCAACCAGGACGGTCAAGGGACACCTTTGGGACAAGATCCATGAAACTTGGAGTAAAACAAGGTGGATTAAGGGAGAGATTTGACGCGGAATCCGCGGATGAAAGAAGTCCAAAAAAGTGGCTCCGTAAAGGTGTCGACACCAGGTGTCGACACCTTGGGCAAAACACTAACCAGAAGCTCGAAAAATAAACCTGGACAATGGGTGTCGACACCTAGTGTCGGCACCTGATGTTCAGGTTAGCAGACAGAAGCTGCCAGAACCAATTTTGAGTAGGTGTCGACACCTGGTGTCGACACCTCCAAAATTGGTTGCTGGGAACACATTCTGGAACCAAGTGTCGACACCATGTGTCGACTCTTGCTGTTCTAGAAGGCCCAGTAACCCAAAGAAAGAGAATAATATACCAACTTCTTCAGAGTTAAAAAGCATGATGAAATGTGAATTGTGGGGAGCTCTCCGAACCTGTTAAAATGCCAAGTAAACGTCAGATTGATACACATCATAGAGCTTACAAAAAATAACCATTCATTTCAACTCTCTTTAATGAAAGTAGGACTTAAAAGATATTACCAAGGTAGGCCAATTCAAAACAGATTCCATTTCCCATTTGAATGAAAGATCCATAACAAACCACATATAAATGTTTCCTTCATCAGTTTGCCTGAATTCACCATCGGTCTTCAGTTTGCTTGCTCATTTGATAAATTGATCATTCACAAAGCATTTTGAGTATAAACCAATCTTCACCACACAATCAAAAAGATATTCATAAGAGTAGGAAGCCAGTTCACTCTAAACCATGATCACACATTGCATTCATTAATCATCAAAACATATACATCCATACATCATAACCTCGGGGTCAAACGATGAACAACTGAACATGATTCAACATGATTCTTAACAAATTCATTTAGACTTATAAAACAAATTATGAAATAAGTTATCAACTTAAATCACCAAAACATGAATCATAAAAAGTTTTGTCATAATCAAAACATTCTTCAACAATCTCCCCCTTTTTGATAATGACAAAAGGGGAGAATTGTTGGAACGATGTAGTGGTGCAAAGCGAGATTCAGAGGGGGGGTGAATGAATCCCCTTTAAAAAACTACAGAATTAAAATTATTTCTAAAGGATTTGTGCGGAAATAACACTTGATGGCTCAGTTAAACAGTTGTTCTATTGAAGTTCACACTCGAATAATTAGAGTACTCAGAATTATGTATTCTAACCAAATACAATTGAAACGAGCCTAAGCATACATCTACCGTGAATCAACAACGCAAAGCAAACCACAATGCACTGAGAATTTTTAGATGGTTCGGTCTGCTACCACAGACCTACGTCCATCCCCCACTTAAACCTGAGTGAGGCTTACCGCTGACAAACAGCTTGAACCGCTGAGCATCACAGCTTGCTTACACCGCTGAGCAACACAGCTCGTTATCTGCTAACTAACAACTTGAACAGGTGAGTATTACAGCTTGCTATCCACTGAGCCTTATGGCTTAGCTATCCGAGGATCACACCTCGCCCGCTGAGCAATACAGCTTGCTTGAAATGGTAAGGAAAAACACGAAACATAACAACAAGAAAAGTATGAAAAGATATAGCTCACGTAGGAGCAAAGCAGTTCTGGATTTGATCCAAGAGCTGATGAAGATGACACAGATTCTCGAGCT
This sequence comes from Amorphophallus konjac, assembly GCA_022559845.1. Taxonomy (NCBI): domain Eukaryota; kingdom Viridiplantae; phylum Streptophyta; class Magnoliopsida; order Alismatales; family Araceae; genus Amorphophallus; species Amorphophallus konjac. Next base: position 62,508,030 of record CM040122.1, read on the forward strand.
CAATCTTTCTCTTTATTCTCACTTGCTCACTCTCTTTCCCTTCCTCTGCTCTCTCTCTCTTTCTACTCAGACTCCCTCTTAAATTTTGATACTCTATTTTTCTTCTTCTCCTTCTTCTTCCTTCAACAAACTCTATCTCCGTCAGCACTGTAACTCTTACTCTTCTCTCGAACTCTCTCTCTTTTCTTCTGATCTATCTGCTTCATTTTCTACTGCTCTTGGTTGGCGATCTTCTCTTCTAAGATCTCATTTTTATATGAGCGGGCAGAATCAAGTGGTCCCCGCACGGTTTCAGTCCGGCACGTAGAGGATAGATTCCCGCCAAGAGAATTCTGGAAAGTGCTTTCCACATGGTTGAATCTGGATAGAAGTTAGTCCACGGGGCAGATTCTTTCTAAGATAGTTCGCCTTTGGATCATGTGCCACTAACTGTCCTGGGATCACGTGTCTTGGAAGGACAAGCTAACGAGCCCACGTGGTCCACTGAAACAGTTAAGTGATTTTGATGACTTGACTTCAGTTGATCTGCAATGTTCACAAGATGCATCGACCAACTGTTTGATCAAATGAGTAATTGCTTGAAAGTTCATGTTTTAGTTGTACCTGTCAACCAAAAAATAGTCATTTCATCAAACACCTTACTTATGATAAAGAGAAATCATGCTTAATCAAATTCAGAGAACTTAATAGCTCATATCAAACATATGCAGATATATTAAGTGTAATTACCAGAGCATAGACTTAATGACTTAGAATCAGTGTATGCAACGACCTGGATATTACATGTGCATAGACTTCACATGTGCTCAGACCACGAATTCATCATGTGCACAGACCCTACTATGTGTAAGCACAGAGTTTAAAACACTAGACAATGCATGTGCACAGACCTACTTTATGCATGTGCACAGACCTCGACTTCATGTGCATAGACCTACTTTATGCATGTGCACAGACCTAGACTTCATGTGCACAGACCTACTTTATGTATGTGCACAGACTCTAGATGGCGTGTGCACAGACCTTGACTGCGTGTGCATAGACCTTGACTGTGAACACAATCACACGTGCATTGACCTTATGCATGTAACATATATGCTCAGACCCTACGTGTGCATGTGCACCGACCTAGTCTTGTGAATGTGCACTGACTTACGAATGTGCTTCGACCTTTAAAGAACAAATGCATTATGTGCTTCGACCTTCATGTGAATATGCTCAGACCTTTTACATGCATGTGCTCTGACTAGTGAGAATATGCTCGGACCTTGTTCATGCATATGCTCTGACTTAGTGAAGGAGACTTTATACATATGTACAGACCTGAACGAAGATGCTCAGACCTTATGCATACTATTACATATGCTCAGACCTAACAAAGACTCTTATACATGTGCTCCGACTTGCATAATGCATGTGTACAGATGTAAAAGGATGTGCTTAGACCTTGTATGTGCATGTGCTCAGACTTGTATGAATATAGTCTGACTTTCATGATCCATATGCTCTGACATGAATGCATGTGCTTCAACCTTAAGTTGCTACCCCTGTCATACAAGCATCAACCTTAGTATGATGTGCACAGAGTTTATGCTTCACGCTAAGGCAACTAACATCGACCTTACTATGCATGTGTTCTACATTAGCATCGACCTTAGTGTGATGTGCACAGACTTTATGCTTCACGCTCAGGCAACTAACATCGACCTTACTATGCATCAATGCTAAGGACCATCAAACCATAATGAAACAATGCAACTTGAACACATATGACATCATCAAAATCTGACATCATCATTATGAACACACGATGACATCATCAAGGCCACACTAAAGTCACATCAAAGCCATAACATCAAAGCAACATAAACACATATGACATTATGCACATGAGTCATATGTTTGATATCATCAAAACCACAGGATTACAACAATCTCCCCCTTTTTGATAATGGCAACACTATGAGTCACACACAAACAAAATGCAGACTCATATCAAATTATTCTCCCTTTTTGATGTCATCAAAAAGAAATCAATAATTTGATTAATGCAGTGATGTCATGTTGCATTCTCCCCCTTTTTAAAATGCAACTTTACTCCTTGTGACAAATGGAAAGCAGTGAAAACATAAGAGTAGCAATGGAGAATTTCAGAAAGTAAACATATGTTCCCCCTTTGACAATAAAGGGATGGAAACCACAGCAAAAAAAATTGAATCTCGGCAAAAATTGGAGATGCTGATGAGACAATCTCCCCCTTGAAAGAATAGAGGGATTAGAATGGAATCAAATCATCAGGCATACAGAAGTAAATATACCTGAGTTCAGCAAAAACACAGGAGAGCAGATGGAGTGCACATAGTGATTGGTCATATGAAATGGTATCATATATGGAGTTGAACGTGCAAATAGGTTGAAAACTGAGCACAAGAGCAATTTGAAAATATGATATGCAATAGAACCAGAACAGGAACATAAGAAGTCCCACTAAGCTTCCAAAAGTTTTAGAGAAGATTTTCAATGAGTTATCAAAGTCATAATTCCAAAGTTAAAGTTATTTCAGATTCTTCCACTATAAAAGCTTATGGCATAATCTTTATTGAATAGCCTGGTTTAAATATGATGTATTCAAGGTTTATTCATAAATTCTGTACTCATATCTGAGAATCAATCTTTTTAATAAAAGTGAACCAAGCCTCCATATTAACATCTAGTTTAAACCTCCCTTCATCTTAATCAATCAATGTCAATGACCCATCTAGGAGTTACAAACAATAGTATTGAGGTTAAAAAAACATAAATGCATCTGATTTTGTTTACCATCCCTGAAATTTTTTTGAAGCAATTATTTTTTAGAGCAGAATATCTTTTCATACCAATTGTTGGTCACATTTTTCAAGAGCAATCGAGTTTTAGTGCACACCTTGTAACTAGAGGATACATGTTGTTTAGACGCCAGTATCCCTAAGCACTTAGTATGACTAACTATCATGCTTCACACTGAACAGAGAGAACTAGGGTACTTCATGACATAGGTTTACTCCATTTCTTTGATGAAGAACCCAATTTCTCGGTGTAACTTAGCCATTGCTCTGCCTTAATTCTACAGATATAGCAATAATTTTCCAGTAGAGTTAACTATGGTACATCATGATACAGTCCTTTTGACATGGTTTCTCAGTAACCACAGACATTGCTCTGACCAACTTTTACCTTTTTGCCATTTTCAGATTTTCAGATGTTTAAAGATAATACTTACTACATGTATCTCTACCAGAGTTAGCCATGATCTCATAAATTCCAGATTCCAGAAGATCTTACATGATATAACATGAACTACCTGGTTAAAGTTTATTAAAAGATTTGATTCAGATATTTTCAAGATGTTCAAATCAAAACTCAATAAAAACATAAGACTTAAACCAGCTGAGTATTTCAGACATTCATAGTTCCATATAATGGAAGATTCATAGTACAAATATTTTCAGATTTATGATCAAGATATGCCCATTAAAATCTTCATGAATTTCTAACAGAAATGTTCCAGCAACAGTCAATGATTCCGAATTAAGATCATCAAGAAGCATGCAAATTGTGAAAAGTTTTCAGAAGGTCTGATAACAAAAATTAGTCATAGAAGAATTACATCAGCCAGAAAGATTTTCAAGGAATGACAATCAAGTCAAGTACACTTCAAAATAGAATTTCTGACAATCAACTCCCCCTCAACAAATGCAACGCAGTAGATTCTAGAATGATGGGAAAGATTAGCTCAAAGGAATTCAGAGCAGATAATCAGTTTGGTCGGACTTACAGTGTTTGAAGAGAATCATCATTCAGAGTTCAGAGGTTAAGAATAAAAGCAAGCAGCAAAGACATTAGTAAATCAGATAAAAATTTGGAGCTTAGGTTGACCAGAATGGAAAATATTAGTCGACCGAACAATTTGTTCCCCTTGAATTGTGTAATCAATCAATCTTTTTGGTATTTTCTGTATGAATGATATGCAATGAAATATGTATGCATATGCATACTAAATGCATTAAGCCATCGTATATAACATGAAAAACATGCATGGACTTAATCTAAACACATATGTATGTGACACAAGAATTACCCTGATTAACTCCCCCTGACTTTATGCAACATATGTAATGAAAGCTAAGCATATGATTTTATGATTCATGCTCATGATCATCTAGACTGCCCTATGTGCAAATTGACCCATGGTACTAGGCGGACTACTTAGGTCCAAAGGACCACCTCACACATGATGTGGGTTTCCAGACAGAAAGGATCTACCCTTCTCCCAACTTACCATTTAATATACAACTGGGTCATGCATGACAGTTTAGAGCTAATGCAGTCTTGTATACATGACAATTTTGCTGAGCATGAATATATGCATATGAGCCTTATATGTAGCAAGACATCAAGCAAACATGAAATTCAGGCAATTCAGATTCAAGAGATGACATTTGTGAATCAATTGTATGCAGACATAAAATTATTCAAGATACTATCATGTGAATGCCTGCATGTCAAATAATCTTTTTGAATCTTCAATAATGAATATGAGTTCTCAATATATGTAATCTAAATGCGAATTCAATACAAGTTCCATGCAGACTGACTAATGGTACTTGGCGGAGTACTTAGAGCCATAAGGATCACCATCACGCTTGGGGAAAGTTTTCAGATAGGCTTAACCTACCCTTCCACAATCATCATTTGATATACCAAATAGTCAGCCTTTTATTTCAAGAATGCAATCAATAGAGAGAGACAAGATTTTCAAATAATAATACAAATATCACATATGGATGTAAACATGTATGCGCGCACTGGCTCATAAGATGCAGCAAACTAAAAGAAATTATTTAAAGTTTAAAAGATCAAACCTGTCAAGCACAAAGATGGGGTTTTAGCACACTTGGGTGCCTTGGCTTACTAAACCCCTTTATTCATCAGCTTTCAAGGCACTCCTGTAAAACAACTTTTATTTTGCACAAATAGGTACCCAAGAGGTCTTGGGTCCTGTCATGACAGTGGCACTTCTGAATTGTGCTCTCAACATTTTTTGAGCCAACATATCATCAGATTTCATCAAATAACAGTTAGGCATGGAATGCCCAAACTGTCCATAATAATGACAAGAAATAACAGATTTCATGTTTTTCTTATATGAGTTAACATGAACATGAAGTTGGTGTGAGTAAACATGATTGTTTCTGTTATTAACATGGAAATTTATCTTCTCATTACCAGCTAGCCAACAGTCAGCAGCTCTGTGGCCTGGCTTTCCACAATTAAAACATGTAAAAGATTTTTCCTTAATCATAAATTTATTTCTTCCAAAAATATTTTGATTTGCAGGGAATTTAACAAATTCAGAATTAAATCTCGTTCCCTTCTCATGCCAACAGTCCTTGACTGTATGGCCATTCTATCCACAATGGAAGCACACAGTGTGCTTACCTCTAGACTCAACTTCATTTCTGTTGAAAGCCTTTTTATTGACAATGTGATTAACATGTTTTGAATGAATGCTTCTACCCTGTGCATGCCAACAAAATGCAGCAATGTGGCCCAATTTGCCACAACAAAAATATTGAGTTTTCTTTGCATGATTCTTAACATGGAATTTCTTATCATGCATTGCACTAGCATTGAGATCATCTTGTTCTATTAATTTACAATCATACATTAGATGACCTATCTTACGATAGTAAAAATATTGAATTCTTTTCTTTTGAACAGAAGAAAGTTTCTTAGCATGAATTCTACCACCATTCAAATCATCCTTTTTCATTAATAAGCAATCATGCATTAGATGTCCATACTTCCCACAATAATGACAAGAACAATTAGATTTCATTGAAGCATGGTATCTATCAGATGAGTTCTTAGCATACATGTTATTGAATTTTTGTTTCTGATTTTTATTCTATTTTTGCATTTTCTAATTTTTATCTTGTTTTTGTGTTTTGGCTGCAACAGATTTCTTTGGTGATTGATGAGAGGTTCCAGCTACTTCTGTGCTTTGAACAAAGGTTGTATACAGCTAGTTCCTCATAGCCTTTTTAATCCCAGAGATGTGACCTATGTTGTGTCTTCTCTGATTTTGATGTCTTATTTTAATAACGGCAACAGTAATTTGTTGATCTTTTAATGTTGACAACAATAGTTCTTTGATCTTGTTTGTCTCTGGCAACTTTGTTATCTTAAAGCTTTGATTATAGTTAGAATAATTTCTCTGTTGCATAAGGGTCATTGCATATTCAGACATTTACATTTTAAGGTCGAGACATGTTATATATCAAGGCATATGCAGGTCAGTACATGTTCATACATATCACAATGTGAAGGTCAGTGCATGTCTGCATATAAGCATATTAGGTCGGTGTATGTCTATAAGTCATGTACAAGAGGTTTGTGCACTTTTTCGCTAGCATAGAGTAAGGTCGATGCACATTCGCCTTGTTCACTCTGAGGTTGGTGCACATTGTGTTAAATAGCAACTAAGGTCGGTGCATATATTGCATCTTGCATTCTGAGGTCGGTGCACATCATGTTAGATAGCAACTAAGGTCGGTGCATATATTGCATCTTGCATTCTGAGGTCGGTGCACATTGTGTTAGATAGCAACTGAGGTCGGTGCACATATTGCATCTTGCATTCTGAGGTCGGTGTACATTGTGTTAAATAGAAACTAAGGTCGATGCACATTTGAACTTTAGCTAACTAAGGTCGATGCACATTTACCTTAGTCATCTATAAGGTCGATGCACATTTGTCTTAATCATTCATAAGGTCTGTGCATGTTTACATATCACTTTATTAAGTCTGTGCATATATGCATATCTGCATTATAAGGTCGAAGCATATCTGTTCAAGTCAGAACATATGCAGGAAGGCTTAAGCAATTCAAGTCTGTGCACATTCACAAGTCAGTGCATATTCACAAATCTTAGTCGACGCATATGTACACATCAGGTCTAAGCATACATGTTTCATGTAATAAAGTCGATGCACATTGACTATCCACTTATGCTAACCGAGTGTTTGACGAAATGCTTTATAGTTCGTTGACAAGGACTTAACTGAGAAAAAGCATCAAATTGATTAAAGGAATCAGGATCAAGTAATTTAAGTACAGGATGTAGTCATGTGGCTCGAGACTCAAATGAATTGACACGTGATCCAAGGCAGGGAGTAGATCTGATACTTTGCCACGTGGAATATCACTTTATCCTTCCTGACACATGGTCAAACGAAGTACGAGATCTGGATTAGGCAAATGAGCGGGAGTGTGACTTTCATGGCCCCGAATTCAAAAAGCTGAGGGGACCACCTGGCTCAGCCTGCGCCTATAAATATGAGAAAGAAAGGAAGAATGAAAGTAACAGAAGTAGAGAGAAGAAAGAGAAATCCAGCAGAAGAGTTTAGAGAGGCTTAGAAGAAAAATCTTAGAGGAGTGAGATTCTGAGAAAGAAAAATCAGAGAGGAGATCGAGAGAGAGAGAGAGTCTGATGCTAAGAGAAGATAGAAAAAGAGTGCCGTAATACTGAAGATTGTCTGAAAGTGAAGAAGTGTTTGAGAGAATTTGATTGTTCTAGCTTCTGGATCAGATCCAGAGTTAGTTTGCTCCGCAGTGAGCTATATGTTCTTTTCTTTTGTTATTTCTATTTTCTCTTTGATTTTGATATCATCTGTAAGCTGTGTATCAGCGGATAGCTAAGCTGTAATGCTCAGTGGATAGCTAAGTTGTAATGCTCAGCGATTTGTAGGGATTTGATCCCCAAATCTGTGGATCAGCTGGTCAAGCTGTAAGTCAGCGGTAAGCCTTACTCGATTGAGTAAGGGGTGGATGTAGATCTCAAAATTGAGATCGAACCACCTTAAAATTCACTTTGCACTATGATTGTGATTGCTGTCCATCATTCTTAGTTTCATAGATCTGAATCATTATTTCTCTCTTGACTGAATTAACTGCTATAACGAGGTTTATCAAAAGTAGTAACTCGAAGGATAGGTCAATCCTATCTGAAAGGTTAGATAACTTGTGTGAGTGACTCTTGAGTCAAAACTCCGCCAAGTACCTCGTATGCAATTTGCTTGCTTCTGCACATTCTATCATTCATTACTACTGATAGTTGGTAAATTCTCATTTTACATATTCATCATCTGTGCTTCATCTAGATAGTCTCTTATATAATTCAGTTTGTGAAATTTGATTCAGTGGTGTCTATCTCAATATTTTAATTCCGCATTGTAAGTGCTTAAATCTCAGAAGAATTTGGAGTAGATCTATTCACCCCCCCTCTAGATCTGCTAGTTTTCCAACTCAACAATTGGTATAAGAGCCTAACTCTCTTTAAAAGCTTAACATCCCAGAGAGATTTGGCAAAATGGAAACTAGAGGTCTAACTACTGAGGGGCATTCTATAAGTAAGCCTCCATTCTTTAATGGATCTGACTATGCATACTGGAAGAATCGTATACAGGTTTTCTTAAGAGCTAAAGATTATGAAATCTGGAAGGTTGTCAGCCGAGGTCCTTTCGAGCTTCCCGAAGATGAAGATGTATGGACTCAGGAGCAGATAAGAAAGTCAACACTGAATTGGAGTGCAATCAACGCCATTCAATGCACTCTACATCCCACTGAATTCTCTAAAGTGTCTTCCTGCACCACAGCAAAGGAGATGTGGGACAAACTTTAGGTAATCTATGAATGTACATCTCATGTAAGAGAAACGAAAGCCAACATGCTCGTTTCTGAATATGAAGCTTTTAAAATGAAACGAGATGAAATAATTTCTGAGATGTATGCTAGATTAATGTTACTCACTAACAGTTTGAAGAGTTTGGGTAAAGTTTACAGTGAGTATGAGCTTGTCAGAAAGATTCTTCACTCCTTGACACCGATCTGGCAGACTAAGGCCACTGTAGTGGAAGAATCAAGGAACCTAGCAACTACTAGTGTAGACGAGTTAATTGGATCCCTTATGACGTATGAGTTGAATCTCAAGAGAGCAGATGATTTTGAGAAGAAGAAGAAGCCACTGGCACTCAAGGTAAATTCCAGCAGTAGAGGATCTTCTAGCAAACAAAGTTCATCTAATTCTGAAGAATTATTTAGGTGAGTTTTCTATGTTGACCAGAAAGTTTAAGAAATTTCTGAAGAAAGAAGGTAAACAATTCAGACACAAATACTCATCTGGTAGAAGACAGTCTAAATTTAAATATGAAAATAATAAAAAGTCTGACAGCATAGTGTGTTATAATTGCAGGAGGTCAGGACACTTAAAAGTAGATTGTCCAGAGCTGTAAAAAGAAAATCAGCCCAAGTGGAAAAATAAGAAGGCAAAGGCTATGGTGAGCACTTGGAGCGACGATGAAGAGGATAGTGATAGCAGTTCTTCTGAAAGCAATGATGAAGACAAACTATGTCTGATGGCTAGAAGAGAAGAGGAAAAGAAAACATACGATGAGGTGAGTTCTCCTTTTGAAAATTTCACTCAAAGTGATTGGGAAGACGCATATGCTGAAATCTTAGATAAATATGATGATATGCGTAGGGAGAACATACATCTCAAAAAGAAGATTAATTCTCTTGTCAATGATATACTTCGTTAAATGATAGGATTGCATGCTTAGAAAAAAATTCTAATTTGCAAAATTCTCTTGCTGAAAAAGATGAATACCGAAGTGTTTTGAAAGAACTTAGATGTGAAAATGAAAATTTGCAAAATGTCATTGATGAATTGAAAATTAAAATGCAAATGTTTGAAGAAGAAACAAAGATAGCTAATGAGAAATATGAAGCTGTGAAATGTGTGAATGAAGAATTGAAGAAAACTGTCAACAATTTGAATCTAGAAATAAATGATAAACAAAAATCTCTTGAGACTGACACAAGGCACTGAGAATTTAAATGCTATTCTTGGAACAATAGTAAATTTTAGGAAAGGAGGATTATGATTTAATTTAACTAGCAAGAAAAGTTTTGAAGCCAAAACAATCTCATTTGTTGTTGAAAAAGAAAAAGGTAAATACAATCCCCTGATAAAAATGAATATTGAACAAAATAGAATAAGTGCTAAGGATAAGGGTAAAGGAAAAGTGAATGATGTCATAGAAAGTAGCACACATTTTACTGTACCCAAATCCAAGGTTCAGGGTCAGAATCCAGCTACTAGAACTCAAGTCCAAGGAGGTTTTAAGACCAAGGAAATCCAGCCTCAACAGAAAGGTCGAGGTATTAACCACACTGCACCAATGCACATTTCTTCTGGGTTTCAGTCATTTAAACGCAGAGGTCAAAGAAGGGGTACCTCAAATCAATATGTGCATCGAAGCAATTCTTGGATTGGATCAATGCAACCTAAGCCTTGGTCCTCTAGAAATCAGAATGTTTATGGTCATCACAGAAAAACTTAATTCAGGTTTTATGATGAATACATATATCCTAAAGCTTCTCAGACCAACAACTACTGGCACAAAAACACAAAAGTTTTCAAAACTAAGAAACCTGCTCAAAATTCAAACAATTTTCAGAATAAGCACAATGAGCAGAAAAATAAAGAATCCACAAAATCAACTAAGTCCACAAAACAAATATGGTTACCAAAATACCTGCTATCCTATTCGCATGAGTTAACTGTTACAATGGGGCCCAAACATTCTTGGGTTCCAAAATTTTCCACTTAATTGATTTTGCAGGTATGCCTAGCAGCCCACCACAACAGATGGTATCTTGATAGTGGATGCTCCAGGCACATGACCGGGGGCAAAGAAAAGTTTTGTATGCTTACTGAAAAGAATGTTGGTCATGTTACTTTTGGTGGAAATTCAAAGGACAGAATCATAGGATTAGGTAAGATAGGTAAATGTTCTTCCTGCTGCATTGATGATGTATTATTAGTAGAAGGACTTGCATATAATCTGCTTAGCATCAGTCAATTGTGTGATAAGGGGTATAAAGTTATTTTTGACTCACTTGTTTGCACTATTCTTGAACCTAATTCTGAAACTGTAAAGTTTACTGGAACAAGAGTCAATAACATGTATATGGTTGACTTGGATGATGAAGTTCACATGAACATGTGTCTGTCTGTAAATAAAGATGATCCGGCTTTTCTTTGGCATCGTAGGCTAGGACACGCTAGCTATATGATATTGCATAAGTTGAATAAATTTTGCATGGTAAAAGGATTACCTGAAATATCATTCAAAGAAAAGAATACAATTTGTGAAGCTTGCACTCAAGGAAAACACACTAGGAAATCTCTAAAATCTGGAACTGAAAACATGTCTTCTAAACCATTCGAACTAATTCACATGGATTTGTTTGGACCAACTAGATCAGTTAGTCTGACTGGTAGAGGATATGGTTTTGTCATTGTAGATGATTTTTCTAGGTTTACTTTGGTTTTCTTCATAACTCCCAAAAATGAAGCATTTGATAAATTTCAGGAATTTTTCTAAAAAATAAAATAGGATGGTAAGTTCTCTATATCTAATATCCTATCTGACCATGGTGGTGAGTTTGAAAACTCACAGTTTGATATTTTCTGCATGAAAAATAGAATAGCACATAGATTCTCTTCACCAATAACTCCAGAACAAAATGGAGTAGTTGAAAGAAAAAATCGAACCTTGGTAGAAATGGCTAGAACCATGCTGGTTGAGAGTGGATTACCTAGAAGGTTTTGGGCTGAAGCTGTGAATACTTCATGTTATATCATTAACAGGGCTTTGGTAAGACCTTCTTGTCAAAAGACTCCTTATGAATTGCTAAACGGTAAGAAACCCTCACTGTCTTATTTTAAGGTTTTTGGATCTAAATGTTTCATTCATGTTAACTCTAAGAGAGATCTTCATAAGTTTGAGGTAAAAAGTGAACCTGGAATTTTTCTAGGATATTCTGAAATATCAAGAGCTTATAGAGTTTACAATAAGAAATCTAAAATCGTTGAAGAGACACCTCATGTAATTTTCGATGAAACATCTAACAGAACTGAAAGTGATTTTTGCAGGAACAAGGATGAAGGAGAAATTTTAGAGAACAAAGGAGAATAAAAAGTAGAACAAGAGATTGAAGATTAAAATGAATAGCCAGAAGTTCAGGGGGAGGTAAATGGGATCTCAGGTAATCAACTTATCAATATTAGAAATCTTAGAGCTCACCCATTAGAAAATATCATTGGTAATATTAATGATCCCCCTAGAACCAGGTCTTACTTAAGAATTGAAAATGAGCTTAACTCCTTTGCTCCTGTTTCTCAAATAGAACCCAGGAATGTTAATGACGTCTTAAAAGACAATCATTGGATTAATGCCATGCATGAGGAACTTAATCAGTTTGAAATAAACATGGTATGGCACCTTGTTCCTAAACCATCACATGGCTCCATCAAAGGAACAAAGTGGGTTTTTAGGAATAAAATAGATGAGCAAGGAAAAATTGTTAGAAACAAAGCTAGGCTAGTTGCTCAAGGGTATAATTAGGAATTTGGGGTAGACTTTGAAGAGTCTTTTGCCCCTGTGGCCAGGCTTGAAGCAATAAGGATTCTTCTTGCATTTGCATATAGTTTAGGAATAAAAATTTAACAGATTGATGTAAAATCTACTTTCCTAAATGGCTTAATAAAAGAAGTTTTTGTCAAACAACCTCCTGGCTTTGAATGTGTAGATTTTCCTGATCATATGTACAAGTTGGATAAGGCCTTGTATGGATTGAAACAGGCTCCAAGGGCCTGGTATGACAGGCTGACATTATTCCTCACTAATAAGGGCTTCAAAAGAGGTGAGGTTGACCACACTTTGTTTAATAAACTAGATAACAAGGATATTCTTGTTGTTCAGATTTATGTAGATGACATTGTTTTTGGTTCAACTAAATCATCTATGTGTGAGAAATTCTCTAATCTAATGACTAACAAATTTGAAATGAGTTTGATGGGTGAATTGAAATTCTTCCTTGGACTGCAGATTTGTCAAACCTCTGAAGGAAGTTTCATCACACAAGGAAAGTACATCAAAGTTTTCCTGAAGAAATACCAGTTCTAGAATCTCAAGAAAATTGCTACACCAATGGGTACATAAACTAGTCTTGATGATGACCCAGAAGGTAAAATGGTTGATTCCAAAACATATCGAGGTATGATTGGATCCCTTCTATATTTAACTGCATCTAGACCTGATATCCAATTCTTAGTGTGTTTGTGCATAAGATTTCAAGCTAGTCCTAGGGAATCACATCTTAGTGCAGTCAAAAGGATTTTTAGATACCTGTCTGGCACCCTGGATTTAGGTCTTTGGTATCCTGCTAGGTATGAGTTAGATCTTTTAGCCTACACTGATGCAGACTATGCTGGGTGTAGGTTAGACAGGAAAAGCACTAGTGACATTGTCAATATCTAGGTGGTTGTCTAGTATCTTGGGCATCTAAGAAACATCACACTGTTGCTCTTTCTACAGCTGAGTCAGAGTATGTTGCTGCAAGAAATTGTGCAGCCCAAGTCTTATAGATTAAGCACCAACTTATTGACTATCACATTAAACTTGGTTGTGTTACTATTTTCTGTGATAACACTAGTGCCATATCTCTAACAAAAAATCCAGTTCATCATTCCCGAACTAAGCATATTGAAATAAAACACCACTTTCTTAGAGATGAAGTTAATAAAAAGGAAATTGAACTAAATTTCAATGAGTCTGAAAAATAGATTGTTGAAATCTTCACCAAGCCTCTCAATAATGAAAGATTTAAAATTTTGAGAAGAGAACTTGGTCTATGTAAATTCTCAGCTGAATAAATGTCTCCATTTGGTTAATCACTTGTTCTGTCAATAAATGTTGTATATGGAAATGTCATCATCTACATGTTTGTATGCCGCTCTTCACACTTTGACCCATAGATATATCAAATGGTAAGCTGGGAGAAAGACAGATTATGTCTGTCTGGAAACCCACATCATGTGTAGAGGTTCACCCTCCACCTGGTACCATAGGTCAATAGTGCATTCATCCAAATCTTGCATATTCTTTTTTTTGCATATAGTAAGGGGGAGCTTATGTCTAGTTTGTCTGTCCTCCAGCTTATACAATGAATGTTGTGTCTAGCAGTAATGCATATAGACAGGGGGAGTAATCAATCACATTATTTCATAACAGCTATTGTGTGCCTCATTTCATTGGAATCAACTCTGTCTGCTGAAATATAATAACAATATGGTCTTCAATTCATTGTTCTGAGCTACTAAAATACTAAAATCTTCACCTATAAGAATTCCTGATGTATCTTAAAATTCATTTTTGGTTTAAGTATAATGAATCCAAGAATCCAAAGTCTGAACTCAATGAAAAGGCTGCAATTCACATTTAATAGTCTTCAACCATAGCTGCCATGGTATGTTTTGTAAGGTCTATCTAAATCTGAAAGTTTAACATTCTGGAAAGTCTTGGTTGAAATCTTGAACTGTGTATTGTTTTTAAACATAAAATTTTTTTCTGCAAAACCAAAGGGAAGTTATGATGAATTAAAATTCATAAAGGCAGAGCAATGGCTAAATGCGCCGAGAAATTGGGTTCTTTATCAACCTATGTCATGAAGCTTCTTAGCTAACTCTGTTTAAAATTAAAAGGATAGCTTCACTGAGTAACTAGGGGTACTAGCGTCTGATAAACGTGTACCCTTATGCAAAAAGGTGAAAACTATACCTGAAACAGAATAGTAAATCCTACTAAGTATTTAGGGGTACCGGCGTCTGATAAATGTGTACCCTCATGAGAATCAGTATGGATTATACTTGACTGTTCTGAATTTAATGATCAAAAGAAAAGAAAATTCATGTTGTTACCCTATGGTAAATGAAGAACAGAAATGTCTACAATGTTTAATCTCAATACATGTTCTGAGAACATTCTAAGAACTTCATTGGAATTAAATGAGTAAGATGAAGTGAGATTGAACATAACATCACTATGTAGTCTGGTTTATTGCTATTAAATGATAATGCAACATTATTCAAAGAGTTTGAATACTAAATTCTACCTTCATCATTCTTAAACCAAATCTCTATCAGAGTTGCATTATGTGAAATCTTAAAGTCAGAAGAATTTACAGTTTCTATGCTAAGATAATGAAGGCTGAATCAGATTGTGCTTATATTCACACTTCCAGTCCTCTCCTATTGATCTTGCTCTACACCCTTCATCTCAACCATAATTGTTTATTTGCTGATGGCAAGGGGGGAGAGATCTTGATGGCATTAGAGATCTAGATGGCATTAGTTGCATTAGCTGGGGAGAAGATCATCACATCACTCACTTCTCACTGATTTTAGCTAGGGAGAGATTTTGCTTGTTTCTGTTTATGCATATCCATGTTTGTCCATGCATATCTGTCTTTCTTGCACTTAACAGCAAGATTTGTAATTTCTGACTCATCAAAGTAATAAGTGTTGCCATCAAAATATAGAAGTGTTGCCATCATCAAAAAGTGAGAGAATGTTATGTCTTCTCTGATTTTAATGTCTTATTTTAATAATGGCAATAGTAATTTGTTAATCTTTTAATGATGACAATAATATTTCTTTGATCTTGTTTGTCTCTGGCAACTTTGTTATCTTAAAGCTTTGATTATAGTTAGAATAATTTCTCTGTTGCATAAGGGTCATTGCATATTCAGACAGTTGCATTTTAAGGTCGAGGCATGTTATATATCAAGGCATATGCAGGTCGGTGCATGTTCATGCATATCGCAATGTGAAGGTTAGTGCATGTCTGCATATAAGCATATTAGGTCGGTGTATGTCTATAAGTCATGTACTAGAGGTCGGTGCACTTTTTCGCTAGCACAGAGTAAGGTCGATGCACATTCGCCTTGTTCACTCTGAGGTCGGTGCACATTGTGTTAGATAGCAACTGAGGTCGGTGCATATATTGCATCTTGCATTCTGAGGTCGGTGCACATCATGTTAGATAGCAACTGAGGTCGGTGCATATATTGCATCTTGCATTCTGAGGTCGGTGCACATTGCGTTAGATAGCAACTAAGGTCGGTGCACATATTGCATCTTGCATTCTGAGGTCGGTGTACATTGTGTTAAATAGAAACTAAGGTCGATGCACGTTTGAACTAAAGAAGTGATTCTTCTTTTTAAATGCCTATTTTCTTTATGCACATCATCATACTTATCTAAGATCTCTGCATAAGTATTTTTCTAATCATGATGAGTATAGTTTTTGAATGGATTAGTTACCTCTTCATCACTTTCTCTTTCATCATTTCTGGCCATTAAGCAGAGTCTGTCTTCCTTATCACTGCCTGATGTGCTGCTGAGACTGCCTTCATCCTCATTGCTCCAGGTACTGACCATTGTCTTTCCTTTCTTGTTCTTTGACCTAGATTTCTCCTTCTGCAGCTCGAGGCAGTCTGCCTTCAGGTGACCAACTTTCCTGCAATTATAGAAAACGTTAGAGTCAATTTTCTTAACATTTTCATATTTATAGTTCGACTGTCTCTTTCCAGAATAATATTTTCTTCTAAGCCCTTTTCCTTCTTTTCTCAGAAATTTTTTTAAACTTCCTAGTTAGCATGGCAAATTCATCTAGATCTACCTCTGAACTAGAGCAGCTATATTCACTAGAAGATCCTTTGCTACTAGAAGCTACTTTCAGATCGAGAGGTTTTCTCTTCTTTTCAGACTCATCAACCATCTTAAGGTTCAACTCATAAGTCATGAGAGAACCAACAAGTTCATCTACAGTGGTCGTGGCAAGATTTCTAGACTCCTCCATAATAGTGGCCTTAGTGTGCCAGATGGGAGTCAAGGACCTAAGAATTTTTTTGACCAACTCATATTCACTGTAAGTCTTACCAAGGCTTCTTAAACTATTGGTGATGACCATCAGCCTGGCATACATCTCAGTGATGACTCATCTGGTTTCATCTTGAATGCTTCGTACTCTGAGACTAGCATGTTTGCCTTAGTCTCTCTCACCTGAGATGTACCCTCATATATGACCTCAAGCTTATCCCACATTTCCTTAGCTGTAGAACATGAAGAAATTCTAGAAAACTCTATGGGATGAAGAGCACGTTGAATTGCATTGATAGCACTCCAATTCAATGTAGATTTGCGAATCTGCTTTGTGGTCCATACTTCGTCATCATCAGGGAGCTTGAACGGTCCCTTGCTCACAACTTTCCAAATCTCATAATATTTCACACGAAGGAAGACCTGCATGCGATTTTTCCAATATGCATAATCATTACCGTTAAAGAAAGGGGGCTTGCTTGTTGAGTGGCCTTCTACAGTCAGACCTTTGGCATCCATCGTAGCTAATCTCTTAGGCATATTAACCCCTTACAAAGAGTTAGGCTCTGATACCACGTGTTGGAATGGATGAACAATAATATCTAGAGGGGGAGGGTGAATAGATCTACCCTAAAATTCGCAGAAGTAAGTTGTTAAAATGTGGAATTAAAAGATTTAGCCAATCACTATCAATTCAGACAACAGAGATCAACAATCAAAAGATCTAGCTCGTTATAGACTAACAGCAGAGAGATTGAAGGAGAATTATGGCAGAAATTAAATTGTTGTTAGATAGAAGGCAAATTGTTTGTAGAAGAGATACAAGGCAGAGGTGTGACTCAAGGAGTCTACTCACGCAAGAATGACTACCCTTCAGATAAGTTTAACTCATCCTTCCAGTAGCATCTTTTTATATACCTCTTCACAGTTCAACATTTATGAGCAATATCTAGAGAATTATATCTAACAGAATTAAAAGAGATATTCAGCGAGGAAGATGCACAAAGCTAATAGCCAGCAATAGCAATCACACAAGAGGCACAAGAAATTTTAGGTGGTTTGATCTCGAACTAGAGATCTACGTCCACCCCTTACTCAACTGAGTAAGGATTACTTCTGACTCACAGCTTGAATCCGCTGATCCACAACTTTGGGGATTCAATCCCTACAAACTGTTGATCCACAGCTTTGGGGAATAGATCCCAGACCGCTGAGCCTCACAACTTGCTCTGCTGAGCTTCACAGCTTGCTTCCAAGGAATACTTCCTTGTTGCTGATACACAACTTAAGAAAATGTTGTAAAATATAAAACAACTAGAACAAAATCAAAGAAGAACTCAAAACAAATCTGTAGCTCACTTTGAGTAGAACGACTCTAGATTTGATCCATAGGTCGAGGCAGACTAAACTCCTCTCACAGCTCTCTTGGACACTCACTGCTTTCTAAAAATTTCTCCAATCTCCGATTCCCTATTTTCACTCCTTCTCGTCACTCCTTTTCTTCACTGCTATTGACTCTTCTCTCTTTTGAACTCTTGGGACTCTCTGATCTTCTCTTTCTTCGATACACTTCTCTTGCTCTCACAGACTGCTTCTAATCTCTCTCTATGTGTATCTATGTATCTTTTCATTTAAGAGACCAGGCTTCTATTTATAGCTTGGCGAGAGTTGGGCGTGTGGGAAAAGTGTTCCCGCTCGAGGAATTTCAAAAAGGATGCGCTGCTGGGAGTCCACGTGTTAAATGCTCATAAAAAGCTGTCCACGCGGCTGAATCTTCAGTCGAGATTCCTCCTTGGATCACGTGCCTCTTTATTTAAGCCTCGAGTCACGTGATTGTATCTTGCACTTAAGGTGTTTGATCTCATGGCTTTTGATGACTTAAGACTCTTCACACTTAAACCCCTGTCAAATAGAATATAAGGCATTTCGTCAAACACTTCATCAGGATGGGTGAATAGTCAATGTGCATTGACCTTTTAAAAACACGAGTCATAGTACACCAATGAATTTCAGACAAGTATAAAATATGCACAGACTTGAGAAAATGTAATATGCATAGGGTGCACTGACCTTAGGAATGAGAACACAACTAACACCGGCCTTATACATGACATAGACACACTAGCTTCGACCTTAAAGAACATGTAATGAGCATGTGCTCTGACCTTGAAGTGTACATGCATGAATGTGCATAGACTTAGCTGCAGACAGAAACAGATGTGCATCAACATTCCACTGATATGCTCAGACCTTGCGTATGCATGTGTTCCGACTAGAGAAGGTGCTCTGACCTTATACTTGTGAGCGTGCGCGTGTGCACTGACTCGATATGCATGTGCTCCAACTTGGAATACATGTGCTCAGACTTGATAGTGCAATAGGAAAAACATGCACAGACCTTATAGCTATTGTTAACACATGTGCACTGACCTTATACATGCACAAGGCAAATGTGCATCGACATTCATGTAATGAAATTGACATGTGCACTGACCTTATAGTGCTATATGCAAAACATGCACAAACCTTATAATGTCATATGCAAATATGCACAGACCTTGTACAATGTGCACCGACCTTGACATGTAAAATATATACATGTGCACCAACCTTGATATGTAAACTATATGTATGTGCACCGACCTTGATATGCAAACTATATGCATGTGCACCGACCTTGACTTGTGCTAGCAGGAGGTGCACCGACCTTGATATGCATAAAAACACATCTTGCTGCATGGTACTACAAAATGACGACAGTGATATCAAAATGAAAATTAATGATCAAAAACGCAGTTGTCAACCTCTAAATCACAGACACAAAGCATTGTTACTAATATCAAAATTTAAGATAGAATTTATTGTTGCCAACATCAAAACATGAAGCAAAAATCATTGTTGCCAACATCAAAACACATTCAATTCAGGAGATTAAAAATTAGAGAGGACACAATATTTTCCTCCACAAACTCCCCTCAACAATCTCCCCCTTTTTGATGATGGCAACATTATGTTGTGAAATTTTGATGGTAACACCAACTTTCTTAAGATTCAGAGGAAACAATGCACAACTTAGAATATGCAAATAGTGAAAATAATGCAATTAATGCAGCAGATGATTTCTCTAATAACTCTTCAGACAACCATATCTGAATCAAATGTAAAGATCATCAAAATAGAACTGCTCTCCCCCTTTGCCATTAGCAAAAAGAATGATCAGGAGGTTGAAAGTGTAGAAAGTGGTGGAGAGTATGGATGAGGTGAAAGTATAGAGAAAATCTGATTGACAAACTGAGTTATCTTTCATTAACAAAGCATACTTAGCTCAAAGTCTTATGGTATAAGATCTCATATAATGCAGCCTTGAAAATATGATGGGTTAAAAATGATATAAGTTAGAGAGTAAGCATTGCATTCTTTGAAAAGAAAAATTGTTGAATGAACTCTTTTAATAGCAATAAACCAGACTGACATATAACATATCAGATGTGGCCTTACTTCATCTTATACATCTAAATGTCAAGAAACTTCATAGGAGTGACCGGAGCATGTATTGAGATGAAACAAATTTCGTAGTTCTGAAATTATTAATAAGGTTACAGTAAAGTTTTTCTGTTGATTTGCTCACTAATTTCAGAACAGTCAAGTATAATCCATACCTTTTTACATAATGGTATACGTTTATCAGACGCCAATACCCTTAGTTACTCAGTAGGATTTACTATTCTATCTCAGGTATAGTTTACACCTTTGTGCATAAGGGTACATGTTTATTAGACGCCAGTACCCCTAGTTACTCAATAAAACTATCCTTTTAATTTTTTAAACAGAGTTAGCAAAGAAGCTTCATGACATAGGTTCACATAATCTTTGATAGAGAACCCAGTTTCTCAGTGCATTTGGCCATTACTCTGCCTCCAGCATATTTGATTGTTCATTTTGACATAGCTGCCCATTTGATTTTCAAAAAGAGTTGTTTAAAAACAATACACTCTTCAGGGTTTCTCAACCAAGATATCCTGAAGTTAGATTCTTTCAGATTATGAAAGGTTCCATTAGACATGACATGATCATAATGGTTGAGAGCTATTAAAAAGTAATCAACAATTCCTTTCATTGAGTTTGGTATATAATCTCTAAATTTTATTAGATTTAATCCATCAGTTCATTCATGGAACACTATTGCTTCTTATAAGAGAAGTCTTCTGATTTTAGCTAGTTTAATGAACTGACTGTAAGTTTGTCATTTATTCAGATTCCAAAAGATTGCAAGAATTTTCAAGAAGGCAATGCCAAGAATTAGAAGAGAATTCAGATTGAAAAATTGGAGATAGTCAGAATTGATAGAATGAAGACATAAAGGGATTAACTTTAGTAAGAACTCCAAAATGATGGTCATTGAATATTTATTGGAAAACAAACTCCCCCTATCAAGATATATGAAATATGAGAATGCACAAACTCCCCCTGACTATATGCATGAGATTTCAGACATGTATGACTGAGAGAAAAGTTTGAGTTTAACATGAAGAATTTAGATATATGCACTATTGACCCATGGTACAAGGTGGAGTACAGAAGTCCAAGGGACCACCATCACGCATGATGTGGGTTTCCAGACAGACATAATCTGTCCTTCTCCCAACATACCATTTGATATACCTATGGGTCAGACTAAGAAATGCAGCACTAAGATATGTAATAACTGTCAACACACATGCAACTTTTATTGTCATTCAGAAAATATAGGATACCAAGTACAAATCTGAACAAACATTCATGCTGAGAATTTACAAATACCAAGTTCTCTCCTTAAAAATTTGAATCTTTCATTCCCAAGAGGCTTGGTAAAAATGTCAGCAATTTATTTTTCAGATTCTATGAATTCTAATTCAATCTCCTTTTTGTTTACTTCGTCTCTTAGAAAATGGTGCTTAATCTCAATGTGCTTAGTCCTTGAATGGTGAACTGGATTTTTAGTAAGGGAAATAGCACTGGTGATATCACAAAGAATTGTAATACATCCAAGGTTAATGTGATAGTCAATAAGCTGGTGCTTAATCCAGAGGACTTGGGCTGCACAGTTTTCTGCTACCACATACTCTGCCTCAGCAGTGGATAAGGCAACAATATGCTATTTTTTAGATGCCCAAGATACTAGACAACCACTTAAATATTGATAATATCCACTAGTTCTTTTCATATCTATCCTACACCCTGCATAATCTGCATCAGTGTAAGCTATGCGGTCTAACTCACACCTAGCAGGATACCATAAACCTAAGTCCAGGGTGCCAGACAGATACCTAAAGATCCTTTTCACAGCTGTCATATGTGATTCCTTAGGACTACTTTGAAAATGTGCACATAAACACACTGAAAATTGAATATCAGGGCGAGATGTAGTAAGATATAATAAGGATCCGATCATACCTCTGTAGAGTTTGGTGTCTACCAATTTACCTTCAGGGTCAGCATCAAGGCTAGTTGATGTACCCATTGGTGCAGTGATAGCTTTGAGATTTTCCAGCTTGAATTTCTTCAGTAGATCCTTGATATACTTCTCTTGAGTTATGAATGTCCCTTCTTTAGTCTAACAGACCTGCAATCCAAGAAAAAAAAATTAATTCTCCCATTGAACTCATTTCAAATTCATTAGTCATTAATTCAGAAAACTCCTTACATATAGATTGCTTAGTTGACCCGAACACTATATCATCTACATATATCTGAACAACCAGAATATCTTTATTACATACCTTTGTGAATAATGTCTGGTCAGCATTACCTCTGAAGAATCCTTTGTCTGTGAGAAATTTACTTAATCTGTCATACCAAGCTCGGGGAGCTTGCTTCAACCCATAGAGTGCCTTATCAAGCTTATAAACATGGTTAGGAAAATCGAAACACTCAAAACCAGGAGGTTGTTTTACAAAAATATCCTCTTTTATTTCACCATTTAAAAATGCAGATTTAACATCCATATGCTGGAGAGTTATTCCTAGACTGCATGCAATTGCCAAAAGAATCCTAATGGCTTCTTGCCTAGCTACAGGGGCAAAAGATTCTTCAAAATCAATACCAAACTCTTGATTGTACCCCTGAGCTACAAGCCTACCCTTATTTCTAACTATATTGCCTTGCTCATCAGTTTTGTTTCGAAAGACCCATTTAGTACCTATAACATTGCCATGAGTGGGTTTAGGAACTAAGTGCCAGACCTTGTTCCTATCAAATTGACTAAGTTCATCATGCATGGCATTTATCCAATGTTCATCCTGTAGGGCACTTTCTATATTCTTTGGTTCTATCTGTGAAACTAAGGCAAATGAGTTCAATTCATTTTTAATTCTGTGATGTGATCTAGTTCTAGGAGGTTCATTCAAATTACCAATTATGCTTTCTAAAGGATGATCTCCAAGAATTCTAACATTGGTAACCTGATTACCTGAGTGTTCATTTACCTCCCCCTGAGCATCAGATCTTTCTGCTTCAGCTTCTTCTACAAATTCTTCATTTTGTTCATCTTTAGTCTTTAGGACATCTCCATCATTTTTGTCCCTACATAAGCCAGTTTCAGTTTTAATTTCAGATTCATCAAAAATAATATGTGGAGATTCCTCAATAACTTGAGAATTGAGATTGTAAATCTTAAAAGCTCTGGACTGTTCAGAATAACCTAGAAAAATTCCAGGTTCACTTTTAGGTTCAAATTTATCAAGGTCTCGCTTAGAATTGACATGAATAAAGCATTTACAACTAAAAACCTTGAAATGTGCTAGAGAATGCTTTTTACCTTTAAGAATCTCATAGGAGTCATTTGTGTAGAGGGCCTTACTAGGGCTCTATTAATGATGTAACATGCAGTATTAATAGCCCAAAACTTCATTGGCAAGTTCCCTTCTACCAACATAGTCCGAGCCATCTCTACCAGAGTTCGGTTTCTCATTTCCACCACTCCTTTGTACTCTGGAGTCCTTGGTGAGGAGAACCTGTGATTAATGCTATTTTCCCTGCAAAAATTTTCAAATTGTGAGTTTACAAACTCACCTCCATGGTCAAACAAGATACTAGAAATGGACTGTTCACATGTCTGTTTTATTTTATGAAAAAGCTCATTAAATTCCTCAAGTGCATCATTTTTGTGAGACAAAAAAGATAACCAAGTAAATCTAGAAAAGTCATCAACTAACACAAAACCATATCTTTTTCCAGATAAGCTAGCTAATCTAGTGGGTCTAAATAAATCCATGTGAATCAACTCATAAGGTCTAGAAGATAGGCTTTCAGTTCTGGACTTAAATGACTTTCTGCTTTGCTTACATTGGGTGCATGCTTCACAAATTTTATTATCATTTTTGAATGAAATTTTAGGAAGTCCTTTCACTATGCTATGTGTTGACATGTTTTTCCTTCTCTCTTCTAATAAGTCAATGTGGAAGTAAGTGAATTGAAGTAAGAAGTGTATGAAGGAGTGATCGCGATCGCCACCAAGGTTTCAAAATGTAAAAGAGTTACACCCGTACCTTGGAAAAGGGAGACACTCGCCTCACAACAGCACTGCAAGAATACACGGTCCTGGAAGAACCGCCCTGTGAACCGAACGGCCGCTCTGTAGATCGCTCACCAGTGCTAAGAAGAACGTGGGAGGAAGAATAGCTCGGCGACAACACGGTTCGGAGTCAGCCGCGGGAAGGAGTAGAACGGATCTAATATGACTGCTCAATCCTTCGAACGGATGGAATAAGGCCGTGCAGTACCACCAAGCTTCAAGTCGTGAGATCCGAAACTCCACCCCTTTCGGCCGGCCAGAGAGGATGGGCCTCGTGCTGTGATGATTGCTGACCTGCAAAATAATGTGGAGAACACAAGAAATAAACCTGAATCAGTCCTGCGAAGTGTAGTAACTATGAAAGAGAAAAATAAGCTATCATACAAATGCAGAATGGGGGATACCTGGGAGGTTTTTAAACCCCTAGGGGCGTGAAAATAATAGGAGGGAGTGTGAATGATAGTGCAATGAGAAAAAACGTGGGTGAAATGTGAAAGGACAATCATGCAATGAAGAAGCTAATGATTGAGATAATTAAACTAAGACTCAAACGACACGGCTACTCCCTTGATCGGAGGCTCAATGGATGTGGAGAGCCTCCCTCCCTGGCTGTAGGTCTCTCTCAAGTTCGGCAGGGCTTTGCCGTCGACCTTAAAATCTTCCCCCCTTTAAATCTTGGCCTTATGGTCTATTTATAGAGCCTCTAAACCTAGCCCCGAAATTAGGATTTCCAGTGAAAATCAGCTCGAGATATTAACATAAAAATCATAGATAAATGAACTATCTTCCACAGTATCAAATGGTATCTCATTTGGTTGAGAAACCTCAGAGAAAATGGTAGGGAAAGTTAGGGGTTTTAGCCACGGATGGGAGAGAGAAAATCCATTAAAACCTCAGGAATCGAGCCATTGAGCGGTCGCGCGATAGGCCGCCCAGCCTATTGCACGGCCTATTCCTAGACCGTTCCAAGTCTGTCGGTGATAAATCGAGACAAGTTAGATAAATAGATAATTATTTGAAAACTAACGAGCTTGGGGACTCTGAGAACTGGACGGCCATATGCACTCCGTTCCATTAGTTTGGATGGCTATACAAGGACCGTTTAAAAGCTTGTTGGTGAAAATTCAGAAAATCACCTTAATATCCAATAAATAGATGAACGGTCCAATGACAACAGCTCATTAACAGAACGGCCGGTCGATAGACCGTGCAAAGCCTAGACGCTTGAAAATTGATAAAATGTGATAAATCAAGCAAATCAAGGCCCATTAAGCCCTAAATCAAAGTAGACCAAGCTAGGGAGGGAGGTATCCATAAAATAGGCCCAAAGCCATGCCCGGAAATAGCCTAATGAGTAATGGACAACTCGAGGCATCAATAAATAGTGGTAAAAGGAACGACTCAACACATCTGCAAAAAATGGGTGTCAACAGATGCCCCTCCTTAATGTCCTCTTTGCAGGGAAGCAGGCGGAGGTGAAGCGGAAGCGAAATGGAACATGGAGATGAAGCGAAAATGGAGCGGAGTGGACTGAAAAAGTGGGCGTTAAGGTAAAAGACACCCGTTTTGCCAACGAGTGACAAGAATCTTCTAGAAAACTCTAAATCATCCACAAGGAATAGTCAGACTAAAAGCGACACCAATATGGAGGAACTAAGTAAATAAAAGGAAACACACGATCATCCTCATAACAATCCCTCGGACCAATGAGGAGACCAAAATAAGTAGCAAAAGGTAAAGAAACAGACTAAAACTCTAGACGGGGTCCTCTTAATCAACCAAACCGAGTGAACCGACCAGAGAGAACCTTCCAACCCAGAGTGGAATTGTTGCTCTTACTCAAACACTGAACGCACATCCATTCATCACTAGTGGGACATTAGCAAGCAAACCATGGGTCATGAATACTCAAAAGATGCGTATGATGCATGCTGGGCTAAAATAAAAGGAAATCGTTAAAATGAATGCAGAAAAAGATAAAATACAAAATACTTGAGAATAGTAATGCTAGACTAGGAGAATCAAGGTCAAGACACTATTTACAACCACGGCGTGTGAGGTAGAACCATCGTTCCCCAATTTTTTCGAACCTAACGGCCTATCCGATGATTAAACACATGAACCTGGATCATCATTACTTTTGTTAAAGGGGAGCATCAGATCCTGGAACGCGTGAGCAACCAACTGGTTCCCGAGATAATATAGCTTAGTACCATATAGTAATGCAATAAGGGATATAGGGTTCAGAATACTTACCTGACGGAGACAAAAGGCAAGTAGGGTGATGCTGCGATAAGAAATTATGAGCAAGATTTGCAAAATATATCATAAAACAATCAAATTCATCAATCAACTGATGTGTCCCCTGTGGTTCTAGAGTTTTGATGATGACAGATATTATGTCTCATTATGTTTACATCCTTGAAGATATAATCCTGTTGCATTATGAGAAACTGTCAGAACAGGTTTAAGGATGACTCACAGGTCATAAAGTTAACCCAAGTCAAAGTCAAATCATGACAGGTAAGGTTAATGCTCAGATCAGGTAATAGGTAATGCTCTGTTAGTTCTCCTGCATACATTCAGTTCATATCTGCTATATGCATTCACTTCATCGGTCCATGTTCATTGTGCCTGAAAGTCTGTACATTCTCCGGTGTTTCATTGCATCAGTCATACAGTCTGCACTCTTCATTCATGCCATAGTCTATACATTGCCTTGCCTCTCCATGCATATGCAAGTCTATACATCAGTCAGCATAGTCTAGACAGAAGTGGGTCGACCCCCCAGATTCACAAGTCTGTACATTGCCCTCATGCATACACAAGCATCATGTTTGCATTTAAGTCTGTACAGCACACACACACCCAAGTCTACACATCATTGTTGTATGCATGCTTAGTCCATACACTTGTTGACAGCAAGTATATACATTGTCACCTGCATGCATTACTTCAAGTCTATATAGCCTGCCTTCATGGTATTGCAAGTCTATACATTGTGCGTGGTTCAAAACAAGTCTGCACAGTGTCTGTCGCATGTCACTCATTCAGACTCTATACATCAGTCAGCATGCCTGTTGCATTGTTCATCAAGTCTAGACATTGTGCATTCCTTCATATCAAGTCTAGACATTGCATGCCACAAGTCTGCACATCCTGTTTGCACTAAGTCTGTACACTATCTATGCTTTCACGTGTCTGGTTGCATGAGTCGTTGAAGTCTGTACATCGCTTGGCGCTCACCAAGTCTGTACATCGCCCAGTCGTGTGAACATTGCACTGCAAGTCTATACATCGGCCTGGGGCTTGCCAAGTCTGTACATCGCATTTGACGAAGGCATTGGAAGTCTATACATTAATTCACTGTTCATGCATTCATCGAACAGGTCTAAACATTCATGGCATATGTTCAACGTTTGTTCTGCAAGTCTATACATTGATTCACTATTCATGCCTTCACTCAAAGTGTGTACAGCCATTCCTTGAGATCAAGTCCATACATTACATTGTAGCTTGCTTAGGTGAAGTCTGTACATCCACCACTGAACCTTCCAAGTCTATACACTGTCCTGTTGCTTTCAAGCCATTCATCAAGTCTATACATTCTCAGTCTTTACCTACGTTCAGAACCCCAAGTCTATACATTGGTAAAGTCTGCACATTGTGCTTTGAAGCTGCATCAAGTCTAGACATTGTCCTATAGCTAGCACGAAGCCAAGTCTATACATTGTCTCGTTCACATGCTTCAAACTCTATACATCGTGGGCTTCGAGTCATCAAAATCTATACATTGGCAGCTGAACTGCACAAGTCTATACATTGCCTTTGGGCATCAAAGTCTGTACATCGCCTTCAAGCTTTCTAAAGTCTTTACATCGCTTGTGTCATCAAGTCTATACACTCATGAGTGTGTCATCAAGTCTATACACTCGTGAGTGTTTCATCAAGTCTATACACTTGCTTGTGTCATCAAGTCTATACACTCGTGAGTGTTTCATCAAGTCTATACACTCGCTTGTTTCATCAAGTCTATACACTCGCTTGTGTCATCAAGCCTATACACTCGTGAGTGTTTCATCAAGTTTATACACTCGCTTGGTTCATCAAGTCTATACACTCGCTCGTCTCTCCAAGTCTATACATCGGCGCACTGTTCATGCATCAGTTCTCCAAGTCTATACATCGGTGCACTGTTCATGCATCAGTTCTCCAAGTCTATACATCGGTGCACTATTCATGCATCGGTTAAGTCTATACACTGGCTATGGCTTTTTCATGCATCTTACCCACGCAAGTCTGTACATTGAGGTCGCTTGAAGGGCTTCAAGTCTACACACTCTCACATTGTACACACTTGCTTAACTGCTGCTTCTAAAGTCTACACATTCGATTGCTTCATGCTTTACACAGAAGTCTACACATTCCACTCTGTTATGTTAATGCATCATTCTGCAAGTCTGTACACTGAGATCGCTTGAAGGGCTTCAAGTCTACACACTCTCACATTGTACACACTTGCTTAACTGCTGCTTCTAAATTCTACACATTCGATTGCTTCATGCTTTACACAGAAGTCTACACATTCCACTCTGTTATGTTAATGCATCATTCTACAAGTCTGTACAATGAGGTCGCTTGAAGGGCTTCAAGTCTACACACTCTCACATTGTACACACTTGCTGAATTGCTGCTTCTAAAGTCTATACACGCTTTGTTAAAAGCCTTAACCAAGTCTATACATCCATCTGATACTCTCTTATGACTGTGTCACAGGTATACACTTCGAGAAGAAAGATGGCTGGGCACGTGATCCGAGGTTGGCACCTGGCACGTGGTTCGAGGACAAGAGGGCACAAGCCCTACACACGCCCTAGCTGTGGCTGGTATAAATATAGAGCTTCTTCCACATGAATAAGACTGATCAAGATCAAGGAAGAGTGATCGAAGTAGAGGCAGAGAGCAGAAAAAGGCAGAAGAAGAAAAAAGAGAGAGCAGCAGCAGAGAGGCTGAAAGCAGAAGAAGAAAAAGAAAAAGAGATTGAGATCGAGAGTGAAGAAGAAGAAGAATAGTGTGAGCCTCATATTGAGAAGAAGAAGAGAGAGAGAGAGAGTTCGTGGAGAAGAAGAAAGAAGCCTTCATTGAAGATTCATCTGTCTGGCTTTGGATCAAATCCAAACCAGTTTTGCTCCTGCGAGAGCTACTTTGTGTGTCTCATTTCCAGCTTTACGTTGCTGTGTTTTTCCTTGTGTTTATTTTTATTTTGTTCCTTCCATCTATTCACCTTGTTCTTTCGATTCCCTTGTTTGGGATCGGGGTTCCTCCTGTGGAATCAGGAGAAGGGGGACATTGGGTCTCTGGTTCCAAGTGGCTGGGAGTCACTTGTGGGTTTCCCTCCGAGTTGGAGGAAGGGAGATTCGTCTCCGGTTCTGGTCTTGTGGGTTGCAAGTCCAGGTGTTCCCTCCTGGTCTGGAGGAAGAGAG
Organism: Amorphophallus konjac; assembly: GCA_022559845.1. Classification (NCBI taxonomy): domain Eukaryota; kingdom Viridiplantae; phylum Streptophyta; class Magnoliopsida; order Alismatales; family Araceae; genus Amorphophallus; species Amorphophallus konjac. The sequence goes on from CM040122.1 coordinate 62,537,895, forward strand.
ACTTCGGTCTCTAGTTTGCTAGTGACTGAGTGTCACTAGTGGTTCCCTCTGGTTGGGAGGAAGAGGGGAGGTTGTTCCCCTGGTCAAGTTGTTTGGCAGCACTTGTTGCAGACTGAATTTGCGGTTCTAGCTTTGGCTAGTGGAAGCCTCACTCCGGTTTGGAGTGAGGGGTGGACGTAGGTCTGTGGACCGAACCACCTAAAAAACCCTGCTGTTCTGTGGTTTGTTTATGGTGTGCTCTTCCATATCTTCTACCTCTTTCACAGGTTGTATGAACACTCTTGTTTCTATCTGCAGTGACTTTGAGCATTACATATTTCGCTAAGTGTGTTTGGTTTCCACTGTTCTGTCTTCGACATTAGTCTTCATCAGGTTCCACTAGTATAGTTAGCAGTTCATCTGGTCGATCAAATGTTTAATTGAGCTCTATAGTTCTTATTCCGCAATTGTATCTAGCAGCAGTCTTATTGTTTTTAACTTGGGCAATATTTTTGGAAAGGGATACATTCACCCCCCCTCTGTATCCATCGCACCGTCCCAACAATTGGTATCAGAGCAGGTTGTCTGCATAGAAGGTCCATCGACCTGTAGATTCGATCCTGCTGTCTTGGTGCTTTCTAGCTCTTGGTGTTTCATTATTCCTGTTGCATTTATCTGATCAGTTTTCATGGGTGATCCACCTATTTTCAACGGTTCTAATTTTAATATGTGGTTTGTCAGTCTGCGTGAATATGTTAAATTAGTTAATCCTGATCTGTGGAAGTTAATTTCACACGGTCCTCACAGATTACCAAAGAAAATGTCCAAATGGACTGACAGTCACAGATCAAGGCATGAAGAGAATCAAAGAGCTCTGAATCTAATGAAAGCAGCTACTGACAGGGCCTTACACTCTTGCTTCCATGACTATAGGTCTGCTAAGGACATTCTGGATGTGTTGAAGTGAGCTCACAGGATAAATGAGGACAGTTGCATGATGACTAACAGAAGTAATCAAAGTGGCAGCCAAAATGAAGAAGAGGATGATGATGAGGTAAACATCTTCAAGAATTTTTCTTTAGATGATTGGCAGGGTGCATATGGTGAGTTACTTGAGTCACATGAGATGCTAAGAAAATAATATAAAAAATTAAAAAGAAAATTGATCTGAATAGCTCAGAGTCCTCATGTGAAAATTGCTTAAAACAGAAACAGTCCTATGATGCATGCTTGTCTGAAGTCCAAGTGCTTAAGAAACAAATTGGCTTAGTTAAAGAAGAAAATCAAGAACTTGCATGTGAAATTTCTGAACTAAAAGGAAAACTTAGCTCGATTGAGGATGATCAAGTTCATGTTAATAATTTAGTTCAGAATGAAAAACTGTTGAAAGAATTTGATTATGTTAGCGCTGAATTGGATGTTCTAAAATCTGAAAATGAATGTCTTAGGAAACAATGTGAAAAACTCCAGGTTCAAACAATATCTTTTGGTAAATCTGCATGCAATGCGTGTCCATTTCTCAAGGAAATAAATGAAAATCTTCACTCAAATTTAGAATGGCAGAAGGAGTTTATTGTTTCCCTAAAGGAAGAAAACAAAGATCTGTTAAACAAGATTCTGGAGCTTGAACAGATAGAGGAAGAGCTGAATGATAAAATGAGCTCAATGAAAATTGATAAAGGCTATGTTGAAGAAATTGAAAATCTGAAATCAAAAAATGACAAACTAACCAAAGAGGTTGAAGGATTGAAGCAGTTTAACACTGCTATGTCAGAGAAACTTCTTCTCTTAGAAAATGGAAAATCTGTTTACATTGAAGAATCTGAAAAATTGAGAAATCTGGAACAAGAAATTGAGGAATGTAAAATTGCAAACATGGTGCTAAGCGAATGTGTAAATTGCAATGAACAAGAGATTGCCAGTTATGAAATACACATCGTTTCTTTGGAAAATGAAATTAAAGATTTGAATAATTCCTTGTCAAATTTTGTGGACGGAAAAGATAATCTGGACAAGATTCTTGGAACTAAGGTTAATTTTCAGAAGGAAGGGTTGGGCTATAACCCCTCAAACAAGAAGAGTTTTCAAAACAAAGTTCAAACTTCCTTTGTGTCCAGCTCAACTTCTCACAGCCCTCAGAACCTTCCTGGTTATCAGTCATCTGCTCAAAAGGAAACAATAGAAAAAAAGAAAGAAAAGAATCAACATGTTTCTCTTCCCACTCTGCATGATTCACCCACACACTCACATGCATCTAAAAAGAAAATGATTTGTCATTACTGTCACAAGTTTGGCCATCTGATGCATGAGTGTAGATTAATGGAACTAGATGATTTGAATGCCAGGAAATCTCATGATAAAAATTCTTCATCTCAGAAAAAGAAAATAGAATGTTCTCACTATGGCAAATTAGGACACACGATTGCACAATGCTGGTTTGCAAGTGGTAAGAAAATATCTCATTCATATCATGCTAAATTCCCTGCAAGCCAGCATGGTTTTAATAAGAACAAATTTGTTCCTATAAACCAGCACATCACTTGCTATAACTATAACAAATTTGGTCACAAGGCCACCGAATGCTGGTCAGGTTCTTTCAGAAGAAATCCAATTAGTTGCTCTCAATGTGAAAAGCATGGCCATACAGTCAAGGACTGTTGGCATCTTCAAGATAGGCGAGCAAATTTCAAATATGCTAGACATCCTTCTAAGGAAAACATGTTTGGTAAGATTAACAGGAACAACTTCCATAATAAAAATAGAAACCAGTATGCACTTGCACAAAAATTCCATGCTAATAATTGTGTGCATAACAATAAATCAAAGCATGTTGCTTCCTGTTATTATTGTGGACAGTTTGGGCACTCTATGAGTGACTGTCGTTTAATGAAATCTGATGACTTACATGCCCAAAGATTATGGAAAGCACCTATCAGAGGTGTTACTAATAATGTAGGACCCAAGAAGTCTTGGGTACCTAGAAACACAAAATGAGATCTGTGCTTTGCAGGTATGCCTTGGGGATGAGGAATAAAAGGGGGTCAGATAAACCAAGGCATCCAAAGTTTGGTAAAACCCCAACTCTGCTATTTAAATGCTTGTTCACCTGAATTTTTTTTCTTTTAGCTGAACATCATGCTTAAAATGTCAATTAAGATCTCATGCATACATGTCCATAACTGCATCTGCCATTTGCATTTTTTTTTCTGATCATGCACTGGTGCATACATGAGTTTAAAGGTTGTCTGCATTTGATGCATACATATGCCAATTACAGTTGTTTGATATTTGTTAAAATGCATAATCACTGAAAAAAAATTATCTAAAAAGGTGAATTGAATAAATCTGTTGCTTGGATGATGTCTCATGATTAAAATGTTCATCTGCACATTTGACATGCACATGCATTCACAATCGCATATAAGTAGCATATTGTCAGCTTAAGATGCATACAGAACTGCATCTGCATTGGATTGACATGCATGACTCTTGGTATATAAATAATGAGATACTAAAGGGCAGATGAATTCTGTCTGGAAGTGCTTGCTATGTGTGAGGTGGTCTTTAGACCAAGTCCTCCGCCTGGTACCATAGGTCAAAGTTGCATACATTTAGGAATGCTAGATCATGCATACATTTAGGGGGAGCATTATTCATATTCTATCAACAGAACTTCCCATCTTCAGATTGAACTGCTATCTTGCTTAAATCCCTGTGATGAATGTGTAATGCAACACATTTCAGCTTCCTGCTTCAACTGTTATCAGCCACTTTCACCCAACCTATCCATTGGTATCTGTTGAATTGGCTGTTCTTTAAAATGTTTCGGCCTTCCCTGAAAATTCAGAAAGATTTCTCTGTGCATATCCTGATCATATATCTGAAAATAACTTAAAGAGGAATCTTCTATTATATAGGACTATGAATGTCTGACTCTTTCAGCTGGTTGATGTTTCATGTATGTCTTGTGTTTGCTTATGAACATATCTTAAAAATATCTGAGTTAGTCTTAATAAACTTTAACCAACATTTTCATGTTGTGTCTTTTAAACTCTTCTGAATTCTAAAAATTCTGAGATCATGATACTCCTTGTTTGATATGTATGAAATTAGTATTGTTTTAAACATCTGAGAATATGGAACATGTCCAAGGGTAAATCTTGTCAGAGCAATGACTTTGGTCACTGAGAAACCATGTCCAAAGGACTGTGTCATGAGGTGCCATAGTTAACTCTGCTTAAGAATGATTGATAATCTGGTAGAGCAATGGCATGCACATTGAGAAATACATCTCACTCATCAAAGAAATGATTTGTAGTGTGTCATGAAGTGTAAATGCAATCTCTGTTCCTATGAAGCATGACAGTTAGTCCTTCCAAGTGCTTAGGGATACGGGCGTCTAAACAACGTGTATCCTCTAGTTACAAGGGTGTACTAAACTCAAGTGCTCATGAAGAATGTTATAAAAATTGTTGTTGATCTAGTTTATCATTTGAAAAAGTGTGCAAAAGAAATAATCTATTGGAACCCTTGACAGAAACAAATGTTTTCTTATGTGTTTAACTTCATTACTATTGATTGCATCTCTTAAAGGAATCTTTGAAATTGACTGAGTAAGAAAGAAGAAGATTAAACAAGACTTTCAATATGAAAGCTAGGTTCACTTTTATTAAAACTGATTTTAGATATGAGAACAGAATGCTAATGAACAAGTCTTGCATACATCATATTCTGATCTGACTTGTCAATGAAGATCATTCATAAATCTCTATAATAGAAGAGTCTGAAATACCTGTTTAATTAGATTTATGAAATTGATATCCCATTGAAAACCTTTCTCATTCATTCTGAGTGCTTTCTTTCTCACAGTGGACTCGATTACTTCAGACCTGACTGTTGACTTCTTTATGTCCTGAGTTTCATTCCAATCACTGTCCATCTAAGGGGGAGAATTCTTGCATGTCCCTGTGGTTCAATGTTCATTCAGGAGAGTATCTTGTCAGGGGGAGTTTTTGATGACTGTAACTCATAGCATTTCATAATAGCTCCTTCAACAGTCAATGAACATTCCATTCTTTTTGATGTTGTCAAAGGGGGAGAACTTTTGTGAGTCATCATTTGCATAAATCAACACTTGCATCACATGGTGTTTTACAATGCTCACCTCTGACTGAGTTTTTCTGTGGTGCATGTGATGCGGGACGAGACACGGACACGACAAGCTCGTGACTGTCCCTTAACGAGGGAAGCGTCGGATGTGCGCGGTTGAGAAACCGGCAATGAGCTAGGGTGATCGGCTCTCTCGTGTGCCCAGATCGGGTCACGGGACGGTCTCGCACTCTCTCGCATCAGCGATAATGAATAGATAAAGCGAGCTAGATATCCCTACACATTCTCTCTAGCAGCGGCATAAACAAATATATATGAAGTAAGTAAAATGCCAAGTAAGGGAGCGAATGCGATACCTCCACGTGCTCGGCGTGGGGAAGACGGACCCGGCCGAAACTCGTACTCCCGGGATAAATATTACACAATGATGACAGTAATGAGTTACAGCCCACTCCACGCAGGGAGGTAAAGGGCGACACAATGGGGCCCGGGAGGACCGATTTCGGGTTGACGGGCGGCTTCTCGCGTAGCTTCGGCCACACACGTACTCGCGCCTGTGGGGCCCACTTGCTGTCCGGAGGGACCGTGTGGGACCCGGTCACACCGCTGTGGTGGTGGATGCCTGGATGAGCACTCCCTGGAGTGGAGGCGTGCTGGTTCGCCGGTCGGAGGCCGGGCGGCTCCGATCGGCACCGGTCGGAACAATCGGCCACGGATCTGCAACTTCTGGTTTTCAGCGCGCGTCCCGACAAGAACGAACGCTGCGAACAGCCCCGATGTCAGATCAACACGAAACTGGCGCCGTTGGAAAGCTAACTTCAAATACTTCAATCTAGGCTTGAATATCTGGCCTGGATCTACACGGATCTAGGCTTTAATGAATTGTTGAGTTGCTGTTGAACAGTGACCGGGCTCTCAGATTTGTAGAGAACTTGTCTGAGAACTACCTTTGACCGATATGTGAACGTCCGAATCTGAAGTAGTGGTCTTAACACATGTTGTAGAAAATCAATCTAGGAAAATGGAAAAACTAGTTTGGACAAGTTTGGATGTGGCTACGAATTGATGGGATTTTTGAACTGGAAGTGGGTCGGATCTAGAATCTGACTAAAGGCACTGTAGTAGAGATAGAACATGAATTGTGAAAAATGGATAGAAGGAGAATCAAAAATCAAGAAAAATGGTGGATGTAGGGGATGATGGACAGAACTCTCAGTAAAATTGGGAGGGTTTGAAAAAATCAAAAAGAGGGTTGGAGGTGAGAAACACAGGGCTGCTATCACTGTAGATAGAGATAAAATAGATCTGGGAATGAAAGATGCACGAAAATGGAAAAATACTAAACGAGGGATTTTGGACCTGAATTTTTTTGTGGATGATGGGGTGGAAGATAGGAACACCCTATGAAAATTTAAGATCAAGAGGATGTCGGAGTTGATAGAAGGAATTCCGAGAAGAAGCTTCTGTCCAGGATGGACAGAACACCGAAGTCGACTTCGCGGCGGCTCGAAGGCAGCACGAACGGCGGCGGCGGCACCGGAGATGAACTCAGAGATTGAGGGGGAGGAGATAGAAGGGTTCCACTCTAGAATTGGGGGTTGGGGATGAAGAAAACCAGGGGGAGAGAGAGGGGAGGTCAAAATTCCCACAAGGGGGGCTCTTGCACAATGCTTTTTTCACTTTCATTAATTCAATCAATTGGAAAATACAAGCTATATATAATAAATGTAAAAAGACACTAAATGCCCATAGATCTAAGGTTTGGAAGGGCATATTAGGGAGTTCCTAAACATTTCTCCCATGTGGTCAAAACTTTAACCATTAATCTAATCAAACTTGGACCATTTCCATTCAAACTTACCTAATTTTCACCAACCAAGCCTAATAAGGCCAAAGAATGGGGCGCCCCCCCTTCATGGGCTTCTCATGGGCCTAGGCTGGTCTAAGGCCAACCACTCAAGTCCAATAACCCATGTCTAGACTTGGGCCTTCCAAGTCTTGGTGGTCCATGAGAGGAGAAAGCCCACTTGGGCCTTAAGTGGCTATTAAGGTCCAATATGAACTAGGCTTCTAATGGACTCTACTAATGGCAACCTAGCCATGGACTTTACATTACAAGTGGCCCATTGGCTTGTTATAAGTCTTACAAGGAGCCCAAATGAAAGAAATGAAACAAATACACAAGTACAATCCCATACAAGTCATAACACACAAATACGTTCCACCCGTATAGCTTTTGATGCCCCCATCAATTCTCCCCAGGTGGGAGGAACTCGACCCGTCGAGTAGGGGTATGGATGCTCGAGTACTCCGGTGGATCCGTCACCATGCCAAGTAACGCAGGTATGCTCCACTCCAAGTGACCGTCACCTGCTCATTCCATATATACTCGATATGCACAAGCTGCTATGGGCCAGAGGTGGACACTCCGAATGGGGCACTCTCAAAAAGGGAGGGAGCAGGCTCGAAGACTCACTAGGAATCACTGCTGAGTCCCTATAGGTGACTGATCCGGGTATAGATGTGGAACCGATCTCATACTCATCGAATGAGTCCACTCGCCTCTTACGCATAAGAGAACGACAACGAGCTTGCACAAGACACATGCAGACTCACCAAACACTAACACACATATGCAAACAACACAAATAAGAAACGGACTCATGCATGACTCTAGACAAAATTAGTGTTAGTCAGACCCGTACATGGATGACGGCGGACCAGGACACCCGAATATGTGCCATACATGCATTTGACGTAACCGAAGATGGGTGGCATGGGGTACACCTAAATGTCCAAGTATGACCCAATTATGCATGGATGGCCCTTTAGATTTAGGAGACTTGAGTGGGCTAGGAAAGCCGGGTGTGGAAGAGCCGGGAGTAGGTGTATCGTGGACGGGCTTGGTGGGTATGGAGGACCCAACCCGTAGGAAAGGGGTATGAAGGTGGACTTCCCCGAAGAAGTGAAGGGAATATGAAGGGTCAAGGGATCCACTAGGGAGTGGGTCAAAGGGATCAAAGAAGGTATGACCCCTTATGGTGGGTTCCCACAAGTCACGGTCCCACGTGTAGAAGTTTTGAAGGTGTGGATAGTCACCTTATTGAATTGTGACGGGTGGGACGGGGATCGTAGGCAAGAAGTATGATTCCTCCCTCGGACAAAAGGGTATGAATTCGGGCTCGTCCGGTAGCGGGAGAATTAGAATAACCTCCGTGGTGACACAACCCACTGTACACTTGGAGGTAATGGACCCGAAGGCCGGATGGGTGAAGCTAAGACTAGCGGGTTGGTCAAAGCCTCGGGCCAAAAGATGCGTCAACTCCCATTGTGAATCTAATCCCATGACAAGATCGTCCAATGTATCAACATGGTGACGAGATCGAAATGTGGTATGGAATGAGTTGACCGGCACTATAGGTAGGATGGGGTCCATGTATGGAAAGGGAGGTGGGACCAAGCCATCCTTGAGCCAACTAAAAAGCGGCTCGACGATGTATAGTGTACCCGTTAGAAATACGGGTGGCTCGGGCCTTGGTGGCTCCAAATGAGATGGTTCCGAATCACGTTCAGACGTAGAGGGTGGTGGCATTGGAGCTCTCGAGGGTGAAGAAGCTCTTATCCTTTCCAACAAATCCGAAATTATTTTATCAAATTCCTCAAAGGAGCGGGTTGGAGTAGGGACCTTGGGGTGGACTCGCTCCTCGTCCCTCGGCCTAGCTGTGGTCCTAGGCTCAGCTATAAGCGGGGCTTCCACTCGGTTGGAGGTACTTGAGTGGGTTGGGAAGGGGGTGCCAAGGGGAGGCTGGTTGGAGGTGACTGGGCGGGCCACTAGATTGGGGTCGCCTTGGTAGGCTTGGACGGCGACGAAGGGGTGGGATTGGGTAGAGGTGTGACCCACTTGATTGTGGGTGAGTTGGTGGGGTTGGTGAGTGGTATGACCTCCGTGGTTGGAGGTAGGTGGGCGGGGAAAGTAGACCCTCCTAAGCGCTCTCTTCATTTCCCACCATGACTCGATGGGCCTTAGATTCCTATCCTCCCTCCAATATTTGATGTCCCTCCATGTTTCGGCGGCTTCACCAAAAAGTCACCTTTTGGCAACATCGACTTGCATGGGCCCGTACATATTGTACACCTCGAAGTAGTCGTCCATAATGGCTTCCCACTCTAGGTAGTCACCTGGGTCATCGGACCCGTAGAAGTCCCGGGTTTCGGGCTTAGTGGGGTGATTCGGGTGGTCCTTCCATTTGAGATAGTATCGCCACCATGGATAAGATCCGGGTGTTCGGTAATCCATGGGACAAGGAGAAGCTAGTGGATGGCCATGTCGACACTAGTAGATAAACCAACTAGACAATGGACTACAACCCTAGACATGACGACCAAGACTCGGTACGTGGCGGAGCTAATCGATCCGAAGATCACTCGCGCAAATGTGCGGCCTTCCCGATAGGCGTAGCCTAACGTTCGGACAACACCTTTTGATATACCGACTAATGGTATGCAAATGCGACTCCTAAGACCGACTTAGACACTTAGACTTAAATGACACTCTTTTTTTTTATTTTTAGACACCCTATACTCAAACTCGCTCTGATACCAAATTGATGCGGGATGAGACACGGACACGACAAGCTCGTGACTGTCCCTTAACGAGGGAAGCGTCGGACATGCGAGGTTGAGAAACCGGTAATGAGCTAGGGTGATCGGCTCTCTCGTGTGCTCGGATCGGGTCACGGGACGGTCTCGCACTCTCTCGCAGCAGCGGTAATGAATAGATAAAGCGAGTTAGATATCCCTACACATGCTCTCTAGTAGCGGCATAAACAAATATATATGAAGTAAGCAAAATGCCAAGTAAGGGAGCGAATGCGATACCTCCACGCGCTCGGCGTGGGGAAGACGGACCCGGCCGAAACTCGTACTCCCGGGATAAATATTACACAATGATGACAGCAATGAGTTACAGCCCACTCCACGCAGGGAGGTAAAGTGCGACACAATGGGGCCCGGGAGGACCGATTTCGGGTTGACGGGCGGCTTCTCGCGTAGCTTCGGCCACACACGTACTCGCGCCTGTGGGGCCCACTTGCTGTCCGGAGGGGCCGTGTGGGACCCGGTGGCACCGCTGTGGTGGTGGATGCCTGGATGAGGGCTCCCTGGAGTGGAGGCACGCTGGTTCACCGGCCGGAGGCCGGGCGGCTCCGATCGGCACCGGTCGGAACAACCGGCCACGGGTCTGTAACTTCTGGTTTTCAGCGCGCGTCCCGGCAAGAACAGACGCTGCGATCAGCCCCGATGTAGGATAGACACGAAACTGGCGCCGTTGGAAAGCTAACTTCAAATACTTCAATATAGTCTTGAAGATCTAGCCTGGATCTACACGGATCTGGGCTTTAATGAATTGTTGAGTTGTTGTTGTACAGTGACCGGGCTCTCAGATCTGCAGGGAACTTGTCTGAGAACTGCCTTTGACCGATATGTGAACGTCCGAATCTGAAGTGGTGGTCTTCAGAAAAGTTGTAGGAAATCAAGCTAGGAAAATGGAAAAACTAGTTTGGACAAGTGTGGATGTGGCTACGAATTGATGGGATTTTTGAACTAGAAGTGGGTCGGATCTGGAATCTGACTAAAGGCACTGTAGCAGAGATAGAACATAAATTATGAAAAATGGATAGAAGGAGAATCAAAAATCAAGAAAAATGTTGGATGTAGGGGATGATGGACAGAACTCCCAGTAAAATTGGGAGTGTTTGGAAAAATCTAAAAGAGGGTCTTAGTTGAGAAACACAGGGCTGCTGTCACTGTAGACAGAGACAAAACAGATTTGGGAATGAAAGATGCATGAAAATGGAAAAATACTAAACGAAGGATTTTGGACCTGAATTTTTTTGTGGATGATGGGGTGGAAGATAGAAACACCCTCTGAAAATTTAAGATCAAGAGGATGTCGGAGTTGATAGAAGGAATTCCGAGAAGAAGCTTCTGTCCAGGATGGACAGAACACCGAAGTCGACTTCGCAGCGGCTCGAAGGCGGCACGAACGGTGGCGGCGGCACCGGAGATGAACTCAGAGATTGAGGGGGAGGAGATAGAAGGGTTCCACTCTAGAATTGGGGGTTAGGGATGAAGAAAACCAGGGGGAGAGAGAGGGGAGGTCAAAATTCCCACAAGGGGGGCTCTTGCACAATGCTTTTTTCACTTTCATTAATTCAATCAATTGGAAAATACAAGCTATATATAATAAATGTAAAAAGACACTAAATGCCCATAGATCTAAGGTTTGGAAGGGCATATTAGGGAGTTCCTAAATATTTCTCCCATGTGGTCAAAACTTTAACCATAAATCTAATCAAACTTGGACCATTTTCATTCAAACTTACCTAATTTTCACCAACCAAGCCTAATAAGGCCAAAGAATGGGGCGCCCCCCTTCATGGGCTTCTCATGGGCCTAGGTTGGTCCAAGGCCAACCACTCAAGTCCAATAACCCATGTCTAGACTTGGGCCTTCCAAGTCTTGGTGGTCCATGAGAGGAGAAAGCCCACTTGGGCCTTAAGTGGCTATTAAGGTCCAATATGAACTAGGCTTCTAATGGACTCTACTAATGGCAACCTAGCCATGGACTTTACATTACAAGTGGCCCATTGGCTTGTTATAAGCCTTACAAGGCGCCCAAATGAAAGAAATGAAACAAATACACAAGTACAATCCCATACAAGTCATAACACACAAATACGTTCCACCTGTATAGCTTTTGATGCCACCATCAGCATGTTCATGAACTCTGTCATATCTGTGGTGCATGTTGTATGGTATTTCATAATCATCATGATGAATCTATTGCAATGACTCATAATATTACCATCATCAAAAAGGGGGAGATTGATGTGTCCCCTGTGGTTCTGTAGTTTTGATGATGACAGATATTATGCCTCATTATGTTTACATCCTTGATGATATAATCATGTTGCATTATGAGAAACTGTCAGAACATGTTTAAGGATGACTCACAGGTCATAAAGTTAACCCAAGTCAAAGTCAAATCATGACAGGTAAGGTTAATGCTTAGATCAGGTAATAGGTAATGCTCTGTTAGTTCTCCTGCGTACATTCAGTTCATATCTGCTATATGCATTCACTTCATCGGTGCATGTTCATTATACCTGAAAGTCTGTACATTCTCCGGTGTTTCATTGCATCAGTCATACAGTCTGCACTCTTCATTCATGCCATAGTCTATACATTGCCTTGCCTCTCCATGCATATGCAAGTCTATACATCAGTCAGCATAGTCTAGATAGAAGTGGGTCGACCCCCCTTCCAGATGGGTCGACCCCCCAGATTCGCAAGTCTGTACATTGCCCTCATGCATACACAAGCATCCTATTTGCATTTAAGTCTGTACAGCACACACACACCCAAGTCTACACATCATTGTTGTATGCACGCTAGGTCCATACACTTGTTGACAGCAAGTATATACATTGTCACCTGCATGCATTACTTCAAGTCTATACAGCCTGCCTTCATGGTATTGCAAGTCTATACATTGTGCGTGGTTCAAAACAAGTCTGTACAGTGTCTATCGCATGTCACTCATTCAGAGTCTATACATCAGTCATCATGCCTGTTGCATTGTTCATCAAGTCTAGACATTGTGCATTCCTTCATATCAAGTCTAGACATTGCATGCCACAAGTCTGCACATCCTGTTTGCACTAAGTCTATACAATATCTGTGCTTTCACGTGTCTGGTTGCATGAGTCGTTGAAGTCTGTACATCACTTGGCGCTCACCAAGTCTGTACATTGCCCAGTCGTGTGAACATTGCACTGCAAGTCTATACATCAGCCTAGGGCTTGCCAAGTCTGTGCATCGCATTTGACGAAGGCATTGGAAGTCTATACATTGATTCATTGTTCATGCATTCATCGAACAGGTCTATACATTCATGGCATATATGCAACGTTTGTTCTACAAGTCTATACATTGATTCACTGTTCATGCCTTCACTCAAAGTCTGTACAGCCATTCCTTGAGATCAAGTCCATACATTGCACTGTAGCTTGCTTAGGTGAAGTCTGTACATCCACCGCTGAACCATCCAAGTCTATACACTGTCCTGTTGCTTTCAAGCCATTCATCAAGTCTATACATTCCCAGTCTTTACCTACGTTCAGAACCCCAAGTCAATACATTGGTAAAGTCTGCACATTGTGCTTTGAAGCTGCATCAAGTCTAGACATTGTCCTGTAGCTAGCACGAAGCCAAGTCTATACATTGTCTCGTTCACATGCTTCAAACTCTATACATCATGGGCTTTGAGTCATCAAAGTCTATACATTGGTAGCTGAACTGTACAAGTCTATACATTTCCTTTGGGCATCAAAGTCTGTACATCGCCTTCAAGCTTTCCAAAGTCTTTACATCGCTTGTGTCCTCAAATCTATACACTCCTGATTGTGTCATCAAGTTTGACACTCGTGAGTGTTTCATCAAGTCTATACACTTGCTTGTGTCATCAAGTCTATACACTCGTGAGTGTTTCATCAAGTCTATACACTCGCTTGTTTCATCAAGTCTATACACTCGCTTGTGTCATCAAGTCTATACACTCGTGAGTGTTTCATCAAGTCTATACACTCGCTTGGTTCATCAAGTCTATACACTCGCTCGTCTCTCCAAGTCTATACATCGGCGCACTATTCATGCATCAGTTCTCCAAGTCTATACATCGGCGCCCTGTTCATGCATCAGTTCTCCAAGTCTATACATCGGCGCACTGTTCATGCATCGGTTAAGTCTATACACTGTCTATGGCTTGTTCATGCATCTTACCCATGCAAGTCTGTACATTGAGGTCGCTTGAAGGGCTTCAAGTCTACACACTCTCACATTGTACACACTTGCTTAACTGCTGCTTCTAAAGTCTACACATTCGATTGCTTCATGCTTTACACAGAAGTCTACACATTCCACTCTGTTATGTTAATGCATCATTCTGCAAGTCTGTACACTGAGATCGCTTGAAGGGCTTCAAGTCTACACACTCTCACATTGTACACACTTGCTTAACTGCTGCTTCTACAGTCTACACATTCGATTGCTTCATGCTTTACACAGAAGTCTACACATTCCACTCTGTTATGTTAATGCATCATTCTGTAAGTCTGTACACTGAGGTCGCTTGAAGGGCTTCAAGTCTACACACTCTCACATTGTACACACTTGCTGAATTGCTGCTTCTAAAGTCTATACACGCTTTGTTAAAAGCCTTAACCAAGTCTATACATCCATATGATACTCTCTTATAACTGTGTCACAGGTATACACTTCGAGAAGAAAGATGGCTGGGCACGTGATCCGAGGTTGGCACCTGGCACGTGGTTCGAGGACAAGAGGGCACAATCCCTACACACGCCCTAGCTATGGTTGGTATAAATATAGAGCTTCTTCCACATGAATAAGACTGATCAAGATCAAGGAAGAGTGATCGAAGTAGAGGCAGAGAGCAGAAAAAGGCAGAAGAAGAAAAAGGAGAGAGCAGCAGCGGAGAGGCTGAAGGCAGAAGAAGAAAAAGAAAAAGAGATTGAGATCGAGAGTGAAGAAGAAGAAGAATAGTGTGAGCCTGATATTGAGAAGAAGAAGAGAGAGAGAGAGAGTTCGTGGAGAAGAAGAAAGAAGCCTTCATTGAAGATTCGTCTGTCTGGCTTTGGATCAAATCCAAACCAGTTTTGCTCCTGCGAGAGCTACTTTGTGTGTCTCATTTCTAGCTTTACGTTACTGGGTTTTTCCTTGTATTTGTTTTTATTTTGTTCCTTCCATCTATTCACCTTGTTCTTTTGATTCCCTTGTTTGGGATCGGGGTTCCTCCTATGGAATCAGGAGAAGGGGGACATTGGGTCTCCGGTTCCAAGTGGCTGGGAGTCAGTTGTGGGTTTCCCTCCGGGTTGGAGGAAGGGAGATTCGTCTCCGGTTCTGGTCTTGTGGGTTGCAAGTCCAGGTGTTCCCTCCTGGTCTGGAGGAAGAGAGACTTCGGTCTCTTGTTTGCTAGTGACTGAGTGTCACTAGTGGTTCCCTCCGGTTGGGAGGAAGAGGGGAGGTTGTTCCCCTGGTCAAGTTGTTTGGCAGCACTTGTTGCAGACTGAGTCTGCGGTTCTAGCTTTGGCTAGTGGAAGCCTCACTCCGGTTTGGAGTGAGGGGTGGACGTAGGTCTGTGGACCGAACCACCTAAAAAACCCTGTTGTTCTGTGGTTTGTTTGTGGTGTGCTCTTCCATATCTTCTACCTCTTTCACAGGTTGTATGAACACTCTTGTTTCTATCTGCAGTGACTTTGAGCATTACATATTTCGCTAAGTGTGTTTGGTTTTCACTGTTCTGTCTTCGGCATTAGTCTTCATCAGGTTCCACTAGTATAGTTAGCAGTTCATCTGGTCGATCAAATGTTTAATTGAGCTCTATAGTTCTTATTTCGTAATTGTATCTAGCAACAGGCTTATTGTTTTTAACTTGGGCAATATTTTTGGAAAGGGATACATTCACCCCCCCCTTTGTATCCATCGCACCGTCCCAACATCAACCATAGTGCAGTTAAGAAGGGCCCAAAGGCCATTGTTTCAACACCTAAACAGTCAAGAATAGGCCGCTCAGAGCACCGAACGGCAAGTTCTAGGCCGTGTAAACACAAGAAATTCGAACGTGCAAGCAAAAAGGAACGGCCTATGTGAGACCGTTTTAAAGGATGAATGGCCATACCATAGCCGTTCAAGGCCAAAGTACCGTTGGAGATAAAACGACTAGTTTCGTACCATCTAGCAAATTAACGGTCTATCGATAGACCGTTCAATAACTGGGAGCTTCAAAATAATAAAACTCCTCATCTCCCTCCCTCCCCACCGTAACCGACGGCGGGAGGAGGGAAGCGAACCCCCATCTCACCCTCTCAAACTCCACCCCTCCTCCTCCCAATTTCCATCCACTCTCTCCCACGTTCATGCACACGAAGCACCAGGCGATGAAGCGGCTTCTTCGTCTCATGGCTAGGGAGGACGTTGTCGTACCACTACCGCCCACGGCCGCCGCGGAGGAGGGAGCACCACCGGAGGAGACCGTGGTTCCACAGCTCATGGCCGAGGAGGACATCGCGCCACCACTTGTAGCCGAGGAAGAGGTGGCTGGAGCGGTTGCTGAGTAGGACGAGGACGCCCAGGCGGCATCGGCCACGGCGGTGATGGTGAGAGTGCCACGGGACCCGGATGTAGGTGGCCCAAAACTGCCCCATTTCTTGTTTTTTACTCCATGCATGTTAGTTCTGGGGGTAGAGGAGGGACTCACAACCCCTTTAGGGTCGGTTATGAGGCCCCATGGGCCCCCAACGCCGGCGGGGAGGGATTTCATGCCGTCGGGGAAGATGGTAATAGAGCGGTTTAACAGTGACCGCGCAGGAAAACCACGCTGTTCCCATAGAACCGTTGACAACCAACACGGCCCAAGGGTGGCCGTTGAAACAGTAGTTGAATCGACGGGGCAAGGGCCCAGCACGGTTTTGGAAAAACCGTGGGAGACCAGGACGGTCCTCTGTGGTCCGTTTAGAATATGGAACGATGACGAACTGAACGGTCCATGTCGGTCCGTGGATACCATAGCAGTTTGAGGGGAGCCGTTCGGGTACAGAACATGAGAGGGTTGAGAGGGACACAACACTTTTAACTTGTAACCGTGGACACACTGAGCGGCCTGCATGTGCCCGTTCATGGAATAGAATACTGACAACTGAGCGGTCCAAATCGGGCCGTGCATGGGTTAGAGCGGTCCATGGGGAACCGCTCTGTGAGCAAAATTTTTCTTTTCCTTTCTTTTATTCATTATATAAAATGCATGATTTTGTTATTAAATGTATGCAATTATGCAAATGAATGTAGGGAAAGCGTAGGACCCGCATCTCTTGGTTGCAGGTACGGGCAGTGTACCTGGCACTGCTCGACTTCCAACGTGAGAGGCTGGCCGCCATGGGATTTGCGGAGTTCCTGAGCATAGAGGTGAGCCAGTTTGACACACCGCTACTCTATGCTCTGCACGACCGCTGGGACCCAGTGAGTCGCACGTTTCTCTTTCCGTGGGGGCACATGGTCCCTACGTTGGAGGACGTGATGGCCATCACGGGCTTGCGCGTGCATGGGTCCCCGGTTAGCGGGAGCACATACCCCGACTACCGAGAGATGGCCCAGGAGCTACTAGGATTGGAGCTGTTGCACCCGGAGCGGCAGTCCACCACCTTGACCAGAGCGGCGCTCCAGGATAGTTTAGGACTGTGCCGAGCAGGGATCGCGACAGGGGAGCTGTCTGAGCAGCTCCTTCAGAGGCTGATAGAGCGAGTTCGTCCGAGGGTTATGGCAGAGGCGGGACTGGAGGCAGATCGGGTGCTGAGGAGGTTTCTGACGCTCTTCTTCGGTCGGCTGCTGCTTGCCACGAGAGCGGACGTCATCAGCGGCCGCTTCCTTCCGCTGCTCGAGGACCTAGGCCACATGGGTGACTACGCGTGGGGAGCAGCAGTTCTTGCTTTTCTCTTCGACACCTTGATCTCCACTAGCCGACGGACCATGCTCGGCGGGTTCTCCCCTCTTCTCCAGGTATGACTTAACCCTTAGACTTGACCATGCAACATCTATGTGTGACCTACATGCTGACGTGTAATGTGATGTAGGTGTGGACCTATGTGCGACTACGTGGGCTGGGGAGAGGCGAGGAGACTTACCCTGAGCTCCTACCGATTGCTAGGAGGTGGACCGCACCTCGGGAGACCAGAGGCCTTCGGAGACAGGTCTGAGAGCCCCACGACGACATGGACACCCTACCATACACCTCGGTTGATGCGGGACGAGACCACAGACATGACTCAAATGAGGAATGCAGTCCTCAGACTCTAGGTGAGCTCATGATTGTCCCTTAACGAGGGAAGCGTCGGACGTGCACGGTGGAGAACCCGGCCAGAGCTAGGGTGGTCAATTCGCACTTTCGTGCCCGGATCGGGTCACGGGACGGTCACACTCTCTCTCTTGCAGCAGCGGTGATATGAAAATATAGCGAGCTAGGTCCTAAAACATGCTCTCTAGCAGCGACATATAAAGCATATATGAAATAAAGCAAAATGCCAAGTAAGGGAGCGAATGCGATACCTCCACGCGCTTGGCGTGGGGAAGAGGGACCCGGTCGAACTCGTACTCCCGGGATAGTTAATACATGAAGATTACAGCAATGATTTACAGCCCACTCCACGCAGGGAGGTAAAGGGCAACAGAATGGGGTCCAGGAGGACCGATTTCGGGTTGACGGGCGGCTTCTCGCGTAGCTTCGGCCGCACACGTACTCGCGCCTGTGGGGCCCACGTGCTGTCTGGAGGGGCCGTGTGAGATCCGGTGGCACCGCTGTAGTGGGGAATTCCTGGATGAGCGCTCCCTGGAGTGGAGGTGCGCTGGTTCGCCGGGCGGAGGTCGGGCGGCTCCGATCGGCACCGGTCGGAATAATCGGCCGCGGATCTGCCGGTTCACTTTTTCAGCGCGTGACCCGACGAGATGGCTCGCTGCGATCAGCCCCAACGTCGGAATGTGACGAAACTGGCGCCGTTGAAAAGCTGCTTCGAAGGGCTTCAACCCTATGGGATTACAGAAAAATAACCAGGCATTTACTTCTGATTGGCGAATTTTGAAGGTTGCTATTGTACAGTACCCAAACTCTTAGATTAGTAGGAAACTTGTCTGAGAACTGCCATTGACCGATAGATAGACTCCCGAATCTGAAGTTGTGTTCTTCATCAAAGTTGTAGTAATCTCCTCAAGCTCAGTCAGTGAAGCTTCTTCCAAATCTTCCCTCTCTGCATTCCTTTCTACAGACTTCCTAAGGTTGTCAAACCAGGGATCATGAAGGGAAGGAGCGTCTAACTGCTGGACCATAATGGTCTCAGTGGCACGACTGAGAGGGAATGAAAGAGAAGAAGCGACTGATGCAAGTGCATCGGCGAGAATGTTTTGAGAACGAGGAGTGTGAATGTAAATGAGCTTCCAGAACTGCCTAGCCAAGAGCATGACCAAATCTTGATAAGGCTTGAGTTTAGGGTCACGGGTGCGGTAAGTCGACAGAACTTAACGCAGCACCAATTGAGAATCTCCTACGATGTTTAGGTATCGCGTGCCCATGAGGTAGGCGTGCTTCAGTCCAGCAAGGAGAGCCTCATACTCGGCTATGTTATTCGTGACAGGAAAAGAGAGCTGATAAGCGATGGGGATGGTTACTCCTTCTGGAGTGAGGAGGACGGCGTCGATTCCACGGCCCTCAGAATTGAGGGCACTATCGAAATGAAGAGACCAAAAAGGAAGATGAGTAAGTACAGCCAAGTGTTCATCAGGAAACTCATCCTGAATTGAATCAGTGCGAGGGATAAGAGAATGGGCAAGATGTTCAGCAATCGCATATCCCTTCATCGCTTTCTGAACAACGAAGGTGATATCAAATTGGGAAAGAAAGCTCTGCTAGCGAGCTAATCTTCTAGAAAGGATAGGTTTTTCTAAGAGGTAACGAATTGGGTCCATTCTAGAGATCAGCTTAACTTCATGGGCAAGGAAATAGTGTTTGAGTTTCTGAGCTACCCATACTAACGCTGCGCAGGTCTTCTCCATGGCAGTATACTTAGATTCAGCAGGATTAAACAACCTCGAAAGGTAGTATGCTGCCCTTTCCCTTCCTTCATCGTCCACTTGAGCCATGACAGCTCCTAGGGAGTCCTCAATAATAGAAATGTATAATATCAGTAGTTTCCCAAGGACGGGTGGTTGCAGAACCGGGGGATTAGATAGATAAACCTTAAGATCTTCATAGGCTTTTGACATTGTTCATTCCATTCAAATTTAGCTCCTGCCTTCAACAATTCATAAAATGGGCGACATCTTTGCGAATGTTGAGAGATAAATCCTCTAATGAATTGTAAGCGCCCAATTAGACCTCTGAGTTCAATGATGTTCTTAGGCGGCGGCATGTCCATTACGGCCTTTGCCTTATTCGGATCAATCTGGATCCCCCGTTTGCTAACTATGAACCCTAGCAATTTCCCTGATGCAACTCCAAATACGCATTTCTTTGGATTCATTTTCACTTTATGCTCCCTATCCCTTTGCAACACCTTGGCAAAAATGGCGGGGTGTTCCTCTTTGGACCTCGACTTCACTAGGATGTCATCCATGTAGGCCTCTTGTTGGCACCGGCTTATTTTTTTGAATTAATCGAGGATTAAGCATAGAGAAATACTCCTTAAATGGAGAAAAATGGCACATCGCCAAAGTTACTCTACCAGTTGAGTTGTGCTTGAAAATCGAGACGTGTCGTCGGGTCAAGCGGTGCAACATAACAATCGGGCATCGGCCCCGAGCAAATGGCACCATGCCAGCCAGTTTCTTGACAACCGGGTCGATTTCGGGATTCGAGACAACCTGTCGTACCTTACAGCACTATGTGAAGATTCATGGATCACCCCCGGACACTCTGCATATGGTATCACACCGCCGACGCTTCCAAAACTGAGTTAACTCAGGACTCAGAATGGCATGCCGCTTCATACGGCTCTTCGCTAAGGAGCAAGGGTCACCCTGATCACCAGACAAACTGCATCGTCATGTCGATGCCCCAGTCACCGGTCCCAACCCACGGCAACATCAACGATCGATCGGGTCCACCCCCGATCACTCAGTTTGCGGGTTTGCCTGCATTCAACATAGCTGCCCGAGCCGACCCGGGGGCACCCTGACTACAAGCCACGCTACGTGGCGCCCAGCAATGAGGCTAGGGTCTATCCTCGAGTCACCTCTCTCCAGCCCCCTGAAGTCAAAGGAAGACCCGTCAAGGCCAACAGCAAGCTTCAGGAGCTCACAACACCCTTACACGGCCCCCACACACGTGTCAAGAACTTCCCCGAGCACCTGGTGGGCGCGTATGATCCAGCCACTCTACAGCAAGTAGGAGCTTGACTCAGGACTCCCAGTAACCCATAGCGTCATGCACCACCATCGTGCGACCTTGCACGCGGATCGACCTATTTATAGCTAGTCAGTCAAACCCTCAGTCAACCCCCAGTCAGACCCTCAGTCAATTCTCAGTCAAACCCTTAGTCAACCCTCAGTCAACCCCTAGTCAAACCCTGTCAGACCCTCAGTCAACCCTTAGTCAACTCTCAGCCAAACCCTCAGTTAACCCTCAGTCAACCCCCAATCAGACCCTCAGTTAGACCCTCAATCAACCCTCAATCAAACCCTCAGTCAAACCCCAGTCAGACCATAGTCAGACCTTTGATCAAACCCTCGGTCAACCCTCAGACAAACCCTCAGTCAATCCCCAGTCAAACCCGTGGTCAAACCCACCTAAACCCCCATGGGGGGAGGGTTTACGCGGACCAGCCAGGGCCCCCTGGCTGGTCCGCGTAAATCCCCATCCAAGGAAGGTTTACGCGGACCAGCTCACCCCCCCTGACTGGTCCGCGTAAACCCCCATTCAATTAAAATTTTTAATTTTTCAAAAAAAGAAAGAAAAGACCGGAGCGAACCCGCCTAAACCCCCTTGGGGGGGGGGGTTTAGGCGGACCAGCCAGGGCCCCCTGGCGGGTCCGCGTAAACATCCATCCAAGGGGGGTTTATGCGGACCAGCTCAGGCTCCCTGGCTGGTCCGCGTAAACCCCTTCCTCCTCTCTCAACCTGTGTAACTCCCAGTGACACTATTCACCTGGGTTTACGCAGACCAGCTCACCCCCCTTAGCTGGTCCGCGTAAACCCCCTGTGACCCTTCACCTTCCACTATAAAAGCCCCCCCTTTGGGAGCCCAAATGGAGAGAGGAAGCACCAAATGCATCAAGCATCAACGCAAGGAGCTCAACCCCGGACTACAAAGGCACGCTAAGGAGAATTATGTGTGTTTGCTAGGCTCACGCCGAGGGCATGCCGCATATGCATCCCTCATACGGCGTCTAGCCCAAACACCCGTCTCCTAGAGATTTGTGTGTGTGTTTGCTAGGCTCACGCCGAGGGCATGCCACATGAGCATCCCTTATACGGCATCTAGCCCAAACACTCACCTCTGGCCCCCTGTTGTGATATGTCATCTCGATACTCATGCACGACCCTGATGTCGCTTCGTAAGAGCGCCATGCGTAGTCCCTACTGTCGGATGTAAATGTAATCTACCCCGCCCCGAACTAAACAATATAAGCATGCATATAAACATGAAATTGCATGAAACGAAAAGGGGTGACAAGGAATAGAGAACTAACCTTGATCTCCACCAAGGACTTACAGCACCAAAATGATGAAGAAAGGATGAAGATGGCGCCGTGTACCTTGGAAAATATGGAGGAAGACGCGGCCTAACGGGAAGCCGCTACAACGTGTGATCGCGCTTGAAATGGGATGCGGGGAGCCGATGTGGGTGCACCTCCTCACTTCCTAGCCGGGTAGAAAGTAAGGGCCTCACGTTCTATCAATAGTCTCCTGCAAAACAAAGCCACAAACATAAGAGAAAACCCATTAGAAACATGTGTAGCATATGTCCCAAAATGATGAAGTAGCATGAAAGAAAGGGGGAGAACGCACCGGGGGAGGGTTTTTAACCCCTATGAGTGGGTGCAAAAGCAAGGTGGGAGTGTTGTGCATGCATAGGATTTGAAATCATGGAATTTGATGGAGAAATGGGGGAGAAAAATGTTGTGTCAAACGGAGAAAAATGCATGAACGTGCCGAAACAGTGCAAAAAAAACTAAGTGTAAAACTGTGACGATTTGTGAAAAGTAGAGGGAGAGAACTAAGCCTAGGTATGAAGAAAGAGAGCCCGAAGAGATGAAAAATGAAGAAGATAATCCCCTCTTTAAGATGAGACCAATGGAGGACGAAGAGGATGCCGGATGACTCCGCCCCGAGCCGACGAAGGGCACCCCGTCGCACAGGTTCAAGAACCCGTGATGATTTGTAAAAAGTATGGGCAAAGTTAGGAGGGTAAACGAAGATGAAATCTAGCAAATAAAGTATCAAAACGAAGCCTATACTTCCCTCAAAAGCCTGGGGTCAAAGGTTTGAGATGACGATTTGGCATGGCTTCGCCACAAGTCCAAGAAGAGCCCCCCCGGCGCGAGGTACGCACAGGGGCTTTATATAGAAAAACTGCCCAAGTCCCCAACTTTCCTCCACGAGTTTAAGAGATAGAGTCCACCAAATCTTGACATCTATGGATCAATCTCGAGATAATAGATAGGATAAGAGCTAGGAACAAACGGGACTCTTTTTGGTGGAAGGATATAGAAGATAGAGTCCATGGAAGGTGACCCCGGAGCCTAATCTGGAATAGTTTTTGTTGCACGAGAAGCAGAAAAACCTGATATTGTGGCCAAGATTCCAGGACATATAGTCAATTAAAAATCATGCTCCATATACCAAATTCAAGATAATACAAAGGGGAAGACACAGTAACAAACGGGGCTAAATTTAGTAGAGTATTCTAGAAGATAGAGGCCTAACAAGGAGGCCCCATTGCACAGGTTTCGGCCTTAGAATCCGGGGGCGAAGAAGATGGAGTTCAGGACTTTTTGGACTCTCTGGTAGATGGACGGTCGCACGATAGACTGTTTATTGCATTGGGCAGTATAGCAGTAGACCGTCCAGTCCTAGGAGCGACCGGGGGACTTTTCGCACAAAAAAAGATAAATGGTCATCCACGGACCGTTTTTCGAGTTAGGTGGTCGTAAGAAGACCGTTTTATGACATTTTAAAAATAATAAAAATAAAATTAAAAAATTAAAAAATTAAAAAATGTTACTGTTCATGGACGGTCAACTGTTGACCATTTTACTGTTGGACGGTCACTTTGTGACCGTTCAACTCAAGGAACGGTCAATTGTTGACCGTCTAGCTGCCAGGCTCGCGCGACTTTAGAGATTGAAGCATATCTTTAAAACGGTACAGAATTAGAAAAAGTAGTAGAAGAAGAAATTGTAGATTACTGAAAGATGAACAACGTTCATGAAGAAATCAAGATGAAAAAATAATCAGAAGAGAGAGAAAATAGGGTGAGAACAGAGAAAAACACTGAGACTTGAAAATGGTGGAGAACTGGATAATGGCGTAGAAGAAAAAAAAGTAGAGCTTTGAAAGATGAACACCTTTTGTGAAGGACACATTTTGAAAAGAGGAAAGAAAGGGTGTGAAAAAGGACCATTTTCAAGACTGCACAGCGAAAGGGGGCTGAATGCTTGAGGGAAGACGGCCTAAATGGGCCGTAAGTTGACTTGGAAGGCCGACATGTGATAAGTTAGGCTCCTGGGCTCTAAGAAATAATGATCTCCAAAGCTCAAATAGAATGGAATAATGAAATGGGCTCGAAATCCATCCAAGGAAGGCTCCAAAACAATGGGTAATTCGGGGCATCAAAATGAAGAATACGAGAAATGACTCAACTTGCAGGCTAAAAATGGGTGTCAACACCTGCCTTAATGATCGTGCACCATCAAACATCGCTTGATCGAGGCACCTTGCTCAATCTCCACCTCGACATTCGCGCACGATGCAGACGTGGCTTGATGAAAGCATCCTGCCTAGTCTCTGTCTCAATGGTCGCACACCATCAGACATGGCTCAACCGAGGCACCCCGTCGGGTCCTCTACTTCGACAAGCGTGCCCTCAGCACTATCACTTGGACAATGGGCATACTTCACAAGTCACGATACAAGATGAAGTGTCAGGCCCCTACCTCCGTAAATGGGCCCCGAGCACGACCATCGAGGTCTCCCGACGCCCGCCTCCTTCAGTCACAATGGTGCCTTGGGCACCCAACTACCCAGCTACTCCAGTCACAACGGTGCCGCCAGCACTCGACTACCCAGCTACGCTAGTCACAACGGTGCCGCCGGCACCAGACTACGCAGCTACTCCATTTACAACAGTGCCACCGGCACACGATTACCCAACTACTCCAATCACAACGGTGCCCCTGGCACCCGACTGCCAGCTACTCCAGTCACAACGGTGCCGTCGGCACCCGACTACCCAGCTACTTGAGTCACAACGGTGCCTCCGGCACCCGACTGCCAACAACTCTCGTCACAACGGTGCCCCCGGCACCCGACTACCAGCTACTCCATGTTGACACCCGTTTTTTGCCGATAAGTTGAGTCATTCCTCTTACTCCCATTTGTTGATGTCTCGAGTTGTCCATTGCTCGTTGGGGCTGTTTTCAGGCATGTTTTGGGCCAGTTTTATGGGTAGCCTCCCTCCCTGGTTAGGTCCGAGTTGATTCAGGGCTTAACGGGCCTTGGTTTTGGTTGATTGGGCTTTTCTATGAGTTTCAATACCCATGTACATGTACGGTTCATCCCTGGTCGCTCAATCAACGTACGGTTGCCTGTGGATCGTCCATCTATTTTGGAATATTTTGGTTAATTTTCTGAATTTCCACCGACAAGCATTTATGCGGTTCTTCCCTAGCCATTCAACATGATGGATGGACGGATGGTGGCCGTTTATCTCTCAGAGTCCTGCGCTTGGTGGTTTTCTCGGATAATTATCCAATTAGTCTATTTATCACCGACAAGGGTAGAACGGTTTATCTTTGGCCGCTCTACCTTTGAACGGTCTCATCTGTGCCGTTCATCTATGAGAGTCCAACGGCAAAGATTTCGGTCAGTTCGATGGATAATTTGGATTATTTATGATTTATTTGAATTTCCACCGACAGGGTTGGACGGCCAGGACATGGCCGCACATCCCATTGAACGGTCTATCATAAGAGCGTTCATCCGTTCGATTCCTAAATTTCAACAGATTTTATCTCTCTATCCGTTATTTTATCCCTAACTTCTCCCGTCATTTTCTCCGTGGAAAATGAACCATTTTGAGTGCCATTTCGACTGGATGAGAGGTAATTTGATTATCTACGATTTTCCTTTGATTATCTCGACCTGAAAATGCTTCTAAACCCTAATTTTGGGCTAGGACTTTAGGTGCTCTATAAATAGACCCTGAAGGCCGAGTTTGAAAGGGGGGAGATTTTTGGTCGACGGCGAAGCCCTGCCGCATTCTTGAGCGACCTAACACCAAGGAGGGAGGCTTTCCACGTCCATATAAGCCTCCGGTTTAGGGAGTAGTCTAGTTTTTAAGTCTTGTGTGTTTGATAGATTTTGTCCATTTTTTTCATTGCATGCATCACTCTTCTCACTTTCTCCCCACGTTGTTCTTCACCTTCATTGCCATGCACACACACACCCACGTTTATGACACCCTAGGGGTTTAAAATCCCCCAGGTATCCCCCTTTCCACTGATTCATGTTCATTTCTTATTATTTTGACATCTACTACACTTTTCAGTTCTAATTTGGGTTTTCTCTTTGCGTTTTCACGTTGTTTTGCAGGTCAGTAATCCCTAGCACGAGGCCCATCCCCTCTGGCCGGCCGGAGAGGGTGGAGGTTGGACCCTTTGTGACTTCTGACGTGGTGGTCTTTAGCGGTTCTCTACCATCCGTTCAAGGAGACGTGCGGTGCTACCTGGACCGTCCTTCTTCTTTCTGCTGTCGTGATAGAGCCATTCAACTTCCAGGAGTGCTTCATCCCGCATCCTCTGCAGCGTTCTTAAATGGTCTGTCGTGAGACCGTGCATCTTATAGGCGGTTCTTCCTTAGCCGTATATCTCTCCAACGCTGCAGGTCAGGCGAGTACCTCTCCCTCTTTCAAAGGTACGGTGTGTTCATCACGTTCGGCACCTTGGTGGCGATCACAGGTTTTTATTCCTCCCTTTCCCTCTGTCTTCATTCATTTCCCATGTTGGATGTGGTAGGATAGACATTGGGAAGGCATTAGAAGAACGGACGGGAGGAGAAATATATCTACACCCTTCTTTTGTGGTGATCACGGTGGGACCCCTAGTGCCCATCGTGTTAGTGATTTGCTGACCCCTTCTTTCGTTGTGTTAGTCCTCTTCTTGAAGTGATTGCAGGTTGGACTGCATTTTCTACCTTCTAGAACGTGAACGGTTCTCCCAGAGCCATTCATCCCCTGTGCGGCTGCACGTCCACCGTCCCTCTCCGCGAATAGTGCCAGTTCTCCTGCAAGTGTCCTGTCATAGATGGTCTCCTATCGACCGTTCACACTTCCGAACGGCCTGCCCTTAGCCGTCCATTTTTCTGACACAGGTACGCTTCTGGTTGGTCTGGTTGTAGGTACACGGTTGCTGGAGATCCGTTCCAGAGCTTACGCGGCTGTCCACAGACCGCTCTTCCTGGTACATTTCTCATCTCTGCCATGCTTCATTTCCAGCATTCTGTGATTTTTTGCAGTTATTCTGCCGTTATTCCCTATTGCTCCCTGGTTTATATGGTTCTGTACAGACCGTCTATCCCTTTGAGCGGTCTTACATAGACCGTCCTTGTGGTGCTACAGTGCACCCGTAATTCATTTTGATTGCCATGTTCCATGAGATTCATGATCTTTGGTGCTAGTTATTGGTCTCCCCCTGCTCCCATATCATTGCTGCATGATCATTTTCATTGCTTATATATTTGATTGGTCATTGGCTGATAGTTGCTAGGCTAGATTTTGCATGCACTCCGGTGCACATAGGAGCATCCATCTCTTTCATAGTAGTTGCATTCCTACCAAGGTAGGGTTTCCTCTCGTCTCCATACTCCTTGGAGCCGACTAGGGGACCTTGCTGAGGACCTCCGTAAGCCCCCGTGAGCCGTGGATTCCCACACAGACGTCGGACAGGTTGTACCGTATCCACCCCCAGTCTAGGATTTGCATCCGCGAGCAAGAGATCCCCGTAGAGTCACCCAGTTCGTCATTTCCCACTCTGGTTAGGTACCTTGTGGTTGAGCA
This sequence comes from Amorphophallus konjac, assembly GCA_022559845.1. Classification (NCBI taxonomy): domain Eukaryota; kingdom Viridiplantae; phylum Streptophyta; class Magnoliopsida; order Alismatales; family Araceae; genus Amorphophallus; species Amorphophallus konjac. The sequence goes on from CM040122.1 coordinate 62,565,877, forward strand.
AATTCATATATTAATTAATCCACTAAGGTCCTACAAGAAGAATTTAAGAATCGTCGTGCATCATTTGACAACTTGATTGCTTAAGTGCTTGATTCTCCTCTCATCTCTCCTCTCCATCGGATGACTTGAGGTTTTGCTTTGGTTAGGATTGATTGATCTAGTCTTGAGGTGTTTAGTATATGTGGGGTCATTTTTTTTTCTCAGGATCATCTCCTAGGGTCAGTTCGCATTTCCATTCTTACTTTAATCCTTTGTTTGATTCATCATCTCCCATGTCGTCATACGACCTCTCCTAGTCCCACGAGGACTCTCTTCCTCGCGGCCTTCTCGAGGACCCATTTAGGGTCACCCATATGCAGGGAGGAGAGGGGACTGCCCCTCCTCTCCCGATCATTCTTGGCGAGGGTTCCTAACCTTCTCTTTCCGATCCATCCATTCAGAATCCGGCCAATCAAATTCTCAACATGATGGCCCAGCTGGACCATACCCAGCTCCATCTCATCCGGCAAGCCTTGCAGGGGGCCGATGCCCCGACTTCAGCTCCTTCTCGTGGCATGACTGCTGTTGCCACTACATCTTCTATTGCTGGGACCACCTCCGTGGCACCCATTGACCTTACTCCCACCCGTCCTCAGATCCTTCGGTACTCCAGCATGGAAACGGGCCAAGCTTCAACCTCGGCCATCAGCCGCTCGATAAGGGGAAGTCTCAAATCCCCTCTGTTCCTTACCTTGATCCCTATGTCACTGTTTCTCCCTCGCCACAGGCCCTTGTAGCCCCGGCAGACTTTACTCGGTTGTAACTAGGGGCCACCCAACTGGCTCATGCGGATGTGGGCCCTTCCCTGGCCCATTACCCATCTTACGGGCTGCCCCCTCAGTCAGCTTTTCCTTTGGCTACGTATCTAGGTACTGCTCCCACTGCTCCTTCTCCTCCATTCCGGGAACGGGAAATTCTTGACAAATGGGCTGCTATGCAGCAACAAATTGACCTCCTCCACAAGCGGGTTGGCCTGCAGTCTTTGGCTGACGTCCCTATTCCTAACTTCAGGGACATTCGTTTTACTCCTCAATCCAAGCTCCCCGTGTACCGAAAATATGACGGGAATGGCAACCTGTTCATTCATGTTCGGGAGTTTCTTTACGAGTCAGCACAGTTCCGGCATGATAATTGCCTAATGGCTTACTTATTCCGCTGATCATTGGAGGGGGTCGCCCTGGAGTGGTTCTATACCTTGCCTATGGAGGAGGCCAAAAATTTCAAGACAGTCAAGGAGAAGTTCATTCAGAGGTTCCAAGATCGGGTCGGTCCCGAGTATTCCTTCATCGACCTGGTAGCGGAAAAGATGAAGCCGGAGGAGGATTTTGCAACCTATGCGGATAGATGGAGGCAGATGGCCTCACGTGTGCCCGGGCAAATCCCGGAAGAAGAGAAAGTTAAGTTGTTAATCTCCAATGCCACCCCGACATTCAGAAATATTTTGGCAATGAATGACATTTCGAATATGCACCAGTTGTACAGTAGAGCTCGGCTCATACAGACCTAGTTTAAAGACTCCCCTATTCATTCACTGTTTGAGGCCCAGAAACCCAAAACCGCCAGAAAGTCCCAGGGCCCCGTCACTGAGGGAGTGCAAATCAACGAGCAGGTCCAGGCTGTTCAGTTTCCCCACCAAGCCGCTCCGCCTCGCTTCCCGCAGCCTCCACGCAACCCCCAATTCGCTGCTCCACAAGTTCCCCAACCCACTTTTCCGGTTCCTCAACACCCGCAACAACCACCACCACCCCAACAGCCTCAGCGGACACCGCAATATCATAATGTTCCTCCACCTGCCGCTTACGGACCTGCTCGATCGAGCCCAAAGAGGACCCATTACCCTCCTCTTCCTGAGACATTGCCTGATATTTTCTCTGCTTTGATGTATACTGGTGATATTCAATTGCCTCCGGAGCATCAGAATTGGAATCCGGCCGCCAATCAGTCCCGATATTGCATATATCATCGGTATCCCGGGCACACAATAGAGCGGTGCTATCAGTTTAGAGATCTGGTGTATGATTTACATGACGGCCAGAGGATTGATTGGGCCCAGATGCACCAGCTGATCAAGGACATCAAGCAGAGGCAGAGACAGGCCAGGCCGGAGCAGGCAGCACCCCAACAACAGCAACAGCAGCAACCCCAACAGCAACAGCAACCCCAGCAACAACAGCAGCAGCAACAGGACCTTGGGATCCATCAGAATCCCATGCCGATACACTAGCTCGCTCTTCAGCAACAACAACAGCCGCCGGTGCCGGCACCGGCCCAGGTAAACATTGTTCATCACCCAACCCCCAACACTGGGTGGACTTTTGATGATGAAACCCCCGCACACCTCTTGGCCTTCCATCATAACCATTCCCCCGCACTTGCTATCCCCTCCGTTCTCAGGCCCGCCATTCTGACCACCACTCCACCCATTATTCCCTCTGCATCACCCATCAGGCCCACCGCATTCCCCTCCATACTGCCAGTCCTTTCGCCATGACCCACCATACCCTCCGTCATCACCCCTCCACTCAACCCTTCGCCCATTTCCCCTTCACCAGGGCCCATCAGGCCAACTTTCGCCATCCTCACCCCCATTTCTACCCCTTCCACCTACCCCACCGGGCCAAGCGGGGGTCCATCTCAGGCCGTGCCGGCACCACATTGCACCCTTCGGAGCAGGAATCCATTCCACAAAGTTTATCCTTCTTCTCGTGCACCCGCACCTACCCCTCAACCCTCTTCCTCCACAGCTGAAGATGCAGACCCCGTGCCAGGCACGAAGTACGACTTGTTACAGCACTTGGACCGGATGCCGGCCAAGATTTCAGTTTTGGAATTGATCAAAAGATCGCCACTACATCAGGATGCTTTGAAGACTTTTTTGCAGAAAGTGATGGTAAATGAAGATGTGGTGGTGGACAATTTACCAACGGTGTTGGCAACCATCACAAGGGGGCCCTCTATTTCATTTTCTGAATCAGAACTAGCTCCCCCAGAGGCACGGCAGATGCCACTCTGTATTAGCATTTCTTTGAATAAAGTCGCTGTTGAGTCTACCCTTGTGGACACAGAAGCATTGATAAACGTGTGTCCATTGAGTACCCTCCGTGCCTGTAACATTTCAGAGGATATGCTTAAGCCAACACCCACCACAATAGCAGCATATGACAATTCCAGGCGTGCTTGTCACGGGGGCGTGACTGTACAGGCCGAGCTAGGGCCGTTGGTTACGGACGTGGAGTTTTACGTGTTGGACATAGACCCAATGTTCAAAGCTATTCTGGGTCGTCCATGGATAAACAGTTTAAATTCCGTACCTTCAACCGCCCACCAATGCCTGAAATTCCCATTCCAGGGCCGGGTGGTTAAAGTGAAAAGCATCTCCACCGTCCAGTCTGTTGATGCCATCACAGATAAGATTCTCCCTACACTGTGGCCAAGTAATAGGCCAGTTTTATCAGTAATGGACTTGAATTATCCATGGGCATATGCGTCACGCAAGCCCGCCACTGCGCCAGTCAATGTAAAAATTAAGTCCAAGATAAGAGATTCAAAGGGGTGACACATGATTCTGAAACTGGGTTATCAGCCGGGCCTGGGTCTCGGCGCACAATTACAGGGGCGGACCAAGCCCGTCCCTAAAAGTAGGAAGATGGGACGCCGAGGCCTTGGCTACCATGATTCAGCAATATCAATACTTGGAGACTCTGGCCCGTTGACGTGGGACTATCGACAACATTTTGTGAAAGGCCCGCTGCAGCCCGGCACTTTGAAGCAACCACCGCCATGTGCTAATGTGAAGGTTGATGCCGCCTGTGATGATTCTGACCCACCGCCGCCGCTGAAGGGGCTGGTGGGTGATATGGATGATTTTTGTGTTTGTTTTGAAAAGTTGTTCAGTAAAAGAGAAGACCGTCCGAGGAAGAAGGAGATGCAGCTGGTGAAGCATTCTCCAACGCAGCTGGTCCGCCGGGGGCCACGGGAAGTGGGGAGCTCTACCACTATCTTTTCTCTATCCCCGTCCCGTCTTGCCTCTTTGTTCCAATAATTGGGGTTTGTCCCCCATTCCCCTCCAATTCTGGTCAACCCGTACTTCACAGAGAGACCGCCTGAAATTTTATTTGTTCCATGTGCTTGCGGGCGCTGCCCGCCTATTGATCTTTCAACCTTGTTTACTCCTCCTCCCCCCAATGCCCAACTCCACGATATGTGGTTTCGATCCTCTGATCCATTCTTTGATTGCATCTTCCCCGATTTGTTCCCCATGTAACTACCTCCTCCCCCGTCTTCTTCCTCCTCTTGTCTCATGATTACCTCCGACCTCCAAAAAAAAATGCCAATTTTAAAACGGAGGTTTCAATGGAAGATTACGCTATATTCTGCTCAGCTTCCCAGGGGCATGAGACCCATGTTCCTTTTCATGTCGATTTCCTATCTCCTAGGTTAGATGTACAGTGTGCATAGTCTTCTAGGTTAGTAGATTCAGTTGGGGTAGAGTCTAGTTCAAGTCTAGTCAGCCCATCCTCGTCTGCAGCGCACCCTGTGATGTGTCATCCTAAATCCATCCCTGATAGGTTTTTGCAAGATTTGGCCAAGAGGTGCCATGCCCTTCTGAGATGCCCTGAGTTTGTAGAGACTGCAATTGTTTTAGATAAAGATGAGGAATTGGATGGGGAGTGGAGCAATGACGGATTAGGGGTATATGAAATTGTGAATGCGAAGGACCCAGCTGATGATGAGGAAAGCGATGTGGATGACACTGCTGATCTGTACGCACAAGGTTTGAAAAGGTTTGACGAACCGTCTTTGGCAGTGGATGAACCCACTAAGTTCAAGGAAATTAATCTTGGAACCGAAGAGGACCCCAGGCCCATACTTATTTCTGCTAATCTCACTCCTCAGGTTGAAGAGGAGCTCATCAAGGTTTTGAGGGAGTATAGCGATTCGTTTGCCTGGTCCTACGAGGACATGCCGGGTCTTAACCCCACATTAGTTGAACACCAATTGATTCTTAAACCAGGGGCAACACCCGTTAAGCAGAAAGCGAGAATATTCCACCCACAGATGTCCTTAAAGATAAAGGAAGACGTCGACAAATTGCATAAGGCCAGGTTTATTAGAGTTGTTTTATATCCACAATGGGTGGCAAACATAGTCCCGGTAATGAAAAAGGATGGCAAAATTTGGATTTGTATCGATTTCAAGGACTTAAATATGGCATGTCCGAAAGATGATTTCCCGCTTTCTCACATTGATGTATTGGTGGATAACACAGCTGGATATGAAGCCCTCTCGTTTATGGATGGTTATTCCGGATATAACCAAATCCGCCTGGCTCCTGAGGATCAAGAGAAGACCTCGTTCACTACGTTTTGGGGCACATACTGCTATGTTGTTATGCCATTTGGATTAAAGAATGCATGTGCTACTTATCAGAGGGCAATGATGGCTATCTTCCACGACATGATGCATGTCTACTTAGAAGCGTACGTGGATGATATTTTGGTAAAATCGAGGTCCAAAGAAGAACACCCCTCCATTCTAGCCAAAGTGTTGCAAAGGGCTAGGGAATATAAATTGAAGATGAATCCAAAGAAATGCGTGTTCGGAGTTGCATCAGGGAAGTTAGTCGGGTTTATAGTTAGTAAACGGGGGATTCAGATCGATCTGAACAAAGCAAAGGCCGTTATGGAGATGCCGCCGCCTAAGAACATCACTGAACTCCGAGGTTTGATTGGGTGTTTACAATTCATTAGGAGATTTATATCTCACCATTCGCAGAGATGTCGCCCATTCTATGAATTATTAAAGGCGGGAGCAAAGTTTCGTTAACTGAGCTTGAGGAGATCATAGAAGAAGAAGAATTGTTGTGGTATTATGAGATTGAGCAGTATTGTAGGGATGGTTCATTCCCGGAGATAGCAAATGCCGAGCAGCGAAAGGCCATTAGAAGAGTCACCGTAAGATACACGATTGTTGTTGGAGAATTGTATAGGTGAGCTCTCAATGGAGTTCTAATGAGGTGTCTAGATTACAATGAGGCTTGGAAGGTTGTGGAAGCAGCTCACTCCAGTGAGTGTGGAGGACACGTAAATGGGCAGGCGTTGGCGAAGAAGATTCTTAGGTAGGGCTATTACTGGCCAACCCTAGAAGAACATTGCTCCACCTATGTCCGTAGGTGTCTTCAATGCCAGCTCCATGCTGACAAGATCCATGCTTCTGCTTCTTCTCTCCATCCTCTCTCTGATCCTTGGCCATTTTCCATGTGGGCCTTTGATATCATCGGACCTCTCGGTGACCTGAATTCCGCATAAGTGGGCCATTTTCTATGTGGGCCATTCATCCTGACGGCTACGGAGTATTTCACCAAGTGGGCAGAAGCTGAAGCCTATGTAGAAATAAAAGCCACTACAGTATGCCGCTTCATCCTGAAGAATATCATCTCGCGGTTTGGAGTGCCAAGTGATATCGTCACCGACAACGGGCCTCAATTCGTTTCTCAAGAACTTCGGGACCTCTGTAAGAAGTTTAATATATCATTGCATCATTCATCACCATACTACCCCCAAGATAATAGCCAGGCTGAGGCCACAAACAAAACCCTTCTTAAAATCATCAAGAAAACATGTGAGTCACACAAATTTGCTGATTGGGCCGATAAACTGGTAGAAGCTCTATGGGCTTATCGCACCTCCGTCCGTACTCCCACGGGGCAAACTCCTTTTGCTCTCACCTATGGGATGTAGGCGGTACTCCCGTACGAGATCTTGATCCCTTCCCTAAGAGTGCAGTTGGACAAAGAACTTAATCTCGACGAACGTCGAGAGGCGTTGCTAATCCAACTGGAACTCTTAGACGAGAAGAGGCTTAACGCGGCCAATCATGTCTCGATTTATCAAAAACGTGTGATGGGGGCATCCCTTGCCCCTCCACTTTTTTTTGAGGCTCGGATCATCGTCGACTTGTGCCATTATGTTCGTCATGTGTTTGTGAGTCTAGTCATGTAATTTTTATATTTTATTTGAGTCTTAAACCGTGTAATTTTCCTATTATTTGAGTCATGTACCTAGGTTATTAGGTTATCTACCAAAGTCTTGTGTCATTATGTTGGTTTGTTAAGCTATTGGGCCCAACTAGTGGGCTAGGCCCATGGGCACCCCTCCCTTGGACTGCTTTGGTCATTAGTGAGCTTGTCAGGGTCATTATGGTCATATGAAAGTATGGAGCCTATAAATAGGCCTCCCCTCCCTCTCATTGTAACAACTTTTGATGAATATTGAAAAGCATTTGCCATCTCCCTCTCAATATTTCCCTCTCTCTCTCTTACTATCACTCTCTCTAAGTGGGTTGTACCCCCTCTCTCTCTCCTCCCCACCCCAATTTCGAAATTCATTCTCTCTCCTCCCCATTCACCCCTCATTAAGGCCCCTTCCCCTTCCCCATGCACTCATTCAATTCCCCCTCCAACCCCTAGGTGGAAACCCCTTCTCCTAGGCACCTTTCCACTTTCCAAAGCACCCCACCACCTTCCCAAGGCTGAATTAACCCCTCCCAAAGCCCAAATTCGAATTTCCCTCTCCCTAGGGCTGTGCCCTTCCATTTCCCCACCTCCTTAATCACCCTAGGTCGAAATTCCCTTCCTCCCTACAGCCAAATTCGCCCCCCACCTCCTCTCTCACTCATCCTCTCTCTAGTGCACATCCACCCCCCATCTCCACCTCTAGCTGCTCCAGCCCCCCTCTCCATCTATCCCTGCCACTCCAGACCCTCCAGAAGCCCTAGCCACGTCCTTCCCATATCCACAAACCATCAGCCATCACCCCAAGCTGTGCTACTCTCCCTCCCACTCCCTTTGGTCTTGCAAGATTGGAGTTTCAGGTTGCAGGGCGCAGGCAGCAGAGTGGGGTCCTGAAGTTGCATCGTCTCCGGCTTCTCCCTGATACTCCTGGTGGCAAGGCCTACATATCTGGAAAGGTCGTCCAGAGAGCTTCCAAGGCGAGGTGGTTTCGTCGGCATCCGAGCTCCGAGCAGTCCACAGCAGCCATTCTCCCGCGACCTCGCAGAAGCTCTCAGGCAGGGAACCAGAGCTGCAGTCACAGTCCGACCACGGCTTCCTCCATGAAGATCTGAGCGCCATTTTCAGAGGGATGAAACTACTACCAGTTAGCTGTCATCTCCAAGAAGAAGGACTTCATTCGGCCTCCGGAGCTTCCAGTTACCATTTTCTTCGTCGGGGTGTGTCGTCTGCCCCCTGTGGGTCTAGGTTTGACCTGTCCCTGCTTATCCGGCTACCTCACTCTTCCCCGAGCTCCGATTGGGGCCCTGTCAATTCCTGCTCGAAGCTACTCCGACCACGATCACGACACTGCCACGCTTGCCTCATTTGGAGTTCAGGAGCGTCCGTGGTGCCATCTGCAACTCGCTGTACCTGTTCTGCACCAGCCAGAGGAAGAAGTTGCTGACCTGTTCCAGTCGCCGGCCCGACCAGCCCTGAGTTCCAGAGCTCCTGCCAAAATTCAGACACCATCCCCGTCCTGTTGCGGAACTTTTGGCGCAGGTTTCATCAAGATCCACGCTCTGTGGAATTTTTGGCAACATCAACACCGCCCCACTGTCCGGCGAATTTGCAGATTGGCAGAACCGGCGGGATTCGACAAGTAGGGTTCCTTAGCTTAATTCCCCACCCCGCTTGGCCGGCTGAAGGCCCCTCCCTGCGTGGAGGTAGTTTTGAATGTAATAAGCCTAATCCCCACCCCAAGATCACCCCTCCTGCGTGAGGTGTAGTGTTGTACACCTTTGCATTTTCAGGTCAAGCTACATCGCCGTGGCGATCGGGTGTATACCCTCGCCTCCCGGCGCGCCCTCGTCTCCGAGCGGGATCGGTGTCTTCACACTGATCAGGTGAGCCACTGATACTAACTTTGATAGCCTTACTTCTGCAAGTTTAGTATTGCTTTGATTACTCGTCGGACGGTGAGAAGAGGGTCCGTTCTTGTATGTTCATTTGTTGGTGCCCACCGCGGGCCGTGAGAGAGTGCCACCCAAACCCCGCCTTGCGGGCCAGCCGCCCACTAAGTTGGGAATCCTAGACTCTTTGGGGTCAACCTAAGCCAACTAAGTCCATTAGACTCATTGGGTCTCGCCTCGGACCCTTGCCATCATCCCCCGGCCCCGCCGGGTGATCGCGTGTGCCGTGTAAGTAAGACGCTATTGTAAGAATCATTGAGTGCTTGTATGCTTGTGGATCTAGGTCCTAGGTTGTTCATTACATATTTAGTCATCCTTGGGCTGTGCCACATCAAGTGGTATCAAAGCGGTCATAGGCTTGTCCTTACAAGTCTAGTCTTGGGTCACACTAAGTCTTTCATAGGTGCATCCGCACACCCTTGCATAGCCCACCCAACTTTGCATGACCACTCGTAGTGGAGTCCATTATCAAGTCAATCCATCCTCTTCTAAATACCACTATGAATCCAAAACCCCAAGGGATACCTACCACTAACACCCATGACTTCCCTGGCCACGTCAGTTACCTCATGAAAACCTTGACCCATGCCAATGGCAAGCTTGATAACCTATCTAGACGACTTGATCAACTAGAAGAAAATTGGCCCGCCCCATGGATGAATGATAGTAGGGCTCCTCCCTCACCTCTCATCTTTGATGGGACTCATCATAATGAGTATTTAGAATGGGAGGCTTCCATGGATCATTACTTCACTTGGTATCCCATGTCCGAGGATGAGAAAGTCCGATTTGCCAAATTACAACTTACCAAACGGGCCCACACTCATTGGTTGAAAATTGAAGGCTTAAGGATAATTAGAAGGGAAGCTCCCCTCACAACATGGGGAGACATGAAGGAACAACTTAGGGCTAGATATATTTTCCCCTCCCATTCCGAACACCAAAGCCCAAAGAGCATTTCAACTCCTTCATTTCCCCTTGGCCAACCCAAGACCCCAATCACCCAATCCCCACCACTTCCCACATCTCCCACCACTACATCTACACCCTACCTCCAAGTCCTCACCACAACCATAGCTCCACCAGCCCATGTGCGCTCCGTGTCCACCCCTCCACCGAAGCCCATGATGGCCACCACCCCCCAATCCAAAATCCATCACCAAACCCTTACCCCACAAATCCCCTTGGCCCCCACCACTGCCCCTCTATCGCCCCCTAAAAGGGACACACCTCCCAAAACCAATCAAATCAATCCTCCACACCCACCCCACCTTCCTCTTCCAACCCCAATCTTACCCCAACCTAGGCCACCACTACTTCCACTTCCAACCCCAACCCAAATCCGACCTCGTTCACCACCCCGGATGCACCATGCGCCAACCATCATCACCCCACCTACAAAGTACCTACCCACCTCCTTGGAAGAAGAACCCATAATCCTGACACCCAGCCCCATAGTGGTGAACACCCCGGATCCAACTCCCACCTTGAAAGAAACACATGCCCAAGATGAGGACAAAGCCTTGCATCACGATCTTCACTCTATGCCCTCTCTTCTAGTAGGGAGTGAACTCATCATAAGTGGGTCCTTGGCTAGATGGTTAAAAGAGAGCCCAGCTCACCCGATCATGGCCTACCCTTCCTTGGAGCGACACCTCCCCATAGTGCCCTTCAACTCCTATTGCACCACCATCCAATCATCTTATCAAGTGGAGACACTAGGGGACCTTCTCAAGGGCTTAGCATGGCAATTAGAGTTGACTAGCATGTTAACCCCCATGACCGAACAACCTAGGAGCCTTGACCTCCTACACCTATGTGTTGGGTCTATCACCTCAATGTGCACCATTGGTTGCTACACTAGTGACCTTCTATTATTCCTCCCCACACCCGATGAGCCCGACCATCTCCTTAAATTGGAGCTTCTTATCTCGGGTAGAAAGCCAAGCTCTTCCCTCATGGTCGATCTACCTCCCAAGAGCTTCGACCAAATTACTTCATTAGAAGAGGATGACCCACCTTGTATGGACCTTGTGGGCATGGAGTTCCTTCCACTAGGAAGCCCAATCCATGACCCCTTTGATCCCTTCCAATGGGAGCCTAGTTACCCATGTGACCCACCCACCTTACCCACAACCCACCTTTCTCTACCCCAACCAACCATGTTTGACCAAGACCAACTCTTCCAAGACTCAGGCCCCACAAAGGGAACCATCACCATAAACAACATATGCCTAGGAGACAAGGAAGAGCTCCTCTCCATAATGCCCACCTTCTTAGATCCCTTCGACCCATTCACATGAAAGTTCAAAGGTCATCCCACATATATGCACATGGAAGTCACCTTTGGGATAAACATATATGTGTCTAGGCTTACCACACCACTTGGCATGATTCATAAATCAGATACATTCATTCACATCACCCACATGTCAAGTAGAAAGCATAAGTGGACCGTATTTGGATGTATTGGCCCACCTTCATTCATCATGAGTATTAAGCATGAGAGGAGCATACATGGATGTCCGGGTCCCCCTACATTTGTCACACCCATGCATAAAAGGTTCATCTATGGATGTCCCGGCCCTCCTAAGTCTGTCACAGTCTTCATGGCATCAAAATGTGATCGGTCTACATTTGGCTGCCCAGGTCCACCTTTGCACACCATACTTTTCACACCAACATCGCATCATAGTGCATGGCATACGCATTCTCGCAAGCATATAGGAAAGAGCAATGAGGCTTACAAAAGGCGGGCAGATGCTCATCGGTGCCACTGCGAGTTCCAAGTAGGAGACTCGGTGATGGTGAGGACGGAGCGGCTCCTTTCAGGACCTGCCTCAAGTTGAGGGCACGGGGTTCGGGACCCTTTCGAGTTCTGAGACGACTTGGCAGTAATGCTTAAGAGCTAGACCTACCTGAGGGTTTTGGGGTACACCCTACTTTCAATGTGGCGGACCTGGTACCCTACAAGGGCCCCGCGGTGGAACCCAGTGAGGAGCTCGAGCCTTTACCCCCCCTTGAGAGAGACACTCCCGGTGGGACTCCACTTCATAGCTTGAGAGACCGACGAGAGCAGGTAGAGGCAATACTGGATGAGCAGAATATCATTACTAGGCACAAGGTGTATCAACGCTACCTTATTAGGTGGAAGAACCGTCGCCCGATTGAGGATACTTGGGCGAGTCGGGAGGACTTGTTGCGACTTGACCTCGACATTCTGGAGCTGGTACTATCGTCAGGCGGACCCATACACGACGGGGTCGAGTTCTCCCCACCCCGGGGGTATGATGGGGGCATCCCTTGCCCCTCCACTTTTTTTTGAGGCTCGGATCATCGTCGACTTGTGCCATTATGTTCGTCAGGTGTTTGTGAGTCTAGTCAAGTAATTTTTATATTTTATTTGAGTTTTAAACCATGTAATTTTCCTATTATTTGAGTCATGTACCTAGGTTATTAGGTTATCTACCAAAGTCTTGTGTCATTATGTTGGTTTGTTAAGCTATTGGGCCCAACTAGTGGGCTAGGCCCAGGGGCACCCCACCCTTGGACTGCTTTGGTCATTAGTGAGCTTGTCAGGGTCATTATGGTCATATGAAAGTATGGAGCCTATAAATAGGCCTCCCCTCCCTCTCATTGTAACAACATTTGATGAATATTGAAAAGCATTTGCCATCTCCCTCTCAATATATATATATCTCTCTCTCTCTCTCTTACTATCACTCTCTCTAAGTGGGTTGTACCCCCTCTCTCTCTCCTCCCCACCCCAATTTCAAAATTCATTCTCTCTCCTCCCCATTCACCCCTCATTAAGGCCCCTTCCCCTTCCCCATGCACTCATTCAATTCCCCCTCCAACCCCTAGGTGGAAACCCCTTCTCCTAGGCACCTTTCCACTTTCCAAAGCACCCCACCACCTTCCCAAGGCTGAATTAACCCCTCCCAAAGCCCAAATTCGAATTTCCCTCTCCCTAGGGCTGTGCCCTTCCATCTCCCCACCTCCTTAATCACCCTAGGTCGAAATTCCCTTCCTCCCTACAGCCAAATTCGCCCCCCACCTCCTCTCTCACTCATCCTCTCTCTAGTGCACATCCACCCCCCATCTCCACCTCTAGCTGCTCCAGCCCCCCTCTCCATCTATCCCTGCCACTCCAGACCCTACAGAAGCCCTAGCCACGTCCTTCCCATATCCACAAACCATCAGCCATCACCCCAAGCTGTGCTACTCTCCCTCCCACTCCCTTTGGTCTTGCAAGATTGGAGTTTCAGGTTGCAGGGCGCAGGCAGCAGAGTGGGGTCCTGAAGTTGCATCGTCTCCGGCTTCTCCCTGATACTCCTGGTGGCAAGGCCTACATCTCTGGAAAGGTCGTCCAGAGAGCTTCCAAGGCGAGGTGGTTTCGTTGGCATCCGAGCTCCGAGCAGTCCACAGCAGCCATTCTCCCGTGACCTCGCAGAAGCTCTCAGGCAGGGAACCAGAGCTGCAGTCACAGTCCGACCACGGCTTCCTCCATGAAGATCTGAGCGCCATTTTCAGAGGGCTGAAACTACTACCAGTTAGCTGTCATCTCCAAGAAGAAGGACTTCATTCGGATTCCGGAGCTTCCAGTTACCATTTTCTTCGTCGGGGTGTGTCGTCTGCCCCCTGTGGGTCCAGGTTTGACCTGTCCCTGCTTATCCGGCTACCTCGCTCTTCCACGACCTCCGATTGGGGCCCCGTCGATTCCTGCTCGAAGCTACTCCGACCACGATCACGTCACCGCCAGGCTTGCCTCATTTGGAGTTCAGGAGCGTCCGTGGTGCCATCTGAAACTCGCTGTACCTGTTCTGCACCAGCCAGAGGAAGAATTTGCTGACCTGTTCCAGTCGCCGGTCCGACCAGCCCTGAGTTCCAGAGCTCCTGCCAAAATTCCGACACCATCCCCGTCCTGTTGGGGAACTTTTGGCGCAGGTTTCATCAAGATCCACACTCTATGGAATTTTTGGAAACATCAACACCGCCCCACTGTCCGGCGAATTTGCAGATTGGCAGAACCGGCGGGATTCGACAAGTCGGGTTCCTTAGCTTAATTCCCCACCCCGCTTGGCCGGCTGAAGGCCCCTCCCTGCGTGGAGGTAGTTTTGAATGTAATAAGCCTAATCCCCACCCCAAGATCACCCCTCCTGCGCGAGGCGTAGTGTTGTACACCTTTGCATTTTCAGGTCAAGCTACATCACCGCGGCGATCGGGTGTATACCCTCGCCTCCCGGCGCGCCCTCGTCTCCGAGCGGGATCGGTGTCTTCACACCGATCAGGTGAGCCACTGATACTAACTTTGATAGCCTTACTTCTGCAAGTTTAGTATTGCTTTGATTGCTCGTCGGACGGTGAGAAGAGGGTCCGTTCTTGTATGTTCATTTGTTGGTGCCCACCGCGGGCCGTGAGAGAGTGCCACCCAAACCCCGCCTTGCGGGCCAGCCGCCCACTAAGTTAGGAATCCTAGACTCTTTGGGTTCAGCCTAAGCCAACTAAGTCCATTAGACTCATTGGGTCTCGCCTCGGACCCTTGCCATCATCCCCCGGCCCCGCCGGGTGATCGCGTGTGCCGTGTAAGTAAGACGCTATTGTGAGAATCATTGAGTGCTTGTATGCTTGTGGATCTAGGTCCTAGGTTGTTCATTACATATTTAGTCATCCTTGGGCTGTGCCACATCAAGCAACGTGTCTCGCGGTATTTTCAAAAGAAGGTCATAGAACGAAAATTCCAAGTGGGTAATATGGTTTTGAAACGTAAATTTATCAGGTCAGCAGGTCCCAAGTCTAAGCTGCAACCCAACTGGGAAGGGCCGTTTGTAGTTAACGAAGTCTATCCGTGTAACGCGTATCGTTTAATCAATGCGGAGGGTGAAGAATTACCAAATCCGTGGAATGGGCTATATTTAAAACGCCTTTATCCATAGAGTTAAACCATCAACGACTTGGTGGCGGGGTGCGCCTTCACTTGATCATGAAAGGAAATCCCCGGTTCAACATTTCACACACTACACGACCCCCCGTGAGTCGGTTTCCTTCTTTTGCACAACACCGTTTCTCCCTTGGCCATGCTTTGGGGAGGGTGAAAGTCCTTGTTTTTCCTTCTCTCTCGGCTGAAAATAGGGGCAAAGGGTGAACAAGGGTGCGAGAACTGATCTAGACCCCCCAATAAAAGAGGTCTCAAATTGGGGCAGTCCATTATGACCTTATTCCGCAAAAGAACAAGAAAGAAAAGAAAGAAAGGAATGAAAAGGAAAAAAGGGGCAAAAATCAAAGCTAAAAGCTCGTAAGCTCGAAACTCTCCAAAAAGTTTAAAAGTCCCCAAAATAATAAAACTAGGCACGACAAGAGTGGCAGTACAGTTTCCCCGCGGGACGTTATGAGCCCGGTCGTATGCGTGCCTAGAGCGGAAGTAGGTTCGATGATGGACACAAAGCCCCGGCGCAACAGATCAAATTCTTTGAAAAAGGGGGTGTCGCGAGAAGAACTCAAGCCCTAGAAACCTTTATACCTATCACCAGCTTTTCTATTAAAATCTGTTTTATTTTCCAAGGAATGGATCCAACCCCGGGTATGGCCTCAGTAGAGGCACCGTTAAAGCAAAGTTAGCACCGGCCACGGGCGGTCCTTTATATTGCACATTGAGCCCGGGAGGCCCCTGGTGAGATTGGAGGTTCCCTGTCGTCAAGTCTAAGCTGGTTTCAAAATCTAAAAAAATCAAATATTTCAAAATCCAACAAAAAATCAAATATTTCAAAATCCAACAAAAAATCAAATATTTCAAAATCTAAAAAAATCAAATATTTTAAAATCCAAAAAAAATCAAATATATCAAAATCCAAAAAAATCAAATATTTCAAAAATCCAAAAAAATAAAATATTTCAAAAATCCAAAGAAATCAAATATTTCAAAATCCAAAAAAATAAAATATTTCAAAATCCAAAGAAAAAATCAAATATGTTCAAAACCCAAAACAAAATCAAATATTTTTAAATCCAAACAAAAATCAAATATTTTCAAAAAAATTTTAAAAAAGATTTTCTTGATTTGCATTCATAGCATCCATTGCATTCATTTGACATTTGTTATTTATCTATTTAATAAGGTTTACCCCCTTGACCAAAAATCAAGAACTGGTCATTTCCTAACTTGCTATAGGCAAGGGGTTAAGCCTAAAACAGATTTAATATGTTTTCTGTATTTGTATGTGTGCAGGGGCAGGTTGAAGCTGAAAAGTTCAGTTGGCTCGTGACCGTGTGAATGCTAAAGTCTTATCCCAACCTACGCAATCACATCAAGATAAGCCCAAAGCCCAAAGCTCAAACTCAATCCAATCATCAATTTTATTCATTCCATATATCAAACTTTCTAAGCATAAGTCCTATCCAACATCATCATGAAAATAAAAGAAAATCACTCAGTCCTCCGCTGGGCATCCCCACGGGGACGTATCTCTCTCAACTCTCTAACATAGGCCTGGCGCGTCGTCGGGATCTCTGCAACCTCTACTGGTAAGGTAAGCACCCTGCTCACCTCCCACATGATCAGGGCACTCCTGATCGCCTGCTCATCCTCCTCCGTGCCAATCCTCTTCGCCTGTAGCGCGGGAAGGTGGGGTAGTGCTGGTAGAACAGTCCGGGGTAGTCCAACCTGTAGGTAGCACCCGTGCAGGCTGTACATCGCCAGTGCGGTGTCGCTCACGAGCCTCAAGTCCAAGCCCGGCCTCCTGGGAACTCTGACAGTGGTGTCACAGAGGAAGTCCAGGCGCATCACGAACCAATCCAGGGGCAGCCTGTTGATGTGCAGTCGCCACTCATCCCTGGTCTTCTTTTCTGATGTCCTGCACTCTACCTGTAGAGAGAATCCGAATGCGCCACCTATGAAGAAGAGGGGGTGGCTCTCGAAGATCCTGCTAGCTGAAGTGACATCCTCCTTGTAGATGAATTTCATCCTAACACCCATCCAACACTCTAGAAGGATCATAGAACCAAACATGGGACCTTCTAAGGCTGCTGAGGTGAGGCCCTCGTACAAGTAGGCAAGGATCACCTGGGACATGGAAAGTCCCTGCCATAGGCCGCTAATGGTACTAAGAAGGGGAATCTCTAGCACATGGTCAACTGAAGGAAACAAGATGGCCCCGCACAAGCAAATGGACGCAGCCTTAGCTATGGCTTCAGCCCACCCACACCTATTTCTGCAATGCTCCACTACCCACTGGCTAAGGGGAAGAAGGTGAATCTGACGTGGGCCTACGAAAGTGTGGACATCCCTGCTGTCTGGTATGAACCCTCCCAAGATAAGCCTAGAATCTATAGGGGCAACAGTATGACACACTAAGTCTTCCCCTCCCACCTGGGACCTGGGTAAAGAGAAGTAGGTCTCTACCTCCTCCAGTAAGATAGTGGCCTCAAATGATGGGAAAATGAGTGTATGAGTTTGAGGATGCCAAATTTCAACTAAGGCTGAGATGCTGTGCCGATCAAGAGAAAGCTTTGGGTAGTTCTGACCTAACACTAGGGGAGGTTGTACGTGCCAAGATCTCAGGATAGATGTCACTCCTAGGGGCAAGGCGCAGACCATGGGAGCCAACCACTTCAAGGTGAAATACCGCCTGGGGCCAGGGAGAAGCTGAGGTGGGAAGAAAGAAGATGGAAGAAAATAGAGAGGAAGGAAAAGCATGTAAGTAAATGAAAGAATTGAATTGAATGAAATCATGATTAACTTACCTCTCTCAGAGGGCTCGAGCTGAGATGTCGCGGGATTGCGGTCAGTCGTTGGAGCACTTCCCACTCCTTCATGGCCAGCTTTGACCCTTCAAAAGATGATTCCTCCATGGAACTCTCCTCTAGGGCCCTCTTCATGATGATTTGGTGATGAATAGCAAATGTTTCGAGGCTTAGAAGGATGATGATGTGTGAATCATGAATTTCGGCTCCCCCTCCTACTTATAGGGCTTGTTAGGAAGCCTAGGTCTATTGAGATCGGGGTTGGATAAGTCTAGGGCAGGTTAAGATGAGGATTGGATGGGTTTAAAGCAGTTTGCCCTAAGGTTAAGGACTCTCCAGGAGAGTCCCATTCAAGTTCGCAGGATGCCCCTTTGGACGGTCTTACGATAGACAGCTTATCTCATTGCGCGGTCCGTGACGAACCGTTTATCATCTTCCAGAAAATTCGAGGGCAGAAGTTTAAGCGGCCTGAGTTAGACCGTTCGTCTTCTTACGCGGTCTATGGTAAACCGTTCAACATTCAGAACGGTTAATATAAGACCGTCCAATTCTCCTTGGAACGGTCTATTACGGACCGTGTGTTATTTTGAACGACCCACTGAGAACCATTCTTCTAATCTGAATCCCTTGTCCAACAAGTTGTGCACCTGTCCAACTAGTAGTCGTGCTGTCCCTCATCTCACTCATTTGGCATCTCCCATCTCACTCATTTGGCGTCTCTTATCTCACTCATTTGGCGTCTCTCATCTCACTCATTTGGCGCCCCTTATCTCACTCATTTGACGCCCTCATCTCACTCATTTGATGTCACTCATCTCACTCATTTGGCATCACGCTCTCTCTCTCTCTCACTCAGAGTCGGCGTCCCTCTATCTCACTCGTGGTCGTGTCGCATCACACCCGTAGTCGTGTCTCACCCGTAGTCGTCGTCTCTCACTCACGCACTCGTGTCGAGTCAGTAGTCACATTCATCCATCCATTCATTCATGAAAATAGACAAAAAGCATGTCACTATCACTATCATATCATATCATGTGTACAAAAGTCGGGCCCCAAGTGCAAGAGACAAGCCTGACCCTCTCCCTCCTGATGGTCGTTGTCGCCTCCTCCCTCCAACCTCTTCAATGGTGGGGCCATCGGAGAAGTCACCTCATCTCGGCGGCGCCGCCGTCTCTCGTCCTCCTCATTCCTCTGCTGGCTAGAGGAACCCGTCAAGTAAGTCCTGAAAGAACCATGGGTCCTGCTTGGAGCACCGCTCCTTGACCTCTGGCTCATCTCCCAGAGGATCTCCACCTGGCCCTCCAACCTCGAGACCTGACGCTGGGCCTGCTCAGCCTCGGTCCTGTAGCGCTCCACCTCCTTAGCGCTGGCTCGAAGAGGCTCAACCTCAGCTCGTAGGAGCGCCGTCTCAATGGTATCGTCTGGTCAGCCCTGTGCAAGCTCCTCTCGCAGTCGGGCGGTCTCCTCCCTCAGGTGCGCTGCCTCCTCCCGAGCCGCTACCCGGCTCTGCTCCAGCTCCGCCCTCAGCAGGGTCAGCTCGAACGTCTGCATGTACATATCATAGTCAGTCAATTGCATTTCATACATTTCATAAGCATAAGTAACAAAGGGGAAGTGTAGTGATTTGCGTACCCTTTCAGTGAGCGCCACCTCGACCGCTTTGGCCCGCGCTACCATCCTAGTGAAGTCGGCCTCCCGCTGAGCCCGATCTGCAGGAGTCTGGGTAGAAGAAGAAGAAGGAGCATCGGCCCCCTGTCGCTGGGCCCCCTCGGCACGCTGCATCCAAAACTCCAGGTCAGTCACATGCACAATCATAATCATAAGCATTTGCATAATTTATAGAGTTTAGGGTTTAGAAAACTCACCAATAAGGCCAGGGCCTGTCGAGCCTCGTCCCGCTCCCTGATGGTGGAGTGCAGGAGCCCCTGCAGCTCCGCCAGTCGTCCCTCAGGGTCAATCTACATTTAGAAGTCCATGTGTCAGTGCATCATATAGGAATCATAAGCATAATAGATAGAGTTTGGGTTTAAAAGTTGTACTGGTCGGTGGGCACCCCGGAACACCTGGTCCCGATAGTGTCTGGCGTACGCAGTGTAGTACGCTGAGTCGCTCTACGCTCGGACGGTCACCACCCGCCCAAGAGTTGTCCAGTCGGCCACCTACGCAGCGTTGCTCGTAGACTAATCAAATGCTACCGCTAGGCCTCGGGTAGTCCTCGTCACTCGCTCCCCCGCCTTCTCAAGCGCCGGGAACTCCACCGCGGGTTGATGGACCCCGATGGTCCTCATCACCAATCTGTAGTGCAGTGGCTCCACCACATTCATGCAGTGAAGCCACACATCTCGTCCGGAAAAAGCGAGGGTGCCAACCACCCAAGGCTGACCCTCCTGGCCCTCCTCTGTGTAAGGTGTCCACCGTACCTGTAAGAAATTGAAAGTCGCATCAGCATCATCATCATATAATAATTACATTTAATTAAAGAGTCTAAGTCTAGAATCATACCAAGGCAAACGGTAGAGCATCCAGGTCGTCCTGCAGCTCTCGGATCTGTAGTCTCAGGGCTGCAGTCTCCCGAGGTGCTGTCCACCTCCGGGCGATCGACAGGAGCCCAGGACGGGTCTCCTCGCCTCTACCCAGCCCACGTAGGTGTACGTAGGCCCACACCTGCATCACAGCATCGTGTCAGCATTTAGGAAACATATGGAATTGCATAATTAAGTCTAGAGTAAGAGTCGTACCTGGAGTAAGGGGGAGAAGCCCCCGAGCATCGTCCAATGGGCTGTCGAACTCAGCGTGTCAAACAAGAACGCGAGGACTGCTGCTCCCCAAGCGTAGTCGCCCACGTGGCTCAGCTCCTCGAGGAAGGGAAGGAAGCGGCAGCTCATCACGTCCGCTCTGGTGGAGAAGAGGAGTCACCCGAACATCAGCATCAGGAATCACCGTAGCACTCTGTCCGCCTCTGCTCCTGGCCCTGCAGCTACCCTCGGCCGCGCTAGCTCCACCAACCGCTGCAGGTGCTCCTCTGGCTGCTCTCCGACTGCAACTCCCGCCCGTCGTAATCCCAGGATGTCCTGGAGACTAGCCCGGGATAGGAGGGTCGACTGCCTCTCAGGGCGCCGCAGCTCTAAGCCCAGCAATCCCCGAGCCATCACCCGATAGTCGGGTAAAGTGGTCCCGCTAACCGGTGCCCCGTGCACTCGAAGGCCAGTGAGCCTGGCCACGTCCTCCAGCGTGGGGACCATATGCCCCCACAGGAAGAGGAACATCCAACTCACTGGGTCCCAGCGGTCGTACAGGGTGTAGAGCAGAGCTGCGTCGAACTGACACACCTCAATGCTCAGGAATGGGGCGAACCCCATGGCAGCCAACCGCTCCCTCTGAAAGTCCGGCAGTGCTAAATACACTGCGCAGACCTGCAGCCATGAGGTGCGGGTCCTGTGCTTTCCCTGCATTCATTCATTCATTTTAGAAGCATTTTAGCAATTTATTTAAGCATTTTATTTCATATATAAATAAAATCATCAAGGTTTAACTCTCTGTTGGAAAAGCGGTATCCCACAGGCCGCTCGTCCCTTTGAACGGTCCCATGTGCACCGTTCTAATCCCTAGGTTCTGTGTTTCGAACGGGTTAACATTGGCTATTCTTATCTTGAACGGGTGAGCATGCACCGTCCTTCCTTCAAGTTTCTTAGTTTCGAACGGCCACTCCTGGGCCGCAGGAAGTTTGGGCGGTCCTATAGGGACCGCGTTGTTCTTTGTTGACAGGGTGTTGAATGGACCAATGTGGTCCATTTGTCATTTGTACGGTGAGCCTCTCACCGTCCTTACTTGGTTCGGTTCTAATGCTGTGTGAATTTGAACGGCTACCCCTGAGCCGTGTGGGTTTTATGCGGCTCTATGTAAGCCGTCTGTTTTCGTTTGTGAGGTTTTGTCTAAACCGCCCTACCGTCATCTTCCCCGACGACGGTGAGGGTTTCCCCACCGGTTGGGAGGCCACCATGGTGCCCCAAACCGGTCCTTAGCCTCCCTAATCCCCCTAAAATCCCCTAAATCTAACATGCATGGGGTAAAAATGGAAAAGAAAAGAGGTTTCGGTGCACCTACCTCGGTCGGATGGGGTCCCTTGGCCGGCCTCTCCGCCAGAGCAACCTCCCCGGCGTCTCCATCTCCGGGCGTGGCAGCTTTGGTCCTTTCCTCGGCCTCAGACGGTGGCGGGAGAGTACCTCCCTCGACTGGAGGCGTTACCGGTGTTTCCTCCGCCAGTGTCTCCTCCGCCGCGGCGATGGTCGTCGGCGGTGACGCGTCCATGTTCGTCGTCGAAGGGCGTCTCGCTTGGTGTTTTGAGAGCATATGAGATGAGGGAGTGAGAGGGGTTGAGAAGGGAGGGAGCTTGGGGGCGAGAGAGATGCAGAGAGCGGAAGATGGGGCTCGGTGTGCCCTTCGTTCTCTCTCCCACCGTCGGTTACGGTGGAGGGAGATGAAGGGTTTTAGCATTTCGAGGTTGCAGAGGTTATGCAGTCTATCGTTAGACCGTCCTTAGTTTGAACAGTTGAGAGGTGACCGTTCATCCTCAACGGTATGCTGTTTAAGTCGGTTCAAATTCCATAATATATACGGCTCACATCTAACCGTTCTTCTTTAGGCGGTTGGTACTTAACCGTTCATGTTTAAAGTTTTTTTACCCTCATTTCTGCACTTGGTGTTCAATTGATGAATTTTGATATCATTGCAAATCTTGTTAACGATTTTATGTGCAGCATCAAACTTTCACTTGCCGTTTCACCTGCACAGGTAAGTCAGGTATGGCCTTCTAACCTTATCACCCTTATTACATTATTATATGGTACTATAATATATTATCTCAAGAACCAGCTGGTTATCTACGTGTTCCAGGATCTGATGTTCCCCTTTAACAAAAATGATGATGATCTAGGTTCACGTGTTTGACCTTCGGATAGGCCGTTAAGTTGGGATGTCATGGGGAGGATGGTTCTATCCTACACGTTGTGGTTGCGGATGATATCTTGACTCTGATTTTCCCAGCTTAGTAATATTATTCTCGAGTATTTTATATTTTAATCTTTCTTTACATTTGTTTTAATGATTTCTTTTATTTTAGCCTAGCATGCATCATACGCATCTTTTGAGCATTCATGACCCATGGTTTGCCTGCAGAATGTCCCACCAGCGATGGTTAGCTGTGCGTTCAGTGTTTGGGTAAGAGGAACTAGTTCCACTATGAGTTGGAAGGTTCTCTTTGGTCAATTCGCTTGGTTTGGTTGATTAAGAGGTCCCCATCTGGAGCTTTAGCCTGTTTCCTTTACTTTTGCTACCTGCTTTTGGCCTCCTCATTGGACCGCGGGATTGTGTCCCCCATGAGGTTGGTCTCATCGATTTGTTTCATTTCGTTTAGTTTAGTTTCTCCAGACTGGTGTCGCTTATGGTTTAATCATTCCTTGCGTTTGGTTCAGAGTTTTTTGGAAGATTCCCATCGCTTGTTTCTAGAAACGGGTGTCGTTTTACCTTAACGCCCGCTTTCCGGTCCACTCCGCTGCATTTCCGCTTTATCTCCATGTTCCATGTCACTTTCGCTTCACCTCCGCTCGCTCCCCTGCAAAAAGGACGTTAAGGAGGGGCATCTGTTGACACCCGTTTT
Organism: Amorphophallus konjac; assembly: GCA_022559845.1. Lineage (NCBI taxonomy): Eukaryota > Viridiplantae > Streptophyta > Magnoliopsida > Alismatales > Araceae > Amorphophallus > Amorphophallus konjac. The sequence continues at coordinate 62,589,272 of CM040122.1, forward strand.
TTACCGATAAGTTGAGTCGTTCCTCTTACTCCCATTTGTTGATGCCTCGAGTTGTCCATTGCTCGTTGGGGCTATTTTCAGGCATGTTTTGGACCAGTTTTATGGGTAGCCTCCCTCCCTGGTTAGGTCCGAGTTGATTCAGGGCTTAACGGGCCTTGGTTTTGGTTGATTGGGCTTTTCTATGAGTTTCAACACCCATGTACATGGACGATTCATCCCTGGCCGCTCAATTAACGTGCGGTTGCCTGTGGAGCATCCATCTATTTTGGAATATTTTGGTTAATTTTCTAAATTTCCACCGACAAGCATTTATGTGGTTCTTCCCTAGCCGTTCAACATGATGGACGGACGGATGGTGGCCGCTCATCTCTCAGAGTCCTACGCTTGGTGGTTTTCTCGGATAATTATCCAATTAGTCTATTTATCACTGACAAGGATAGAACGGTTTGTCTTTGGCCGCTCTACCTTTGAACGGTCTCATCTGAGCCGTTCATCTATGAGAGTCCAAAGGTGAATATTTCGGTTAGTTCGATGGATAATTTGGATTATTTATGATTTATTTGAATTTCCACCGATGGGGTTGGACGGACAGGACATGGCCGCACATCCCGTTGAACGGTCTATCATAAGACCATTCATCCGTTCGATTCTTGAATTTCAACAGATTTTATCTCTCTATCCGTGGTTTTATCCCTAACTTCTCCCATCATTTTCTCCGCGGATAATAAACCATTTTGAGTGCCGTTTCGACTGGATGAGAGGTAATTTGATTATCTACGATTTTCCTTTGATTATCTCGACCTGAAAATACTTCTAAACCCTAATTTCGGGCTAGGACTTTAGGTGCTCTATAAATAGACCCTGAAGGCCGAGTTTGAAAGGGGGGAGATTTTTGGTCAACGGCGAAGCCCTGCCGCATTCTTGAGCGACCTAGCACCAAGGAGGGAGGCTTTCCACATCCATATAAGCCTCCGATTCAGGGAGTAGTCTAGTTTTTAAGTCTTGTGTGTTTGATAGGTTTTGTCCATTTTTTTCATTGCATGCATCACTCTTCTCACTTTCTCCCCACGTTGTTCTTCACCTTCATTGTCATGCACACACCCACCCACATTTATGACACCCTAGGGGTTTAAAATCTCCCAGGTATCCCCCTTTCCACTGATTCATGTTCATTTCTTATTATTTTGACATCTACTACACTTTTCAGTTCTAATTTGGGTTTTCTCTTTGCGTTTTCACGTTGTTTTGCAGGTCAGCAATCCCTAGCACGAGGCTCATCCCCTCTGGCCGGCCGGAGAGGGTGGAGGTTGGACCCTTTGTGACTTCTAGCGTGGTGGTCTTGAGCGGTTCTCTACCATCCGTTCAAGGAGACGTATGGTGCTACCTGGACCGTCCTTCTTCTTCCTGCGGTCATGATAGAGGCGTTCAACTGCCAGGAGTGCTTCATCCCGCATCCTCTGCAGCGTTCTTTAACGGTCTGTCATGAGACCGTGCATCTTATAGGTGGTTCTTCCTGAGCCGTATATCTCTCCAGCGCTGCAGGTCAGGCGAGTACCTCTCCCTCTTTCCAAGGTACGGCGTGTTCATCACGTTCGGCACCTTGGTGGCGATCACAGGTTTTTATTCCTCCCTTTCCCAATGTCTTCATTCATTTCCCATGTTGGATGTGGAAGGATAGACATTGGGAAGGCATTAGAAGAACAGACGGAAGAAGAAATATATCTACACTCCAGTCACATCGGGGCCCGTGGCATCGGACCACTCAGCCACTCAGTTAGAACGGTGCCCCCGGCACCCAACTGCCAACAACTCCCGTCACAACGGTGCCCCTGGCACCCGACCACTCAACAACTCCAGTCACAACGGTGCCCCCGGCACCCGACTGCCAGCTACTCCAGTCACATCGGGGCCCGCGGCACCTGACCACTCAGCCACTCAGTCACAACGGTGCCCTCGGCACCCGACTGTAAGCTGCTCCAGTCACATCGGGGCCCGCGACACCCGACCACTCAACAACTCCAGTCACAACGTTACCCCCGGCACCCGACTGCTAGCTACTCCAGTCACATCGGGACCCGCGGCACCCGACCACTCAACTTCCCCAGCACAATGGTGCCTATGGCACCCCTACTGCCCCGACCTCAACATTGTTTCATGTTGGGAATACAATGTGACGCCCCTCGGGCGTGATCCTGCTAAGTCACAGGTCCTCTAATGGACGCCACGTACAAATGTGGAAATACACGCACAATAATGCAATGACCCAGGGACCGTCATAAATGATGGAATTGTCCCGTGGCTTGCAAGCAATTGTAATCGGGCTCTCATGCCCCCATATAAATGCCTTTCAAGGCATATAAGTCATGTAATCCCGTCAGGGAGCGAATCCCCCTCCTCGCCGGAACCAGTCTCTATGCCCCCAGTTATCCCTGTTGTGTTGCTGTTGCCCTATCGCTATTGTACGGACTAAGCCCTCCCGACGTCGCGGCTCCCAGGGTCCCTGACTCTCTCTTTGGCAGAAGAAACAAAGGTATTTTGATTCAATCCGATGTAAAATAAACACCGGTTGCTTGCGGCCGGTGGGGAAAGACGTTCAGTACACGAATCCCCATAATCGCCTGCGCACTCGCACCCGTGGAACCCCTTCTATCTACATGTCACTCGATCCCTCGAGCCACGTGCCGCGTCCTGGCGATGCTCCCCCTGTCAATCCTCGGTTCCATAGGTGATTGTCGAGAAATCGACTGGCACGCCCGCATTCCACCCAGCCATCCCTGTCCCAGTCTCCCAGGATGACTAACCATATGCCATCCCTTCCAGTGCGTTCATATCGTTCTCTCTGCCTTCTTCTCAACACCCCCGGAATCCCCACGTGCCCAGTCAACCTATCTCGACCTTCCATAAAAGGCGAGTCCACACCCCCGCTGTGAGGACAAAATGACAAGTGACTCCCCGCGGTCGCAAACACCTCTATTTACACATGCATCATATCGTGGAAGATAGCCATCATTTCCCGTTGATACGTGGCACCTGCATTTTTCAATCCAAATGGCATAACGACATAGCAGTATGTGCCCCAGGGCGTGGTGAAAGAGGTCTTCTCTTGGTCCTCGGGAGCAAGACGGATTTGATTATAACCAAAATAGCCTTCCATAAATGAGAGGGCCTCATACCCAGCCGTGTTGTCCACCAACACGTCAATGTGAGGAAGCGAGAAATCGTCTTTCGGACATGCCTTATTTAAGTCCCTGAAATCAATATAAATTCGAATCTTTCCATCCTTCTTCATTACCGGGACTATATTCGCCACCCATTACGGATACAAAACAACCCTAATGAACTTGGATTTATGTAATTTGTCAACTTCTTCCTTTATCCTTAAGGCCATTTGAGGGTGGAGCCTTCTCTCTTTTTGTTTAACGGGTGTCGCCCCTAGTTTAAGAATAAGTCGATGTTCAACCAAAGTGGGGTCAAGACCCGGCATGTCCTCATAGGACCTGGCAAAAGAATCTCTATACTCCCTCAACACCTTGATTAGCTCCTCTTCCACCTGAGGAGGGAGATTAGCGGAAATGATTATGGGCCTGGGGTCCTCTTCGGTTCCAAGATTAATTTCTTTAGTGGGTTCATCCACTACCGTCGACGGTTCATCAAACCTCTTCAAACCTTGTGCGTACAGATCGGCAGTGTCCTCCACATCGCTTTCCTCATCATCGGCTGGATCTTTCTCATCAATGATTTTGATGGAGGCATCACCCGTGACTCCCTTTGGCTCGGGTCTTTCTCACATTCCGGTGACATTTGAGTTCGAGCCCCTCTCTATAAAGGCCCAATTATCCATTTTGTGCTTTCTACTTGAGTCATTTTGATGTAATTTTCTATTTTATTTGAGTAATGTCCCTAGGTCTTTGCTTATTTCCCTAGGTTTGTGTGTCATTAGTCTCATTAGAGTAGTTTTGGGCCCAATTCATTGGGCTTGGCCCATGGGCGCCCCCCCCCCTCCTTCCTCGGTTATTTGTCATTGAGTCTTATGTCAGGGTCTTTTTGTAAAATGTGGGTTGCCTATATATAGGACCCCATTCCTCTCATTTTGAATTAATGAATGAATGAAGAATTGCCCTTTGAGAGTTCAAATATTTAGTTTAGTAGAGTGACTCCAATTGGGTGAGAAACCCTAGGGGAGAGAATCCCCACCCCACCTTCTCTCTCTTTCTTTCTCTCTCTCCTCCCTAAGGGGTTCGCCCCCCTCTCTCTCTCCTCCACTTCCCAACCACCTCTCCCTCCCACCTACCTCCATTAACCCCTCTACAACTTCCCACACCCCCTCATTAAGTCTCCCATAGTCCCAATAGGGAACCCCCAATACCCACTCCACCCTCCAACCACCAACCACCCCATCCCTTCCCCAAGCACTTTTCCCTCTCCCCCATGCAACCCCCCACCTCCCTAGGCCATTTGAAATTGAAAATTCCCTTCCCTCCATAGCCCTTGGCCGCCCCTAACCCCTCCCCCTTAGAGAAGGTCGCCCCCTCCATCCCCTTCTCTCCACTCCACTCCACCAAGAGCAGCCACCTCCATCACCCTCCCTCCACCTTGGCTGAAGCCAGCCCCCTCTCTGCAACCTTCCCCTTTCTCCAACCCCTCCTTCACCTTTCATCACCCTCCATACCTCCCCCTCAATCTCCTCCCACCACCCTTCACTCCCCCTCCCCATTCACCACTTCTTCTTCTCATTTGGTTGCTATTTGGAGCTACATCGGCGAACCAGTTTCTCTACTGAGAGCTTGCAGAGGACCAGCGGAGTGCAGCTGCGACCTTGGCTTCCTCCTGACATTTCTGAAGGCTCAAGAGGCACCGTCGGAAGCGTCTCCCAGTCAGCTTCGCAACGGCGGTAGTTTCGACTTCATCCGAGCACTGTGCTGATCTGGATAACCTTTCTTCCTTGACTGCGCAAAGCTTCTCTAGCAGGAAACCAAAACCTGAGTGGAGGATCTACTGCAGCAATCCTACTGGGAATCTTGGCAAGAGTTCTTCATCAAAAGTCTTCTACTACAAGTTTTCTTTCATCCCCAAAAAGCAGAGCTCAGTTTGGCGTCCGGATCTAAAAGTTATCAATTTTCTCCCCCGGGTGCGCGGTTCTGCCTCCACTCAGTCTGCACCGACCCCTCCTCAGTGTTCAGAGCCTACCGGTCAGCTCCCACAACGATTGGCATTCCCGTCAAGCTCGTGTCGAAGAGGACTCACAGACGGTTTTGTCGACTGCAGCGGCGCCTCAATCTGAGTTTGGGACCGCTGGTGGCAACATCATCTTCCTGCTGTTGTGATCTTGAAGCCGTCAGAACTGAAGACCTACCTCCCTGTTCGAGGCTCTGCCCCGGCCAACAGCGACCTTCCAAAATTCCAAAAAAATTTGGACGACTTCCCGGTCCTCCTACGAAGATTTTCCAGGTGGTTTCATCCCAAAAAAAATTCGTTAGCAGTCACAGCAGCCATTTCTTCGACCATCTGTCAGCACTCACAGAGCGTGGACAGAAGCAACAACCTCCCCTCTTCGGCTTTCCTTTCTCAATTTCCCCTCCCCGCCTGGCCGGCTTACCACCCCTCCCTATGGGAGGTAGTGTTTGGATGTAATCATCATCTTCCCTTCCCCACGATCCCCCCCTTGCATGGGGTGTAGTGTTGTAACAATTTGAGCAGGTCAAGCTACTCCGGCGCGGCGTGTGGGGAACCCACGCTTCCCCGCTCGCCCACGTCTCCGAGCGGGACCGGTTTCTTCAAACCGGTCGAGTAAGTGCTCCAAACCTTGCTCTCATTTTTGCTTGTCTTTCAATATTCATTCATAGTTCCGCTGGATGTAAGAGTGAGAGCCCAATCCTTAAGCTCCATTGCTTCAAGCGATCACCGTGGGGGAGAGGAGTGTAATCCGTGCCCTTGGCACTTCGTCGGTCCCATCAAATTGGGCCTCCACACCTTTGGGGAAGCAAACCTTGGCCTTGCTGGCCCTCTACTAGCAAGGGCCCAACACTCACATCCTCTACTTGACATCGCCAAGTTACCCCGGGCTTGGGTGAGGGACGATAGAGCGGTGGCCCATATCAGCCCATTTGAATGCAAATGTGCTTGCTTGCTTAAGTCTTTGGTTATGTCACATCAATTGGTATCAGAGCAAGTCATTGACTTGTCTCTATCAAGTCTAAGTCCTAGGGCCATTGCATTGTGTGTCCGTCCTTCATTGCATTTCCCCCCATTTGCATGTCCACCAGTAGTGGTGCCATTTACCGACCCGATCCATCGTCTTCGGTTCCCCCCATGGATCCCAATCCTCAACTCAATCAAGATGTCCCTAGGGAGGAACCCCAAGGCCAAATGAACTGGGTAGATACTGCCCTTACAAACATTCTCGCACAACTTGAGTCCCTTTCCACTCGGCTCGCTCGACTAGAAGAGCATGAGTTCCACCCAAGGAACAATGAACCAAGAGCCCACCCTCCATATGTTGAGCCTCGCAGGGATGAGTTCACAACCAAGAGTCCACCCTCCACATGTTGAGCCTCATAGGGATGAGTTCCACCCAAGGAACAATGAACCACGAGTCCACCCACCACATGTTGATCTTCATAGGGATGAGTTCCAACCGAGGAACAATGGACCAAGAGCCCACCCTCCACATGCTGAAATTAATAGGGAGGACTTGAATGGTGACCCATACCATGACTATGAGAGGCCTCGCTATCATCAAAATCATGAAAGGCGTCCACGGGACGACCCGGATGACCCCCTCTTAAGAATGATCAAGGTAGAGGCCCCAAACTTTGATAGTTCCCATGAACCAAGTGTCTACTTAGAATGGGAAATCGCCATGGACCAATATTTTGAATGATACCCTATGCCCGACCAAAGGAGGGTAAGGTTGGCTAAAATGCATCTCATCAAATTAGCCAAAATTTATTGGCTAAACCAAGAGGGATTAAGGAGGATTAGGCGGGAAGAGCCTATTGATACTTGGGAGGGTACGAAGAACCAACTTAGAAATAAATACCTACCCCAGTCCTACCACCAAATGCTCTTAGATGAATGGCAAAGCCTCACCCAAGAAGGGAAGACTATGGTTGAATATATTGAGAAGTTTGACTCCTATCTTTTGAAGTGTGGAGTTCATGAGGACCTGGCCGTCACCTTGTCCCACTTTAGAAATGGGCTCCAAAGCCACATCAAGAGAGAGCTTTTCATGAGGGACGTTGACAGCCTTGAGCTATCCTACCAAATAGCTAGGGATGTTGAAAGATTCTCTAGGATTCCTCGGTTTACTACTCCCCGGCCTGCCGATCCTAAAAATATGGCACCATGACCCATTCCGGCCACCCCCATGAAAGCCCCTAGCCCAAGTGGGAATGCCCCATTAAGGCCTTACAACCCTCCCCCCACCATCACTCCAAACAAGACCACCCCTAGACACCCTCCTCCACGGAGGGAAGACATTCCCAAAGGCCCAAATGTAGGACCCACTCCGGGTAGCAGGCGTCAACAATGCTATAGGTGCCAAGGGTTTGGCCACTTTGCGGGGTAATGTCCATTCAAAGGATTGTCTAGTTTGCTTATTGAGGAAGAAGCTCCCCCACCCCAAAGGAAACTTGAGAGTGTTGTTGAGGACCATGAAGCCTCCTGATGTCTGCTCGACAGTCGTTGTTAAAATTGCCGTGCCACACAAATTTCAAATATTTATAACCGCACTCACTCACTTATGGATTTGAAAACATGAGTATAATGGTAAGTACGGGTCGATCCCACGGGGAAGGAATTTGGTTATTTTTCTTAGTTGAAAAATATTCTTGTGTTTTGAAAAATCAATTGTTGGAATTTGGAGTGCGATTATGAAAACTTAAATTGGAAAACATAACAGAATTCAAGTCAAAATAGGGGTTGGAAGAAAATGCATAACTTCAAATATAGACAGAATGAGAAGAAGTGTAAAACATGAAAGTTGTAGAGAATTGAAAAAGGAAGAACTTTTATGAAGAACATAGAAACAGAAAATGAAAGGAAGATAAGGAAAAACTTGAAAAACTATGATCTATTGGTTCGGATGAACAGTAATTGACAGAAAACCAGCACCTTGAAAACTTAATTCTAAAGCTCAAAAGAAGAGGAATTTGACAAAGTGCAAGAAGAATAAAACTTAGATATACAAGAGAGGAACAACTCTTATGAAGAACTCAGAGTTATTTGAGGACTAGAAAGAGTTCAAAATGAATAAATGGAAGAAGGTATCACCACGGATGAACAGTAAATGCACAGGACAGCACTTAAGAAAACGGACCAGAACTCTATGAAATAGGAAGAATTTGAGGAAATGATAAACAGAGAAGTTGAAGAAGACTTGTAAATAAACAACTTTTGTGAAGAAAGCAAATTGAAATAAAGATTACAACCATGCGAAATAAGGCTAAGAACAGGCTGAATTCAAAAATGAAACTTTTATTGAAATAAGAACAACTTACAACTTTGACTTCAAAAGCCTTGAAAATACAACTTGATGCACTCAACAACTTCAGAAATGTAAAGAACAACTTACATTACAAGTGACCAAAGCTAGCTCTCCCCCTACTCATCCTTCTTGCCATTTTGCTAATTCTACTTGCTAACTAACTTGCTAACTCCTCATTCAAGACCAATGCACCCTTTATATAGGGGTTACAAAAACACTCCAAACAAGTGTACCCAATTTTAGCCTAAAACGGTAGGCAGGTAGGTTCTGCCCACTTTGCCATTTTTTTCGGATTTTTCTGAATTTGTTTGGTATTTTTGTTTGGCCTTTTCTTCTCTCTTTCTCTCATTTTCTCTCTCTGCCGGCGTGTTGCGCCGACCGGTTAGGCGGGTTCGGCCGCCTGCCGTGTGCCCACTCGCCCTACGCCTGCCGCGTGTGCGCGTGGCGCACGCTGCGCCCGCGTGCCCTCCGCCTGCCGCGTGTGCCGGCCCCCCTCCGCGTGCCTTCGCCCTCAAACCGCCACGGCCCCCCCCCCTCCGCGTCGCGCGCCACGCACCCCCCCTCGCCCGCCTTCGCCCGGCCTCGTCGCCCGTGCCGGGCGGCGAAGGCGGGAAGGGGGCGGGGCGGGTTTGAAATTTTTATTTTTTTTAATTTTAATATATATATATATATTATATAAATATATATATCTATATAACTATATATATATCTATATATACTTAGAAAATTCCAAAAAAATAGCAAATAATTTTAATTTTTTTATTTTTTGTTCTAAAATTTTTTTCTTTTCTTTTTGAACAAATCCTCGAGCTTTTGGCCCATTCAAAATATAATTTTTATTTTCTTTTATTTTCTTTTTCTTGGAGTTTTCCTCGAACTGCGTGCCTGCATAAATACGTAAAAATTATCATAAAAATTTATTTAATTTCAAAAAATTAAACATTTGATAAAAAATCAATAATAAGTGTGAGAAGTGTATATTTAATATCAATTAAGCTCATAAAAATGCATATACTCATGAATTAAATGATAAAAATACACACTAATCACACCCCCCAACTTACTCATTGCTAGTCCCTTAGCAATGCACATAATGAAACAATTTAGAACTAACAAGAGTTTAAAGATATTCAGGCCTCATTTCCAGTTCATCTTTCATAGAGTTAACTAAAGATCAGGACTCTGGAGTAATTATCACAAACTAGCCTTATGTCGGAAATTCAGGTACATGATCAAGAATCTAATCAAAATTCAGTAGCACTTGTGCATGTGTAATGCTAAGTCCACAGTGAAGACAATTGCATCCTCCACTTGCTATTCTGAACAAATACCTTTCAATTCTGCACTTCTTACTTAGAGCGTTCAATGCACATTAGCTTTTTGTCTGCCTTATTGATATGTCCCTTTTGGGATCACTATATATATATTTTTCTTTTCTACTTTCTTTTTCCCTTTTTTTTTCTTTACACACATGATGCTGCACTACCCTTCACTATTTTACGTGAATCTCAACACGTCTTAGGTGAAGTAGGCTCGGTTCCACAGATCCAAGTTCCCTTTTCCTTTTGACGCGAACCTCAACACGTCTTAGGTGAAGTAGGCCCGGTTACTCAGAATCGGAGCATTTTTCATGGTGCTTTATTTTTTTTTCTCATACTTTTCTATGGTAGAAAGCTTCTAACATATTTCTTCTTCAGAAAATACAGAATATCAGACAGTCTGTCTCAAATAACAGAAGGCTTGTCCTTCTTGTTTCATTAGCGTGCAACGTGATTTTTCTTTTCTTTGAAAGTGCATCTGAACTTTTAAAGAGATTCTTTAAATCAGTTTTCCATGGCTAGAGTAAATAAATTATCCATCATCCGAGTCTCTAGTCATTTCCATTCTAGAATCACTTTTCATGCGACATGAATCAAGAAATTCAACTCGGGGAAAACTGTTGTTTCACATGACAATTCATGAAAGTAAAAAAAAAATTGTTGAAAGTTTAAAAAAAAATTTGAAATTTTTTTGAATATCTCCCCCCCCCAACTTAAATGACATTGTCCTCAATGGCATAAATAGTAGAAAGATCAGAGGACATGTAAAGAGATAATATAGTTGGGATGGAAGGATACAACCTGATGGCGGGGTAAAATGACGAGGGCGTCGGTGCAGCTTGGCCTGACAACTGAAAAATAAACATACTAAAACAAGAAATCATATCAGAAGCCAGGAATTAACACAAGGAGTGGGACCCAATGTTCATGTATTTCAAAAGGAATCGACCAAGATGGCAACGTGAGTTACGGAGCCAGATTTCCCGCAGAAATGTCCCCCTATTGCGTGTTTTGGGCGAAAGGTGGTTACAACGGGACAAGAAACACAACGAATCTTTGGACCGAAAAGAGAGAAAAAGTCAATAAAGCACGTCTCCGACTTGACCACTCTATATGGTAGAGTGGGTGCGAGATTAACGGGAGGATGACGTGTCGCAAAGGCTATGGCTAGATGTGATGGTGCGAGATGCTGGTCACTCCTCGTCAATCTTATAAATACCCCCCTTTTCACTCGACCGGAGAATATCGAAGTTGTGAGAGTAGAGTCGAGTGAAAGGGAAGTAGTAAGTGTTGCTCAAAGTTCAGAATGGATGGTGAATCAAGCATTAGAGCTGAATGGGAGTCGTCTCGCTCCTCGAAGAGGAGTAGATCGGGTAGTAGTTCCAGGAGATTCTCTGAAGTTGAAGGACTTTTGAGTGAAAGGACTCTACCACAGCTTGTAAGTGATTCCTTTCATTCCTTTCTTCTTCTCTGTTCTTTCTTGGGAAAGCTTCCCATTTCTCATTTCTAGCGTATGTGCAAAGTGTGATAAAGTCACACATCTCGTGGGAGCTGGTCGTGGCTACATATCGAGGGCTCCCGGACTTCCAGAAAGCGAGGTTGGATGTGATGGGATTCGGGCCCTTTCTCAGAATTGAGCCACTCAAGATCGACCTTGCCCTGATCCAAGCTCTACGTGAAAGATGGGACCCGGTAAGTAGGGCATTTCTGATGCCGTGGGGGCATATGGTACCCAGCTTGGAAGATGTGGTCCGAATCACGGGCCTCAAAGTGGATGGGGAAGCAGTGACTGGTGTCACCTACGCGGATTACCGTGAAGGTGCCCATAACTTGTTGGGGATGGACTTAGATAATCGGAAGAACAGGTCAGTAGCCAGGGCATCGATCATGGAAGCTTTAGGGCTTACTGACATGCGTCCGCGTGATGATGAGTCCATAGAAGAATTTATGGAAAGGGCAGAAAGAAGTGCCCGTGCTATGTATTGTATGGATACCAGCAATTGGGAGCGGACCAATATGGATCTGAGGAGGTTCCTCCTCTTTCTATTAGGCAAATTGTTGCTGGGGTCCAAGGGAGACAGTATCCACTGTCATTTCTTAGAACTGCTCGTAGACTTGGAAAGAGTAGGACAATACGCCTGGGGAGCTGCTGTGCTGGCACATCTGTTTACAAGTCTATCGCAAAGGACAGACAAAGAGATGACACTAAATGGGTTTACGCCTTTAATCCAGGTAATGAAAATTTTTGTTTTGTTTTTTTATTTTCTGATTTTTGTTTGTGTTTTCATCAATGACACATGATGGTGTAGCTGTGGAGCTACTATTACCTTCCAATGGGGAGGGCTCGACACTGTCGACCACTGACGGTCCCTCTAGCGAGACGGTGGCAACCCATCATGAGCACTGCACCTTTACCCTACCAACTGATGGTGTTCAGGCGAGAGTTGCAAGAGTTCCCTGCAACGATGGTAGGATAATTATTTTCTTAATTTTTTTTTTCATTTATTTCATTTTTTTTAACTGAGAAGATACGTGCAACCTCTTAAAGGTAAACTGGAGGCCTTTTATGAACATGGTCGATGTTGACCAGCCTTGGGTAATTGGAAGCCGCGCCCGGTTTGGACGGGACCTCTGGCTCCATTGCTTAAATGAAATCGAGCCCCTCAGGCTGCGATTAGCTATGCGGACCTTAGGGCTGGCTCAAGAATGGGTGGATATGACCATGTCACCTAGTGTCGGAAGGCAGACGCGTGGACCAGCCACCTGTGTTGGTTGGAGAGTGCGCTTCCCCGAACAATATGAAGATTGGCAACGGGGAGGCACACTCGTGGAATCTCAAGCACAAGATAGCGATGATTACCTACGCCTCTACAGAGCAATGTGTGCAGAAAGGCTCCAGCCTGGAGGGCTTGTAGAGGTAAGGAAACCATGTTTGTATCTTCTACATTTTGTTATTTTTAAAAAAAAATTTTCTTTGTTTGTGAACTCAAAAGCCATAACTGTAGGATGTTCGTGATACTATAATAACGAACTTACGAGCTCGTCTGGCGGACACGGAGCAAGAGCTGAGTGATACCAGAGCGGCTCTAGGTTCATCAGTAAGTATTTCAATACATATTCCGGGTAGGCTTTGAGATTCAGGGCGCTAACCACTTAATGTCACCACATGTGCAGCGTGCTCAGCTTGATGCAGTTTCTTCGGCGATGGGAGCAGATGGTGTTTCTTCCAGTCTATGGATTCCCACATCCGAGCTGGATCAACTCCACGAGCAACTTGCTCATGCCACACAACGGGCTGCAGAGGCAGAAGGGATGCTTTCTGTATAGGTGAGGATTTCACCATTTAACATCCCTTATTCAAGTATTGCTATTTGCCTGAGATGAAATGTGTGGCAGGAGAAAGAAACACAAGAGGCACTTGCAAATGCCACTCAGAAGGAAGCTAGAATAACTGAGCTGGAAGAAGAACTACAGCGTCGTCCAGATGAGGATTCTTCAAGGGACGTTGTGGAGTTGAGAATCACCCTTCAATTAGAAAGAGAAGATAGAGAGAGAGAACGGGCTGAGAGAGAACAGGACAAAGACAGAGAGAAAGCCAAGAGATCGGCCGAGAAAGAGGAAAAGAGGGCCCTGGAGGCCCAACTTTTTGAATTGAGGACTAGTCTCGGCCTAGCCGAGCAATGGCTGAAGGATGGCGAGGAGCGCTATCGAAGAGCACGAGAGAGTGGCTTTCGTGTCAGTAGCTTCTTTGCTGCCCCCTCAGATCGGCGTCCTTAGTGCGGTAGTAATACCGCTGCTCTCGGCTTGGGAATACCCTCTAGCGAATCTTGCCCCAGAGTGAAGAAAGAAGGTGGATTCCGATGTAATCTCTTTGTTTGCTTTTGTGTGTAATAAAATACTTTTTGCTTGGCTCTCTGTTGTCCTTATCTCTCGAATCCCTAAACACATCTAATTTCCCACAACAATTTATTACCACACAAAAATCACTTAGGTTGCCTCCTAAGAAGCGCTAACTTTTATGTCGTCAGCCAGACACCATGTAGCTCATTAGCTCATTAACCAACGCGTGGCATTCAGAATGAGCCACCACGTGATCTTGTCTTCCTTCAAATTCCAGCCCTTAATCCATTGGAAGACAAGAGTAGACATGTATGGACCGGGGCTAGAAAGAGGCAGGACTCGCACATGATTGTTTGTAACATTAACCCTGTGTGCGATCCAGTTTTCTGCTTTAGATATCAAAAAATGATCTATGGCCAATAATTTGTCAAGATCAAGGTATAACCCTTTCATAATATCAATCCATCGGTCCCTTTTACTTGTATCGTCCCTCCTGATGACCTCTTTATTGACTGCTTCCTCCTTGGGAACTTGGTCATCAAACGGTGGCTTAGGGATAAGAGTGTCAAGATTAGCCACAGTCTTCCCAGTAACAGCCTCATGTGTTAGAAGGGTACCAATCAACTTGTCTTCCTGATGGGGAGTTAAATCAAAAGTGAATATTGTTGATCCATCCCCCTCAGGTCCCAGAATGTCATATGGAAGAGGCTCATCTGGCAGGGGTAGCACGAGCCCAGAATCAAATTGATCCAATGATTCAAACATGAGGGGATCGGGCTCAATGGGTAGATCAAATTTGAAAGTTTCTAATAAAACCCCTTTATCACACTCATCATTTAATGGAAAATTGTGAATCAAATTTCCCAATAATGAAGTGGGAAGATCAAATGTAAATTGTTCCAGCTCGGCCCCTTCATCAAAGGTAAGATCAAATGGGAATTTTTCAAAGACGGAGCTTTCATCATACTCATCACTCACCTGAAGATTCTTAATCAAATTTTCCAACAATGGGGTTGATAGAGGAAATATAAACTTTTCGAACAAGGCCCCATCATCAAGTTCTTCCAAGGGAGGAGAATTAAGTTCCACTAAATCAACATGATTATTAATCATAAAGCAATCCTCCTCGACATGTAGATCCTCAATTAAGTTGTTTGGGCCACTAATTTTCTCAGTGATATTCTCACTCTCAAAACATTCATTAAATGGGGTGATGATATCAATAGGATCATTTGTATTCTTTAATTCATCCCCTAATTCCGTCCCTTCCTTCATCATGGTATGGCTTGCGCACTCCCCCTCACTCCCAATAATGATATCTTGAGCCAAAATGCCAGGCATCGGATCATCATCATCATCATTCACGTATCGAGGGGGTTGGTTGAATATTGACGAAGGGTCATGGTAAGTAGACTGAGAGTACACGCTTTGAGCTTCAAAGTAGTGGCCCGGTGAATCACCCTTAGTATTGATATTGAGTCCGAAATCGGGGTGAGATGAGTTGAGATGAAGTTGAGTATACATGGGCTGCTCGTGAATTGCTTGGGGTAGAGGTGTAGACAAATGGGTTTGGATTGTTGAATCCATCCAAGGCAAATTTGTGTGATTACTCCAGCCAAGATTATCATCATCTGCAACATGCTTGAGCTGAAAGAATCCTAGGGAATTTTGGACCTGTGCTTGGATGACGGGAGAGAGTCGGGCTATAGTAGGGCATTCACTCACATGGTGAGTGAGACTGGCACAGAATTCACACACTTCCATGAAAGTGTGGATTGGATTTTTCGCCTGTTTGACATGTCCTACAAGTTGTTGATGAGATGAGATGGAGGCACGATTTATTGAATTTTCACTCAAAATCTCAAATAGATCATATGCCTCATCTTCACTTTTGCTTAAAAATGCCCCTCCACAATATATGTCCACCATCTGCCTATCAAAATTGGATAACCCCTCATAAAATGTAAAGATAATTTGCCATCTGGGCAACCCATGATGTGGACAGTGACTCACTAGCTCCTTTAATCTCACCCAAGATTCATGAAGTTGCTCTCCCGGACGTTGAGTAAATCCTGTAATCGCCCTTCTCATCATGTTGGTTTGGCCTATGGGGTAAATTTTTTTTAAAAAATCTGACTGCATATCTTCCCAAGTCCTGATAATCTTGCGAAAACTTCTTAACCAATATTTTGCTTTATCTTTTAACGAGAATGGAAATAAAATTAATTTAAGGGCATCATCATGAAAATTCTGAATTTTGATCAGTGAGCAAACTTCTAGAAAATCATCTAGATGCCTATAAGGATTTTCATTGAGATTCCCATAAAAAGATGGGAGCATCTGGATGAGACTAGGGCGAATCTCATATTGATCAACGTGAATATCGGGGAGTTGAATACAGGTGGAAGGCTTGTAAGAAGAAGGATAAAAATGCTCCTTCATAGGCGTGGGTTTCCCTCCAAGATGAATGGCCATAAAATGAAATTTTTTTTACATTTTTTTAAGTATTTCAAATTATATATTTTTTTCAATTTTTCAAAACTTTTTTATGCAAACACAAACAAGTTAACACAAATTATCCTAATGACCTAGATGCGACTCAGACCTACAAATGTGGTTTCACAAAGTGATTAAAATGAACTTAAATTCACCCTCAGTATGTCCACCGGCCAGGTAAGGGGTGGGGAAGTGGGAGGTTCCCCCTACTTTCGTAGGGACCTTATTATACAAAACCACAATCCCGCTTAAGGCGTTTGCCATCCGACCGTCTTGCCTTAGACACCAGTTTTCATAAGAGGATAAACCTAAATATCATAGGAATCACAGTGTGATCCTAGGGCCAATGTCTACTGGCTTTTATTAAGGCCTAGGTAATGCAGAGATGCAAGGAAATTGTGGTTTTCGGGCTAAGGGAGGGTGATGAAATCCCCACCTTATCTTGTTAGGGGTGTTGCCCTTAAAGTATTTTGAAATGAAATGCACACCACAATTTCAAACAAGGGGTTCTTTATGCAAAAATGAATGCCAGACTGGGATCAGTAGAACGTACCTTGCCCCTCGCGATCTTCAAAATGCAATGCAGAAATTAAACAAAGACAAATTCTAAGCTAAATGATGCATGACCTAGAGCATGAAAGTGTAGTTTCTACTCTTGCAATGAGGTCTTTTATTTGGTGCAAATGAAGATTTTTTTGTTTTTGTTTTTAGTTAATGAACCTAACTAACTAGCATGAAAATTTTTCTTTTGTTTTGATTATTTTTTTATTTTTATAGAGTTTTCAAGAAATTTTCAGATTTTTGTAAAAAAAATTTTAGAAAGTGGAAAGATAGAACCTGTTTCTTGATTTCAGCCCTTTAGCACTGCTGCCGGGCTTTCAACAACATTTCATATCCTTGGAATTTCAGATTCGATCTTCCTCTTTCTTTGATTTTCAATTTTTTTTTTATTTTCCTGCACAAGTAAAGAAAGCAAAAATCAATATACAAATATACAAAGTAAACACAAGAGTATCCAACTATGAAAAGTATCTCCATTCCCCGGCAACGGCGTCAAAAATTTGATGCCTGCTCGACAGTCGTTGTTAAAATTGCCGTGCCACACAAATTTTAAATATTTATAACCGCACTCACTCACTTATGGATTTGAAAACATGAGTATAATGGTAAGTACGGGTCGATCCCACGGGGAAGGAATTTGGTTATTTTTCTTAGTTGGAAAATATTCTTGTGTTTTGAAAAATCAATTGTTGGAATTTGGAGTGCGATTATGAAAACTTAAATTGGAAAACATAACAGAATTCAAGTCAAAATAGGGGTTGGAAGAAAATGCATAACTTCAAATATAGACAGAATGAGAAGAAGTGTAAAACATGAAAGTTGTAGAGAATTGAAAAAGGAAGAACTTTTATGAAGAACACAGAAACAGAAAATGAAAGGAAGATAAGGAAAAACTTGAAAAATTATGATCTATTGGTTCGGATGAACAGTAATTGACAGAAAACCAGCACCTTGAAAACTTAATTCTAAAGCTCAAAATAAGAGGAATTTGACAAAGTGCAAGAAGAATAAAACTTAGATATACAAGAGAGGAACAACTCTTATGAAGAACTCAGAGTTATTTGAGGACTAGAAAGAGTTCAAAATGAATAAATGGAAGAAGGTATCACCACGGATGAACAGTAAATGCACATGACAACACTTAAGAAAACGGACCAGAACTCTATGAAATAGGAAGAATTTGAGGAAATGATAAACAGAGAAGTTGAAGACGACTTGTAAATAAACAACTTCTGTGAAGAAAGCAAATTGAAATAAAGATTATAACCATGCGAAATAAGGCTAAGAACAGGCTGAATTCAAAAATGAAACTTTTATTGAAATAAGAACAACTTACAACTTTGACTTCAAAAGCTTTGAAAATACAACTTGATGCACTCAACAACTTCAGAAATGTAAAGAACAACTTACATTACAAGTGACCAAAGCTAGCTCTCCCCCTACTCATCCTTCTTGCCATTTTGCTAATTCTACTTGCTAACTAACTTGCTAACTCCTCATTCAAGACCAATGCACCCTTTATATAGGGGTTACAAAAACACTCCAAACAAGTGTACCCAATTTTAGCCTAAAATGGTAGGCAGGTAGGTTCTGCCCACTTTGCCATTTTTTTCGGATTTTTCTGAATTTGTTTGGTATTTTTGTTTGGCCTTTTCTTCTCTCTTTCTCTCATTTTCTCTCTCTGCCGGCGTGTTGCGCCGACCGGTTAGGCGGGTTCGGCCGCCTGCCGTGGGCCCGCCGTGCGCCCACTCGCCCTGCGCCTGCCGCGTGTGCGCGTGGCGCACGCTGCGCCCGCGTGCCCTCCGCCTGCCGCGTGTGCCGGCCCCCCTCCGCGTGCCTTCGCCCTCGAACCGCCACGGCCCCCCCCCTCCGCGTCGCGCGCCACGCACCCCCCCTCGCCCGCCTTCGCCCGGCCTCGTCGCCCGTGCCGGGCGGCGAAGGCGGGAAGGGGGCGGGGCGGGTTTGAAATTTTTATTTTTTTTAATTTTAATATATATATATTATATAAATATATATATCTATATAACTATATATATATCTAAATATACTTAGAAAATTCCAAAAAAATAGCAAATAATTTTAATTTTTTTATTTTTTGTTCTAAAATTTTTTTATTTTCTTTTTGAACCAATCCTCGAGCTTTTGGCCCATTCAAAATATAATTTTTATTTTCTTTTATTTTCTTTTTCTTGGAGTTTTCCTCGAACTGCGTGCCTGCATAAATACGTAAAAATTATCATAAAAATTTATTTAATTTCAAAAAATTAAACATTTGATAAAAAATCAATAATAAGTGTGAGAAGTGTATATTTAATATCAATTAAGCTCATAAAAATGCATATACTCATGAATTAAATGATAAAAATACACACTAATCACCTCCCTAGATTGGGATGAAGAATATGAGGCCCAATACCTTGAATCGGGCCTAGATCACACCACTCCACCTACCAACTCCCATCTAGGAGTGATTAGATGCACCCTCACAAAACCCCAATAAGAGGATTGGCGTCGAACCTCAATTTTTCACACCTTTGTCAAGATAGGGAGTCATGTAAGAAAAGTGATCTTAGATAGTGGGAGTTGTGTCAATGCCGTATCTCCCGACACCGTTAAACTCCTTGGACTTACTATCACTCCCCACCCAAACTCATACCGGGTCTCATGGATCAACAACAACTCCATCCCGGTCAACACGCAATGCCTTGTGCCCCTCACTTTCTCTTCCTACCATGGCCAAATATGGTGCGATGTCATCCCTATGGAAGTAGGTAGCATCTTACTAGGGAGACCTTGGCTTTATGATGTAGATGCCACCATCATGGGTAGGACCAACACTTGCACCTTTGAACATGAGGGCAAGACTATCCGACTCAATCCCTCCCCACCACGTCCCAAGCCCAAGAGGGACACACTCCCTCAAGGACACCACACCACTACACCCCAAGTCTCGGGGAACTCCACCCCTCCAACACAACCCCATACCCAAAACCCCAACCAAGGTGTAACCTCGGGGTTGACCAAGGGTCTTCACCTCATCACCAAGAAAGAGCTTGAGGAGGAGATAGCTCAAGGGGTACCTTTATGTGCGGTGGTCATTTGCCTAGGAGAACCTACCCCCTCCAACCCCCATCCCATAGAAATCCAACAACACCTAGAAGAATTTGATGATGTGTTCCCGACGGAGCTCCCGGACCAACTTCCTCCCATGCGTGATGTCCATCACGCAATTGATCTAGTACCAGGGGCCACTCTTCCAAACCTTCCTCATTATCGCCTCAACCCCACGGAACATGCCGAACTTTGGAGGTAAATAGAGGAACTCATTAGGAAGGGCTTCATCCGCATTAGCAAAAGTCCATGTGCTGTACCGGCCCTTCTCACTCCTAAGAAGGATGGGACATGGCGAATGTGTGTGGATAGTCGGGCCAATAATAAGATCACTGTAGACACCCAATTTTGACCGATAAGTTGAGCAATTTCGTTGTTCTCTTAGTTAATGCCCCAATTGATCCCTAATTGGTTGATTTTCTAGGATTTCCTCCTATTCTTGGCCCCACAATTCAATTTCCATACCTTGGATCTTATCTCGGATTCGACATTCTCGCGCTATTCACTCACATCACTTTATGGACCTGATTGAATGATCATTTGAACAGTCGTTATTTCTTGACATTCGTAGCATCCACTCTGAATGTTATTCTTACTTAATACTTGATTGAATGGCTACCCAATGGGTATTTATTCTTTTTCTTATCATTTGGGGAGCCAATCATTGTCGCGCTATATCGTCATAGCGCGATCATGAAGAATGCGCTATATTCTTGTAGCGTGTTCTCAGTCAGAAACCCAGTCCGACCTGGACTCCCCTTTTTCGACTTGGGTCCTTATTTTGGTAAGTTTCCAATCATATTCTGTCCAAAGGAAGGTTCCCAATCCTAATAGGAGTCTTTCCCCCTCATTAATCGGCAATATTACCTTGATTTGAGCCACCAAGTCATTAGTTTGAATTGAACTCCGACCTAGGGTTCGTTCTTGATCCTTCTCCTATAAATTGGACCCATGGCCGTCGTTTTGAAGGGGATGTAACTCGAGATCTTGACGAGGAGGAGGTTGCTCTTCGTTCCAAATCAATAACTTCTCGCTCCTCACACATCCAAGGGAGTATTTAGGGGCATATTGTGTTCTTCCTCGTTCTTAGTTTTCTCCCCAATTCGTTTATCTCAATCTTTGCATAGCATTGCATATTGATCTCAAAAATACTTCTTTTTACAAAATACACGCATTCACACACACACCAAACCTATTTTTGGCCCTTCCATAGGGGTTTAAAAATCACCAAACCCCCAGGTAATCGAGCCCTTCTTTTACATGCTTTTGGCTAAGAATAGGGGCAGATTCTACTAAAATATCGATCTAATGGGCCTTCTGTTTGTTGTTTATGATTGTTTGCAGGCACTAGAAGATTGATACGTGGAGCCTTTGCACCTTGGTCGGCCTTGGAGCAAGGAAGAAACGAATCCAGTCCATCCCGCTTCCTATCTGATATCGCGCTATAGTAACCTAGCGCGATCTTGAGAAGGCGCTAGGACGATATAGCGCGTTCATCCCCAGGCCAACTCTTGGCCCTCTTGAATTTCTGAGGTATGTAACATGCCCTTATCTTGATCTTCATATTATTTGGCATGCTGTTAGCCTCAGTGGCGATCACGGATTTTAATTATTATATGTGACCCCCCCCCTTTTATCATCGGTTTTAGTTCTATATCTTGATAAATCATCTTTTATTAAATCATCAATTGGGGGTGGTCTAATTCCATAATCCACAAATTGGCGATCACGGTGGGACCCTTTGTGCCACCACGTTAGTTCTTTTGGTTGCCTGCTTGTTAATCCATCAAAGTGTGTGTGATTATTTGTCTTTTGGGGTTCCCCCACCCTCTGTCATTGGTCGCGCTATACATCCATAGCGCGTTCTATCAGATCGCACTATGGACATATAGCGCGTTAATCACCAGAGGGTATTTCACCCACACCTTCTGTCGGGGTTCTGATTGTCATCTTCTCTGGTTGCATCTTGTACATTTCCTGCTGTGTATTCGTTTCTTTTATATATTTTCATTTTATTTGCTAGTTCTAGTTTAGATATTCTTACATAACATAGCATTCATCTTTGCATTTGGTTTGGGAGACCCCCCTCTCCCCACACTTTTAGGAGATCTTACACCCCCTTGGTGAAGGAAGGACCCTCTATTGAGCATTCCGTTTCATTGGACCGAAAATTCCTAAGTCAAGCCTCCGTAAGTCCTCGCACCCGTGGATTCCCTCACGGACGCTGGGCAGGTTGTACCTTTGAAGTCCCGGGTTTAGTTGGCCTATGCATGGTGAGAGAGTGTTCCTAGTTGGCACCGGAGTTAAACCACATTTGAAACTAGGTTCCTCCCTTGAGTGATCACATCGATTTGCATAAAGTCATTAATTCACCAAGGTTCAAATAAATAAAAAAGATCAACGGTAACCACTCCAACTTGTGTGCTTCTTTGCAAATTGTTTTGCTTGAACTTTGATTGCATAATGGCTTACCTTGATAGATAAAATAACATGTTTAATCTTAATTGTGTTAATGAGGATGCACAACCTTGCACATCCTATACTCCTCAATTTCAACATGTTCATCATAATCCTCACTATATTTTCAAGGGACCACGTCCTCATTCCTATGGTATTGCCCAACCCATGGGCACTGTCCAATCCCATGGTCCCTCGCCTCAATCACGTGCCACTATTCCTTCGGGATCGTCTCCTCCCAACGACGAGAAGTTCTCTCAAATCATTCGTGCATTAGATCATTTCACCCCTCAAGAAATCCAAGCCCTTCAGGCTATTGTCGAGGGTACATCTCATTCTTCTCATCCTCCTTCTATTCTTCCATGGATGGCCCATCACCCGTCTCCTTCATCCACACATACTCCTATTCGGGTGGCCCATCACCCGCCTCCTTCTATTTCTCATCCTTCACGGCCCCAAGGTCCATTTATTCCTTATAATCCGGCCCGTCCGGGTCCTTTAGCGGGTCGGCCTATTAACCCTCCTCTGCGGCCGTCATATCAAGACACCCCTCCAAGGCAATCTTGCCAACCTTCTATTGCTCATGTTACACCCTTCCAGTAAAGCCTCTTTGATAGACTTGCTTCCATGGAGGAACAACTTAAGAGGCTCACCAGCCCACAGCCCGCTCCTCCTCCATCTCAAGTCAATCCTCTTCATGATTTCATGAATAACATCGCTAAGTTGGAAAAAGATTGGAAGGAGAGGAGGGACGATGGCATCAACGATATATGTAAGCAAGAAGATGTTACAAGTTCTGTGGACGCCGTCCGCCCTCCACTCATCCGCACTACGCATTTACATGGCTCTCCACCTCCATACACATATTCGCCTCCTCAAAATCCCCCACAACACCATCCTCCACCACTTATCATTTCGCCTCCACCACGGCGTCCGTTGGATTTATTTAATGATGAAGATTTGGAGATGGTACAAGAATTTGAAGCTCCTCGGGATGCACCCCTTCCGAGTTTCCTTCGACGTCCTCTTCCTCCACTGCTAGAAGACCCCTATGCTCAGGATGATACCATAGTCACCGATCCAACCCCCATTTATGAGACTTCTTGGTGTTACGATGATGGGTCGATACTCCAATCACCCATACCGCCACACAATGAGTCTCATCCTATCCCTAACACCTCTCGCCCCATCCGGCATTTTCAACGCACTAAACCCTCACCTCCCGTAACCACACTAGTAGCCTCCATTCCATCGGCCTCCGCCGAGCCTCCATCACCCTCCACTACGCCGGTCTCAGCTAAGCCTTCTATTTGTTCACCACCTCGACCCTCCATTATCCCTTTAACCCCAAAACCCACTATGCCTGTAACGCCAAAACCAGCTTTGCCAGTCCCTTCCCCTATTCCACCACTTAACCTATCACCCTTACCCGTGGCTAATCCTGAGCAAGGTCCACCCCTTTTTGCACTCGAGCCAACCCCGACTGCTTCCGAGCAAAGGGGGAAGCTCGACGTGTTTGAACCTTCGCTTCCACTCACCCTTTCTCCAACACCTTCTATTATACCTCCACCATCCATGGAGCCTTCCGCCTCCGCTTCACCCCCCTTTACCACTCGAAATGGGAGTGCTTCTGCAAGTACTTGTGCCAAAGATGATCAAGAGCCGGGAAAGAAAGATTTGGCCAAGGCCATGATGTTCAAGATGCAAGAGTTTATTTGTCGGATGCCAATCCGGGTTATTATGCCAAGCATGGTCGAAGAGGACAAGCCCCCGCCACTGCTCACTAAGAGAGAATGTCAAACTTTGATGCCATGTAAGTTCATGCCCAAAGGCAGGGCAAGACACCCCTTGCTCCAACTTTCAAATCTTGAACCTTTTCTTCCATATAAGGGGCGAATGCCTATTCTATTCAACATTCTTTATATGTCGCAATCCCTGGGCATGGCGATGCTACCTATCCCAACTCTTCAACTCCCTCGCACTATTGCTTTTCACTCTCCAAGGGAGTTGTCATTCACTATTGAAGCTTCATCATGGGCTCTTGCTTTATCCATTGGGCCAATTGGCTATACACTTTCACTGCCATGGAGGGGCGGTTATCTTGGTGCTAAGGGGCCTTCCACTATTCTACCCACCTTCCATTCAACGCCATCCATATTCTCATCTATCACCGATTCTTCATGGGCCGCTCCAGGGGTAAGGAGGAGGATCTCATCCTCTCGCCCTTCATGTTCTCTACATTCTTTGCATCCATCGCATCCGTTGCATTGCATCCACATGCATTGGCACTTCTTCTTTCCCGGGTTTCAAAACCTGTATCTTCCCCGCCTTCCTGAACCTCCGGATCCCCCACGTTTCCTATATCTTCCGCCTCTATCTTCGGGATCTCCAGGTCCCCTTACACTCGCCGGGCATTGTGCCCCCTCCGATCCTCCCTCAGGGCATCGCTCCCCTTTCCAACTATTGCATCCGCACTCCCTGGATTTCTCTATTATCCTCTTAGGGCATCATGCCCCATGGTGTCTCATTCCTCCAGAACCTCCGGATCTTTCTCTTTGGGCATCGCGCCCCTGCACACCCTCAAGTCTGGATCTTCTGGGCTTCTTATTGATTCTCCCTGGGCATTGTGTCCCTCGGTATCTTATCCCTCCGGAACCTCCGGACCTCCCTTTTAGGGCATCGCGCCCCTCTACACCTCCATATCCGGATCCTCCGGATTTCTCTCCCGTCCAAGCTGGGCACCACGTCCCATGGTATCTTCCCCCTCCGGAACCTCCGGACCCTCCTGACCCTTTTCATCCACTCTTCCCAGGGTACCGCGTCCCTCGGCATCTTCTTCCTCCGAAACCTCCGGACCCTCCATCTTTCTTCCGATCTGTCTTCTTACTCTTCCAGGACATCGCGTTCTTCATTCTTTTCCTCCTCTTCCATCATCTTTTTCCCTATTTCTTCCCTGGGCACCGCGTCCCTTGATATCTTATCCCTCTGGAGCCTCCAGATTATTCTTCCCCTCATGATTCTCCTCCTCTGCCTCCAGACCCTCCGGATCCGCCTCTTTCCATCTATCAATTTCTTCTTCTAATTCCTCCTGATCATGGGTCCGACCCAACTTCTTCCACGTCCACTGCCTTGCGCATCTGCCCTTTCTCCCACTGCTTCCGAGGCTTTAGTCCTCACTCCTCCTTCTAATTCTCCTCTCCTTCTGTAGACTGTTCCATGTGATCAGGGTCTCCGCGCCTTAGTGAGAGAGTTCTAGCCCTCGCCTCTCTTCCTTTTCTCCTTATTCATCTGAGTCTGGTCTGAGCACCAATCCTTCTTGTTAAGCCACTTCTAAATCCTTTGCTTCCAATCCTTTTATCTGCCTAAGAGGACTATCCCACGATGGTCAACCCCGCCTCTCACGGCAGCTGCTTCAACAAAGATCGCGAGGTAATATGTTGATGTAAGTAAGCATTTTTATGATATCATTATCTCATTGCTTCACGCATGATTTTCAAAATGAAGTGCTTCTTAACAAGATTAAGAGTGGTGTTTTAGACCTTTATCTTAGGCTTTTGTTTAATTGAACCATCATCAAAAGAGTCTTTAGGCTTACTTTTGCAGCACCTTTGGTTGATAATAACCCCGCGCTGGGAGTATGACGTTCTCTCCCTGCTTGTTAAGAGCAACCCTTAGCTGGGCATTCCACACACTTCACGGCGCCCTTTAGCCGGCTCCTTTGGTTAAACACCGTTGCTACTTTGGCCATGCCATGAGTATATCTGAAAGTCTTTTCTCTTCTTTACTCAGCCGAATGCAGGGGCAAGAGGTTGACGGATGAGATGACCAACCAAGGTAATCCCCAATACGAGAGAAGTCTCAAATAGGGGTAGTCTTGACCCAAAATAAAATAAAATTTCATGATACATCCCACAAAAGGGCTATTATGAAAATCAAGTCAAAATTTCGATAAATGCAAAGTTATGAATTATGGCATGTCAAGAGAGACAAAGTCCCCGCAGGGAAAACCCTGGTCGTATGCATGTCAAGGGTCTAAAAATCAAAGACACAAAGCCCCTACGCAACATACCACCTCTTTGAGGGGTAATACCCCGGAAGGAATTTAAGTCTCGATATCTCCCATCCTGCATAAAGCTTATCTCCAATTGTTCTTCTCTTCTCCTTCTAAGACCGAATGTTTCTCAGGTATGGCCTTGGTAGGGACACCGTTAACTATGGACAGTCGGCTGTAGGGCGCCACCTTTAAATGCACGCCCGGCTTTGGGTAGTTTTTTAGCGAAAGGGGAAGGAACGAGGACCCCTAGTCAGTGGTTTAAACATCCCTCCGATACTGTATTAGCAAAGTCTAAGTTAAATTTCAAAATTCAACAAAAATCATATATTCTAAAGTTCATAAAAATTGAAAACTTTCCAAAAAACTCATAAAAATTCACATGGTTCATTTTTTTTAAAAAAAGAAAAAAAGAAAAAAACTATTATTCAAATAATGCCCGCCCATTCACATGTCTTCATTGTTTGCTCACACGCATTTCGATGCATATTTGCATAAGTCCAAGTATCCCAAGTCTATACATCCTAAGTCTATCCTTCACAAGTCTATACATTCCCAAGTCTACACATTCCTTCACAAGTCCATACATTCCAAAGTCCATACACTCCCAAAGTCCATACACTCCCAAGTCCATACACTCCCAAAGTCCATACATTCCAAAGTCCATACATTCGTTCACAAGTCTATACATTCCCAAGTCTACACATTCCTTCACAAGTCTATACACTCTCAAAGTCCATACATTCCCAAGTCTATACATTCCCAAGTCTACACGTCCATTCCCTAAGTCTACACAATGCCAAGTCTACACGCCCATTCCCTAAGTCTACACAATGCCAATTATATACATCCAATGTCTGTGCATTCCCCATGCATCTCCTACGTCTACACAATGCATAAGTCTATGCATTGTCAAAGTCTGTACGTTCCATGTCTACACATCAAAGTCTACCCATCCCACAGTTGTAATTCTCAAATAAATTCAAAAAAAACCTCAAATAAATCCAATAAAAATTCAAAAAAATTTTAAAAAAAATCTCTAAGAAATCCAAAAAAATCCAAAATAAAAATCCAAAAAAAATCAAAAAAACCCTCAAATAAATCTAATAAAAATTCAAAAAAATTCAAATATTATAAAAAAAAGGTCAAAAAAAATCAAATATTCTCAAAAAAATCCATAAAAATTCAAATGTTCTCAAAATCCATAAAAATTTGAAATACTCTTCAAAACTTCTAAAAATTTGCATACTTCAAAAATCTAAAAAATGCATTATATTTTTCTAAATGGTATTTTTTTGCAGGGACAATTCCTTTGTAAGGACCAAGGACACGGGATGAGTCCTCTTATTCATTGCTATCAATCTTTTGATTCTTCCCAATATTCTCATGATATGTCGCCCTGGGCACTTCAATCTGATCATCCCTGCCACTTGGGGTATCACTCTGATTATTCACGTCAATCTGATTATCTCTGCTGCTATGCGCATCACTCCAATCATTCAAGAGCCAGTTTCTCTGATTATTTCTACTTTGCCAAGATTGTCATCCTCATGACAACACTAAACAAAAATACTTGGAATGATCTCCTGCTTCATATATGATGTTTTTCATGATGCTTTCCATTGCTATATAATGTTGTTAAAAGCTTTCATGCTACTGATTCCATGCTATGCTTAAATGTCTTATTCATTACTTGTTATCTTTTATATCTTGGCTAATGAACTTTTGAGCACAGGAAGAAGCCCTTGGTCCCACCGTCTGGGCATCAACATGTGGGGGCGGTTTTTGAAGTATGCGCGTAATGAACGCGCTATAATGTTTATAGCGCGACATTATCGCGCTATGTATATATAGCGCGATGATGAAAATAAAAGAAAAAAATAGATGGGTGGGGAAAGAAAAGAAAAGAAAATACAGGTTGTGGATGAATAAAACTTGTGTTCTTTCACTCATGCATGCTTAAATTTGCTCTATTTTCACTTAACATTGTATTCCCAGGAAAAGAAAAGGAGAAGATAAAATGGCATGCCATCAGGTAAGTATTCCTTTATCCCTTCCTTTATTGCATTACTATATGATACTTACATTATTATATTATCTCAAGGACCGGCCGATTCTCTGTACGTTTCGGGATTTGAGTTCCCCTCTACCAAAAACAGTGATGATCTAGAAACATGCAGTTAATCATCGGATAGGCCGTTAGGTCGGACGAATTTGGGAACGATGGACTTCATCTCGCGCACCGTGGTTGCAGATAACTCTTGCCCCAAGTTTGTTTGATTTAACAATATTATCCTTGAGTATCTTATATTTTATTCTTTCTTTGCATTTGTTTTAATGATTTCTTTTATTTTGGCCCTGCACGCATCATGCCCTTTTTCCATCCATATGTCCAGTTTTCCTTCCTAATTAAGGATCAATAATGCTTAATTCTTGAATAAAGAAATTCAATTCCATTCTGAATTTGAAAGATTGCTCCTGGTTGAGCGCTGGATCTTGTTGGTCAACGTGACCCTTGCCTGGAATTTGTCTACCTCCTTTCAATCCAATTCAACTTGTCTCTTTTGGTCACGATGGCGTCGATGGATCCGCCGGGATCGCGTCCATTCCACTAACTGAGTGAAATTCGTAGTTGCTACGCACTGCGGATGTCTCTTTTGTGCAAGAGGTTGATCAGCTTCCCTTTTTTGTTGTTCCGCGCCTATCGTTCTAGGCAGGAGTCACTGGTGCTAGCTTGACCTTGTGGTTAGCTCGGAGTTTTCTAGATTATTCCTATCACTTGTCGGCTGTGATGGGTGTCTCTTTTCCTTGATATACACTTATCAGTCCGCTCCACTACGTTTCCACTTCATCTCTCCATCACTACCACTCCGTGTCATCTCCGTTTTGTCTCCGTTTCACCTCCGTCTCGCTTCCCTGCAAAGTGGATATCAAGGAGGGGCATCTGTAGACACCCAATTTTGACCGATAAGTTGAGCAATTTCTTTGTTCTCCTAGTTAATGCCCCAATTGATCCCTAATTGGTTGATTTTCTGGGATTTCTCCCTATTCTTGGCCCCACAATTCAATTTCCATACCTTGGATCTTATCTCGGATTCGACATTCTCGCACTATTCACTCACATCACTTTATGGACCTCATTGAATGATCATTTGAACAGTCATTATTTCTTGACATTCATAGCATCCACTCTGAATGTTATTCTTACTTAATACTTGATTGAATGGCTACCCAATGGGTATTTATTCTTTTTCTGATCATTTGGGGAGCCAATCATTGTCGCGCTATATCGTCATAGCGCGATCATGAAGAACGCGCTATATTCTTGCAGCGCGTTCTCAGTCAGAAACCCAGTCCGACCCGGACTCCCCTTTTTCGACTTGGGTCCTTATTTTGGTAAGTTTCCAATCATATTCCGTCCAAAGGAAGGTTCCTAATCTTAATAGGAGTCTTTCCCCCTCATTAATCGGTAATATTGTCTTGATTTGAGCCACCAAGTCATTAGTTTGAATCGAACTCTGACCTAGGGTTCGTTCTTGATCCTTCTCCTATAAATTGGACCCATGGCCGTCGTTTTGAAGGGGATGCAACTCGAGATCTTGACGAGGAGGAGGCTGCTCTTCGTTCCAAATCAATAACTCCTCGCTCCTCACACATCCAAGGGAGTATTTAGGGGCATATTGTGTTCTTCCTCATTCTTAGTTTTCTCCCCAATTCGTTTATCTCAATCTTTGCATAGCATTGCATATTGATCTCAAAAATACTTCTTTTTACAAAATACACGCATTCACACACACAACAAACCTATTTTTGGCCCTTCCATAGGGGTTTAAAAACAACCAAACCCTTAGGTAATCCAGCCCTTCTTTTACTTGCTTTTGACTAAGAATAGGGGCAGATTCTACTAAATCTCGATCTAATGGGCCTTATGTTTGTTGTTTATGATTGTTTGCAGGCACTAGAAGATTGATACGTGGAGCCCTTGCACCTTGGCCGGCTTTGAAGCAAGGAAGAAACGAATCCAGTCCATCCCGCTTCCTGTCTGATATCGCGCTATAGCAACCTAGCGCGATCTTGAGAAGGCGCTAGGATGATGTAGCGCGTTCATCCCCAGGCCAACTCTTGGCCCTCTTGAATTTCTGAGGTATGTAACATGCCCTTATCTTGATCTTCATATTATTTGGCATGCTGTTGGCCTCAGTGGCGATTACGGATTTTAATTATTACATGTGACCCCCCCTTTTATCATCGGTTTTAGTTCTATATCTTGATAAATCATCTTTTATTAAATCATCAATTGGGGGTGGTCTAATTCCATAATCTACAGTCACCGTCAAGTATAGGTTCCCCATCCCTAGGCTTGATGACATGCTTGATATGCTAGCCGGAGCCACTATTTTCTCCAAGATTAACCTTAAGAGTGGCTATCACCAAGTTAGGATTAGGCTGGGAGATGAATGGAAAACGGCCTTCAAGACCAAAGACGGTCTTTTTGAGTGGTTAGTCATACCTTTTGGGCTTTAAAATGCCCCAAGTACCTTCATGCGTCTTATGACGGAGGTCCTTAGGCCTTTCATTGGGGTCTTTCTAGTCGTCTAT
This sequence comes from Amorphophallus konjac, assembly GCA_022559845.1. Classification (NCBI taxonomy): domain Eukaryota; kingdom Viridiplantae; phylum Streptophyta; class Magnoliopsida; order Alismatales; family Araceae; genus Amorphophallus; species Amorphophallus konjac. Next base: position 62,620,191 of record CM040122.1, read on the forward strand.
TTCGATGACATCCTCATCTATAGCCAATCCCAAGAGGCCCACCTTGACCACCTTAGGCAAGTTTGCACCATCCTCCGACAAAAGAGCCTATTTGCCAACCTAGGAAAGTGTCACTTCATGACCACATCCATCACCTTCCTAGGATTTGTGGTATCTACCAAAGGTGTTTCCATGGACCCCGAGAAGGTCCAAGCTAGTCTTGATTGGCCGGAACCCCACACCCTTCATGAGGTCCAAAATTTCCATGGGTTGGCCACCTTTTATAGGAGGTTTATTCGAGGATTTAGCACTATCACTAGCCCGATCACCGATTGTCTCAAGAAGGGGACTTTTGTGTGGACCAAATCAGCCTCTAAAGCCTTCCAAGAACTTAAGGAGAAGTTGACCGAAGCCCCGATCCTATGTCTACCCGATTTCTCTAAAGTCTTTGAAGTCACATGTGATGCATCCGGGATAGGAATAGGAGGGATTCTTAGCCAAGAGGGACACCCGGTAGCATTCTTCAGTGTGAAGCTATGTGATGCTAGGACAAGATACTCCACTTATGACAATGAGTTCTATGCCGTGGTTCAATCCCTCCGACATTGGAGGCACTACTTGTTGCCCCAAGAATTTGTCATCTTTTTCGACCATGAGGCCCTCAAATACCTCAACTCCCAACAAAAGCTGAATGCCCGCCATGCCCGATGGGTCAAGTTCATCCAATCATATACTTTTGTTATCAAACACAAAGCGGGAAGTGAGAATCGGGTGGCGGATGCCGTTAGTAGGAAAGTTTCTTTGTTATCCACTATCCAAGTGGAAGTGACCGGATTTGATAGGCTCAAGGATGAGTACCCTGGCTGCCCCAACTTTGGGCACATCTATACCCCCTTGACCACCCATTCTAGCAAGGAACATGAGGGATTTGTCTTAGAGGATGGGTTCCTCTTCAAGGGACCAAAACTTTGGATTCCACGGACCTCACTCCGTGATTTCTTGATTTGGGAACTACATGCAGGAGGGCTAGCTGGTCATTTTGGGGCTCACAAAACCATTGCTCTAGTTGAGGGTCAGTTCTATTGGCCAAGTCTCAAGAGAGATGTAGGCAAAATAGTGGGTCAATGCCGCACATGTGCTTCGGCCAAACAGGTGAAGCAAAACATTGGCCTATATACCCCACTCCCCATCCCCGACCGTCCATGGCAAGACTTGAGCATGGACTTTGTGCTAGGATTACCCAAGACTCAAAGAAAGCATGACTCAATCTATGTGGTAGTTGATAGGTTTTCTAAGATGGCTCACTTCATCCCATGCTCCAAGACCTCCGATGCCTCCCATGTGGCCCGATTGTTCTTTGATGAGGTTGTTCGTCTCCACGGGCTACCTATGACCATAGTCTCCGATAGGGATGTCAAATTCACTAGCTTCTTTTGAAAAACTCTTTGGCACATGATGGGTACCCTCCTCAAATTCTCCACGGCCTACCACCCCCAAACAGACGGCCAAACCGAAGTTGTCAATCGGAGTCTAGGGAACCTCCTTAGGTGCCTTGTTGAGAATCGTCCGGGAAATTGGGATCTCATTCTACCACAAGCTGAGTTTGCATATAACAACTCCGTCAATAAGTCTATAGGGATAAGTCCATTTGAAGTTGTGCATGGGTACAAGCCAAGGAAACCCTCATATCTCATTCCCCTTCCCCAACATGCTAGAGTGTCTATTTCAGCTGAATCATTTGCGCAGCATATTAGAGAATTGCATGAAGAAATTCGCGATCACATAAGCAAAAAGAATGAGGCTTATAAGAGGCGGGCCAACTCTCATCGGCGTCACCAAGAATTTCATGAGGGTGACTTTGTGATGGTGAGGATGGAGAGGCTCTCCCCGGGAGCCATCTCCAAATTGAGGCCACGCGGGGCTGGTCCCTTCCAGGTTCTGAGGCGCATTGGTGTAAATGCCTATGAGTTAGATCTCCCCGAGGAGTATGGAGTAAGTCCCACATTCAATGTAGCCGACCTAGTGCCATATAAGGGACCCACGGTGGTACCCAGTGAGGATATTGAGCCTATTCCTTCCGTTGAGAGAGCACCCACCTGTGAGGAGAGACCACCAGCCAAGAGAGCCCAGCGTGAGCGCATTGAACAAATATTGGATGAACAAGTCACGACCACTCGGAGCAAGGTATACGAGCACTATCTCGTCAGGTGGAAGGATCGGCCTCCTTTGGAGGATTCGTGGGTGAGTCGGGAGGATCTCCAGTAGCTGGATCCCGACCTTCTCGAGCAGTATCACAGCCAGATGGACCCCTACTCGACGGAGTCGAGCTCTTCGCAGCCTAGGGGATTTGATGGAGGCATCACCCGTGACTCCCTTTGGCTCGGGTCTTTCTCACATTCCGGCAACATTTGAGTTCGAGTCTCTCTCTATAAAGGCCCAATTATCCATTTTGTGCTGTCTATTTGAGTCATTTTGATGTAATTTTCTATTTTATTTGTGTCATGTCCCTAGGTCTTTGCTTATTTCCTAGGTTTGTGTGTCATTAGGCTCATTAGAGTAGTTTTGGGCCCAATTCATTGGGCTTGGCCCATGGGCGCCCCCCTCCTTCCTCGGTTATTTGTCATTGAGTCTTATGTCAGAGTCTTTTTGTAAAATGTAGGTTGCCTATATATAGGACCCCATTCCTCTCATTTTGAATTAATGAATGAATGAAGAATTGCCCTTTGAGAGTTCAAATATTTAGTTTAGTGGAGTGACTCCAATTGGGTGAGAAACCCTAGGGGAGAGAATCCCCACCCCACCTCCTCTCTCTTTCTTTCTCTCTCTGTAATACCCCGATAATTTTTATTGAGCCCAATGTATTTATTAAGCTTTTATTAACTGAAAATTGACTTTTTAATGAATTCTTGCTTGAATTTCGGACTTATAATATTTAATTCCTTAGAAAATAGAATAGTGAAAATTCGACTACCTTATAAAAATCTGGAAAAATGCTAATTGGGTCAAGGACCATGTAGTTAGCAACTTTGTCTTCTGTGATCGACCCAGCAAAAATCTACAATTTGGTCTAATTAGTGGATTAAGCCTAAAAGTGCACACTTAGTTAACCTTTACCTAACCCCATCTTAAAACATCAAATTAGAGCTTAATACTCAACCAAATGAGCTCAAATCAGTGGCAAATGAAAGGCCACGATCTAAGGATCAATAGCTCTCTATCAATCGAACCCAAACCTAACCCTAGCACATGGTGGCGGCCGAGTTTTGGCTTGGTCAACCTTGGCGGCGCCGTTTTCCAACACCACCTTGCGTGGTCGATTTCTCCCAGTTTCGAAGTCTCCAGAAGCTCTACGAGCTATCAAAATGAAGCTCTACGAGTCTATTTTCTTTTAGTAGCTGTGGTGTTCGTACTGAATTCATATCTAGGAAGATCTTGGTCGTTTAGTGGAGGTGGGTCGGCAGTCGTCGTCCTCCTTCCTCTCCTCTTTGTTCCTTCGATTGAGGTAGGTTTCCTTAACCAAAAGTTGCATATGAATACATCAAATTGTTCCTATCGACGAGATCTTTCCAATGATATAAGAATCCCTAAGTTTTATTAGGTATCCAAGGAGATATCGAGGTTTTTCTAAGGTGCTGTCAAGTTCGTTCTTCATTCTAGGGCTTTAAGTTCTCTCTCTTCGATTGAGGTAGGTTATAACAGCCAAACTCTAATTAATATACATGGATGTAAGCATCAGCATGTTAGCTTTCATTTGACGTAAAAGACCCAAATTTCATTGAGCATGTTTAGAGAATTTTTGATCGAAGTAAGAGCATGTCTAGGCTTGATTTATGCAGTGTTCTTATGAGTCAAAGCATGATTTCGGGCTGATTTTGAGTTACATATCTTGATCCCCATATAGCATATCATACATGGATGGAATCAGCATCGAAGTAGCTTTCTTTTGATATAAGAAGCCCCAAATTTCGTTGTATATATTGAGAGAACCTTACGATTTAGTAGAAGCATGTCAAGAACTAGGTTTTCATGTGTTCATCATAGATAGGTTGTGATTCAATTGATTTCTGTTGAAATTTGTGTTTCAAAACTCTTGTATTATGACCCTAGTATGTCTATTAAGAACCCTAGAGCATGTGGTCAAGATCCCAACCCATTTATACCCCAAATGGATGAGTTCATGCGTTTCCGGGAGGCTACGGCCGTTTCTGGGCTTGCAGGGGTCGACCCATGGGGTCGACCCATGCCCCAGCAGCAAGGGCCTACCCGAGGGTCGACCCTTTGGGTCGACCCATCTGGCCCAGCATGAGGGTCGACCCAATGGGTCGACCCATTCTGCAGGAATTGCAGGGGGTCATCTCACTGGCAGATCCCGTTTTTGCAGGGGTCGACCCATACACCAGCAAACCAGTTTTTGTCATTTTTCGACCCGAGGATCGATCCGGATCATTAGGGGATCGACCCATTCAACTTAGTTCAATTGAAAACTATATTTTTGAGGAACTAGTGACCTATTCATGCAACCCGTTGGTTTCAATTTACTTTGGCCCTCGCATTCAACCATAGTGTAAAAACATGCCGTTTATCATCTCCATTTCAATGCATACAATGGTTAAATAGAAACCCACATAATTAGTGGTTAATTGTGTAACTAAATTTCTGTTAATGCATGCTATTTCACTCTTGTGTGAGCTTGTTCTTTACCTTATCATCTTGAATCAACTTTTTTGGCAAATTATCTTAATGCAAATGATAATAGATAATCTTTGGTATATTAACTTGGTAATTATGATTAAATTGATTGTTAAGTTGCTGGATAGTCATTATTACCCCAGTAAAATGGATTGCTTACACACCTGAGCGGTACACTGTCAGCCGTTTTCTCGACCTCGTGGATTGAGTTTTGGTCCAATTCTTGTAATGCGGCCCAAAGTGACCGTATAACCGAGTTTTTATTTTAGTGAATCCAAGGACAAGTTAGTCCTTAAATCTCATACTTGTGGCAGTAATTCCTCTGATTAATTGGCCATTTAACTTGACTGAATGTCTAGACAACGTGGGATCTTGTATCCAATAAATCAATGCCAACGCATCATAAGGGTCCGTTCTAGTCCTGGGGAGAGCGCCCGAAAGTTAGTGAGCCAATGGGATGTTAATGACATGGTGGGGCATTGCACCGAGTACTTGACTAGTGTAACGTCTATGACATAAAATCTCTTGTTACTTGTTACTTGATCGTGCTTGAAATGGCTTTTAAAATACTTGTTTGTTGGCCAATTCTCTATTACTATCTCCTGTTGTAAATTCTTGTACTTGTTATCTTGTTATCTCTTGTCATCATTATATTGATCTTGCAAGATCTTTATATTACGTTATTTCATTTTATCGTTATCGTCATTTATTTCTTTTCTTAGCATTGCATATGAAAAATGTAATTAACTTGTTAATCACGTAAACTTGCCTGTTATTTCCTACTGAGCGTCAGCTCATAGTTTTTGTTTCCCCCCTTTCAAGGCTATTCAGGTGATGATGCGCATACCGTTGGGGAAGGGCAGGAGTGATATCTTTTGAGTGTACCTGTTAGTAGATACCGTGTGGGCATGGTTGTTTACCTCTGTTGGAGTTAGATGGAAGGCTCTTTCCCCACAGAATGTGGATCTAGAGGGGGGGTGAATAGATCAACATGCTAATTAAAAATTATGCCTAGATTCAAATGCGGAATTAAAAGAACACTAGACAACGACAGTCAAAGCACCGAATGAAGGAGACAAGATCTGCTAAACAGACAAGCAAACACATGAAAGGCACAAAGACTTTTAGGTGGTTCGGTCAATCCGACCTACGCCCACTCCACATTCAACTCGAATGTGGATTACTGCTGATACACAACTTCAATCTACTGGGCACTACAGCTAGCCAGCAACGGCTGGGGCTTACAGCTTATCCCGACCAGAGGAACACCCTCTGCAACAGCTGGGCAATACAGCTTAGCCGTCCGAGACCAAGTCTCGCCTGCTGAGGATTACAACTTCACCTGTCCAGTGGAGACCTCCACTGCAATGCTGCCTCACAGCTTGAAGAAACAAGAGTTCGAAAATAAAAATGCAGAAGCACAATGAAAAAGAAAACCCAAATGGGAATGTAGCTCGGAATGAGCAAGCCTCAGCTCTGGTTTCTGAACCAAGAGACTGAGTTACAATAAGAGCAGCTCTCAATCTAAACTCTCTCAATTTCACTCTCTCAACACATCTCTTCTCTCTTCTCTTCTCTCTTTTTCTTCTTCTCTGTTTTCTTTCTTCTCACTGTGGATCGATGGCTCTCTGCTGTATAGACTTTTCTTCTCTTCAGTCGATCTTTCTCCATCTGAAGATGAAGGCTTCATTATATACTATCAGAAGGTGGATGAGGGCGTGTGTCTTCCACATTTCCCGCCCAGAGAATTCGCCAGAACCGAGGCAATTCCATCCACATGGCAGCACCTGATCACCTCGTTCTCCTGGGATCACGAGCCATGTCAGCAATCTCAGTAGCAGATCCCTATTAGACAAATTATAGGATTATCAGATTAAGTGAAGAACTCTGTACAGACTTATAAGATGAACTGCATTGTATAGACTGCATTGTATGGACTTGTGAATTCGAATGCAGTGTACAGACTCTGCTCAATGTATAGACTTCATCTATGTGAAGCATCCGTTGTACAGACTTAAGCAGTATGAAGACTTGACAGACAACTGACGATGTATGGACTTCAAGTGTGAAGACATTGTGAGTGCAAATGCAATGTACAGACTTCAGATGTGAAGCAGCCGCTGTACAGACTTCACCAGACTTCACTCAATGTACAGACTCCACGAACGATGCATGCAATGCATTGGAGGATGTACAGACTTTCTGAAGTGTGAAGGAGTTGAGTGTATAGACTTTATGATGTGAAGACTTGCCAACAAAACACGTATAGACTTCACGTCGTGAAGCAATGTATATACTTAGCTGAAGAAACTCTGTATAGGCTTGACCAAGGCAAGGCAATCGAGTGTAAGAACATCCACAATGTACAGACTTTATAATGCTAAGACGATGTACAGACTTCATGCCAAGAGAAACTCTGTACACACTAGCTCAAAGCAAAGCAGTTGACTGTATGGACTTCTAGTGTGTAGACATGCCAAAGATACTTGGACGTTGTACAGACTTGAACAAGGTAAAGTCTGTACAGACTTGGAAATTCACAATGTGTAGACTTTGGCAAGGCAACGTCGGTAAAGCAACCACTGTATAGACTTGCTGAACAGAGCGTAGGTAAAAGTCCCAATGTATAGACTTGGAAGTGCAACGAAGAAAAGATGCCAATGTACAGACTTTGGCAAAGCAGCGATGTACGGACTTGCACAGTTCCAGCTAGAGGATGTATAGACTTTACCCAGTGCAAGCTACAGTGAATGAATGTATAGACTTAACAGTCTCCCTGGCTGTACAGACTTAGTCACATGCTGAACAGTCGAATGTATAGACATGCTTCCACCGACCAGTGTATAGACTTTACAAACGAGAGACGCTGGATGAGACGGTGGCTGAGACAATGCACAGACTTCAGGTGAAACAATGCAGCTACAGTGCAATGTACAGACATGCCTAAGACGCAGCATAAGACGCTGGCTGAGACGAACGCTATACAGACTTTGAATGCAATGTATGGACTTTGCATAGACGATGCATGAGACACATACTAATGTACAGACTTCACAAACAATGCATGAACGAGACGCTGAAGTCTGTATAGACTTTAACAATGAATACATGCTGCGATGTACAGACTTTGTCCACGAACTGTGCACATGCACGAACAATTTATAGACTCTGAAATGCAAGCAATGCGGCAGTGTCTAGACTTTGGGCTTTACCCTGCAGTGTATAGACTTGCTGGTCTGCTAGGAATGCAATGTGTGGACTTGTAGCTGTGCGAGCCATGCAGTGTATAGACTTCATGCATGCAGACGTTGAGCTGCAGAATGTGCAGACTTTGCCAACAATCAACAATGCAGTGTATAGACTTGGCCAATGCAGCGTTGTATAGACTTCAAGTCAGAATGCACAATGTGTGGACTTGGAAAACAAAGGGGGCGTCGACCCATCAGAAGGGAGCGTCGACCCATCAGAATTGTCCAGACTACACAATGAAATGTATGGACTCTATGTTCATGCTGCAATGCAATGTAGACCTGTGGGTGTGTGCACAACAGTATAGACTCTGACTGCATTAGGTACACAGACAACCTGATAAAAACAATTTCATCAAAATAAGAACAGTTGCCAATCAATCAAAACAAGCTGTTGCCAATGAAAGAAAACTTATTGTCAACATCATCAACACAGAGGGGTCACAACAATCTCCTCCTTTTTGATGATGGCAACACCCTATTATATAGAATAGCAACATCCTGTCAAACAGATGTATTTTTGATGAAGAACATGATTCGTTATTCAGATTGTCATGCAGATGCTATGAATGACATGCTGAGACACCTTTGCCATAGACATGATGCATACACTTCCCTGGAATGAACTCACTGGAATGAACTCATGAAGTAGACAATATATTCTCCCCCTTTGCCATCAACAAAGAGGAGGGAAATAAGATGCAATGGAAGGAACAAGAAGAATCAGCTGACTGGCATTCTTAGCAAGTAGTTCAGAAATTAAGCGGCTAAAGCACAGAACCTTCAGTCATATGAATTGAGATACTGCTTAGAAAGTGAGGTTCTAGTTTAAAGGTTATAAAAATAAGAGTTCATGCACTACATTCATTGGATAGGGTAGCTTAACATGATAAGACAATAAACCAGAATCACATTTGCATGAGAGAGTCAGTTTCAAAAATATCTTACTGTCATATACTCAACAAAACTAATTGAGAGATACCAAGTCATGTATTGAAACTAAACAAATTGACATTCATAAAATTACTTTTGAAGGAACAGCATTTATCAATATGAGTTCATTTTGGGCAGTCAGGTACCATTTGTCTTTTTGCTTAAGGGTATACGTTTATCAGACGCCAATACCCCTAGATACTCAACATGATAGACCATTCTGCTATGATCAAACTCAATATAAGTGATTTACATCTTTTTGCTTGAGGGTACACGTTTATCAGACGCCAGTTACCCCCAGATACTCAATGAAACCACCCTACTATTTTGATCATTTTATACAAAGATAGCTGATACACCTCATGACTTGAGTGTTTTCCACTTCATTGATGGATCACTCAGTTTCTCAGTGATTTACCAGTCATTGCTCTGCCAATGCTATTTTTTAATTTATTTTCAATATTTTTCAATATTTTTCTTAGCTGTCCTTTATTTGTTTCAGAATGACTTGTTTAAGGACAATACACATACTTAGTTTCTCTAACATGATTTCAGATGAGTTTTCAAATTTCAAATATAATTAACTTTGTCTGACATGAAATAAGATGAGGGTTGAGTGCTTTATCAATTTTCAGCATCCTTATTTACTGATTGTAGGCTTTCAACTCTAAAGATTATAAAATTTAAACCATTAAGTCAGTCTTTAAGCAATTAAAGTTCTTATGAGGGAAGAGGTCTATTTTCTATTGCTTAATATTAGAACTGATTAAAAGATTGCCATACTGTCAGACTCAATCATTCAGAGTCAAGGATGAATAGACAGCGTCGACGCTGGGAGTTCAAGGCGTCTACGCATCAGTTGAAGAGGCAACAGTATAAAACACTGAGATAGTGTCAGTGCGTCGACTCCACGCTATTGCAGCGTCAACTCATCAGAATAATGAAACAGAGACATTCACAGATCTAGTTCACTGCGTCAACGCCACAGTATAGCAGCATCGACGCAGCAATTCACCTTGAAATTCTGACAAGACTCCCCTTGTCTATATGCATGCAATTTTTGCAAAAGATGACTGATGAAATGATTTTTGAAGTTCATGCTTATTCAGACTGTACTATCATGCAATGTGACCACCAGGGTTATGCAGATAAATGTAGTGCAAAACAGTTCTATATGCATGTGATTTTAGACACATTACTGACTAAATGATATGCAATGATGATCATGAGAAAATAATATGAGTGTCATGCATGATCATGAGTCTGTTGCACCAATCAGCCTTCACAAAGTTTTATACAGTCTATCAGATGTAGGTCCAAATCAGAGATTGTCTTCAAAGCAGCTGAAAATTTTATTCATCATGCTGAAACTTACACAAGCCAAGTTCTCTTCTAAGAAATTTAAACTTTTCATTTCCAAGTGGCTTAGTAAAGATATCAGCAATTTGTTTGTCTGTTTCAATAAAATTCAGTTCGATTTCCTTTTTATTCACAACATCTCTCAGAAAATGATGTTTTATCTCTATATGCTTAGTCCTTGAATGGTGAACAGGATTTTTAGCAAGGCATATGGCACTAGTATTATCACATAAAATTGGAATGCATTCCAGTTTTATCTGATAATCATCTAGTTGGTGCTTGATCCATAGTACTTGGGCAGCACAATTACCTGCAGCAACATATTCAGCCTCAGCTGTAGACAAGGCTATAGTGTGTTACTTTTTAGATGCCCGAGATACTAGACAGCCACCAAGGAATTGGCAATAGCCACTAGTGCTCTTTCTATCTACTCGACACCCAACATAGTCTGCATCAGTGTAGGCTAGAAGATCTAACTCACACTTAGCAGGATACCAAAGACTTAGCTGTTGGGTGCCTAGTAAATATCTAAAAATCCTCTTCACAGCCTTAAGATGAGATTCTTTAGGACTAGCATGAAACCTAGAGCATAAACACACTGCAAATTGAATATCAAGCCTAGATGTTGTAAGGTAAAGAAGGGATCCGATCATACCTCTATATAGCCTTTGGTCCACTGGTTTACCTTTAGGATCTTCATCCAAACTGGTTGAGGTACCCATTGGAGCAGCTATTTCCTTGAGGTTGTCCATTTTGTACTTCTTCAATAAATTCTTTACGTACTTGGACTGAGAGATGAATGTTCCATCTTCTGATTGTGTAACATGCAGTCCAAGAAATAGTTTGAGCTCACCCATTGAGCTCATTTCAAACTCATTAGTCATTATCTGAGAGAATTCCTCACACAATTTGGGGTTAGTTGACCCAAACACAATGTCATCCACATAAATCTAAATAATAAGAATATCTGAATGACTCACTTTGGTAAACAATGTTTGATCAACTATACCTCTTGTGAAATTCTTGTCGGTGAGGAACTTGCTCAACCTGTCATACCAAGCTCTATGAGCTTACTTTAAACCATAAAGAGCTTTATTGAGTTTGTAAACATGATTAGGGAAATCTAAACATTCAAACCCAGGAGGCTATCTCACATAGACATCCTCACTAATTTCCCCATTTAGGAAAGCAGATTTCACATCCATCTGCTGAAGATTTATACCTAGGGAGCATGCATAAGCCAATAATATTCTGATTACTTCTAACCTAGCTACAGGGGCAAAGGACTCTTCAAAGTCTATTCCAAATTCCTAATTGTACCCCTGAGCTACAAGTCTGGCTTTATTTTTAATGACATTCCCTGATTCATCAGTTTTATTTCTAAACACCCATTTAGTCCCTATGACTGTTTCATGATCAGGAGGTGGAACCAATTGCCACACCTTATTCCAGTCAAATTGATTAAGCTCCTCATGCATGGCATTAATCCAATGCATATCTTGGAGTGCACAGTCAATGGACTTGGTTTCTATATTTGAAACAAAAGCATAAGCATTCAATTCATGTTGAATTCTTAAGTGGCCTCTAGTCCTAGGGGGGTCATGCAGATTTCCAATTACATTATCTACAAGATGATCCTTAAGATATCTTATGTTTACAATTGGATTATCATGAGTTTGATTTACCTCCCCCTGAACTGTAGGCTCTTCTTCATCAAGCTCTTTATGTCCTCCTTCATCCTCGGATTTATCTTCAGGATCTCCTTCCTTCAAAATATCACCACCTTCTTCATTCCTGCATTGACCAACATTAGTATTTATCAAGGATTCATCAAAAACTATATGTGGAGATTCTTCAACAGTTTTAGAATTCAGATTGTAAACTCTATATGCTCGGGTGTTTTCAGAATAACCAAGAAAGATTCCTGGTTCACCTTTAAGTTAAAATTTATCAAGGTCTCTTTTATCATTTATATGAATGAAACATTTACATCCAAAAACCTTGAAGTGAGCAATAGAAGGTTTCTTACCCTTTAAGATCTCATATGGTGTTTGCTGGGTAGAAGGTCTTACCATGGCTCTGTTAATTACATAACAAGCAGTGTTCACTGCTTCAGCCCAGAATTTCCTAGGTAGACCACCTTCTATAAGGAGTGTACGACCCATCTCCACTAGAGTTCTGTTCCTTCTCTCTACAACTCCATTCTGCTCAGGTGTCCTTGGTGAGGAGTACCTATGGTTGATACCATTTGACTTGCAGAATTCATCAAACTGTGAGTTTTCAAACTCACCTCCATGATCAGTCAAAATATTTTCAATTTTTTGATTTATTTTAACATAGAACTCCTGAAATTCTGAAAATGCATCACTCTTATGAGATAAGAAATAGACCCAAGTATACCTAGAAAAGTCATCTACCATGACAAACCCATACTTCCTCCCTGATAAGCTAACAGATCTGGTTGGCCCAAAAAGGTCCATGTGTATCAGCTCATAGGGTTTAGAAGACAGATTTTTAGTTCTAGACTTAAATGACTTTCTAGTTATCTTTGATTGAGTGCATGCATCACAGATTTTATTTTCCTTTTTGAAGGAAACTTCAGGAAGTCCTCTAACCATGCCATGCTTATTCAGTTTATGCAAAACAGTGTAACTAGCATGACCTAACCTACGATGCCATAAAAATGCTAAGTCTTCTCTACTGGCAGTAAGGCAAAGGTTAGTATGTTGAATGTCATCTAAATCTATCATGTATGTATTATTTATTCTTTTTCCAGAAAATTTGACAATTTCAGAATCAGGTTCAAAAACCTTGCAGCATTGAGAATCAAATAAAACCTTATATCCTTTATCACACAACTGGCTGATACTAAGTAAATTATAAGCTAACCCTTCAACCAGCATAACATCATCAATGCAGCAGGTAGAACACTTACCTACCTTACCTGATCCAATAATCCTACCCTTTGTGTTGCTTCCAAAGGTGACAAGGCCTCCTAGCTTCTCGATCAGCATGCAGAACTTGGCCTTATCTCCTGTCATATGCCTGGAGCAGCCACTATCCAAGTACCAAAAGTTGCTCTTGGCTGTCAGGCATACCTGCATACACAATTAGGTAGAGAGGTTTGGAACCCAAGACTGATTGGGCTCCATAACAGAAGAGGTAAAAGCAAAGTAAGAAAGCAGGCTTTTAGGAATCCACATTTGTTTAAACGTATTTTGTTCAGTGGATCCTACAGGTTTTCTTCTGTTGTTGTTCCTCTTCTTTTTGCTATTTTTCTTCTTATTTGCACCAACATGATTATTGACATTGTTATTTCTTTGCCAGTGCCTTGGCCAGGTTGCATTCATGGAATTGTGGCCATAATAGTTCCTGGGCTGGCTGTGGAAATGTTGGTTCCTAGGTGTCCAATAACCATACCCATTAACCCAATTTCTAGTGTAAGGTCTTTGATATTGAGCAGCCTGATATGCAAGACATGTATGCCTCCCCGTAGTTCTAGTCCAACCTGACCTATTGAAATAGGTTGACTGTGCATTGTAATGGGTCTGAACTCTGGGTTGGTAGAAATGATTGGGTTGACTCTTAGCAGCATTCTGTCTCCCCTGCACCTTGGACCTTGCTGACCTATTCATAGGTTTGTTTTGGGTCTTCTTCAGAGGTGGAGGTGATGGTGGAGACTTGATTACCTTGTCCTAGTGTTTATAAGACTGGGTAGCTTGACCCCTAACATGAGATTGACCCTTTGGATTTTGCTTGGATGTGCTAGCTCTACTAGGCTCACTGACTTTTTGTTTGCCCTTCTCCTCAGCACTGGTCTTTTTCAGATTAGCATTTTTGTTCATTGAATTGTTTGGATTCATGCTAATTAGAGGTCCTTTTTCTTTTTGTGCAACAAATGAAATAGTTTTCATTCCAAAGGTTTTCGTTGCACTTGAATTAAATCCTAGGCCCTCTTTTCTGAAATTTACCTTTGACCCTAACAAAGCATTTAAGTTTTCTGTTCCTTGGGTCATTTTCTCAATGGTTCTTAGTTTATCCTCATTGTCTTTCTGAATTTCATCAATAGACTTTTTCAGTTCATTATTTACATTGAGGACAACTTCATATTTTTCAGAAACAATTTTTACTTCACTCTCACATTTCTGAATTTTCAGCTTCCATTCATCAATTTCATTTTCAAGCCTCACATTCTCTTCCCTAGAAGCTTTTAACTCATTTTTGATTTCATCTACTTCAGAACATGTGAGTTTCAGATTTTTATTCTCAGATTCTAAACATGCAATTTTATCAGTTAGAGTTTTATCATTTTGCATGGAATTGATCTTTCTTCTCAGATGCCTATTTTCTTTTCTAATATCATCAGCTCTATCAGCTATATCATGGTAGGCATCTACCCAATCAGCGATAGTAAAATTTTCAAATCTAGTGATTACCTCATCTGAGTCCTCTTCTCTATCTTCTGAGCTTATTGCCATAAGGCAAATGGGCTTCTCAGATTCGGCTTCACTGTCTGAAGTGTTGCTCAGGGAGCCTTCATCTTCATCACTTCAGGTACTCACCATTACTTTCCCTTTCGTGTTCCTTCTCTTTGACTTGTCCTTATATTTTTGATTATCTGGACAGTCAGCTTTCAGATGGCCTGGTTTCCTGCATTGATAACAAGTGTTAGTTTCAGTTTTCTTTGCAGGGTTGTGTTTATACCTTTTGTCCCTTCGGCCACCACTGTATTTCTTTTGGCCGAATCATCCTGCTCCTTTTCTGAGAAATCGCCTGAACTCTCTGGTCATCATGGCCATCTCAGAACGAGTCATATCTTCTTCTTCATTCGGGCTCTCCTCTGATGATGAAGAACTACTGGAGTTGGATTTGTTGGATTTGCTGGAACCAGCCTTCAGCGCTATCGGCTTCTTCTTCCTTTCAGCTTCTTCTATCCTTGGCATATTAATTTCATATGCCATCAGTGAGCCAATTAGCTCATCAGCTCTTGTATTGCGCAAGTCCCTTGACTCCTCCATCACAGTAGCTTTCATATGCCAGGCATGAGTCAAGGACCGAAGTATCTTCCTTACTAAATCATATTCTGTCAGAGGTTTCCCGAGACCTCTTAGACCATTGGTGATGATCGTCAGTCGAGCATACATTTCTTTGATGGTCTCGTTTGGCTTCATCTTGAAGGCTTCATACTCAGACACTAGGAAATTAGCCTTCGTCACCCTGACTTGAGAAGTCCCTTCATGGATAACTTCCAGTGCATCCCACATCTCCTTGGCTGAAGTGTACGCTGACACGCGGGGAATTCAGTAGGGTGCAGAGAGCACGGGATGGCGTTTATGGCACTCCAATTCAACGTGGACCTTCTGATCTCCTCCTTGGTCCAGACATCTTCATTCGGGGACAGCTCATAAGGTCCCTTGCTAACAACCTTCCAGATCTCGTAATCTTTAGCCCTTAGAAACACTTGCATACGATTCTTCCAGTATGCGTAGTTAGATCCATCAAAGAATGGGGGCTTGGTGGTTGAGTGACCTTCAGCTATCATCCCTCGAGCATCCATCTCTGCCTATCCTCTTCGGGCGATGAGTCCCTGTAGAAGAGTATGGCTCTGATACCAATTGTTGGAGTTAGATGGAAGGCTCTTTCCCCACAGAATGTGGATCTAGAGGGGGGGTGAATAGATCAACAGGCTAATTAAAAATTATGCCTAGATTCAAATGCGGAATTAAAAGAACACTGGACAACCACAGTCAAAGCACCGAATGATGGAGACAAGATCTGCTAAACAGACAAGCAAACACACGAAAGGCACAAAGACTTTTAGGTGGTTCGGTCAATCCGACCTACGCCCACCCCACATTCAACTCGAATGTGGATTACTGCTGATACACAACTTCAATCTGCTGGGCACTACAGCTAGCCAGCAACGGCTGGGGCTTACAGCTTATCCCGACCAGAGGAACACCCTCTGCAACAGCTGGGCAATATAGCTTAGCCGTCTGAGACCAAGTCTCGCCTGCTGAGGATTACAGCTTCACCTGTCCAGTGGAGACCTCCACTGCAATGCTGCCTCACAGCTTGAAGAAACAAGAGTTCGAAAATAAAAATGCAGAAGCACAATGAAAAAGAAAACCCAAATGTGAATGTAGCTCGGAATGAGCAAGCCTCAGCTCTGGTTTCTGAACCAAGAGACTGAGTTACAATAAGAGTAGCTCTCAATCTAAACTCTCTCAATTTCACTCTCTCAACACATCTCTTCTCTCTTCTCTTCTCTCTTTTTCTTCTTCTCTGTTTTCTTTCTTCTCACTGTGGATCGATGGCTCTCTACTGTATAGACTTTTCTTCTCTTCAGTCGATCTTTCTCCATCTGAAGATGAAGGCTTCATTATATACTATCAACAGGTGGATGAGGGCGCGTGTCTTCCACATTTCCCGCCCAGAGAATTCGCCAGAACCGAGGCAATTCCATCCACATGGCTGCACCTGATCACCTCGTCCTCCTGGGATCACGAGCCATGTCAGCAATCTCAGTAGCAGATCCCTATTAGACAAATTATAGGATTATCAGATTAAGTGAAGAACTCTGTACAGACTTATAAGATGAACTGCATTGTATAGACTGCATTGTATGGACTTGTGAATTCGAATGCAGTGTACAGACTCTGCTCAATGTATAAACTTCATCTATGTGAAGCATCCGCTATACAGACTTAAGCAGTATGAAGACTTGACAGACAATTGACGATGTATGGACTTCAAGTGTGAAGACGTTGTGAGTGCAAATGCAATGTACAGACTTCAAATGTGAAGCAGCCGCTGTACAGACTTCACCAGACTTCACTCAAAGTACAGACTCCACGAACGATGCATGCAATGCATTGGAGGATGTACAGACTTCCTGAAGTGTGAAGGAGTTGAGTGTATAGACTTTACGATGTGAAGACTTGCCAACAAAACATGTATAGACTTCACATCGTGAAGCAATGTATATACTTAGCTGAAGAAACTCTGTACATGCTTGACCAAGGCAAGGCAATCGAGTGTAAGAACATCCACAATGTACAGACTTTATAATGCTAAGACGATGTACAGACTTCATGCCAAGAGAAACTCTGTACACACTAGCTCAAAGCAAAGTAGTTGACTGTATGGACTTCCAGTGTGTAGACATGCCAAAGATAACTGGACGATGTACAGACTTGAACAAGGTAAAGTTTGTACAGACTTGGAAATTCACAATGTGTAGACTTTGGCAAGGCAACGTCGGTAAAGCAACCACTGTATAGACTTGCTGAACAGAGCGTAGGTAAAAGTCCCAATGTATATACTTGGAAGTGCAACGAAGAAAAGATGCCAATGTACAGACTTTGGCAAAGCAGCGATGTACAGACTTGCACAGTTCTAGCTAGAGGATGTATAGACTTTACCCAGTGTAAGCTACAGTGAATGAATGTATAGACTTAAAAATCTCCCTGGCTGTACAGACTTAGTCACAGGCTGAACAGTCGAATGTATAGACATGCTTCCACCGACCAGTGTATAGACTTTGCAAACGTGAGACGCTGAATGAGACGGTGGCTGAGACAATGCACAGACTTCAGGTGAAACAATGCAGCTACAGTGAAATGTACAGACATGCCTAAGACGCAGCATGAGACGCTGGCTGAGATGAACACTGTACATACTTTGAATGCAATGTATGGACTTTGCATAGACGATGCATGAGACACAGACTAATGTATAGACTTCACAAACAATGCATGAACGAGACGCTGAAGTCTGTATAGACTTTAACAATGAATACATGCTACGATGTACAGACTTTGTCCACGAACTGTGCACATGCATGAACGATGTATAGACTCTGAAATGCAAGCAATGCGGCAGTGTCTAGACTTTGGGCTTTACCCTGCAGTGTATAGACTTGCTGGTCTGCTAGGAATGCAATGTGTGGACTTGCAACTGTGTGAGCCATGCAGTGTATAGACTTCATGCATGCAGACGTTGAGCTGCAGAATGTGCATACTTTGCCAAAAATCAACAATGCAGTGTATAGACTTGGCCAATGCAGCGTTGTATAGACTTCAAGTCAGAATGCACAATGTGTGGACTTGGAAAACAAAGGGGGCGTCGACCCATCAGAAGGGAGCGTCGACCCATCAGAACTGTCCAGACTACACAATGAAATGTATGGACTCTATGTTCATGCTGCACTGCAATGTAGACTTGTGGGTGTGTGCACGACAGTATAGACTCTGACTGCATTAGGTACACAGACAACCTGATAAAAATAATTTCATCAAAATAAGAACAGTTGCCAATCAATCAAAATAAGTTGTTGCCAATGAAATAAAACGTATTGTCAACATCATCAACACAGAGGGGTCACAACAACCTCTAGTTATTTCATTAGAGTTGTGTTAGCACTTATTACTTTTGAAGTCATATATTGTATTAGAATTCAGATTGGAAGTCATGTTTGATCGTGTATTAGCAGTGTTGGTTATTGTAATAAATTGGAATCATCTTGATCAATAGATTTGTTTCTTTTCTTAGCACCTGTGTAATTGTTTAGTTTAGTTTATTTAGTGTTATTTCTAGGTAGTTTCTAACTGTACGTCCTGATATTCCGCGTCGGGGCGTGACACTCTCTCCTCCCTAAGGGGTTCGCCCCCCTCTCTCTCTCCTCCACTTCCCAACCACCTCTCCCTCCCACCTACCTCCATTAACCCCTCTACAACTTCCCACATCCCCTCATTAAGTCTCCCCTAGTCCCAATAGGGAACCCCCAATCCCCACTCCACCCTCCAACCACCACCCACCCCATCCCTTCCCCAAGCACTTTTCCCTCTCCCCCATGCAGCCCCCACCTCCCTAGGCCATTTGAAATTGAAAATTCTCTTCCCTCCATAGCCCTTGGCCGCCCCTAACCCCTCCCCCTTAGAGAAGGTCGCCCCCTCCATCCCCTTCTCTCCACTCCACTCCACCAAGAGCAGCCACCTCCATCACCCTCCCTCCACCTTGGCTGAAGCCAGCCCCCTCTCTGCAACCTTCCCCTTTCTCCAACCCCTCCTTCACCGTTAATCACCCTCCATACCTCCCCCTCAATCCCCTCCCACCACCCTTCACTCCCCCTCCCCATTCACCACTTCTTCTTCTCATTTGGTTGCTATTTGGAGCTACATCGGCGAACCAGTTTCTCTGCTGAGAGCTTGCAGAGGACCAGCGGAGTGCAGCTACGACCCCGACTTCCTCCTGACGTTTCTGAAGGCTCAAGAGGCACCGTCGGAAGCGTCTCTTAGTCAGCTTCGCAACGACGGTAGTTTCGACTTCATCCGAGCACCATGCTGATCTGGAGAACCTTTCTTCCTCGACTGTGCAAAGCTTCTCTAGTAGGAAACCAGAACCTGAGTAGAAGATCTACTGCGGCAATCCTACTGGGAATGTGAGCAAGAATTCTTCATCAAAAGTCTTCTACTCCAAGTTTTCTTTCATACCCAAAAAGTAAAGCTCAGTTTGGCGTCCGGATCCAGAAGTTATCAATTTTCTCCCCCCGGTGCGCAGTTCTGCCTCCACTCAGTCTACACCGACCCCTCCTCAGTGTTCAGAGCCTACCGGTCAGCTCCGACAACGATTGGCATCCCCGTCAAGCTCGTGACAAATAGGACTCATAGATGGTTCCGTCGACTCCAGCGGCGCCTCAATCTGAGTTCGGGAGCGCTGGTGGCAACATCATCTTCCTGCTGTTGTGATCATGAAGCCGTCAGAACTGAAGACCCACCTCCCTGTTCGAGGCTCTGCTCCGGCCAACAGCGACCTTCCAAAATTCCAAAAAAAATTGGACGACTTTCCGGTCCTCCTACGAAGATTTTCCAGGTTGTTTCATCCCAAACAAAATTCGTTAGCAGTCACATCAGCCATTTCTTCGACCATCTGTCAGCACTCACAGAGCGTGGACGGAAGCAGCAACCTCCCCTCTTCGACTTTCCTTTCTCAATTTCCCCTCCCTGCCTGGCCGGCTTACCACACCTCCCTGTGGGAGGTAGTGTTTGGATGTAATCATCATCTTCCTTTCCCCACGATCCCCCCCTTGTATGGGGTGTAGTGTTGTAACAATTTGAGCAGGTCAAGCTACTCCGGCGCGGAGTGTGGGGAACCCACGCTTCCCCGCTCGCCCACATCTCCGAGCGGGACCGGTTTCTTCAAACCAGTCGAGTAAGTGCTCCAAACCTTGCTCTCATTTGTGCTTGTCTTTTAATATTCATTCATAGTTCCGATGGATGTGAGAGTGAGAGCCCGATCCTTAAGCTCCATTGCTTCAAGCGATCACCGTGGGGGAGAGGAGTGTAATCTGTGCCCTTGGCACTTCGTCGGTCCCATCGAATTGGGCCTCCACACCTTTGGGGAAGCAAACCTTGGCCTTGTTGGCCCACTACCAGCAAGGGTCCAACCCTCACATCCTCTACTTGGCATCGCCAAGTTACCCCGGGCTTGGGTGAGTGACGATAGAGCGGTGGCCCATATCGGCCCATTTGAATGCAAATGTGCTTGCTTGCTTAAGTCTTTAGTTGTGTCACATCAATTGGTATCAGAGCAAGTCATTGACTTATCTCTATCAAGTCTAAGTCCTAGGGCCATTGCATTGTGTGTCTGTCCTTCATTGCATTTCCCCCCATTTGCTTGTCCACCCGTAGTGGTGCCATTTACCGACCCGATCCATCATCTTCGGTTCCCCCATGGATCCCAATCCTCAACTCAATCAAGATGTCCCTAGGGAGGATCCCCAAGGCCAAATGAACCGGGTAGATACTGCCCTTACAAACATTCTCGCACAACTTGAGTCCCTTTCCACTCGGCTCGCTCGACTAGAAGAGCATGAGTTCCACCCAAGGAACAATGAACCAAGAGCCCACCCTCCATATGTTGAGCCTCATAGGGATGAGTTCACAACCAAGAGTCCACCCTCCACATGTTGAGCCTCATAGGGATGAGTTCCACCCAAGGAACAATGAACCACGAGTCCACCCACCACATGTTGATCTTCATAGGGATGAGTTCCAACCGAGGAACAATGGACCAAGAGCCCACCCTCCACATGCTGAAATTAATAGGGAGGACTTGAATGGTGACCCATACCATGACTATGAGAGGCCTCGCTATCATCAAAATCATGAAAGGAGTCCACGGGACGACCCGGATGACCCCCTCTTAAGAATGATCAAGGTAGAGGCCCCAAACTTTGATGGTTCCCATGAACCAAGTGTCTACGTAGAATCGGAAACCGCCATGGACCAATATTTTGAATGGTACCCTATGTCCGACCAAAGGAGGGTAAGGTTGGCTAAAATGCATCTCATCAAATTAGCCAAAACTTATTGGCTAAACCAAGAGGGATTAAGGAGGATTAGGCAGGAAGAGCCTATTGATACTTGGGAGGGTATGAAGAACCAACTTAGAAATAAATACCTACCCCAATCCTACCACCAAATGCTCTTAGATGAATGGCAAAGCCTCACCCAAGAAGGGAAGACCGTGGTTGAATATATTGAGAAGTTTGACTCCTATCTTTTGAAGTGTGGAGTTCATGAGGACCCGGCCGTCACCTTGTCTCGCTTTAGAAATGGGCTCCAAAACCACATCAAGAGAGAGCTTTTCATGAGGGATGTTGACAACCTTGAGCTAGCCTACCAAATAGCTAGGGATGTTGAAAGATTCTCTAGGATCCCTCGGTTTACTACTCCCCGGCCGGCCGATCCTAAAAACATGGGACCACGACTCATTCCGGCCACCCCTATGAAAGCCCCTAGCCCAAGTGAGATTGCCCCATTAAGGCCTTACAACCCTCCCCCCACCATCACTCCAAACAAGACCACCCCTAGTCACCCTCCTCCACGGAGGGAAGACATTCCCAAAGGCCCAAATGTAGGACCCACTCCGTGTAGCGGGCGTCAACAATGCTATAGGTGCCAAGGGTTTGGCCACTTTGCGGGGCAATGTCCATCCAAAGGATTGTCTAGTTTGCTTATTGAGGAAGAAGCTCCCCCACCCCAAAGGGAACTTGAGAGTGTTGTTGAGGACCATGAAGCCTCCCTAGATTGGGAAGAAGAATATGAGGCCCAATACCTTTAATCGGGTCTAGATCACACCACTCCACCTACCAACTCCCATCTAGGAGTGATTAGATGCACCCTCACAAAACCCCAAGAAGAGGATTGGCGTCGAACCTCAATTTTTCACACCTTTGTCAAGATAGGGAGTCATGTAAGAAAAGTGATCTTAGATAGTGGGAGTTGTGTCAATGCCGTATCTCCCGACACCGTTAAACTCTTGGACTTACTATCACTCCCCACCCAAACCCATACCAGGTCTCATGGATCAACAACAACTCCATCCCGGTCAACACCCAATACCTTGTGCCCCTCATTTTCTCTTCCTACCATGGCCAAATATGGTGCGATGTCATCCCTATGGAAGTAGGTAGCATCTTACTAGGGAGACCTTGGCTTTATTATGTAGATGCCACCATCATGGGTAGGACCAACACATGCACCTTTGAACATGAGGGCAAGACTATCCGACTCAATCCCTCCCCACCACGTCCCATGCCCAAGAGGGACACACACCCTCAAGGACACCACACCACTACACCCCAAGTCTCGGGGAACTCCACCCCTCCAACACAACCCCATACCCAAAACCCCAACCAAGGTGTAACCTCGGGGTTGACCAAGGGTCTTCACCTCATCACCAAGAAAGAGCTTGAGGAGGAGATAGCTCAAGGGGTACCTTTATGTGTGGTGGTCATTTGCCTAGGAGAACCTACCCCCTCCAACCCCCATCCCATAGAAATCCAACAACACCTAGAAGAATTCCATGATGTGTTCCCAACGGAGCTCCCGGACCAACTTCCTCCCATGCGTGATGTCCAACACGCAATTGATCTAGTACCAGGGGCCACTCTTTCAAACCTTCCTCATCATCGTCTCAACCCCATGGAACATGCCGAACTTCGGAGGCAAAGAGAGGAACTCATTAGGAAGGGCTTCATCCGCAATAGCAAAAGTCCATGTGCCGTACCGGCCCTTCTCACTCCTAAGAAGGATGGGACATGGCGAATGTGTGTGGATAGTCGGGCCATTAATAAGATCACCGTCAAGTATAGGTTCCCCATCCCTAGGCTTGATGACATGCTTGATATGCTATCCGGAGCCACTATTTTCTCCAAGATTGACCTTAAGAGTGGCTATCACCAAGTTAGGATTAGGCCGGGAGATGAATGGAAAACGGCCTTCAAGACCAAAGACGGTCTTTTTGAGTGGTTAGTCATACCTTTTGGGCTTTCAAATACCCCAAGTACCTTCATGCGTCTTATGATGGAGGTCCTTAGGCCTTTCATTGGGATATTTCTAGTCGTCTATTTTGATGACATCCTCATCTACAGCCAATCCCAAGAGGCCCACCTTGACCACCTTAGGCAAGTTTGCACCGTCCTCCGACAAGAGAGCCTATTTGCCAACCTAGGAAAGTGTCACTTCATGACCACATCCATCACCTTCCTAGGATTTGTGATATCTACCAAAGGTGTTTCCATGGACCCCGAGAAGGTCCAAGCTATTCTTGATTGGCCGGAACCCCACACCCTTCATGAGGTCCGAAGTTTCCATGGGTTGGCCACCTTTTATAGGAGGTTTATTCGAGGATTTAGCACTATCACTGGCCCGATCACCGATTGTCTCAAGAAGGGGACTTTTGTGTGGACCAAATCAGCCTCTAAAACCTTCCAAGAACTTAAGGAGAAGTTGACCGAAGCCCCGGTCCTATGTCTACCCGATTTCTATAAAGTCTTTGAAGTCACATGTGATGCATCCGGGATAGGCATAGGAGGGATTCTTAGCCAAGAGGGACACCCGGTAGTCTTCTTCAGTGAGAAGCTATGTGATGCTAGGACAAGATACTCCACTTATGACAAGGAGTTCTATGCCGTGGTTCAATCCCTCCGACATTCGAGGCACTACTTGTTGCCCCAAGAATTTGTCATCTTTTTCGACCATGAGGCCCTCAAATACCTCAACTCCCAACAAAAGCTGAATGCCCGCCATGCCCGATAGGTCGAGTTCATCCAATCATATACTTTTGTTATCAAACACAAAGCGGGAAGTGAGAATCGGGCGGCGGATGCCCTTAGTAGGAAAGTTTCTTTGTTATCCACTATCCAAGTGGAAGTGACCGGATTTGATAGGCTCAAGGATGAGTACCCTGGCTGCCCCGACTTTGGGCACATCTATACCACCTTGACCACCCATTCTAGCAAGGAACATGAGGGATTTATCTTAGAGGATGGGTTCCTCTTCAAGGGACCAAAACTTTGCATTCCACGGACCTCACTCCGTGATTTCTTGATTTGGGAACTACATGCAGGAGGGCTAGCTGGTCATTTTGGGGCTCACAAAACCATTGCTCTAGTTAAGGGTCAGTTCTATTGGCCAAGTCTCAAGAGAGATGTAGGCAAAATAGTGGGTCAATGCCGCACATGTGCTTCGGCCAAACAGGTGAAGCAAAACACTGGCCTATATACCCCACTCCCCATCCCCGACTGTCCATGGCAAGACCTGAGCATGGACTTTGTGCTAGGATTACCCAAGACTCAAAGAAAGCATGACTCAATCTATGTGGTAGTTGATAGGTTTTCTAAGATGGCTCACTTCATCCCATGCTCCAAGACCTCCGATGCCTCCCATGTGGCCCGATTGTTCTTTGATGAGGTTGTTCATCTCCACGGGCTACCTAAGACCATAGTCTCCGATAGGGATGTCAAATTCACTAGCTACTTTTGGAAAACTCTTTGGCACATGATGGGTACCCTCCTCAAATTCTCCACGGCCTACCACCCCCAAACAGACGGCCAAACCGAAGTTGTCAATCGGAGTCTAGGGAACCTCCTTAGGTGCCTTGTTGAGGATCGTCCGGGAAATTGGGATCTCATTCTACCACAAGCTGAGTTTGCATATAACAACTCCGTCAATAAGTCCATAGGGATAAGTCCATTTGAAGTTGTGCATGGGTACAAGCCAAGGAAACTCTCAGATCTCATTCCCCTTCCCCAGCATGCTAGAGTGTCTATTTCAGCTGAATCATTTGCCCAGCATATTAGAGAATTACATGAAGAAATTCGCGAGCACATAAGCAAAAAGAATGAGGCTTATAAGAGGCCGGCTGACTCTCATCGGCGTCACCAAGAATTCCATGAGGGTGACTTTGTGATGGTGAGGACAGAGAGACTCTCCCCGGGAGCCATCTCCAAATTGAGGCCACGTGGGGCTGGTCCCTTCCAGGTCCTGAGGCACATTGGTGTAAATACCTATGAGTTAGATCTCCCCGAGGAGTATGGAGTAAGTCCCACATTCAATATAGTCGACCTAGTGCCATATAACGGACCCACGGTGGTACCCAGTGAGGATATTGAGCATATTCCTTCTGTTAAGAGAGCACCCACCTGTGAGGAGAGACCACCAGCCAAGAGTGCCCAGCGTGAGCGCATTGAACGAATATTGAATGAACAAGTCACTACCACTCGGAGCAAGGTATACGAGCACTATCTCGTCAGGTGGAAGGATCGGCCTCCTTCGGAGGATTCGTGGGTGAGTTGGGAGGATCTCCAGCAGCTGGATCTTGACCTTCTCGAGCAGTATCACAGCTAGATGGACCCCTACTCGACGGAGTTGAGCTCTTCGCAGCCCAGGGGATTTGATGGAGGCATCACCCGTGACTCCCTTTGGCTCGGGTCTTTCTCACATTCCGGTGACATTTGAGTTCAGGCCTCCCTATATAAAGGCCCAATTATCCATTTTGTGCTTTCTATTTGAGTCATTTTGATATAATTTTCTATTTTATTTGAGTCATGTCCCTAGGTCTTTGCTTATTTCCCTAGGTTTGTGTGTCATTAGGCTCATTAGAGTAGTTTTGGGCCCAATTCATTGGGTTGGCCCATGGGCGCCCCCCCTCCTACCTCGGTTATTTGTCATTGAGTCTTATGTTAGGGTATTTTTGTAAAATGTAGGTTGCCTATATATAGGACCCCATTCCTCTCATTTTGAATTAATGAATGAATGAATAATTGCCCTTTGAGAGTTCAAATATTTAGTTTAGTGGAGTGACTCCAATTGGGTGAGAAACCCTAGGGGAGAGAATCCCCACCCCACCTTCTCTATCTTTCTTTCTCTCTCTCCTCCCTAAGGGGTTCACCCCCCTCTCTCTCTCCTCCACTTCCCAACCACCTCTCCCTCCCACCTACCTCCATTAACCCCTCTACAACTTCCCACACCCCTTCATTAAGTCTCCCCTAGTCCCAATAGGGAACCCCCAATCCCCACTCCACCCTCCAACCACCAACCACCCCATCCCTTCCCCAAGCACTTTTCCCTCTCCCCCATGCAACCCCCCACCTCCCTAGGCCATTTGAAATTGAAAATTCCCTTCCCTCCATAGCCCTTGGCCGCCCCTAACCCCTCCCCCTTAGAGAAGGTCGCCCCCTCCATCCCCTTCTCTCCACTCCACTCCACCAAGAGTAGCCACCACCATCACCCTCCCTCCACCTTGGCTGAAGCCAGCCCCCTCTCTGCAACCTTCCCCTTTCTCCAACCCCTCCTTCACCTTTAATCACCCTCCATACCTACCCCTCAATACCCTCCTACCACCCTTCACTCCCCCTCCCCATTCACCACTTCTTCTTCTCATTTGGTTGCTATTTGGAGCTACATCGGCGAACCAGTTTCTCTGCTGAGAGCTTGCAGAGGACCAGCGGAGTGCAACTGTGACCCTGCCTTCGTCCAGACGTTTCTGAAGGCTCAAGAGGCACCGTCGGAAGCGTATCCCAGTCAGCTTCGCAACGGCGGTAGTTTCGACTTCATCCGAGCACCGTGCTGATCTGGAGAACCTTTCTTCCTCGACTGTGCAAAGCTTCTCTGGCAGAAAACCAGAACCTGAGTGGAGGATCTACTGCGGCAATCCTGCTAGGAATCTGAGCAAGAGTTCTTCATAAAAAGTCTTCTACTCCAAGTTTTCTTTCATCCCCAAAAAGCAGAGCTCAGTTTGGCGTCCGGATCCAGAAGTTATCAATTTTCTCCCTTGGGTGCGCGATTCTGCCTCCACTCAGTCTGCACCGACCCCTCCTCAGTGTTTAGAGCCTACCGGTCAGCTCCAACAACGATTGGCATCCCCGTCAAGCTCATGTCGAAGAGGACTCACAGACGGTTCCGTTGACTCCAGCGGCGCCTCAATCTGAGTTCGGGAGCGCTGGTGGCAACATCATCTTTCTGCTGTTGTGATCCTGAAGCCGTCGGAACTAAAGACCTACCTCCCTGTTCGAGGCTCTGCTCCGGCCAACTACGACCTCCCGAAATTCCAAAAAACTTTGGACGACCTCCCGGTCCTCCTATAAAGATTTTCCAGGTGGTTTCATCCCAAACAAAATTTGTTATCAGTTACAGCAGCCATTTCTTCGACCATCTGTCAGCACTCACAGAGCGTGGACAGAAGCAACAACCTCCCCTCTTCGGCTTTCCTTTCTCAATTTCCCCTCCCCGCCTGGCCGACTTACCACCCCTCCCTGTGGGAGGTAGTGTTTGGATGTAATCATCATCTTCCCTTCCCCACAATCCCCCCCTTGCATGGGGTGTAGTGTTGTAACAATTTGAGCAGGTCAAGCTACTCCGGCGTGGCGTGTGGGGAACCCACGCTTCCCCACTCGCCCACGTCTCCGAGCGGGACCGGTTTCTTCAAACCGGTCGAGTAAGTGCTCCAAACCTTGCTCTCATTTGTGCTTGTCTTTCAATATTCATTCATAGTTCCGCTGGATGTGAGAGTGAGAGCCCGATCCTTAAGCTCCATTGCTTCAAGCGATCACCATGGGGGAGAGGAGTGTAATCCGTGCCCTTGGCACTTCATCGGTCCCATCGAATTGGGCCTCCACACCTTTAGGGAAGCAAACCTTGGCCTTGCTGGCCCTCTACCAGCAAGGGCCCAACCCTCACATCCTCTACTTGGCATCGCCAAGTTACCCCGGGCTTGGGTGAGCAACGATAGAGCGGTGGCCCATATCGGCCCATTTGAATGCAAATGTGCTTGCTTGCTTAAGTCTTTGGTTGTGTCACATCAGATTTCATATACACCTAACCCGTCATTGCTCCACACCCCTTATATTTTCTCATCATCCTCTAAAACTATTGCGGTCTCTACAAACTCAGGGCATTTGAGAAGGGCGTGGCATCTCTGGACTAGATATTGGAGAAACCTATCTGGAATGGATTTAGCATGACGCATCACAGGGTGCGCCGCAGACATGGATGGGCTAACAGCACTGGAGCTAGACTCTGCCCCAACTAACTCAACTAACCTAGGAGATTCTGCAGAATGTACATCTATCCTAGAAGATAGCAAATCTACTGGAAATGAATCAGGGACCCCGTGCCCCTGGGGAGAGGATGGATGAAAAGTAGTATAATCTTCCACTGAGATGAGTGTTTCAAATTTGGCATTTTTTTTGGTCAATCTCGGTGGTCAACATGCAATAGGAGGACGAATCTATAGGAGGAGGAGGAAGGGCCCGAGGGCACAAAGTGGGGAAAATCACATCGAAGAATGGGTCGGAGGATCGGAACCACATTCTCGATAAATCAGCAGGTGCGTCGGGCGACCACCTGGATACTAAATCAATCGGCGGGCATTGCCTGCATGGACAATCAATTATCAGAAATTCAATTGGCCTCTCAAGCCGAAAAGGGGATCGAAACACGGATGGATCAAAGAGCAGCGGAGGAGGGCGAGGAACAAAAGTTAGCCTCTGAAGAATAAAGATGAGGCGGGAAAGAGACCAAGTGGTAGTCGAGCTCCCCACTTCTCGTAGACGTTGGGCTGGCTCAATCGGAGAATGCTTCACCAGCTGCACCTCCATCTTCTTCGGGCGAGCTTCTTCTTCCCGGAACATCTTCTCAAAATAACTACAAAAATCTTCCATGTCACCCACTAGCCCCTTCGGTGGCGGCGGTGGGTCAGCAGCAACATAAGCAGCATTAGTCTTCTCATCAGAACAGGGCGGCGGCTTCTTCAAAGTACCAGGCTGTAACGGGCCTTTCACAAAGTGTTGACGATAATCCCATGTCAGTGGCCCGGAATCTCCCAGTATAGACAATGCCGATTCTCGGTAGCCAAGGCCTCTTCGACTCATCTTTCTACCTTTAGGGATGGGCTTAGTTCGCCCTTGCAACTGCGCGCCGAGGCCCAAGCCCAGCTGATAGCCCAGTTTCAAATTCATCTGCCACCCTTTTGAGTCTCGAATCTTGGACTTAATTTTGACATTTACTGGCGCAGTGGCGGGCTTGCATTATGCATATGCCCATGAATAGTTTAAGTCCATAACAGAAAGAACTGGCCTGTTGCTTGGCCACAAAGTAGGAAGGATCTTGTCTACAATTGCATCAACAGATTGGACTGTGGAGATACTCTTCACCTTAACTACCCGGCCCTGAAATGGGAACTTGAGGCATTGGTGGGCAGTTGAGGGCACGCCATTCAGACTGTCTATCCATGGACGACCCAGAATTACCTTGAACATCGGGTCTATGTCAACTACATAAAACTCCACATCCATCACCAAAGGCCCTAGCTCGGCCTGAACTATCACAACCCCATGGCAAGCTCGTCTGGAGTTATCATAAGCCACAATCGTGGTTGGCGTTGGCCTAAGCATGTCTTCTGAAATATTGCAGGCACGCAATGTGCTTAGTGGACACACATTTATTGATGCTCCCGTGTCCACAAGGGATGACTCAACTGTCACTTTGTTTAAGGAAATAGTAATGCAGAGTGGCATTTGTCGTGCCTCCGGGGGTGCCAATTCTGATTCAGAAAATGAAATGGAAGGCCCCCTTGTAATTGTTGCCAACACCGACGACAAACTGTCCGCTGCTACATCTTCGTTAACCATCACTTTCTACAGAAAAGCCCTTAGGGCGTCTTGATGTAGCGTGGACCTTTTTATTAACTCCAGAACTGATATCTTGTCCGGCATCCGGCCCAAGTGCTGTAGCAAATCGTACTTCGTGCCAGGCACGGGGTCTACTTCTTCTGCTTCAACTGTTGAGGAAGGAACTTGAGGGTTGGGTGCGGGTGCACCGGCGAAAGGGTAACTTCTATGGAATGGACGCCCGCTTTGGAGGGCGCAGTGTCGTGCCGGCACGGCCTTGGATGGACTCTCAATTGGCCCGGTGGGGTAAGTCGAAGGGATAGAAATGGGGGTGAGGATGGCGGGGGCTGGTCTGGCGGGCCCTGGCGGAGTGGTGATTGGTGAAGGGTTAAGTGGAGGGGTGATGACGGAGGGTATGGTGGGTGATAACGGAAGGATTGGCGGAATGGTGGGGAATGTGGCAGGTGCAACAGGTGACCTGGAGGGGATAGTGGGTGGAGCGGTAGTGAAGGTGGTGGGCTGGAGGACGGAGGGAACAGAAGGCGTGGGAGAGTTGGTGTGGTGGAAGGCCAGGAGATGAGCGGGGGTCTCATCATCAAAAGACCACCCAGCATTAGGGGCTGGGTGGTGAACTACATTTACTTGTGCCGGTGCCGGCGGCTGTTGTTGCTGTTGAGGAGCGGGCGGATGTTATGGCATGGGATTCTGATGAATCCCGAGGTCTTGCTGTTGCTGCTGCTACTATGGAGGTTGTTGTTGGGGAGGTTGCTGGAACTACTACTGATGAGGTGCCACCTACTGTGGCCTTGCTTGTCTTCTCCTTTCTTTTATATCTTCAATCAACTTGTGCATTTGGGCCCAATCAATCCTCTGGCCCTCATGCAAATCATAGACTAGATCCCTGAACTGATAACATCTTTCTATTGTGTGTCAGGGTTGCCGATGGTATATGCAATACCTTGACTGGTTGGCTGCCGGGTTCTAGTTCTGACGTTCCGGAGGCAACTGCATGTCACCAGTGTACATTAAGGCCGAAAAAATGTCAGGGAGTGTTTCTGAAAGTGGTGGATAATTTGCTCTCTTTGGTCCCGGCCAAGCAGGCCCATAACCAGTAGGAGGAGGGACGTTATGGTACTGGGGTGGCTGTTGAGGCTGTGGTGGTGGTGGTGGTTGTTGTTGTGGGTGTTGGGGGGCTAGAAAGGAAGGTTGGGGAGGTTATGGAGTGGAGAATTGGGGGTTACGTGGAGGTTGCTGGAAACGGGGTGGAGTGGACTGGTTAAGGAATTGAACAACCTGGACCTGCTCGTTGATTTGAACTCCCTCAGTAACTGGGCCCTGGGACTTTCTTGTGGTTATAGATTTCTAGGCCTTGAAAATGGAATGAATAGGGGAGTCTTTGAATTGGGTCTGGATGAACTGGGCCCGACTGTACAACTGGTGCATATTCAAAATATCGTTCATTGCCAGTATGTTCTAGAACGTAGGGGTTGCATTCGAAATCAACAATTTCACCTTTTCTTCTTCCGAGATCTGCCTGGGCACACACGAGACCATGCGCCTCCATCTGTCTGCATATGTTGCGAAGTCCTCATCTGGCTTCATTTTTTCTGCTACTAAGTCAGTGAAGGAATACTCCGTGCCTACCCGATCTTGGAATCTTGTTATGAACTTCTCTTTCACCGTCTTGAAACTTTCTGCCTCCTCCAACGGCAAGGTATAAAACCATTCGAGGGCCACCCCGTCCAGGGATCGGCGGAAAAGATCTGCCATAAGGCGATCATCATGCTGGAACTGCACCGATTCATAAAGGAACTCCCTGACATGGATGAACGGGTTATCGTTCCCATCATATTTACGGTACACGAGGAGCTCAGACTGGGGAGGAAAACGAATGTCCCTGAAGTTAGGAATGGGGACATCAGCAAGGGATTGTGGACCGGCCCTTTTATGAAGGAGATAGATTTGATGTTGCATGGCAGCCCACTTTTCAAGAATCTCCCATTCCCGAGATGGAGGAGACAGAGCAGGAAGAGCAGAACCTGTGTATGGAGCAGATGGATAGACGGATGGAGGGGGAAGCCCATAGGAAGGATAATGGGCCAGGGAAGGGCCCATGTCCGAGTAAGCAAGCTGGGCAGCCCTTGGCTGGAGGCGGACAAAATCGATCGGGGCCACAAGGGCCTGTGGCCCTGGGGAGATGGTAGTGTAGGGATCAGAATAGGAGGGCAAGGGGACCTGGGTCTTCCCCTTGTCAAGACGTTGATGGGCTGAGGTAGAATCCTGGCCCGCTTCCATGTTGGAGAATCGAAGAACATGAGGATGAATTGGAGTAAGGTCGATGGGGGCCGCAGAGGTGGCCCCTAATCCGACAATCGGAGATGTGGCGGGAGCAGTCACGCCAGAAGAGAGCACTGAAGGCGGGGCATCTGCCCCTTGCAAAGCTTGTTTCAGGAGATGGAGTTGAGTAGGGTCCAACTGGGCCATCATGTGGAGAACCTGATAGGCCGAGTTGTGAGTGGATGAATCAGAGAGGGAGGGCTGCACACCCTCAACAACAATGGTCGGGAGAGGAGGGGCAGTCCCCTCTCCCCCTTGCACATGAGCGACCCTAGGCGGGTCCTCTAGAAGTCCCCGAGGGAGAGAATCCTCATGGGAATGGGAGAAGTTGTAGGACGACATGGTGGGTGATGAATCGAACAATGGATTGAAATAAGAATAGAAATGCGAGCTTCCCCTAGGAGAAGATCCTGAGGGTGTGGAGTAACTCCACATGCACTAAACACCTAGGGAGAGAAAGCAAACAACCCTAACCAAGATCTAAACAAACAATCCAATAATGCACACAAGAGCGGGGAGGGATGAGAAAAGAGACAACCAAGCAATCACCCATGTTATGAATGATGTGCGGAAGATTTTATGAATTTCCCTTTTTAGGACCTTAGTGGATTAATTAAGAAATGAATTCACTCAACCACAAGGTACTTAACTAGGGTAGGAAAGGAGAAACTGGCTGACTCTAAGAGACTATCTCTCTCTCGCGGATGCAAACCTTAGACTGGGGTGGTACGGTACAACCTACCCGGCGTCCGTGTGAGAATCCACGGCTCACGGGGACTTATGGAGCTCCTCGGTAAGGTCACCTAGTCGGCTGCAAGGAGTATGAAGATGAGAGGATCCCCTACCTCGGTAGGAATGCAACTAATGTAAGAAGAAGGCGTATATGGCCCTATGTGCACCGGAGTGCATGCAAAAGTCTAACCTAGGTCTAGCAACCAATGAGCAAACAAATATGACAAGTATGAATCACAATCATGCAAAGGGAAAGAAGAATCAAGGGAGACCAATAATCAACACCAAAATATCGTGAAGAGTGTGAAATGATAATCAAAAATAGAGGCTCGGGTGCACTATAGCACAAACAGATGGTCTGTGGAAGACCGCTCAGGGAGGGTGATGGTCTTGGGTAGATCGTTCAACATCAAGGAGTAATGACATTACTAACAAAAATCACAGAATATTGAAATAAACTGAGACCGGGAAACAGGGGCATACTTGGATGAACGGTCTTTCGACAGACCGTTCGATCTCCTGGACGGCCCTACAAAGACCGCAAAATACCAACAAAATCACCTGCAAAACATAGAGACGTGCTTGAGTCAGCAGAATGGACGACCTATATCAGACCGCGCGGAAAGTGAACGAGCGAAATAAGACCGCTGAAGGCAACAGGCTCGCAGAATAATCAACACTGTAAGCAGTTCAGAACGGCCACTTCTAAGCCGCGCAGGCGCATGGACGGCTCTGAGGGGACCATGCAAACTCCAGAGGATAGAAACGAGATGGACCAGATAGCAACTTGAAATAACTCAAAGAAGGGAACTAACCAAGCACAAGAACATGTCAGCAAATCACTAACACGATGGGCACTAGGCGTCCCACCGTGATCGCCAAAAAATGGGGTGTTGACATGTTTTTCCTTCTCTCTTCTAATTAGTCAATGTGGAAGTAAGTGAATTGAAGTGAGAAGAATATGAAGGAGTGATCGTGATCGCCACCAAGGTTCCGAAATGTAAAAGAGTTACACCCATACCTTGGAAAAGGGAGACACTCGCCTTACAATAGCACTGTAAGAATACACGGTCCTGGAAGAATCGCCCTGTGAACCGAACGGCCGCTCTGTAGACCGCTCACCAGTGCTGGGAAGAACGCAGGAGGAAGAATAGCTCGGCGACAGCACGGTTCGGAGTCAGCCGCGGGAAGGAGCAGAACGGATCGGATATGACCGCTCAATCCTTCGAACGGATGGAATAAGGTCGTGCAGTACCACAAGGCTTCAAGTCGTGAAATCTGAACCTCCACCCCTTCCGGTCGGCCAGAGAGGATGGGCCTCGTGCTGTGATGATTGATGACCTGCAAAACAATGTAGAGAACACAAGAAACAAACCCGAATCAGTCCTGCGAAGTGTAGTAACTATGAAAGAGAAAAATAAGCTATCATACTAATGCGGAATGGGGGATACCTGGGAGGTTTTTAAACCCCTAGGGGCGTGAAAATAATAGGAGGGAGTGTGAATGATAGTGCAATGAGAAAAAATGTGGGTGAAATGTGAAAGGAAAATCATGCAATGAAGAAGCTAATGATTGAGACAATTAAACTAAGACTCAAATGACACGACTACTCCCTTGACCGAAGGCTCAATGGACGTGGAGAGCCTCCCTCCCTGGCTGTAGGTCGCTCTCGAGTTTGGCAGGGCTTCGCCGTCGACCTTAAAATCTCCCCCCTTTAAAGCTTGGCCTTAGGGTCTATTTATAGAGCCTCTAAACCTAGCCCCGAAATTAGGGTTTCTAGTGAAATTCAGCTCGAGATATTAACATAAAAATCATTGATAAATGAATTATCTTCCACTAGGATCGAACGGTATCTCATTTGGTTGAGAAACCTCGGAGAAAATGGTGGGGAAAGTTAGGGGTTTTAGCCACGGATGGGAGAGAGAAAATCCATTAAAACCTCAGGAATCGGGCCATTGAGCGGTCGCGCGATAGGCCGCCCAGCCTATTGCACGGCCTATTCCTGGTCTGTTCCAAGCCTGTCGGTGATAAATCGAGACAAATTAGATAAATAAATAATTATTTGAAAACTAATTTGCTTGGGGACTCTGAGAACTGGACGGCCATATGCACTCCGTTCCACTAGTTTGGACGGCTATCCAAGGACCGTTTAAAAGCTTGTCGGTGGAAATTCAGAAAATCACCTTAATATCCAATAAATAGATGAATGGTCCAATGACAATCGCTCATTAACAGAGCAGCCGGTCGATAGACCGTGCAAAGCCTGGACGCTTGAAAATTGATAAAATGTGATAAATCAAGCAAATCAAGGCCTATTAAGCCCTAAATCAAAGCATACCAAGCCAGGGAGGGAGGTACCCATAAAATAGGCCCAAAGCCACGCCCAGAAATAGCCCAATGAGTAATGGACAACTCGAGGCATCAATAAATGGTGGTAAAAGGAACGACTCAACTCATCGGTAAAAAATGGGTGTCAACACTATGCTTATTCAATTTATGAAACACACTATAGCTGGCATGACCTAACCTACGATGCCACTGGTGGGCTAAGTCATCCTTATTGACAGTGAGACATAAATTGGTGTGTGCTACATCATCTAAGTCTACCATATAGATGTTATTTACTCTCTTACCAATAAATTTAACAGATTCAGAATTAGGTTCAAAAACAGTACATGCAAGAGAATCAAAAATAACTTTATGGCCTTTATCACAAAGCTGGCTGATACTAAGCAAATTATAAGCTAACTCTTTAACAAATAAAACTTCTTCAATGAAACAGGAAGATCACTTACCAACCTTTCCAGACCCAACAATCCTTTCCTTGGTATTACCTCCAAATGTAACATGACCAGCATCTTTCTTCACCATCATGCAAAATTTTCCTTTATCCTCGGTCATGTACCTGGAACAGCCACTGTCAAGATACCATTTGTTGTGGTTGGCTACCAGGCATACCTGTAAATGGAATCAAGGGGAAGATTTTGGAACCCAAGAATGTTTGGGCCCCATGATAACAGTCAAGTCATGCAGGCAGTATAGAAGATGTTTTGGAATCCACACTCATTTTGTTGTCTTCAATTGAGTTGTGGATTTATTTATTTTCTATTTGTTCTACCTTACACTAGCATTTTGATCTTTGGTTGGTAGCTTCTTTGGTTTAACATTCTTATTGTTAGTCTGAAAATTTTTGTGCCAGTAATTGGGATGAGTGTTCAGTGTGGGTCCTATGAACGTGTCACATATACATTAAAAAGAGAGAGAATTTAATTCTTAGCAAAATAAAAAGAAAGGGGGAATAAAGATGGAGACGATGATAAGGTGATAAAAATAAAAGATGGGGGAGGGAGCATGTGATGCTACTTAGGAGTGTGAACGCCAGAGGGGTTACCTCAAAAGAAGAGTGTGATCGCGATGAATACCTTGCAAGCGGGTGTGGATGTGAGCTCAACTTCTTCCTTCTATCGGCCGGCCGATGAAGGAGGTTTTTATTCTTGATTACCCTTAAAAAAAACAAGCAAAGATAAAAGATTGGATTAGCCAAAGTGTGTAGTATCAATGCTCTATGAAAATCTCAATATGCAACAAGGGCATGAACACACCTTGTGTGTTTGTTTTAAAACCCCTTAAGAAGGAGCAAAATGTCAGAAAAATATGTATGCAAATAAGCAATATATATATGATGATAAATGATGCCAAAACACTCTAGCAGAGTTGCTGGAGATATGCACGTGGACTAAAGAAAAGCAAAGTAGTTAAGAAGGAAAGAGGAGAAATAATATATGGAGTGGCCCTTGCACCGCTGCAGCGAGAGAACGAGAGAGATGAGAGGTCAGCCAAGAGGGAGGTCGGCCAAGGAGGAAGATCAAGAAACCCAAGCTCCCTAACGTCGCGCCCCTGCAAAGTTAGAAAACACAAGCAGTGAAACTCTCTAAAGGCTCTGTAAGCTCTCTCCAAAAAAAAAAGGATCCTACGGTAGGCCAAAAGAAGAGCAATTTATAGGGCTTGAAACCTTGTTCCAATATGATTAAAACAAGGAACTAATCCCAAGATGGTGATATCCTTCCACAGAAGAATTTGAAACCAAAATGGAGAAGGAACGCCATGCAGAGAAGGTGGCGGACGAACAGGACACGGAATTAAAACGGTGGCCTGGAGGCTGTCGTCAATTAAAAGGGCGACCGTGCGAATGGTCACTATTTATTGGATAAAATATAAAAATATCAGACTTTCCATAATTAAAAATAGTAAATAATGCCTAATTGAAAAGGCATCCATTAATGAGCGCCTGCTCACAGAGGCGTTAATTCTTAGAATTTAAATTCGAATGGAAATTGTAAGAACTAGGAAATGGTGCCCGCGCGGATGGCCGCCCCCTTAAATTAAATAACGACACTCCATAAGGGCGTTCATTATATGGCGCTAAGAAGATAGATGCGATTTTCAAATAAAATCCAAAAAAATGAAAATAAATCTGAAAAAATTAGAAAAAGCTTATATTAAATCAATAATGAAGTCCGCTTTGGGGCATTACATTGTGACATGAAATTTACTCAACATAGCATCGATTTTGGCGTGTCTACAGCTGCCCCGCCTTGGCGTCTGCTTTACAAGGGAGTGAGACGGAATGAAGCGCAGTGGCAATGAAATAAGGTGAAAGTGTAACGAAGAGGAATGAAAGTGAAATCGACTGAAAAGTAGATGTCAAGGTGTGATGTGACGCGCCTCCGACAATAAGTGTTGGAAATCTTTTCACGGTTCTGAATGGAACAACCTCGGATGGTTTATGAGAAAGCAACAATTGGCTGGATGAAAAACTGAGCTAACAAAATGTGCACGAGGGCACGAAAGCGGAGACACCATTGGAGAGCGATTACCAGCCAATGTGGACGTGCTACAACCAAGGTGGACTTGCAGGAAAAATAAAAAGAAATAGATAGGAATCCAGTCGAGAGATGCTTTCAAGGAACCGGCCTGAGCGGCCTCAAGGAGAACATAGTACTCGATTTAGAATGGAATATCTCATGTCAACTCAAATCATAAGTGAGCGGTCCTCATTACTAACTTAATATGAAGATTTTCAACATTCAGGCTCAAAGTCCTACATGATGCATGCTGGGCTAAAAGAAAAATTAAAACAAACTAAAATAAAAAGCAATCAAGGATAATATTGTTAAACCATCCAGACTTGATCAGGAATCCAATTTTCTAAGCTGACACTAACCGAAGCCCGTTTATCCACGTATCGATTCAGAAAGTGGAACCGTCGTTCCAAGCCTTAGACGACCCAATGGCCTATCATGTACGATCAAGACTCCCCTGGAATTATCACTATTTCTGATGAAGGGTAACTCAAATTCCAGGTTCATCAGAACCACAAGGTCCTTGATATGCTATAATAAAGTAGATAGCATATAGTAAAAAAAATGCATACAAGAGGAATACAGAAGAAGAGAAAGATGTCACCGAAGGAGAACTCTGAGTGCCTTGTTAACCTGCATAGCTTGTTCTTTCCTGCGCTTAAAAATCATCAACACCGCAAGAAATGGATATGACATTCATGTAAACATAGCAGATATAAGCTCGTTGGAATAATCAATAAATACAAATTCGTCACATTAGCATAAAGCATTATTCAATAAAATGGCGACCGCTTGAAAGGTGCTCATTAAAGAAATGACGACAACGTGATGGGCGCTATTTAAAGAAATAGTGGATATTGTGGGAGTCGCCAATTCCTCGCGATTCCAGAAGCCCGTG
Organism: Amorphophallus konjac; assembly: GCA_022559845.1. NCBI lineage: Eukaryota > Viridiplantae > Streptophyta > Magnoliopsida > Alismatales > Araceae > Amorphophallus > Amorphophallus konjac. The sequence continues at coordinate 62,659,185 of CM040122.1, forward strand.
TTCTAACCGAAAACTAAAATTTTGAGCCCTTTCACGGTGGAATTGGAACTAAACTTGCGAACTGAAGCTTCCTCTCTATAAATAACACCCCAAGAGGCCTTCCTTTCATCAAAGGGAAGATCCAAAAGCTCCAAGGTGATTCCAAAGGAAGATTGAAGTGCAGAAATACAAGAAAATAGAGCAAAAATAGAGTTTTTGAAGCTTGAACCATGGAGAACCTCTTGCAACGTCCATTGAAGAGATCAAGGAGCGGATTTGTAGGAATCACGGAGATAGAGGGGCACATAAGTGGAAGAATTACAGCAAATCAAGTAAGTAATCAAGGAAAACTAGCATTATCTCTCTCTTCGTTCTATCCCAAATTCTAATAGCATTCCATCTTCTCTTCTTCTTCTTATCTTTTTCAGGATTACCCACTTATTCCGGGGGCTAGAAGATTCACCAAAGTTCAATGGCTCCCTTTACTACTCTCCAAGATCACCTTAGACATGAGATCCTATCTCTCCAAGTGGCATCTCTTAGGGTTAGTCACCCATGCCAAACATTATAATGATATCCACTTTGATTGGGCCGTCATAGGAGCTCTCATAGAAATATGGCACCCGCACACCCACACCTTCCTATTCCCCACTTTCGAAGCCACCATCTGATTAGAAGAGGTGGAGATGCTTCTAGGATTGAAAACTATGAAACAAGGAGAGGAAGAGAAGATAGCAACCATGCAAGAACTGATAAGTGCCATAGAGATGCTAGCAATCTTAATCCCAAGTCAAAAAATGATAGACCAAATAAGGGTCACAAAAGGGATAAACTTAATGAAGCTTGCGGAATGGGTGTACAAAGCATTGGGAAAAGAGAACAAAGAGGAAGAGATGGAGTTGTTCATGAAGGCGATGGTGATTTGCCTTGTGGGAGCAATATTTTTCCCTTCGGCGGATGATTTCTTGGAAGAGGAGCAATTGAGCGCTATTTGCGGAATTTGGGAAGTAAAGTGAATTGGGCCGGCGGTCTTAGCTTATCTCTATAGTGGGCTCACCTCGACATCCATGGGGAGGCCCCTATAGGGATCAATGCTTCTATTCACAAGTTGGGTGGACCTCCACTTCAAGTTCGATCCATGCGAGGAAGCCCAACAAGCTTCAAGGATTTTCTCTAAGAGCCCACTCTACTACTTGATGGGCACTCTAGGATTGCAAGAAAGAGTTACTAACCGGGTACCCAAGCTCAAGAAAAGGGTGGATTGGCGTGAACATCTCAAGGTTATGCCACAAAACACCTTCACATGTGCGCCGAGCTTTCTCAAGACTCAAGATCTTCATGCAAGACTCTCTTCTAGGGTGGAACTAAGGTTGATCGGCGCCACTGAGTTCGTGATCTATAACTCACACCGATGCCTCTCACAACTCGGTCTTCCCCGCCATCACTTCGAGGAGGCTTCTCATCTCCCACCAATCAGGAAGAGGGAACTAAGCTTAAAAGGTGATGAAGAAGAAGTCAAGACAATTCAAGCTTTGTGGCGGGTTAGTAGACTTCACCGGCCCATGGAACGAGTAGAGGAAGATAGAGATCAATGGAAAGCATATGTAATAGCTCTTAGGAATTTGAGGCCCAAGGTGGCTCACTAGTAATGTAATGATCCTTTCTTTTCAATAAATAAAAGATCTTTCCTTGATTGAGCCAATGAAAGTGTTTAAAATGATCAAAACTTCTAGAATCCTTCAATTCTGTCTAAAAAAATGAGGCTCTGTTTGAAATCGAGACCGCCACAGAGGTTGCTAATTCCTGAAACTGCGCTGTTGACGTCATCGCTAATTCACTTAATCCTTTTCTTTTATAAAAATATCAATTCCATAATTGATGCCTTCTCACGCAGTCGTTCATTGATAAATGACGCCTCCCAAATGGGCACTGATTCCTTTACCATTCTTTCTTTAAAAGCACGAAAAATTCCCCAAAATTCCTGTAAATAACACCTTCGTGAGTAGCCGTCCATCAATAAATGACGCCCTCATACTTTGTCGTTCATTTCAAATGAATTTCCAATAATAACGGTAATCCCCTTAATCATTACCCGACAGCGTTTGCAGATCCCAACACAGTGCATGAAATGATGACCCTTTACCCAGTCGTCCAATCAATAAATGACGCCCGTCTGAAAAGTCATCCATTCTAAATAATTTGAAAATTTTGAAATTCCAAGTAATGCGCGCCTTTCCACACAGTCATCCATTAGAAAATGACGGCACTCCTTCGGTCGTCAATTCTTTCGAATTCACCCCCTCCATTAAACCTTCTATCTTCTGACTTTTCAAATCCTTCCGTTATTCATTTCCTTTTTCCTTTCTCCTTCTTTGTTTCTCGTTTCTCTACTACCCCCTTCCACCGACGATGACCACCGCGATGGCAACCCTCTCCCTCACTCTCTCATTCTCTCATTCTCTCATTCTCTCCATCTTACCCTCTTCATGGCTTACGTGGCCGGTTTCGGTGCTGGGAAATGGCAGAGGGTGATGGCCCCTGCCGTGGTCGACCTCGACGAGGAGGACAATGACGCCGGCGAGGAGGAACTTCCCCCTGTAGCGGCTGAGGAGGCTCCGACGGCGGAGCATGAACAAGACGAAGATGAAGAGGGAGAAGAAGGTGAAGACAGTGACGAAGGAGATGAAGAAAATAGAGATAGTGATGAAGACGGCAACGGCGATGATGATGACGAAGGTAGAGAAGGAGAACACTACGAAGGTGGAGAAGGAGAACACGGCAAAGCACCCCCTCCTCCTCACTGACCACTGCGAGGAGGGCTGATGGAGCCCGCGGCTAGCAAGGTAATTGGCATTTTTTTTATTTATAAAAAAAGAAACTAGAACCATGACGGGAGTGGAGAGATCACTGGAGGAATTGATAGCCATACAGATGGCGTCAATTACTAGAATGGCGACATGGGATAAGTCCCAGAACCCTTTTTTGATTTTGTTGATTTTCAAAAATTAAAAGAAACGATAGCATGCCAGACATAATTTTAAAATATTTTTTCCCTTTTGATATATTTTTTATATTTTTATTTATTATTATTATTTATATATATTGTTTCGAATGCCCTGATACCACCAAAGAAATGGCACCTTGACATTGGGCGTCCATTCAAAACCGCAAGAATGGACGACCGGGCACTGGTCGCTTATTCACCAAATGACAGCCACTATCTTGTCGCCAATTAGAACAATGAATGCTTTTGATTTAAATGATTAAAATGCTGGCCATTGACATGTATTTGTTTATTTGTGTGTTGCAGGGACTGATACGGACCCGTATCTCCTGGGTTCAGGTGCTGGGTGCATATCACGGGCTACCCGATTTCCAGAGGGCAAGAGTGGAGGCCATGGGGTTCAGGCCCTTCCTCAGCATCGAGCTGATACGCCCTGATCTTGTCCTTATTCAGGTATGAGGGAGAGATGGGATAGGTCTAGCCGGGCATTCCTAATGCCCTGGGGACACATGGTGCCAACCTTAGAGGATATTGCTAGGATCACGGAGCTAAGGGTAGATGGTGAGGCGGTGAGCGGGGTGGCCCTCCCGGATTATGGCGAGCTAGCACGGAGACTGCTAGGTTTAAAGACCGTGGCTGATACCCCGAGGGATTGCAGGACAGTATACCGTACCGAGCTGACGGGGGCCATGGGATTAGGAGACTCTCGGTACAGGTGGGTAGAGTCTTTAGAGGAGTTTGTAGGGAGGTTGACTACGAGGGGTCGGGCTGCTTACTGCCAGGACCCGACCTAGAGGGAGAGAGTGGACATGGATTTGAGGAGGTTCCTATTTCTGATGCTCGAGATACTGCTATTGGGGACAAAGGGTGATGATATTAACTATAGATTCTTGGGCATACTAGAGGACTTGGAGGGAGTAGGGCGGTACGCCTGGGGAGCCCCCCTACTGGCACACTTGATAGCCGATCTATCCACGAGGACATGTCGCGAGATGACAGTCAGTGGCTTCTCACCTTCTCTTCAGGTATGCATTTTTTGTTATTATTTATGATTAATTATATGCCATTTGAATGCTCATGATGAATGTTTATGCATATGACTAACAACTATGGATGCAAGTGTGGAGTCACCTCTACATGCCCATGGATCATGTTAGTCCCCGACTCGGAGACGCAGACTCCTACCCACTAGCGCGACGATGGTTGCCATACCTGAGTGGAGTGCCTCATGCCTACGAGCTGAGGGTCCTCAAGCGGGAGTTTCGAGACTTCCCCCCTTCACTGGTACATGCTTAAACATGATGCAATTGCTTTTATCATATCCTTTCCTGCTTTAAAATTGAGATATGACGATATGTATGCTGGTTGTGTGGAGACCTTACCTGGGGATGCCCGATGAGGGCCAGCCTTGGGTCATAGTGGGCCGACCTCGGTTTGGGCGTGACCTCTGGGTTCATTGCCTGAATGAGATCGAGCCGCTACGGCTAAGGATGGTGATGAGGACACTTGGCCTACACCAGGAGTGGGTCGAGTGTGCGGAGCCGCATGGGATCAGGCTGAAGACCCGAGGGCGTACAATGGTGACGGACTGGAGGCTGTGATTCCCGGAGCAGTACGCGGACTGGCAGCGAGGCGGGACTCCAGTCGTCTCCCATGCGGCGGACAACTCAGTGTACCTACAGCGCTACTAGGAGACGTACGCTGGTCGGCCCCAGATGAGGGTATTAGGGGTACGTATGAATGCATTTTATTTCTAATGTTAAAAACTATATGCTTATTGAAGTATGCAACTAATATGTGACAAATGCAGGATGTGTGGGATGCAGTGGTAGTGGACATGTAGGTCCATCTCCACAGTGTGGAGGCCCAGCTGGCGACTATGCGGGCGGACTTGGAGGCCCTGGTGAGTGTACTTAACTATATGCAATAGATTATTCTTGAACTATTGATGTTTAGCCACTGATAATCTTAATAAATGCAGCGTGCTCAGTAGCGAGCAGCAGCTGGGGAGACAGGAGGTGGTTCCTTGAGTTCGAGGGGGCCGACCACAAAGATCACCACCGTGGAGGAGCGACTTGTAGGGGTGGTAGCGCGGGCTGAGGTGGCAGAGCGTGACTTAGCCGAGCAGGTAAAAATGATATTAAAACTCATTTTAAATATTTATGAAATAAAAACAATATGCTTATGATGTGCTGAACGCCGCAGGTTGCTGAGCTACAGGAGGCACTCACTCGGGCTGCTCATGCCCGGACTGAGCTCATGATCCGCAACCAGTGGATCGCAGAGTTAGAGGAGGAGGGGAGGCGCCACAAGGTAGGGGTGAGTAACAAAACCTTGTATGCATGCTTTTCTTTTTACAAATGCTTTATGCCATGATGCTCATAAAAGATGTTGAATGATGCAGGATGCCGAGTTACAGGACGCACTCACTCGGGCGGCTATGATCGGCACCGAGCTTACGATCCACGACCAGCGGGTCGTAAAGCTAGAGGAGATGCTGAGGCGGCGAGAGGAGCTGCCCAGCGACATGATGGAGCTGAGGATCCTCTTCGAGGTGGAGAGGAGAGACCATGCTCGCGAGAGAGAGGAGCGGCTGGCACATAAGCGCGAGCTCACGGAGTTGAGGATGCGGCTGGCCATCACAGAGGAGCGGCTGAGGACTACCGAGGAGTGCCTACAGAGGGGCTGGGAGCGAGCACGGGCCACGGGCCACTCCAGTGCCTTTGCTAGTACAGGGTACATAGCAGGTTCCTCAACTCAGCAGAGGAACGAGGCGGACGAGCGGGCACGAGCTGGTGGGTCGGCTGCCTCCCAGGGGTCCATGCTCCCACCACGCTCCCGTCGCCAGGACGAGGGTGAGGCGAAGACTAGGAGAGAGGAGGGTGGAGGCGAGAGCTAGAGGGATATTCTTTGTACTGCATTTTGTACACATATATATATGAAATGAAAAGCACGTTTGTTACCTGAATTTGTCCTGTTTGTTTGTACTTGACTTATCTTCTTCTTCCTATTCCTGTATTCCACAGTTAAGAAAATAGATTAATTAATCTATCCTGCTTGGCCCCTTGCTCAATTAGCAAGGGGTTGTCATTGTTGACCTTGATGCAGGGTCAAGGGGCCAAGCCTTTAATTAACTAAGGCAAATAACAAAGAATAGAGGAAAATGCGACATGCAGGCAGGCAGATCTAAACTGGAATTGAAAGATGCCCACACAATATGCAAGCAAGCAAATGCTATGGCAAGAGGGAAAAGTAGGCAATCTGTGAGAATTGGCGATCTGACATAAGGCGCCAATTATTATTATGGAAAATGATGACGATAGAGAAGTCGTAGATTGAAAAAATAACGCCCCTATATCCGGGCGCTAATTGAAAATAGTTTTGTTTTGTTTTATTTTTTTGGAAAATGACGACCAAGGAGGCGGCGCTGATTAAGAAAATAACGCCCCTACATCTGGGTGCAAATTGAAAATAGTTTTTTTTCTTTGTTTTTTTTGGAAAATAACGACCATGAAAGCGTTGTAAGAAAATGACGCCCCTATGACTAGGTGCTAATTGAAAATACTTTTTTTGGAAAATAACAACCACAAAAACGTCACTTATTAAGAAAATGACGCCCCTATGACTAGGCGCTAATTGAAAATATTCTTTTTGTTTTTTGTTTTTTTTATTTTGTTTGTTTGTTTGTTTATTTTTTTTGGAAAATGGCTTAGCATGGTACATAAGTACTAAAACCTTACACACTCATCATCTTAAATTCATTAACCATTCTTAAATAATTTAACAAAGGGTTAACGTGCTCTAAGTTTGTGCTTTCACTCGTGACCTTGTGCGGTGCATCCTCCGAGGTCCGTCTCTACCATTCCTCAAGCTTATAACCTACCACGGAGGGGGAATGGAAGAAAATGTCGAGGAAGTCCACGAGGGGTTCCAAAAGACCGAGGAAAACCTTCCTCCCCTATCCTATTGCCTGTTGGGTTCGATCTTTGGCTTAGGGATATTTTTGTTGCCTTTTTTGCCCTTATTCATGCATTCTTACGACCAAGGTTTTCCCTGTGGGGACTTTGCCCTCTTGACATATTTTTCTTTTGTATTCGATTTAAAAATTTTCTTCCTTTTTAATGAAAAATAAAAAACCTAATTGTACTTGGGCTTTTGTGGCATATTGTTCTCTTTTGGGCCTTGACTTCCACTACTAGGGCGGCAGGTAGGTTTGGTAATCTGCCTAGGGTCTAACTTCCCCCCTTGTGTACAGAAGAGAAGAGAACGGGTAAAGTCTTTACACTCTTAGTTTGGCTTTGACTTTCCTCGGATTTTGCACCGCTAGAGTTCATGAGCTAAGCGTTTTGTGTGTGTGGGTGTTAACCCAATGTTAAAATTATCAAGACTGAAGAATGAATTAAAGATTTTGATTTTTCAAGCTTCGTGGCCCACGCACCATGCCAGCCATTTTCCCCCTTTTTTAATTTTTTTGTTTTGTTTTGTTTTATTTTTTTATTTTATTATTTTTTTGATATATATTTTTTTTGAATGACTTAGGGGTAGTATTTCTTAAGATATAGTCCATTCTAAGGGTGAGCCAATTCTGCCCCTTTAGCATTAATCAGTTTATATGCGTTGTCAGGATAAACTTCTTTTATTACATAAGGCCCTTCCCTATTTGGTTAGAGTTTTGAACGAGATCCACCAGGTTTTACAAAGATTCTTTTGATTATCATCTCACCAACTTTAAATTTTCCTTCAATTACTTTCTTTTGATAAAAATGTGAAAGCCTATTTTGATAGACTCGTGCATGTTCGGCGGCGGCCAGACGTCTCTCATCTAAGAGTTCCAACTGTGCAAGGAGAGATTCACGGCGTTCATCAATAGAGAGCTCCTTGTCCAATTGTACTCTAAGAGAAGAAATAAGGATCTCATAGGGAACTATCGCCTCCATTCCATAGGTGAGGGCGAAAGATGTTTGCCCGATAGGAGTGAGAATGGAAGTACGGTAGGCCCAAAGAGCTTCTACGAGCTTCTCTGGCCAATCCGTAAATTTGTTAGCTTCACACGTTTTCTTGATGATTTTAATCAAAGTTTTATTTGTTGCCTCTGTTTGGCCATTGCTCTGGGGATAATAAGGAGACGAATGATGCAATGCAATATCATACCTGTTGCAGAGGTCCTGAAGCTCTTGAGAGATGAACTACAGCCCATTGTCGGTGATGATGGTACTCGGGATGCCGAATCTTGCGATGATATTCTTCATTATGAATTTGCACACGGTTGATGCTTTGATCTCCACGTATGCTTCCGCTTCCGCCCACTTGGTGAAGTACTCTGTGGCTGTGAGTATAAACGATTTTGGTTTTGTGAGAAGGCTTAAATCACCCAGAGGTCTAATAATATCGAAAGCCCACATGGAGAAAGGCCATGGGGAGGACATAGGATGGAGTGAAGAAGTAGGAGAATGGATTTTGTCGGCGTGCAGTTGGCACTTGACACACCTTTGAACATAGATAGGGCAATCCTCTTCTAGAGTGGGCCAGTATCTTCTTAGCCAACATCTGCATATTGACATGACCCTCCTGAGTGTGCCTCTTCCACGACCTTCCAAGATTCATCATCGTCGAGGCACCTAACCAAAACACCAGTGAGACCTCTTCTGTAGAGCACACCTCCAATCAGAGTGTATCTCTGAGCAATTCTTCTAATGGCCTTCTTTTCTTCTGCCGTGGCCTCTTCAGGATAAGACTCATCTTGACAATCTTTAGCAATCTCGTAATACCATGGCTTTTCTTCGTCATCCAACTCTTCTTCTAGATCTAGCAGCATGATCTCTTTATTCTCATTGATTCTTCCTTCCTTAACCTTCTTGAGCACCTCCTCCTTTACACTAAGAAATGCAGGATCTATGATAGCAAGAGTAAGACGCTTCTGAATTATAAGAGAATGGAAATCCCTTTCGGGGAGGAAGATCAAGGAGGAGGCAAGTGAAGCAAGAGCATCAGCTAAGATGTTCTGCTCTCGAGGAACATGGACGAAGATCAGTTTAGTGAAAAGCTTGGCATAGGCAGAAGCAAGTTCCTGGTAAGGCTTAAGTTTGGGAGCGAGCGTGTGACATTTGGTAAGCACTTGGCGAAGAATAAGCTGACTATCACCTACAATCTGTAATTGGGTAACACTGAATTGATGAGCGGCCTCAAGTCTGGCCAGAAGAGCCTCATATTCAGCTATATTATTTGTAACTAGAAATGCAAGCTGAGAGGCAAGTGGAATGGTAATACCCTCAGGTGATAGGAGAACCATGTTGATCCCCTTACCTTGAGAATTCAAAGCTCCATCAAAATGTAATGTCCACATCGAATCGGGTTGATTGACGGACATTAGTTCCTCATCTGGAAACTCTGAGCGAGCAGGATCAAATATAGGGAGAGGGTGATGAGCAAGATGTTCTGCTATGGCATAGCCTTTAATCACTTTTTGTTGAATGTAAGTAATGTCGAACTGAGAAAGGAAGCTTTGCCATCGTGCTAACCGATCGGTAAGAACAGATTTTTCAAGGAGGAACTTGATGGGATTCATGCGAGCCATGAGATGAACCTCATGAGCTAAGAAGTAATGCTTCAACTTCTAAACTACCCAGACTAAAGCTGCGCAGGTTTTCTCCATAGCTGTATACTTTTGCTCACAGGGGTTGAGAAGCTTAGACAAGTAGTAAGCTGCCCTCTCCTTACCTTCTTCCTCAACTTGCGCAAGGACAGCACCTACTGTGTCATCTAGGACAGAGACATAAAGAACAAGCGGTTTGCCTGGAATCAGTGGCCTCAGGACGGGAGGATTTTCCAAATAATCCTTCAATCCGTCAAAAGCTGCATGACACTTGTCATCCTAATTAAATTTGACTCCTGGCATAGTAAGCTCGTAGAACGGCCTACACCTTTGTGAGTGCTAGGAGACAAACCGGCGAATAAATTGTAACCTTCCGATCAACCCTCAGACTTCCTTCAGATTCTTGGGAGGAGGCATATCTTTTATTGCCCTTGCCTTGTTGGGATCAATCTCAATACCCCTCTTGCTAACAATGAACCCAAGGAATTTTCCTAATGAAACACCAAAAACACACTTCTCGGGGTTCATTTTTAATTGATATTCACAGGCCCTTTGCAAGACCTTGGCTAGAACCCTAGGATGCTCAATCCATGTCCTTGATTTTACTACCAGATCATCAACATAGACCTCAATGTAAATGTGGATCATATCATGAAAAATAGCCATCATGGCCCTTTGATAGGTGGCTCCGGCATTCTTGAGTCCAAACGGCATGACCACATAACAATAAGTTCCCCAAGGTGTAGTGAAGGAGGTTTTTTCTTGATCCTCTTCAGCCAGGCGAATCTGATTATACCCTGAAAAGCCATCCATAAAGGAGAGGGTCTCGAACCCTGCCGTATTATCAATCAGCACATCAATGTGAGGGAGGGGGAAATCATCTTTAGGACACGCGCGGTTAAGGTCCCGAAAGTCTATGCATATTCTGACTCTTCCATCTTTCTTCATAACCGGGACGATGTTAGCCACCCAATTGGGATAAAGGACGACTCTAATGAATCTAGCCTTATGGAGCTTATCGACCTCTTCTTTCATTTTTAATGCCATATGAGGGTGGAAACGTCTTAACCGCTGCTTGATCGGTGCGGACCCTGGCTTAAGTGTTAGGCGGTGCTCGACGAGCATAGGGTCCAATCTCGGCATATCCTCATAACTCCACGCAAACGTGTCCTTGAATTCTAGTAGAGCCTGAATAAGTGTCTCTTCTTCAGATGGAGGCAAATTCTTACTGATGAGGACAATCCTAGAGTTTTCCTTGGTTCCCAAGTTGATTTCTTTGGTAGGTTCTTCTACTAAGGCTGATGGTTCATCGAATCTCCTTATGCCACTAGCAAAAGCATCAGGCTCATCCTCATATTCATTGTATACTTCATTCCCCTCTTCGACAAGGTCTTCATTATTCATAATCTCATAAACTCCGAACCCTTCATTTAAGGAGCACGCATCCTCACATTGTAAATCCGACAGGAAAATCAGGTCCTCCAAAAATTCGGGAAGGGCCAAACATGCTCGACACCTCCTGGCTAAATCCAACAAGAACATACAGGGAATCTGCTTACCCTTGGCTTTCCTAGTGAGAACTACCCCGAGACTCTTAATACTAGAAGAGGAAGAACAACTAGCCTGATCATTAGAACCTAAAGAAGAAGGGGAAGAAGAAATGGGTACAGGAGAAGGTACAGAAGAAGACTCCTCATCGGGGGAGAAAAGGAAGCCCGTTAACGGAGCTTGAATGAGCAGCCCTTGGATCGGTGCACACTCATGAGCAAAATAGGAGGTCTCCTCAATAGAGATGGAGGATTGAAGAGTTGAAATTTTGGCCTTTTTTATTTTTCAATAATGAAGCAGTGGGAAGAAGGAGTAGAAGATGGTGTTGAAATCGAAAGATTAGAAAAAGATTGAATAAGAAGGTGCCCACGCGGGGGCGTGATAGAAAGTTGAGAGAATTGTTCGAGGAGCAAAAGAGGCATTGATGGATCTTGGAGCAGGTCCGAAGAGAAAGAGATCAAGACCGCGGGTGGTCTAGGAATGTAAGAAATAATCAATCTGTTGAACAAACGGATAACAAATGATGGATGGATAGAGTTAAGGGAAAAGAGGCCGACCCACAGCCTGTCTATAGTGAAACCAACTTCAAACGGCACATCTGGCTCTCCAGTATCAGTGTAATTGCTGAGCAACTGCCTCTTGTTAGTGATTACAGCCGGCTTTTCTATTATCTGATGAATAAGCGGTGGCCATTCCGGCTCATTTGGCATGAACAGTTGGCTCAGGGTAATAGTAATATCATTCATATCGAACCATCAGTACCACGCACATTCTGGATCATCCATTTTTCTTCTTTTAAATAGCCGTAAAGATTCCAAGACTTTATATGTGACCAGGGGCGCTAAATGGCGAGCAAATTGGCGCGAATGCACACCTTGGTGGTCCAGAACAGGAGTAACCACCATTGTCTACTCGCCGGCCTGGTGAGTGGACCCCTTCACAAAGTGAGTGTACAAGGTCCAGGTAAGCGGCCGTCTATCCGTCTTGAGAGTGGAAGTCATAGCAACCCATGGCTCCTTTTCATTTTCATCACATTTTTCTTTGCCCGGCCCCTTGTATCCCATGCCGCCTCGGGGAATAAGTTTGTAATCCTTGATGGGCTTCACTCTGCCTTGGAGAGTGATATCCAAGCCTTTGCCGGATCTGTACCCCATTCTTATTATGATGTTCCAACTTGGGATATTCATCATATTCTTCTTTTTCTTCCCCTTGGAAGGTAGAGGTGTTGTTGATGCTGAAGCAGATGGTGAAACTTGCGACCTTAATAAGTCATGCCGCGGATCGACAAGATCTAACATAGATAGTAAAGGCATATTGGCCAGCCATATGGAGGGCACTGAGGTTGCAGAGTGTATATCAACTGATGGCAGAATAGGCATACTAGTGACTTTGATGATGCGCCCTTTATGTAGGAACTTTATACATTGATGATTTGTAGAAGGCACGGCATCAAGCTCTTGGATATATGGATGACCCAAAATGCCATTAAAAGTCGGATCCATGTCTAAAATGTGAAAATTTGTTGTAATCGACACAGGACCCAGCCCAACTTTTAAAGTAATCATGCCCAGAGGTGGCCTCTTGGTGTTATCATAAGCTGTGACTATAATGGTCGACGGTCATATCTCACTGTCTGGAATGCCACACATTTTTAAAGTGTTGGGAGGTAGCACATTGATGGACGCTCCAGTATCTACCAAACATTGTTTAACGACCACTTTATTAATATCAATGGTGATGCACAAGGCATACTTCCTGGCCGGCATCGGAGCTAGTTCATGTTCATGAAAGACATTAGCCGGTTGGTCACCTACCGGGGTTAAGACTGAGGTAATCTATTCAGCGGGGATGTCTTCATTGACCATCACCTTTTGTAGATACTGCTTTAAAGCTTGTTGGTGAACGGTGGATCTCTTAATCAATTCCAAAATAGAAATCCTGGTCGGGGTTTTGTCCAGATGCTTTAACAGATCATATTGAGTGCCCGATATGGATTCTTGTTCTTGCTCTTGTTCCTCATGCCCCTGTGCGGGCTCTTGCTCCCGTTGTGGAAACACACGGTGGAATATCCATCTACTATGGAGCACCATAGTTTGTGATGATCGTTCCTCTGTCGGGCTTTGGTTAGGCGGAGGATTGGTGGATGTGGCAGGGATATCGGAGTTAACAGATGGTGGAGGTGGAGCGACCGAAGAGGGAACCCTTATGAGGGGCCGCGTCGGCTGAAGGTTAGTAGAAGTTAGAGAGATAGGAATGTGAGCAGGATTAGAAGGGGCAGGCGATGTGTGACGACCCGGACTCCGGATACCGGATATACTCGATAGGACTACCGAGCAGACCCAATACCACTTGGAACCCGTGAAGCCTCCCAAGTGATGTGAAGCTCCGAATGGAAAAAGGATTGTCGTGTAGTACATTGAAGTCACAGATATAACAGTAAGCAATTAAATTTCATTAATCAGGTTTGCTAAAGTAGCAGAAATAAAATTATTTTTTAATTTATATTTAAAATTAACAATTACACTAGACTCTAGTCTAAAGGAAAGACAAGTACAGTCGGACAGAAAGAAAGATGTACACTAAGGTCGGGGGAAGCCCGACGTAGGTACCGCTGGGAACTACGAACTCGCCACACCAGGAACCGCCAAAGAATGTAGAGACGACCACACATGAAAAGTAGGGGTGAGCCTCGTGTCACTGGCTCAACAGGGGTCACGCGGATCCCCACTAAAAAATAACGCAGTAACACGGAACAACTAAAACAGCAACATTAGTAGTAAAGCAAGAAAAGTAGGAAACTACTACTAGAAAGCTGTAAAAGAAAATCAGGAACGGAAGGAGTAGGAACAGCTAAAAGAAAAAGGGAAAAGTCGTACCGAGCGAAACACGGCTGCCGAACTAACCTCGACTCCCTAAGCTACTCCAACAGTAACAGAAGGGCAAACCTTGATCTCACAAAGTCAGGAGTTACCGATCTGCTGACACAGCACAAGGCCCTAGGCGAAGGCCTACGAAGATAGGTGAAAAGTCTAGAAAAGACCTAGACAGACACAGAACACTAAAGCCTACACGACTTGATTGTCATGCACACTCTCCTAAACACAACTGCATGCACAACTAAAGCGTCGTACATGTTACATAACAGTGACCTCAGGTAAGGCCAAGAAGAGACTAACCCGGGAAGGTCATGACGCGCGAGAAACGCGAGAGTCACGTGTCACGTGACGGAAGCACCTCCTCACTAGAAGAACAGCCAGATGCATCCACTAACGTCTTATACTGCGCCACAGCTACCTCCCTACGGACGCCTAGAATGGCAGAGACTGAGGTATGCACTGAACCAGAACATGAACTGCAGTAACGAGTGACTAGTCAGGGTCACGCCCGTCGGCGCCATTCCAAACGCCCCTGACCACGTGTGAACACACCGATTCTTGCCTAGAGCTAGGCCTCTTGCTAGTTTTCCCCCCCAACAGGACGCTACCGTAAGGCAGGGGCCCACGGAAACTAGCTTAAAAATCGTATCTTGGGAACTGCCCCACCACCTACTCCCAGGTGGGCTGACACTCGAGGTCGTGAGGCTACAACTAGTGGAGGCTCACTAGACATAGAGACTCTGAAACATGAGTGCTGGAGTACAGACAGGCTAAGCACGCACTGTCACATGTACTACGAAGCACAAAGGCAGTACACAAACTGCCAACAGACTCAGGACAGGGCAACTAGACCTACTAATGCAACGATCGTTGAGTCTCACGACTCGAAGTCAAGATCATCGTACAAAGCGGAACAAGCCGCCAATCGGTCTAATCCTAAGTCAAAGAAACGACACATTCGTATAAAATGACACACGAAGACCTGAGGGATCACCAAGACCCTCGACACACTTGGACATGTAAACCGAGGTAAGACAGTACCTCAAGGCATCCAGCACCATGTCTCAAGCTGAATAGACAAGCCGAGACACTCACAAGATCACCTGTCAACCACTGGGTCACACCGGGTTGACCAGAACCTAAATAATGACTCTGAAACGATACAGAAACCTACCCAATAGCAGGGTACGCCTGGCTATCTGATAACATGGTTATAGCCCTTATAGGACATCAAAAGACGTCCACGGGACAATGGGCAAACCACAAGGTCAAGCCGAGGCACTTGGAAACCAACACATCGGGAAACGACATGGAGGAATTAAGCGGAGAAACATACGCTAGCGGTCATAGAATGGGCCGCTAGGTGACTGTAGCGATCAAGGATTAGGTCGCTAAACCTAGTCAACCCTGAACCGACCTATTCGATCAAACCACCCAAGCAGTCTAATATAGATCCGCCACACGGACTAGGTAGTCCAAGAGACAACCGCCGCACTAACCGCCCTAAAACATTGACCTAAGTCAAACGACATGTAGCGGCCTAAGAAGGGCACGCTACAGTGAAGAAACGCATGATGGTTGGGCCACCAAGGCCAACCGACTTAAATTCTTGACTAGGTCTAAAACCACGGTAACACGAATACCGAAGTAGCTCATGAGCGGCCGAGACCATCCCGTCAAGACGGGAACTCAAGGGAGGCCCCACACATGCAAGGGTACCCCACCGCACTCACACGGATACACGGTGACTCGATCGAGCATAACACAAATCTCGAGACACACACACCTATGGGCACGCTAATCGAGATAACATGGCACCTCCTGACACCCCAGAAACATGGACACGGAACCCACAGGGTGTCCGAAACACTCGCGAGGCCATAGGTCGATCATTAGGTCTCAACCGAACCGACTAGGATTCGAAATGGGCAAAAATACAGACTTCCGGTCGACCCGACCACCCTGGGCCGGTCGACCGAGTTTTACGATCCATGTGGGTTTTTCTCTTGTACTAGTTACAGAACCCTATGGTGAGTTTATTTCTCAGTTCATCGACTCGAGGACGCTACAGTTGCGATGTACTCTTTGAGAGGATTGTTTCGGCTATGTTTCCGTATTTTTCTGAATTGGTGCATTTTCGGGTCGTCACAGGTGGTATCAGAGCCAGGTTTCGATCCTGGGACCTGTGGGTTATGGGCCCACCACGCTTTCGCTGCGCCAAAAACCGCCAAACGAACAAACCACGCTGGCTTTGATTCCACCGAGGGATCACGCCGCGCAATGCTCAATCCGTCGCCCCATCATGCGTCCCGATCACTCCATCGCGTTCCCACCTCGGCCAGCTCGCCAACAGTGTGCACCCTGCGCCGAGAGAGCCAGAGAGGAGAGAGAAAGAGAGAGAGAGAAAGAGAGGTGAGAAATGAGGGAGGAGAGAGGGTGAGGAAGGTTAAATAGAAAGAAAATTAGGAATTTTCCTAATTTTTTGAAATTCTAATTTTTGTGCCTAAAATCCCCTAATTCAAAAAATACGAAAAAATAGCCGAAATGATCCTCTTAAAGAGTACATCGCAACTGTAGCGTCCTCGAGTCGATGAATTGAGAAATAAACTCACCACAGGGTTCCGTAACTAGTACGAGAGAAAAACCCACGTAGATCGTAAAACTCAACTCAGGACCCACAAAAGTGATCTTTTCGAGGTAAGCCTTGGAGGTGTTGTCTTAGTGAGACCTTTGTCCTGCGTCTACTTAAGTGTGGACAATATTTATTCTAAGCCTGATCTGCTCTTTGTTCTACGGTTGCTTGGCTTTGGACCTAATTCTTTGTGTTGAGAGCCGTGTACACCGTGTTCATCGTGCCGTGTCTAGTGGCCGATGTGTTGTGAAGGCTCGATAATCATTTTCAGAACGTGAGGGTAAGTTGAGATTAGCCTTTCTTTGCGCTTTGTGCTGAAGCTGGTACTCTCCTTCATTTACACTTAGGCTACTTGTGATCGACTGCTAGCATGATGAGTACTCGTGGCGTGATATATTGCGATTTTCATGAATTGCGATGGCGTCGAATGTGTGCTGAGATGCGGATACCGAGATATTTCTGATGCCTGTGTGAGTTGTATGAGTGCGCAGCGGGAGCATGGGGGCTGATAACCCACAGGTCGGGGATTGTGTGGTAAGATTCTGGCCGGTCGAGAGAATTATTTTTCTCGATGTGACTTCATCTTGGCTTCCTGTGCCTTGATGTTGATTGTTGTCGTGCTGTTGTTCTTGAAGGCATTCTGGTGTTGGCACTAGCATTTATGACTGTTGGGGAATCTGTCGGCATTTTTGCTGGTTGAGTACCCTCTACTCTGTAATTCTTTCTTGGGTGTTGTGCTCTCGGGACGTGATCATGGTCCTTGAGATGCGTTTCCCAAGATTGTTGTTCTTGTTGTCATGGGTCTTTTCCTGGTGAGCTGCTTGATGCATGACTAGTCCTTCATAGTAGTGTGTTCAGCTATTATTGTGACTTGATATGACCCAGCTTGCAGTTGCGTTCCGTGGTTCTGTGTTCAGTACGGAGCCGAGATCCTGCAAGTGTTGCTGCTGCTCTCGTTGTCGTTTTGTCGTTGTTTCCTGTGAATATGTCTTGGCACTGTATGGACCAAGATCTCACCAGTTAGTTTTGATGTACTCTTCTTTCCTAGTAGAGTTAGCATGCGACTCGATCGGATATAATATCTGAGTGAGGACTGACTTGATCGTGCTTGTGGTCCAATGCTGTTGTTGGCGTCCTGTGTGCCAGACTTTCATGGTTGCTTATGGCACTGGAGCCGATGACGTTGTCGAGCTGTCAGCTGAGAAGACTATGCTTCCTTTGTTTAAGCTGATGCTTGCCGTGTTTGTCGTTTTATTTTTCCGATAGTTGTTGTCGTGGCATGGGTCGTGTCTCCTTTCCTGTGAGACGTAAGTGACGTTGCCTTGTTCCGGAGGTGTCAGACTTGTGTTCACTGGTGTGCCATGCTCGTTCTGTGGATCGATTTGCCTTGAGATCCAGAGCATGTGCTTGTGATTATGGTCTGACAGTGTCCCTCTGAATGGTGTTTTTTGAGATTCGTGCTATTTTAAGATTGTGTCTTGGGGTTTGTTCTTCCCTGCTTCTTCCTGTTCATTCCTTAAATTTCGAGGATGAAATTTCTTGAAGGAGGGGAGGCTGTAATACCCTGGATTCTTATCGAGTCTTTCGAATCTTTTTCGGAGAGTTTCGGATCGCTTTTGTGGGTCCTGAGTTGAGTTTTA
This sequence comes from Amorphophallus konjac, assembly GCA_022559845.1. Lineage (NCBI taxonomy): Eukaryota > Viridiplantae > Streptophyta > Magnoliopsida > Alismatales > Araceae > Amorphophallus > Amorphophallus konjac. The sequence goes on from CM040122.1 coordinate 62,677,456, forward strand.
CGATCCACGTGAGTTTTTCTCTCGTACTAGTTACGGAACCCTATGGTGAGTTTATTTCTCAGTTCATTGACTCGAGGACGCTACTGTTGTGCCCCTTGTGCTTTGATGATAATGTGATGTTTTAATGATAGCAACATGAATAAGTCACCATATTGTTAAACTAATAACATCACATTGAGTATGCATATGTCTGATCTGTTTCTATGGAGAATGCATGATATGTCTGATCTGTTTCTGTGGAGAATGCATGAGTGTGCTAGCTCTAGTCTGTGCATTGCATATAGTCTATACATTCACAGTATTGCATAGGTGCATTCATCAGTTCATTCATCAGTTCATACTGTCTATACACTGATGCATGTGAGGTCCTGTCTGCACGCTGAAGTATGTACATTGCTCTGCTTCAGGCTAAGCAAGTCTATACGCTGCTGCACGTTCATTCAAAGTCCATACATTGTCCTGTAGCATGCACAAGTCTGTACATTGTCATGCACACACCCACAGGTCTACACATTACATTGCAGCATGAACAATAGAGTCTATACATTACCTTGTGTTGTGTTTGTGCATCGATTAGAACAAGTCTATACATTCTTGCATGTTCTTAAAGTCTATACATTCTTGCATGTTCTTAAAGTCTATACATTGGCAAGTCTGTACATCGGACTGTTCATGCATCACTCCATTTGTGCAAGTCTGTACATGGTCTAGTTGAATCGTCTTGTTCATACATTCATCGAACAAGTCTATACATTCATGGCATATGTGCAACGTTTGTTCTACAAGTCTGTACATTGTCAATGCATCATATGAGTCTGTACAGAGTCTTGTTGCAAGTCTGTACATCACATCGGTTGTTCATAGCAAGTCTGCATGCATTACATTAAGTCTGTACAGCTTGTGTTCGCAACACAGAGTCTGTACATTGTTCATGCATGTGCACAGTTCTTGTTGTGTAGTGGACAACGGATCTAGAGGGGAGGGGTGAATAGATCTGCCCCTCTTTTCGTAATGTAACCCTCTATATAGCTAGATGAGATAAATTGCAGCAGAATATAACAAGCTAAACGAAGGACACAACGATTTGCTTAGCAAGATGATTACTAATATATCGATTCGAACCTAAGCATGCATTTAGAACGAAGCAATCACACGAACAAACCACAACACATGAGATTTTAAGGTGGTTCGGACTGAATCCCCAGTCCTACGTCCACCCCTCACCAAATCCGGTGAGGCTTCACTAGTGCCACGCACTGAACCGCAAATCGGAAAGACCATCGATTGCCTTCCTACTAACCACCTGGTAGGGACGTCAACAACGCAGATCGGACAACCTTCGATTGCCTTCCTACTAACCACCGGTAGGGACGTCTACACCAGATTCAATTGTTTGTATGAAATGAAAAAGAGAACAAATATGAAATCACTCAAACAAGATATAGAGTATGCTCAAAGAAAAGAATCTTGTCTGAGTTGCAGAAGCTTGAATCAGATGCTTTGACGGTGTATTCTTTCTTGCGGGATGATCTTCCTTGAACCTCTTCTAGTTGATGAAGAAGACGAAGGATGTAGCTTCAATCTTCCTTTTGATTTTCTCGAGTCGATGAAGAGGATGTAGAAGATGTAGGATGCAGCTTATATCACCCTTGAGAGCCTTGATTCCTTATTCTTCCTTGGAGGTTGAGATGGCTTCAGATCTGGACTTGAATGCCTTGGAACGGATGAAGAACTTCCTCCCGAAACACTGTTCACGGAGGTGCTACAGTACCTCGAAAATGGCCTCCCTTGATCTCTCTTGAAGCCTTGAAGCATTAGGGTTTCTAACCCCTCAAGTGTTGGTTTTATAGACCTTGAATGGTCATAGACAAGCCTCAGACCAGATCCACAATTTGTGGGTGTTTAGGTGACTTTTGGATTAAACAAATCCATGTTGAATGGCCCTTTTCGAAGTTGGAAACAAAGTCAACATTGAAGGCTCGGGCTGGCGGTCGACCTGCAGCTCCTGGCGGTCGACCGCTACTGTGAAATGCTGTAGACGAATGGCCCCTGGGATTTCCGGTCGACCGCCACTAGCTGGCGGTCGACCGCTACTGAAACTCTGCAGGCCTGGCGATTCCTGGCTGGGGCGGTCGACCGCCCCTGTGCTGGCGGTCGACCGCCAACTGGGCAGAACCCGGATTTTCCCGGGTTGGTCCGTTATCTATCTTAGCTCCGCCACTTAAGTCCTTTAGCAGCCCGTGCATGTTTGTGGCATCGCCCTTGACAGTCTTGAAGAATTTATTAATGAGTCTTCAATCAAATTTTTGTTCTGGGGGCTCCGCCCCTGGAAACCCCCGCAAGGGGCGCTGCCCCCTTGACCCCCGTGACCTGACCGGGCAGGTCGATCCCCGCGACCTGACCGCGCAGGCCGATCAGCGTGCGAGGGCGCAACATTGAGCTTTCACTTGTCCATTCATTTGCATATCTGTCATGAACACAACAGCACATATGTCAGTCATATAAGAGTGAAAAATAACAATGACTAATAGTGTTTAGCCATTATCAAAACCAAGAATACCACAGAATGCATATGACCATAGAATGATGTCGAATGACCCAAGTGACCACAGAATGACTCAAATGACTTCAGGGACACAACATTCTCCCCCTTTTTGATGATGGCAACACTGTGAGTCATTATGTGATATGAATGTCTAAAATGTCACAAGTTATAACAAATGCAATATATACAGCTCAAGATTCATGATAGTAATAGCATGGGAATGCAATTATGAATGCAGATATGAATGCTATGCAATATGAGAAGTTATGCAAGCCCCAAGCCCCATCACATACACATATGAGATGCAATGGGAGCAATGGATTCTCTCCCCTTGGACTCTCCCCGTACACCATTCACACAACCCCCAAAGACAACGCGATAACGCATAGCTAACGCGACAAAGGAACTCACACAAAGAATTCTCCCCCTTTGCCAACAGCAAAAAGGAGTAATAAAGTGAAATATCTGTGAGACTAGAGCTGAAAGGAGTGAAGAGCAAGCCATTATATGCAAACCTGAAACAGACCGTGAGCAACATATATGGTTCAAATCTAATGAAATCCGAATTCATCAACAGAGTTCGAAAAGCAGCTACATCCAAGATTTAATAGAAATGAACCAAAGGTGTAAATCATGGTAGTGTTTAACCTTCCCTTGTCTTATATATCCATATTCAATAACGACAAAGGCAATAACACAAAAGTATGTATTGAGGCTAAACAATCATGATTGAAGCATGGAATTGAATGATTGTAGCATATGTTGATTTTCAATATCTTTAGTATTTGAAGGCACATGACTCACTTTATACGAGCAATCAAGTCTAGTTCATGCCTCCTAGCCGTAAGAATACACGTTGTTTAGACGCCAGTATCCCTAGGTATTTGACAAGACTGACAGTTATGCTTCAGAATGAACAGGGATAGCAAAGTCACGTCATGACATATCCAATCTCATTTCTTTGATGAGAGGATATATTTCTCAGCAATTATGCCAGTGCTCTGCCTAGAGTCCAAATAGAATGACGACAGAGATAACAGAGGCACATCATGACATATCATTTGTCACTTGATTTTGATGACATGACAGGTTTCTCCGTGCAACAATATCATTGCCCTGTCAAAATGATTTTCAGGAATTCCAGCTCATCAATATGTTTAGAAGCAATACTAAGCCTGGGTGTATCACCAAAGTTGTCAAGACGTTTGGATTTTCAGATTTCAGGATAGTCATGCAAAACATAATATGCAGTCTCTAGTTAAGGTCTATTAAAGCTTCAGAACATAGATGATTTCAAACAAGATATATCAGAACTACAAGGAAATCATTAAATCTGAACCATTTTCATTGAATGGACAATCATTAGGGCATATAATAGAAAGCTCTTACACCATATGTCCATCTGTCTCGTGAACTCAAACCAGACTGTAAGCCACTGAAGTGCAGTTTGCAAGAGGTTATGAGAATCAACAAAACTCCCCCTAAGGATATGCAATGGATACGCGAAGAGTTTTGTGTGCAAGCAAGTGTAATGATAAGTGTCAAGAGGAGAATGACCTGAAACGTGCAGGGGTGGACATGAATTTGGTAGACATGAAATGCATGACCCAACATATGGTTGTACACTTATTAAATGCAACAGAATGGAGATGAAACTCATGTATAAATGCTGCAAAACGACAACTCCCCCTTACTATATGGCCTATATGCGACAATGACGCATGGTACTTGGCGGAGGTGAAACCTCACGCATATTGAGTGCTTCTAGACAAGCATAACCTGCCTTTCCATACATCAACATTTGATATACCATGGCCATGCAGGAAGGATGCTACACAGACCATGCAATGCATTATGAATCATGAACTCATTTCATTATCATGCATCTACATGCAATGCGACACATATACAAAATGACATATTGACATAGAAATAATGCATGAATGCCATTCTACAAAAACACATAACCAAGTTGAATAAGATCATCATATCAGTTTTTATTGGCCTGAGGTCGGCAAAGACCAAGCACTCTTCTGAGTGTTGAAAACCTGTCATTACACAAGGGCTTGGTGAAGATGTCAGCAATTTGATTTAGAGTATCAACAAAATGCAGCTCAAAGTTTTTCTTAACGACCTCATCTCTAATGAAGTGATGCCTAATCTCAATATGCTTAGTCCTAGAGTGCTGGACTGGATTTTTTGCAAGGTTGATAGTACTAGTGTTATCACACAGAATCGGGACACAACCAAGATCCACCAAGTAGTCTTGGAGTTGGTGTTTAATCCACAACACTTGGGTGCCACAGCTCCCCGCAGCAACATATTCTGCCTCCGCGGTTGAGAGGGCAACCGAGTGTTGTTTCTTGGAGGCCCAAGAAACTAAACACCCGCCTAGAAACTGGCAATAGTCACTAGTACTCTTATGATCCAGCTTGCATCCAGCGTAATCCGCATCAGAATAAGATATAAGAGATAAATCACATGATGACGGATACCACAATCCCAAATCTTGAGTGCCGGCAAGATATCGAAGGATACGTTTGACGGCAGTCAAATGAGATTCTCTAGGACTAGCTTGAAATCTAGCACAAAGACATACACTAAACTGGATATCTGGTCGGGATGCAGTCAAATAAAGTAAAGAACCAATCATACCTCTATAGACCTTTGCATCCACCAATTTACCATTTTCATCGAATCCAGTGAAGTTGAGGTGCTCATCGGAGTTGCAATGATTTTACTGTTTGCCATGTCAAATCTTTTTAGCAGCTCCCTGATGTATTTGGCTTGGCTTATGAAGTAACCATCTTCTCCTTGGTTGACCTGCAAATCGAGAAAGAATTGAAGTTCTCCCATTAGGCTCATCTCAAATTCGCTAGTCATGAGGTTAGCAAATTCCTCATACATTTCAGATTTTGTAGCACCAAACACAATGTCATCAACATAAATTTGAACAATCAAGATGTTCTTACCTTACTTCTTGGTGAAAAGTGTTTGATCTACCTTACCTTGTGTGTACCCTTTTTCAATGAGGAAAGAGCTTAGTCTCTCATACCAAGCTCTTGGTGCTTGCTTAAGTCCATAAAGCGCCCTGTCATGCTTGTATACAATATCTGCATTGTTAGAATTCTCAAAGCCAGGGGGCTGCTCAACATAGACTTATTCTTTGATCAAGCCATTCAAGAAAGCACTTTTGACATCCATTTGATACAGCTTTATACTAAGGGAGCATGTAAAGGCAAGTAAAATTCTGATGGCTTCGAGTCTAGCAACAGGGGCATAAGATTCATCAAAGTCTACCCCCAAACTCTTGATTATACCCTTGAGGCACCAATCTAGCCTTGTTTCTTATTATCTTGCCATCCTCACTTAGTTTGTTCCTAAAAACCCATTTAGTGCCTATTACAGATTGTGATGAAGGTCTAGGAACAAGATGCCAAACTTTGTATCTTTCAAACTGGTTTAACTCGTCTTGCATGGAATTTATCCAGTTTTCATCTTTTAAGGCTTCATCAATATTTTTGGGTTCATGCTGCGAGACAAGAGCAAGTTGATCTAATTCTTCCACAATTTTAAAATGTGACCTTGTTCTAGGTGGGTCATTCAAGCTATCAATGACATTTTCTAAAGGATGATCCTTAAGAATTCGAATGTTTGTAGCATCATTACCTTCTATTAGAGCTTGAATCCTTGCATTGCTTGATTCAGCTCGGTCACCCTCTTCTTTTGTTTCTTCTTGTGGAGAATCACTCTTGTCCTTCATGCTTAGGAATTCCCCATCTTCATCGTTTTTCCTGCAAGAGTTATCATTGTTAGAATTATGATATTCATCAAAGGAAACATGGGGTGATTCTTCCATAGTTTGACTTTTAATGTTATAAATTCTATAAGCCCTAGATCTATCAGAATTTCCAAGGAATATACCTTCATCGCTCTTGGGCTCGAATTTATCTAAGTCTCTTTTGTCATTGTTGTGGATGAAGCATTTTGACCCAAACACTTTCATATGTGAGAGAGAAGGTTTTTTACCTTTCAGCAACTCATAAGGAGTCTTTTTGGTGTGTGGCCTTACCATAGAACGGTTGATAATGTAACATGCCGAGTTTATCGCTTCAGCCCAAAACCTCCTTGGAAGTTGCCGTTCAGCAAGCATGGTTCTTGCCATCTCTACAAGTGTTCGGTTTCTCCTTTCAACCACACCGTTTTGCTCCGGCGTTCTTGGTGAAGAAAATCGGTGTGTAATCCCTTCGGCCCTGCAAAGGTTATAGAAGTTAGCATTTTCAAATTCACCACCGTGATCAGATTGAATCTTGGAAATTTTAAACTCACCGTCCTACTTTATCTTCATGTAGAGTGCCTGAAACTCATCAAAAGCATCATTTTTATGTGTGAGATAGAAAACCCATGTGAACCTAGAAAAGTCATCCACCAAGACATCCATATTTTCTACCACTTAAGCTAGCAGTTCTTGTTGGGCCAAATAGGTCCATATGAATTAGCTCGAGTGGTTTGGATGATGTATTTTCAGATCTTCCCTTGAATGATTTTCTAGTTTGTTTAGCGCATGCATCACACAATTTATTTTATTGTTTAAAGGATAGTTTAGGCAAACCTTTCACCCTTGAATGCTTCAAGAGTTTATGCAAGACATTGTAGCTAGCATGTCCTAGTCTACGATGCCATAACCATGTAATTTCAGATTTTGGTGCAGCAAGACAAAGGTTTGAATAAGCAGGATCATCTAAGTCAATCATGTAAACATTGTTGACTCTCTTACCAGAAAATTTTACCTTGTCAGATTTTGGTTCAAAGATTTTACATTCATGAGAATCAAACAACACTTTGTGACCCTTATCACACAATTGACTTATACTTAGTAGGTTATATTTCAAACCTTCAACTAGCAACATATTTCTAATGGAGTTGGAGAGGTTCTTACCTACATTACCTGTTTCATGATTTTTTCTTTGTTGTTCCCTCCAAATGTGACATGTCCTCCTTCCTTTTCCTCTAAGAGACAAAATTTTGATTTATCTCTAGTCATGTGTCTTGAACAGCCGCTATCAAGGTACCACATGTTATGCATGGCTACAAGACATTCCTGCACAAGCAATTAAGTAATGGTGTTTAGAACCCAACCGAATTTGGGTCCCTTCAAGCTTTTCAGAATTTCAAAACATGAAACCATTTCTTTTGGAATCCAAACCTTCTTAACATTCATGCTTTGTTTGCTTAGAGCTGGGATTTGAATTTTCTTTTCCATCTTGACATTCATTTTTTGTTTAGAAGCTCTTTGTTGGATTTTGTGGAAGTTTGAGGAGGTTTGCTTCTTAAACCATTGAGTCCGTTGGTTGGTTTTGGGTTGAAACTGATTGTTTTGCCACCTATGGGATTGATGAACACAGAAATCACAATTTTCCCAAGGATATGGTGATGCTGGCCTATATGAGTGTGCAATCCAATTGTGGTGAAATCTGGAAGGTTGAGCATGCAATGGCCAAGGAAGTGTTGGCCTATGTTGTGGGGAAGGTCAACATTTCTTAGGTCTTTGGACAGGCTTTTTGGGAATGTTAGTGACTCCCCCTTCAATCTTTTCTTTTCCTTTCTCCTTTTATTTTTGCTAGTTTTGTGTGGGAGTTATGTTTGAGGTGGAGGCTTCGGAAGATGAGACAAATGTGACTGTTTTTAACCCAATTGGCCTTTTTTTTGTTGGTTCAAAACCCAACCCTTCCTTGTTGAAATTCATCCTAGTACCTAGCAAAGCATCTAGGTTTTCTTTTCCATCCACGAAAATTTTCAAGGATTGTTGTTTATTCTTTAATTCTTTTTGTAAGTTTTCAATGTTTTGCAAGAGTTGAGTGTTGACATGTTTTACAACTTCATATTTTTCATTACTCAGTTTGTTGTTCTTTTCATAGGTTTGCATTTTTAGCTTAATGCTATCAATCTCATTTCTCAAGTTTTCATTTTCAGTTTCCAAGTCAGTCATTTCTTTTCTTCCTTCTTCCAAATCCTTAATCATTTTCTTAAGATCTTCAATTTTAGTTTCAAGTAGAGCATTCTTATCATCCTTGTCATGATCATGCACAAAAGAATTGATTTTCTTTTTCAATGATTTATTTTCCTTTTTGTACATTTCATATTTTTCCATGAGTTGTATATATGCATCCTCCCAATCATCAATTGTATAATCTTCAAATGGAGAATTTACCTCAATTTCTTCGTCACCTTTGGCCATGAGGTAGAAATCTTCTTTTTCTTTGTCCGAGGAGCTAGTTCCATCATTACTTTCCTCTTCATCGCTCCATGTGGACACCATGGCCTTGTTATTCTTCTTGCCCTTCCATTTGTCAGCTTTTCTGAATCTGTCGGGACAGTCATTCTTGAAATGCCCTGGTTTGTTGCAAGAATAACAAATGATTTTGTCAGATTTCTTAGAGTTTTCAAAATTAGATTTGAAACCATTTCTTACCCTTGACCTTCCTCTCATGAAGCTCTTACCTTCCTTTCTCAGGAATTTCTTGAACTTACGTGTGAGCATGGCTACATCATCCTCATCTCGCTCACTTCCTGAATCCTCACCTTCATCAGAAGTATCTTGACGGCTGGGTCCAGCTTTAAGAGCTAGGGACTTCTTCTTAGGTGCCTCAGCCTCTTTGTTCCTGAGGTTGATCTCATAGGTCATTAATGACCCAATGAGTTCATCTACCTTTGTGGTTGCGAGATCTCTCGATTCTTCAACAACGGTTGCCTTCGTGTGCCATGCTGGAGTTAATGATCTGAGAATTTTTCTTACAAGTTCTTGCTCTGTATATTTCTTTCCCAAATCAGTTAAACTATTAGTAAGCACAGTTAAGCGAGCATGCATATCTTGAATTGATTCATCAGGCTTCATGTGGAACATTTCATATTCAGAAACTAAAATATTGGCTTTTGTTTCTCGTACCTGAGAGGTTCCTTCGTATATTACCTCTAGCTTATCCCACATCAATTTCGCAGTTGCGCAGGTGGCTACTCTTGAGAATTCAACTGGATGGAGTGAGCATTGCATGATATGTTTAGCACTCCAGTTGACGGTGGATTGCCGTATTTATTCTTTGGTCCACAAGTCCTCATTATCCGTAAGCTCATACGGACCTTTGCTGATCACACGCCAAAGTTCGTAGTCTTGGGCGCGAATGAACACCTGCATGCGATGTTTCCAATAAGGATAGTTAGATCCAGTGAAATAAGGAGGTCTGTTCACCGAGTGTCCTTCAGGTAAATAACCCCTAGATGCTGATCCACCATTTCCCTCAAGGTCGTTGGACCCCATAATGAGAGATTAGGCACTGATACCACTTGTTGTGTAGTGGACAGCGGATCTAGAGGGGAGAGGTGAATAGATCTACCCCTATTTTCATAATGTAACCCTCTATATAGCTAGATGAGATAAATTACCGCGGAATATAACTAGCTAAACGAAGGACACAACGATTTGCTTAGCAAGATGATTACTAATATATCGACTCGAACCTAAGCATGCATTTAGAACGAAGCAATCACACGAACAAACCATAACACATGAGATTTTAAGGTGGTTCAGACGGAATCCCCAGTCCTACGTCCACCCCTCACCAAATCCGGTGAGGCTTCACTAGTGCCACGCACTGAACCGCAAATCAGAAAGACCACCGATTGCCTTCCTACTAACCACCTGGTAGGGACGTCAACAACGCCGATCGGACAACCTCCGATTGCCTTCCTACTAACCACCGGTAGGGACGATTCTCAGATTCAATTATTTGTATGAAATGAAAAAGAGAACAAATATGAAATCACTCAAACAAGATATAGAGTATGCTCAAAGAAAAGAATCTTGTCTGAGTTGCAGAAGCTTGAATCGGATGCTTTGACGGTGTATTCTTTCTTGCAGGATGATCTTCCTTGAACCTCTTCTAGTTGATGAAGAAGACGAAGGATGTAGCTTCAATCTTCCTTTTGATCTTCTTGAGTCGATGAAGAGGATGTAGAAGATGTAGGATGCAGCTTATATCACCCTTGAGAGCCTTGATTCCTTATTCTTCCTTGGAGGTTGAGATGGCTTCAGATCTGGACTTGAATGCCTTGGAATGGATGAATAACTTCCTCCCGAAACACTGTTCACGGAGGTGCTACAGTACCTCGAAAATGGCCTCCCTTGATCTCTCTTGAAGCCTTGAAGCATTAGGGTTTCTAACCCCTCAAGTGTTGGTTTTATAGACCTTGAATGGTCCATAGACAAGCCTCAGACCAGATCCACAATTTGTGGGTGTTTAGGTGACTTTTGGATTAAACAAATCCATGTTGAATGGCCCTTTTCGAAGTTGGAAACAAAGTCAACATTGAAGGCTCGGGCTGGCGGTCGACCTGCAGCTGTGAAATGCTGTAGACGAATGGCCCCTAGGATTTCCGGTCTACCGCCACTGGCTGGCGGTCGACCGCTACTGAAACATCTTCGGCATGGGATTCCCTGGCTGGGGCGGTCGACCGCCCCTGTGCTGGCGGTCGACCGCCAGCTGGGCAGAACCCGGATTTTCCCGGGTTGGTCCGTTATCTATCTTAGCTCCGCCGCTTAAGTCCTTTAGCAGCCCGTGCATGTTTGTGGCATCGCCCTTGACAGTCTTGAAGATTTTATTATTGAGTCTTCAATCAAATTTTTGTTCCGGGGGCTCCGCCCCTGGAAACCCCCGCAAGGGGCGCTGCCCCCTTGACCCCCGCGACCTGACCGGGCAGGTCGATCCCCGCGACCTGACCGCGCAGGTCGATCCACGTGCGAGGGCACAACATTGAGCTTTCACTTGTCCATTCATTTGCATATCTGTCATGAACACAACAACACATATGTCAGTCATATAAGAGTGAAAAACAGCAATGACTAATAGTGTTTAGCTATTATCAAAACCAAGAATACCACAGAATGCATATGACCATAGAATGATGTCGAATGACCCAAGTGACCACAGAATGACTCAAATGACTTCAGGGACACAATAGTTCTTGCTACAAAGTCTATACATCATTCGTCTCACATAAGATGCAAAGTCTATACATCGTCTTGGCCATCGTCTGTCTACACGCTGCTAAGTCTGTACATTGCATCGTCTCATGTTGCGTCTCAGCATGTCTATACATTGCAGCATGCATTCACTGTTAAAGTCTATACAGACTTCAGCGTCTCATTCAGCGTCTCTCTTTGTGTCTCACTGTTCAAGTCTATACATTCATCCGTTGAAAATGGAGCAAGTCTGATGGGAATCGACGCCGAGCATTAACTTTTATTTTTACATTTGAGTCCTTTTATTTACTTTTATATCCTTGGGAAAGTATATGTACAATTGTAAGGCTTTGTAAGTTAATGTGTTATTCCCTAGGATTGTGTGGGTTTTTGTGCAAATGTGTAGTAGGTTCAGTTAGGGGGGCCCCTCCCCTTCCCCATTGGTCCACCTCATCCATGTGGGGCTGGTCAACCATCCTAGGTGGCCATCTAGAAGGTTTGAATGCTAATTGACCACATGGGAGATAAATGGGTTAAAATTTTAAAGGTTGGCCACCTACCTTACCTACCTAGTCAAAGGAGTGCTCCATTCATATGTAATTTATTTTTTTTGAGTTTTGACCACATGGGGGAAGAAAATGACTTATTTCCCACGAAATTCCCAGCCCCCCACCCCTTGCCATTTTCTATATAAGTCTATGTATAGTGTCATTAGAGATTAATGAAGAAATTATGTGAAAATTACTTGAAGCAAGAAGGGTGTGCCCTCTCTCCCCTGGTGTTCTTCCTTCTCCAACCCCAAATTCTAGAGTGGTTCTATCTTCAATCCCCTCCCCTCTTTCTCCGGTGATCATCGGTGCCGCCGCCGCCGCCGTTCGTGCCGCCATCACGCCGCCATCGAGCCGCCTCTGCAGTTCTATCTTCGTCCGACCACAGCAGATTCCACGAATTGTCTGTCTCAGCCACGAGCTTGGATTGATCTGAATTTTTTATGGTATTTTCATCCCTTGCATATCAAGATCCACCTAAATTTTCACGCCATAATTCCCTAGTTTAGTATTTTTACATTTTCATCCAATCTGTCATCCCAGATCTGCCAGGTTTCTGTCTACAGTGACAGAACCTCTGAGTTCTCCCCCTCCGACCATCTTTTTGATTTATCCAAACCCTCCCAATTTTACTGGGAGTTCTTTCCATCACCCTCTACCTCCATAAATGTTCTTAATTTTTTATCAGCCTTCTAGCTATTTTTAGAAATTCGTGTTCTTCCTATGATACAGTATTTTTAGTCAGATCCCAGATCCGACCACCCTCCACTTCAAAAATCAGAACAAATCACCACCACCTACAAATCCAAATCCAAAAATAGTCCTGATTTTCTTGTTTTATTTCCTACAACCTTGCTGAAGAACACATCTTCAAATTCGGACATCAACTTTACGGTCAAAGGCAATCAAGAGGGAAGTTCTCTGCAGATCTGAGTCTTCGATTACTGTACAACAGCAGCAAATAAAATTTGCCAACACAAAGTACAAATCTGGTGAATTTTTGTGAAGGCCACTAGATTGTAGTACTTTTAAGCAGCTTTCTAACGGCTCTGATCTTGTCGCATTCCGACACCGGTGCAGATCGCAGCGTCCGTTCTCGCCGGCGCGCGCGCTGAAATACAGAACCGGCAGATTTCCGATCAGTTTTTCCGACCGGTGCCGAACGGACCCGCCCGGCCTCCGTCCGGCGAACCAGCGTGCCGCCAGCCCGGGGAGTGCTTCTCCAAGCGTCTCCACTACAGCGATACCACCGGGCCCCACACGGCCCCTCCGGACAGCACGTGAGTCCCACGGTCGTGAACACGCGTGTAGCCGAATCAACACACGAAGCTGCCCGTCAACCCGAATTCGGTCCTCCCGGGCCCATTTGTATAGCCCTTTACCTCCCTGCGTGGAGTGGGCATGTTCCCATTGCTGTAATTATTGTGTGTTAAGTTTTCCGGGAGTACGAGTTTTCGGCCGGGTCCGTCTTCCCCACGCCGAGCGCGTGGAGGTATCGTTCTCGCTCCCTACACTCGGCATTTACTTATTTTCATATATACTTGTTTATGCCGCTGCTAGAGAGCATGCTTTAGGTCCGTTAGCTCGCTATATTATCATTCACCGCTGCTGCGAGAGAGTGCGAGACCATCCCGTGACCCGATCCGGGCACACGAGAGAGCCGATCACCCTAGCTCATTGTCGGTTTCTCAACCGCGCACGTCCAACGCTTCCCTCGTTAAGGGACAGTCACGAGCTTGTCGTGTCCGTGGTCTCGTCCCGCAGCAATTTGGTATCAGAGCGAGTTGAGTCTAGGGTGTCAACAAAAAAAAAGAGTGTCAGGTACGTCTAGTCATTAGTCGATTTAAGTCGAGTCTAGGATCATCATTGTTTTAAACCAAAAAAAAAGTGTCTTTTTGCATTTACATCCCTTTACTCGGTATATCAAAAGGTGTTGTCCGAACGTTAGGCTACGCCTATCAGGAAGGCCGCACACTTGCGCGAGTGATCTTCGGATCAGTTATCTCCGCCTCGTACCGAGTCTTGGTCGTCATGTCTAGAGTTGTAGTCCATTGTCTAGTTGGTTTATCTACTAGTGTCGACATGTCCACCCACTAGTCCCCAATCACCCATGGACTCCCAAACGCCCGGATGGTGGCGATACTATCTCAAATGGAAGGACCACCCGAACCACCCCACGAGGCCCGAGACCCGGGACTTCTACGGGTCCGATGACCCGAGTGTCTATCTAGAATGGGAAGCCATCATGGATGATTACTTCGAGGTGTACATTATGTACGGGCCCATGCAAGTCGATGTTGCCAAAAGGCGACTTTTTGGTGAAGCCGCCGCAACTTGGAGGAACATCAAATACCGGAGGGAGGATAGGAATCTAAGGCCCATCGAGTCATGGTGGGAAATGAAGAGAGCGCTTAGGAGGGCCTACTTGCCCCGCCCACCTACCTCCAACCACGGAGGTCATACCACTCACCCACCCCACCAACTCACCCACAACCAAGTGGGCCACACCGCTACCCAATCCCACCCCTTCACCACCGTCCAAGCCCAACAAAGCGACCCCAATCTAGTGGCCCGCCCAAGCACCTCCAACCAACCTCCCCTTGGCACCCCCATCCCAACCCACTCAAGTACCTCCAACCGAGTGGAAGCCCCGCTTATAGCCGAGCCTAGGACCACATCTAGGTTGAGGGACGAGGAGCGAGTCCACCCCAAGGTCCCTACTCCAACCCGCTCCTTTGAGGAATGTAAGAAAATGATTTCGGATTTGTTGGAAAGGATAAGTGCTTCTTCACCTCTCGTAGGTGCTCCATCACCACCGGCTCCTTCCGAGCTCTATTCGGAACCTTCTTCTTTGGAGCTACCAAAGCCCAAGCCACCCATGTTTCTTACGGGAACACTTTACATAGCTGAGCCACTTCATAGTTGGCTCAAGGATGACTTGGTCCCACCTCCCTTTCCATCCATGGACCCCATCCTACCTATAGTGCCGGTCAACTCATTCCATACCACATTTCGATCTCGTAACCTTGTTGATACGTTGGATGATCTTGTCATGGGATTAGATTCACAATGGGAGTTGACGCATCTTTTGGCCCGAGGCTTTGACCAACCCGCTAGTCTTAGCTTCACCCATCCGGCCTTCGGGTCCATTACCTCCGAGTGCACCGTGGGTTGTGTCACCATGGAGGTTCTTCTACTTATCCCGCTATCGGACGAGCCCGAATTCATACCCTTTTGTCCGAGGGAGGAATCATACTTCTTGCCTATGATCCTCGTCCCACCCGTCACAATTCAAGAAGGTGACTATCCACACCTTCAAAACTTCTACACGTGGGACCGTGACTTATAAGAACCCACCATAAGGGGTCATGCCTTCTTTGATCCCTTTGACCCACTCCCTAGTGGATCCTTAGACCCTCCACATTCACTTCACTTCTTCGAGGGAGTCCGCTACCACACCCCTTCCCCACGGGCCGGGTCGTCTATGCCCACTAAGCCCGTACCCTTACAAGATACACCATCGTCTAGGGGAGATACTCTTGGCCCTCCCACATCCACATCCCATATGCATGCATGGCCCACCTTAGAATGTCTAGGATTTCCGCATGATGTCAACCACCGGTTACGTCAGATGCATGCATGGCACACATTCGGGTGTCCTGATCCGCCGTCACCCATGTACGGGTCGGACTAACATTAGATATGTCTAGGGTCATATATGAGTCGATATTGTCTCTTCTTTGTGTGGTTTGATTGCATGGTTTGTGTGTCGTTTATTTGTCTACATGTGTCTTGTGCAAGCTCGTTGTCGTTCTCTTATGAGTAAGAGGCGAGTGGACTCATTCGATGAGTATGGGATCGGTTCTATATCTACACCCGGATCTAGTCACCTACAGGGACTCAGCGGTGATTCCTAGTGAGTCTTCGAGCCGCCACCTCCCCCTTTGAGAGTGCCCCTCCCGGAGTGTCCACCACTAGCCCATGGCAGATTGCGCATATCGAGTATATATGGAATGAGCAGGTGACGATCACTTGGAGTGGAGCGTACCCGCGTTACTTGGCACGGTGACGGATCCGCCGGAGTACTCGAGCATCCATACCCCTACTCGACGGGGTCGAGTTCCTCCCACCCGGGGAGAGTTGATGGGAATCGACGCCGAGCATTAACTTTTATTTTTACATTTGAGTCCTTTTATTTACTTTTATATCCTTGGGAAAGTATATGTACAATTGTAAGGCTTTGTAAGCCAATGTGTTATTCCCTAGGATTGTGTGGGTTTTTATGCAAATGTGTAGTAGGTCCAGTTAGGGGGGCCCCTCCCCTTCCCCATTGGTCCACCTCATCCATGTGGGGCTGGTCAACCATCCTAGGTGGCCATCTAGAAGGTTTGAATGCTAATTGACCACATGGGAGACAAATGGGTTAAAATTTCAAAGGTTGGCCACCTACCTTACCTACCTAGTCAAAGAAGTGCTCCATTCATATGTAATTTATTTTTTTTGAGTTTTGACCACATGGGGGAAGAAAATGACTTATTTCCCACGAAATTCCCAGCCCCCCACCCCTTGCCATTTTCTATATAAGCCTATGTATAGTGTCATTAGAGATTAATGAAGAAATTATGTGAAAATTGCTTGAAGCAAGAAGGGTGTGCCCTCTCTCCCTCTCTCCCCTGGTGTTCTTCTTTCTCCAACCCCAAATTCTAGAGTGGTTCTATCTTCAATCCCCTCCCCTCTTTCTCCGGTGATCATCGGTGCCGCCGCCGCCGCCGTTTCGTGCCGCCATCACGCCGCCGCCGTTCGTGCCGCCATCACGCCGCCATCGAGCCGCCTCTACAGTTCTATCTTCATCCGACCACAGCAGATTCCACGAATTGTCTGTCTCAGCCATGAGCTTGGATTGATCTGAATTTTTTATGGTGTTTTTATCCCTTGCATATCAAGATCCACCTAAATTTTCACGCCATAATTCCCTAGTTTAGTATTTTTACATTTTCATCCAATCTGTCATCCCAGATCTGCCAGGTTTCTATCTACAGTGACAGAACCTCTGAGTTCTTCCCCTCCGACCATCTTTTTGATTTATCCAAACTCTCCCAATTTTACTGGGAGTTCTTTCCATCACCCTCTACCTCCAAAAATTTTCTTAATTTTTTATCAGCCTTCTAGCTATTTTTAGAAATTCATGTTCTTCCTCTGATACAGTATTTTTAGTCAGATCCCAGATCCGACCACCCTCCACTTCAAAACTCAGAAAAAATCACCACCACCTACAAATCTAAATCCAAAAATAGTCCTGATTTTCTTGTTTTATTTCCTACAACCTTGCTGAAGAACACATCTTCAAATTCAGACATCAACTTTACGGTCAAAGGCAATCAACAGGGAAGTTCTCTGCAGATCTGAGTCTTCGATTACTGTACAACAGCAGCAAATAAAATTCGCCAACATAAAGTACAAATCTGGTGAATTTTTCTGAAGGCCACTGGATTGTAGTACTTTGAAGCAGCTTTCCAACGGCTCTGATCTTGTCGCATTCCGACACCGGTACGGATCGCAGCATCCGTTCTCGCCGGAGCGCGCGCTGAAATACAGAACCGGCAGATTTCCGATCGGTTTTTCCGACCGGTGCCGAACGGAGCCGCCCGGCCTCCGGCCGGCGAACCAGTGTGCCGCCAGCCCGGGGAGCGCTTCTCCAAGTGTCTCCACTACAGCGGTACCACCGGGCCCCACACGGCCCCTCCGGACAGCACGTGGGCCCCACGGTCGTGAACACGCGTGTAGCCGAATCAACACACGAAGCTGCCCGTCAACCCGAATTCGGTCCTCCCGGGCCCATTTGTATAGCCCTTTACCTCCCTGCGTGGAGTGGGCATGTTCCCATTGCTGTAATTATTGTGTGTTAAGTTTCCCGGGAGTACGAGTTTTCGGCCGGGTCCGTCTTCCCCACGCCGAGCGCGTGGAGGTATCGTTCTCGCTCCCTACACTCGACATTTGCTTATTTTCATATATACTTGTTTATGCCGCTGCTAGAGAGCATGCTTTAGGTCCGTTAGCTCGCTATATTATCATTCACCGCTGCTGCGAGAGAGTGCGAGACCGTCCCGTGACCCGATCCGGGCACACGAGAGAGCCGATCACCCTAGCTCATTGCCGGTTTCTCAACCGCGCACGTCCAACGCTTCCCTCATTAAGGGACAGTCACGAGCTTGTCGTGTCCGTGGTCTCGTCCCGCATCAAAGTCTGTACATCGTGTGTTTCATGCATTGGAAGTCTATACATTGGGAGTTTTACCGACGTTGCACTCGCAAGTCTATACATTGGTAGCTTTACCTACGTTGCACTCTAAGTCTATACATTGTAAACTCTCAAGTCTGTACAGACCTTGCTTAGCTCAAGTATGTACATCGTCCATCACTCCTTTGCCAAGTCCATACATTGTGAAAGTCTATACATTCCTCATTGGCTTGCTTCAACTCTCAAGTCTGTACATTGCATCGTTTGTTCATGCATTGTCTCTAAAGTCTGCACATTGCATTGCATGAAGTCCGCACATTCCACGCTAGCGAAGTCTGTCTAAGTCTACACATTGCTTCTTCATGCATTGCACGAAGTTTGCACATTGTGTGCTGCATGCTCATCAAGTCCATACACCGGCTAGTCTGCACAAGTGTGTAAGTCTGTACATTGGCTGCTGAATGCTCTTCAAGTCTACACATTGCAGCTTGTTTCATTTGTCTAAGTCTGTACAACCTGTTCCTCATACAAGTCTGTACATGCATTAGCTGTGAGCATGGCATAAGTATGTACATTATCTTTGCTGCACGTATAACTAAGTCTATACATTGTACATTATTCAGAACGCCAAGTCCATACAGCCATTGTGCATTCATTCTTGATGTTCATACCTTGCTTGATGCATTCTGCATAACACACTGCAAAGTCTATACAACGGCTAGCTGCACGAGCTGAAGTCTACACATCTCAGCCTTACATATATGAAGTCTGCACATGCCTTAGCACTGCATATATGAAGTCTATACATGCTCTGGCGTTGCATATATAAAGTCTGTACATGGCATTGTTTCGCATTCACATAGTCTATACAATGTCTGCACATTACACTTCAGCTAGTCTATACAATGCAGAGTCTTTACATTGTTGTCGCTTTGCAAAGTCTATGCATTGCAAAGTCTACACACTGCATTACCTTCATAAAGTCTGTACAAGGTTTCAACCTTAAACTGATAAGTTTCTTCGTCTGTCTATCAGGTACTTTTCGTGAAGCTTAAAGAAAGGCACGTGATCCGAGGATAATAGGAGTGCCCAGGATCGTGACACGTGTACAGCAACAAGCTGAAATGCTGCCACGTGGACTGAGGCCTTTGGGCGGGAACTGTGGAAGACACACGCCCTATTTGTTTGCTACTACTATATATATGAAGCCTTGTTCCTCAGAAGAAGGCTGATCGAAATAGAAGTAGAGGATAGCCAGCACGATCCAACGTGAAGAGAAGAAGAAGAAAAAGAAAGAAGAGAAGAGCAGAGAAGAAAAAGAGAAAGAGAAGAAGAGCAGAAGAGAAAGAGAGAGATAGAGAGCTCGAGCAGAGAAAGAGAGAGAGATAGTGGGTGTCTGGCATTTGGATCAAATCCAAGCCAGAACTGCTCCTTCGACAGCTATATTTCTTGTGCTTTATTTACAGCTTTCTGTTGCTGTTTGGTTCATGTTTTCATTTTCCATTTTATACCTTTCTTCAAGCTATTAGTCAGCGGATGCAGTGGAGGATTCCACTAGACGGCTAAGCTATATTACCCAGCGGTTTTGCAGAGGAGGATTCCTCTGGATAGCAAGCTGTGAGGCTCAGTAGGCGAGGTGGATACCTCGGACAGCAAGCTGTGAAGCTCAGCGGTTTGTAGGCAAGCTGTGATGCCCAGCAGTTCAAGCTGTGAGTCAGTAGTAAGCCACACTCGGGTTGAGTGTGGGGTGGACGTAGGTCTGGAGGACCGAACCACCTAAAAACCCCTTGTGCATTGTGGTTTGATTTCTTCTATCTGACTGGCGCTAGATGCATGCATAGGCACGAGGATTGTATTCATCTCATTGATGTGCACATTAGATGTTTGCTTAGGATCGCTCTACATATCTGCAATAGTTTTTAATTCCGCATCTCTGATTGCATTAGATTTAATTTGAGTGAAGTTTTTTAAGGGGAGATTCATTCACCCCCCCCTCTGAATCGAACGCATCGAACCCAACAGCTACAGTTGTGATGTACTCTTTGAGAGGATCGTTTCAGCTATTTTTTCGTATTTTTCTGAATTGGTGCATTTTCGGGTCGTCACACGATGCATGGGTGGTTGGAGGCGGTGTAGGCCGGACAAGTAGGGGCCTAGGTGGAGGTGAAGGATTTGCAGTTGGTGCGGGTTGGAGTGATGGAGTCCTTGCTAGCGAAGGGTTAATGGTAGCGGTAGTAAGAACGGGTGTTGGTGAGGGGTGGATGAGGAGAGGCATAGACGGCAAAGGATTTACGGAAGGAGGAGGGGTTTGTTGTGGCATGGGAGAAGATGGAGGGCGAATAAGGAGAGGCCTAGCTGGCAAGGGGTTGGCGATAGTGGAGGGAACTAGGTTGGTGGTGCGTAGGAGAGGACGGGAAGGTTGAGGAAAAGGTGTTGGTTGGTGGATTATTCTGAGCAGACGTGGTGGTTGGTTTGAGGTTTAGTTTAAAGCCTCGACAGAGGCGTTTTCTTCATGCCACCCTTGCCCTCTCTCCACTTCATGGAAGGAGGTGACAGGGTTCAACTGTTGATTTGGAGGGTGCTCCGGTAGTGGATTGTGGACAATCCCCATGTCCGGTTGTGGTGCTGGGGCTTGTTGATGCTGTGGTGGTTGCTGGACTTGCTGCAGTGGCTGCTGAGCCTGCTGCTATCGAGGAGGTCTTTGTGCCTTCAATACTGTAATGAACCGCCTAATCTCGTCCCAATCAATGCCACCCTGATCATTCATATCATATATGTAATCTTTGAAGTGAAAATAATGATCTATGTTATGACCGGGCTGTTGATGGTAGACACAATACCGAGAAGTATCCACATTCTGCGGTGAGATCATCCTCTCCTTTGGCAATGTGAGCGCATTGGTGGCCATAAGGGCGTTGAATATATTAGGAAGGCTCTCGGGTAAAGGAGGGTACTGGGCTCTTTTGGGGCCTGTGGGTCTCCTTGGTTGCTGAGGGTCATAATTGGCCGGAGGAGGCACTTGGTGGTATTGTTGGGGGACTTGCGAGTTCTATGGTATGGCTTGACTTTGTGAAGGAGGAGGCCGGAATGGTTGAGAAGGGTTGTTTGTTTGGTGGTGAACTTGGTTAAAGAGCGAGGGTTGTTGTTGTGGCTGTTGTGGTTATCTTGGGTTGGAAAGGTTGCGGACAGGTCCGGGATTGCCAACCGCGCCCACCTGCTCATTGGTGACAGTGCCCTCGGTCGTACCACCATTAGTATTGACATTAGTACTCTTCCTCATCATTCTTGGCTTTAGTTCAAACATGCCCATGATGGGCGAATCCTTCATTTGAGATTGAATGTATCTTGCCCTTTCATATAATTCCTCCATAGTGTTAAGCTTATTCATGGCCAATATATGTTGGAATTGCGGAGTGGCATTGGAGATTATCATCTTTACTTGTTCCGACTCGGACAAAGTATCTTTTAACTTCTCGGCCATCGACCTCCATCTATTGGCAAACTGCACAAAGTCCTCATCGGACTTCATTTTCTCGGCCACAAGATCCGTGACGGACAAAGAAGGACCCACTCGGTCTTTATACTTTTACAAGAATTTGCGTTGAACAACATCAAAGTCTCCGGGCTTCGGTTGGCTCCGGGGAGTAAAACCATTCAAGGGCCGGGCCATCAAGAGATCTTCTAAAGAGATAGGCCAAGGAAGTCTTATTATCTTGCCAAAAGGATGCCTCATACATGAAATCTTTTAAATGAATGAACGGATTGCCCGTTCCATTGTAGCGCCTGAAGTTTGGAATCTCCGACAGAGGAAAGTGGAAGACCGAAAGAGTAGGGAGAGTAATCTTTGGAGCATTCTTGGGAGCCATGACTCTCTTAAGTTGTTCCTCCATGCTAGCAATCTTTTGGAGGAGAAGAGCATTGGTATCAAACTCGGCCGGGGCCGGATGAATAGGGAAGGAGTTTGGCATAGGCCTCCTTAAGAATTGTGGAGGTGGAGGTTGTTGTGGCCTAGCTACGGAATGACTCACTGGTTGGACTGGCGCAACCATGACGGGAGTTCACGGAAGAGATGAAATTTTCTGAAAGACCGCCTGGTCATTAAGAGTATTGACTTGAAGGCCACCCGTGGCCTGAGGGGGATTTGACGAAGAAGAAGGAACATATTTCCCTTTAAGAGCAGCCCGATCCACTTGACGTTGGGTATCATCCTACTGGGACAGCGCATTGATGAGATCATTCAAGTTAAAGGACGGGGAAGCTTCCCTTGATGTGTATTGAGTGATGGGTTGAGTTTGAGAGGAAGGCTCAACCCCTTGAGTGATGGTGTCCACCACATAGACTTGAGGGTAATGAGAGGGAGAGGGAATATAGTTTCTCATAGTGAATAGGGCCTTGAGGGGGGACCTCATAAGATGGGTCAAATTGACTCTCCTCACAACCATCATATGAGTACTCATAGTTGGCCATGTTGACAATTCTACCTGACCGAAGCATCATGGTTGTTATAAAGGAATTATTTGAATCAAACAAAGATAGATAGCAAATAATCACTCAAGTAGGTTGTCAAACAAGTTATGATGAATGCATAAACTTTTAGAGTTCTTTAGAGATTTAGCCAAGATAGATTTTAATGAAAGTTCTCTCACTTCAACGTAGATCCTAGTTGCAATTTGGGTGTGAACTCGGGGTCAACTAGGTTCTTTCTCTCTCTTCACAAGCGTATGGGTTGGCTAAACTCTGGGGTACTTCAAAAGATACAACCAGCCCGGCGTCCGTGAGGGAGTCCACGGGTGCGGAGACTTATGGAGGCCTTGGTTAGGGAATTTCTAATCCAAAGAGACGGAATGCTCAATGGAGGGTCATTCCCTTCCCAAGAAGGTGTGAGAAATCCTAGGAGTGTAGAGAGAGGAGGTCTCTCAACCAAATGCCCTAATGCAAACTAATGCAAGTAGGAACAACAGTAATGTGGTGATAATCAATAATCCAAGCAAACAAGTCAAATCAGCAGCAGATATAACAATTATGTGAAATCAGGGGAAAATGGAGACCAGATAGTGGTCGCGGTCTCAGTAAATGACGACTGTATGACAATCGCTGATTAAATGACTGACGCCTCTGTGAAGGGGCGCTGATAGCAATAACGGTAAAAAATATGGTGAACAGTGAACGGACAGAAACAACGCCTTGGAGTGAGGCGCAAAATCTATAAATGACGCCTCCGTAGAGGGTCGCAGATCGCAGTAACAAATAAATAAATATGAAGGGATGTGAACAGTGAATATATAAACGGCGCCTTGGGGTTAGGCGCAGAATATGTGAATGGCGCCTCTATGGAGGGGCGCAGATTATAAAAACCACAAATATTATGAAAAATAATGAGATGAGCGCCTCTGAGAGAGGTCATCGATTCTGCAAATAGCGACGACTGAGCGGTCGTTGATTGATTTCAGATAACAGAAAGTAGTGTAAGGCTAACAAAAATTAAATTCTCTTCTTAAAAATGTTATGGACAGTTCGAAATTGGCTAATCAAGTGGGAGGTGGGCACGTGGGCACAAAAGGAGGGTGCTACGTGGAGCACAAAAGGAGGGTGCTACGTGGAGCATAAAGGAGGGGCACACGTGGGTGCCAAAAGGAGGGGCACGCGAGGGTGCCAAAGGGAGGGGTAATCAAAATAAAAACAATAAGGGTCTCACCGTGATCGCCAATTTATGAACGTGTCACATAGACATTTAAAAAAAGAGAGAATTTAATTCTTAGCAAAATAAAAAGAAGGGGGGAATAAAGATGGAGACGATGATAAGGTGATAAAAATAAAAGATGGGGGAGGGAGCATATGATGCTACTTAGGAGTGTGATTGCCAGAGGGGTTATCTCAAAACAAGAGTGTGATCGTGATGAATACCTTGCAAGCGGGTGTGGATGTGAGCTCAACTTCTTCCTTCTACCGGCCGGCCGATGAAGGAGATTTTTATTCTTGATTACCCTTACAAGAAACAAGCAAAGACAAAAGATTGGATTAGCCAAAGTGTGTAGTATCAATGCTCTACGAAAATCTCAATATGCAACAAGGGCTTGAACACACCTTGTGTGTTTGTTTAAAAACCCCTTAAGAAGGAGCAAAAGGTGAGAGAAATATGTATGCAAAATAAGCAATATATATATGATGATAAATGATGCCAAAACACTCTAGCAGAGTTGCTGGAGATATGCACGTGGACTAAAGAAAAGCAAAGTAGTTAAGAAGGAACGAGGAGAAATAATATATAGAGTGGCCCTTGCACCGTTGCAGCGAGAGAACGAGAGAGATGAGAGGTCAGCCAAGAGGGAGGTCGGCCAAGGAAGAAGATTAGCAAACCCAAGCTTCCTAACATCGCACCCCTGCAAAGTTAGAAAACACAAGCAGTAAAACTCTCTAAAGGCTCTGTAAGCTCTCTCCAAAAAAAAGGATCCCGCGGTAGGCCAAAAGAAGAGCAATTTATAGGGCTTTAAACCTTGTTCCAATATGATTAAAACAAGGAACTAATCCCAAGATGGTGATATCCTTCCTCAGAAGAATTTGAAACTAAAATGGAGAAGGAACGCCATGCAGAGAAGGTGGCGGATGAACAGGACACGGAATTGAAACGGTGACTTGGAGGCTGTCGTCAATTAAAAGGGCGACCGTGCGAACGGTCGCTATTTCCTGGATAAAATATAGAAATATCAGACTTTCCATAATTAAAAATAGTAAATAACGCCCACTTGAAAAGGCGTCCATTAATGAGCGCCTGCTCACAGAGGCGTTAATTCTTAGAATTTAAATTCGAATGGGAATCGTAAGAACCAGGAAATGGTGCCCGCGCGGACGGCCGCCCCCTTAAATTAAATAACGACACTCCATAAGGACGTTCATTATATGGCGCCAAGAAGACAAATGTGATTTTCAAATAAAATCCAAAAAAATGAAAATAAATCTAGAAAAATTAGAAAAGTCTCATATTAAATCAATAATGAAGTCTGCTTTGGGGTATTACATTGTGACATGAAATTTACTCAACATAACATCGATTTTGGCGTGTCTACAGGTCCTAGGCTGACCAGACATAGAGTTACAAATGCTATGAAAGTTCTGGTTTATGAAATTCCTGATTCTAGGTTGCCCAAAAGTGTTCCAGAATTGAGGTCTTTGTTTTTGACTAGGATATGAATGCTACACTGACCTCCTGTTGGAACTACCTTTACCTATCCTACCAAGGTGGTAATAATAGGTCTGTCCACCATAGTTGTATCTTTGACCTTTCTGGAAGTACTGGGTTGTTTTGGTCTGGGGTTTTCTTTGGACTTGAGCTTTGGTAGTTTGACCCCTATCCTGTCTTCTAGTTTGGGGTGTAGTAGTAAGTGTGCAGGGTCCTCTTGACACCCCAACCTTTTCCTTTCCCTTGTCCTTGGCACTTGGCTTGTTTTGATTAACATTTTTTGCTTTATTTTTGTTACTGCTTTCTTCAAGGTTCATTCTTATTAGAGGTTTGAACTTCGATGTTTCTTTTTCAGTAACAAAAGTCATGGTTCTCACATCAAGCCCCTTTTTGTATGATAAGGTTGAAACCCAACCTTTCCTTTCTAAAGTTTACTTTTGTTCCCAAGATAGCATTACGATTTTCAGTTCCTTGGGTCATGCCTTCAAGGATTTGTTGTTTATCCTTATTCTCCTTCTCTAGACTTTCAATTGTCTTTTTCAAGTTATTATTCACACTAACAACAACATTATATTTTTCATTGGCAGTTTTTGTTTCTTCCTCAAATTTATGCATTCTAATATTCAATTCATCAATCACATTTTTTAGATTCTCATTTTCATTTCTCATGTCATCTAAAAAGATTTTCAAGTTTTCACATTCAGCAAGAGATTTCTTTAAACTAACATTTTCTGTTTCTAGGCAAGTGATTTTATCATTCAGAGATGTATCATTAACTAAAGAAGTGAATCTTCTTTTTAAATGCCTATTTTCCTTACGCACATCATCATACTTATCTAAGATCTCTGCATAAGCATTTTCCCAATCATGATGAGTATAGTTTTCGAATGGATTAGTTACCTCTTCATCACTTTCTCTTTCATCATTTCTGGCCATTAAGCAGAGTCTGTCATAATTATCACAGCCTGATGTGCTGCTGAGACTGCCTTCATCCTCATCGCTCCAGGTACTGACCATTGCCTTTCCCTTCTTATTCTTTGACATGGATTTCTCCTTCTGCAGCTCGGGTCAGTCTGCCTTCTGGTGACCAGCTTTCCTGCAATTATAGCAAACGTTAGAGTCAGTTTTCTTAACATTTTCAGATTTATACTTCGACTGTCTCTTTCTAGAATAATATTTTCTTCTAAGCCATTTTCCTTTTTTTCTCAATTTTTTTTAAACTTCCTAATTAGCATGGCAAATTCATCTATATCTACCTCTGAACTAGAGGAGCTATATTCACTAGAAGATCCTTTGCTGCTAGAAGCTACTTTCAGAGCGAGAGGTTTTCTCTTCTTTTCAGACTCATCAACCATCTTAAGGTTCAACTCATAAGTCATGAGAGAACCAACAAGTTCATCTACAGTGGTCGTGGCAAGATTTCTAGACTCCTCCATAACTGTGGCCTTAGTGTTCCATATGGGAGTCATGGACCTAAGAATTTTTCTGACCAACTCATATTCACTGTAAGTCTTACCAAGGCTTCCTAAACTATTGGTGATGACCATCAGCCTGGCGTACATCTCAGTGATGGACTCATTTGGTTTCATCTTGAACGCTTCGTACTCTGAGACTAGCATGTTTGCCTTAGTCTCTCTCACATGAGATGTACCCTCATATATGACCTCAAGCTTATCCCACATTTCCTTAGCTGTAGAACATAAAGAAATTCTAGAAAACTCTATGGGATGAAGAGAACATTGAATTGCATTGATAGCACTCCAATTCAATATAGATTTGTGAATCTACTCTCTGGCCCATACTTCCTCATCATCAGGGAGCTCGAACGGTCCCTTGCTCACAACTTTCCAAATCTCATAATCTTTCGCACGAAGGAAGACCTGCATGCGATTTTTCCAATATGCATAATCGTTACTGTTAAAGAAAGGGGGCTTACTTGTTGAGTGGCCTTCTATAGTCAGACCTTTGGCATCCATCATAGCTAATCTCTTTGGGATATTAACCCCTTACAAAGAGTTAGGCTCTGATACCACGTGTTGGAATGGATGAACAATAAGATCTAGAGGGGGGTGAATAGATCTACCCCAAAATTCGCAGAAGTAAGTCGTTAAAATGCAGAATTAAAAGATTTAGACAATCACTATAAATTCAGACAACAGAGATCACCAATCAAAAGATCTAGCACATCATAGACTAGCAGCAGAGAGATTGAAGGAGAATTATGGCAGAAAATAAATTGCTATTAGATAGAAGGCAAATTGATTGTAGAAGAGATACAAGGCAGAGGTGTGACTCAAGGAGTCTACTCACGCAAGAATGTGATGGGAATCAACACCGAGTACTAACTTTTTATTTTGTATTTGAGTCCTTTTATTTGCCTTTATATCCTTGGGAAAACATGTATGCAATTGTAAGGCTTTATAAGCCAATTTGTCAATCCTCAAGAATCTTTGGGTTTTTGTGTAAAAGTCTAGTAGGACCAGCAAGGGGCCCCCATCTCCTTCCCCATTGATCCACCTAAGCCTTAGGGTCCCATGTGGGGCTGGTCAAAGGTCCAAGGTGGGCTTCTAGAAGCTTGACTTTTCAAATGGGACAATTGGCTTAAAATGTCCAAGATGCCATCCCCATTTTCAAAGGGGCCCCCCATTTATATTTGTTTAATAGGTTTTGTATTTTTATTTTCATTGAGTCAAAACACATGGGAGAATTAAATATGATCTCCCCCATTTGCCCCTCCCCTAATTTAGATATGAGGGTAGTTTAGGTCATTTTACATTTCTTATATAAACCTTGTAATTTATGAATTACTTAGCATTAATGAGAGAAAATAATTCATTTGTGCTCAATTGGCCCAAGGTCATCCCTCTCCCCCCTCTAGAGCTGTGAAAGCTCTCCCTTCAGATGTGTGACGCATCTCCACCACCACCTCCCTGAGTGTGACGCTCAGCTCCACCGCCGCCGCCGCCGCCGTTCATGCCGCCATCGCGCCGCCACCGTCATCGTCGGAGTTTTGTCCAAATCAGGATAGAACCTTAATCCTGTAATTTTATCTTTTTATCTTGTTGTCTGATCGAGGCCAAACTTTGAGGGTTTGTTCTCCCTGTCTCCCCTAGTCTCCAGTTTAAATTTCGTGTCATTTGGCCTTCGTTTGGTATTTTTCCCATATTTTTGTTCTTCCCCTCAGTAATCTGCTAGTTTACAGATCTGCGGGACAGTGTCCCCTTGTCGTAATTTTCCCACCCCCTTATCAATTTTTTAGAAAATATATAAAAATTTACAAGTGTTCCTAACATCCACCCCTTCCACCAGTAATTTTCCCAGCCCCCATAAAATTCCTTTACACTCCGGTCAAAAATCGTCTTCAGACAGATCCTTTCTGTCCTGATAGTCTATAACCATATCCATAGGAAAACTCATAGTTTGCAGAGATTCTCATTTCTAATCTCTTCTCTGGATCGACGTAACAAAAATATATGTTGTAGATCTGTGAGTCCTCTTTCAAACGACACCCACCACGCCTCGATCCGCCTCCGGATCTGAGAGCAATAATTCTTGCCGCCGAGGCACGCAATTCTTTTCTCTGTGCAGGCCAGAAAGAGCCGTCCGTGGATAATTCGTGCAAAAATACCAAAAGTCAACTTCTGGAACCGCCACTTCAGGAAGTAGTTCAGGGACGTCCTGCCATCATCCCAGCCAAGCGGTGCCTTCAGAAGATCTCAGGAAGATGACTTTCCTTTGGAGGCCATGGCTTGCTGTCCAGGGAGTCAGAACCGAGTCGGCACAGCACCGAGTTGGTGCAGTACCGAGTCGGACCAGTAGCCCGGTTCCGCCCCGAACACCCTTCCGGCTTACTGCCCGTCAACTCAAGATCGGTCCTCCCGGGCCCACTTGTAGTCCTTTACCTCTCTGCGTGGAGTGGGCAATGTAATTCACTACTGTAATTACCTTTTTACCATTGTACTGGGAGTTACCGTACTTGGCTGGGAAGTCTTCCCCACGCCCGGAGCGTGGAGGTACACTCGCCACCCTCCTCGTAGGCTTTGCTTATTTCGTATATCTTTGTATATGCCGTTGCAAGTGATAGGTTCCTAGATCGTTATATTATTTTATCACCCCTGCGAGAGTGAGTGAGTGAACTCGTCCCGTGACTCAATCTGAGTACACGCGGAAGAGCCAAATACCCGAGACTCACTGCCGGTTTCTCAACCGCGCATGGTCCCAGACATCCCTCGCTTAGGGAGGATCGCAAGCTTGTCTAGAGTCCAAGGATCGCATATCAACTTGGAGTGGAGTCCGCGTGTCCGTCCCGCATCAATTTGGTATCAGAGCGCCAGTTGAGTCTAGGGTAGTATTTGGTTCAAAACATAAAAAAATAGTCATTTAAGTCGAGTCTAAGTTTAAGTCAGGTCCCAGGTTGCATCGCATACCTTCATTCTGTATATAAAAAGGTGTTGTCCGAACGTTAGGCCACGCCTATCGGGAAGGCCGCACACTTGCGCGAGGAGATCTTCGGATCAAACCTCCGCCAGGTACCGAATCTTGGTTTAAGTCTAGGGTCCTTAGTGTGCATTAGTTAGTGCATTCCAACCTTGCATAGTCGTGTCTAGTGTCTTGTCCAAGTGTCAGCATGTCCATCTTATAGTTCCCATTTCCAATGGACTCCCGGTCGCCCAGTCGATATGACCGTTGGCCCACCCATGGGTTGGGCAACCATCCTCTCCACTTCTGTAGGCCCGAAGCCTCAGATTGTTATGGCTCCAATGACCTGGGTGACTACCTCAAGTGGGAGGCAGCCATGGACACATACTTTGATTGTTATACCATGTCCGAAGCCGGGCAATTCTATTTTGCCAAGTGGAGGCTTCTCCACGAGGCTGCCGAAAAATGGAGAGACATCGAAGGCTTGAGAGAGGTTAGGAGGCAATGTCACATCGAATCATGGTGGGACATGAAGAGAGAGTTTAGGAGGGTCTACCTTCCCCATCCAGTCTATTCCAATATGTCTCATCCATTTACTTCCAACCCCGTGGGTCACACCTCCAGTCGACCCCACCAACTCACTTCCAACCAAGTGGGTCATAATCGGAGGCAAGGAGCCCCATACTTAGATGAGCCCCGACCCAAGCCTAGGCCGGTTGATTACGGACGAGTCCACCGCGATACCCCTACTCCAACCCATACCATTGCCGAACTTGTGCAAATGATTTCAAAGCAGGTGGATAGGAGGTGCGCTTATTTTGAGTCGCTGGTCTCCCCTTGCCCACCTCCGAGGCAGGAGGTAGCCATACTCTAGCCTAGGGAGGCCATAGCCTGTAGCCCCAACTCGGCCCCACCTACCGGGTCCCAAGGGCCACTTCCCCTCCGGGAGGACATGCCTTCCTCACCCATGGGAGCTCCTATGCCACCACCCTCACATCTTTATTCGGAGCCACCTCAGCTCGAGTCACCTGTGTTTCTAACGGGAACGCTTTTCATCGCCGAGCCACTACTTAACTGGCTCAAGAATGGCTTGGTTCCACCTCCCTTCCCATCCATGGACCACCCTACCATTAGTGCCAGTCAACTCATTCCATACCACTTTCCGGTCTAGTCACTATGTGGATACCTTGGATGACCTTCTTAAAGGATTAGATCGGCAGTTGACATTTACGCACTTGTTGGCCCCAGGCTTCGACCGACCTACAGGTCGTAGCTTCACACATCCATCCTTAGGGTATATCACCTCTGTGTGCACCGTGGGTCATGTCACCACGGAGGTTCTCCTATTCCTTCCCTTGCCGGTCGAGCCAACCTTCGTATCCTTTTGCCCGAAGGAGGAACCATACCTCCTATATGAGATCATCGTCCCCTATACCCTCATGCATGAAGGTGGCAACCTACACCTTCAAGATTTCCAAATGTGGGACCGTGACTTGTGGGAGCCCAGTTCGAGGGGTCATACCTTTTTTGATCCCTCCGACCCCTTCTCTTGTGGACCTCTTGACCCATCATATTTACTCCACCTTTTCGTGGGGGTCCACTATCACACCCCTTCTCCACGGGCCGGTCCATCTGCACCCTCCAAACCCGTTCACGATACACCTATATATCGGGATGATGTAGAAGATGGCCCACCCAAACTTCTCAAATCTAAAAGGCTGTCCGTGCATGAATGGATCACTTTAGGATGCCTTCCCCATTATGCCAACCACCGGTTGCATCTAGTGTATGCATGGCACACATTCGGGTGTCCTGGTCCGCCATTGCATATGTATGAGTCGGACTAACCTTAGGTTTGTTTAAGGTCATGTGTGAATCCGTGTCTTTCTTTCTTGTCGAGTGCATAGTGAGTTTGCATACATCGTGTCGAGTTCATCTCATGTCAGCTCGCGTTGTTAGTCCCTTTCGAGTGCGAGGCAAGTCGGATCAAATGTGTACGTTGTACAATTGTCGGCATTTGGGATCGGCTCGACCATTCTCTATCTCGGATCTAGTCACATATAGGGACCCAGCGGTGATTCCTAGTGAGTCTTTGAGCCGCCTCCCTCTTTGAGAGTGACCCCACCTCGGAGTGTCCACATCTAGCTTCATTCCCCAGCAACGTAAGCATATCGAATCTATACGGGATGTGCAGGTGTCGATTACTTGGAGTGGAGCATACTCCGCGCTTTCAGGTTCGGTGACGGATCCGCCGGAGCCACACAAGCAGTCGCACCCCTTACTCGACGAGGTGGAGTTCTTCCCACCCGGGGAGAATTGATGGGAATCAACACCGGGCACTAACTTTTTATTTTGTATTTGAGTCATTTTATTTGCCTTTATATCCTTAGAAAAATATGTATGCAATTGTAAGGCTTTATAAGCCAATTTGTCAATCCTTAAGGATCTTTGGGTTTTTGTGTAAAAGTCCAGTAGGACCAGCAAGGGGCCCCCATCTCCTTCCCTATTGGTCCACCTAAGCCTTAGGGTCCCATGTGGGGCTAGTCAAAGGTCCAAGGTGGACTTCTAGAAGCTTAACTATTCAAAGGGGATAATTGGCTTAAAATGTCCAAGATGCCATCCCCATTTTCAAAGGGCCCCCCCATTTATATTTGTTTAATATGTTTTATATTTTTATTTTAATTGAGTCAAAACACATGGGAGAATTAAATATGATCTCCCCCATTTGCCCCTCCCCTAATTTAGATCTGAGGGTAGTTTAGGTCATTTTACATTTCTTATATAAACCTTGTAATTTATGAATTACTTAGCATTAATGAGAGAAAAAATTCATTTGTGCTCAATTGGCCCAAGGGCATCCCTCTCTCCCCCTCTAGAGCTGTGAGAGCTCTCCCTTCAGATGTGTGACGCATCTCCACCACCACCTCCCTGAGTGCGACGCTTAGCTCCACCGTCGTCGCAGCCGTTCGTGCCGCCATTGCGCCGCCACCGTCATCGTCGGAGTTCTGTCCAAATCAGGACAGAACCTTAATCCCATAATTTTATCTTTTTCTCTTGTTGTCTGATCGAGTCCAAACTTTGAGGGCTTGTTCTCCCTGTCTCCCCTAGTATCCAGTTTAAATTTCGTGCCATTTGGCCTTCATTTGGTATTTTTTCCATATTTTTGTTCTTCCCCTCAGTAATCTGCTAGTTTACAGATCTGCGGGACAGTGTCGCCTTGTCGTAATTTTTCCACCCCCTTATCATTTTTTTAGAAAATCTATAAAAATTTCCAAGTGTTCCTAACATCCACCCCTTCCACCAGTAATTTTCCCCGCCCCCATAAAATTCCTTACACTCCGGTCAAAAATCGTCTTCAGACAGATCCCTTTCTGTCCTGATAGTCTATAACCATGTCCACAGGAAAACTCATAGTTTGCAGAGATTCTCATTTCTAATCTCTTCTTTGGATCAACGTAACAAAAATATATGTTGTAGATCTGTGAGTCCTCTTTCAAACGACACCCACCACGCCTCGATCCGCCTCCGGATCTGAGAGCAATAATTCTTGCCGCCGAGGAACGTAATTATGTTCTCTGTGCAGGCCAGAAAGAGCCGTCCGTGGATAATTCGTGCAAAAATACCAAAAGTCAACTTCTGGACCCGCCACTTCAGGAAGTAGTTCAGGGACGTCCTACCATCATCCCAGCCAAGCGGTGCCTTCAGAAGATCTCAGGAAGACGACGTTCCTTTGGAGGTCACGGCTTGCTGTCTAGCGAGTCAGAACTGAGTCGGCGCAGTACCAAGTCGGACCAGTGGCCCAGTTCCGCCCCGAACACCCTTTCGGCTTGCTGCCTATTAACCCAAGATCGGTCCTCTTGGAGCCACTTGTAGCCCTTTACCTCTCTGCGTGGAGTGGGCAATGTAATTCACTGTTGTAATTAACTTTTTACCATTGTATCGGGAGTTACCGTACTTGGCCGGGAAGTCTTCCCCACGCCCGGAGCGTGGAGGTACACTTGCCACCCCTCGTAGGTTTTGCTTATTTCGTATATCTTTGTATATGCCGCTGTGAGTGATAGGTTCCTAGCTCATTATATTATTTTATCACCGCTGCGAGAGTGAGTGAGTGAACCCGTCCTGTGACTCAATCCGAGTACACGCGGAAGAGCCGAATACCCGAGACTCACTGCCAGTTTCTCAACCACGCATGGTCCCACACATCCCTTGCTTAGGGATGATCGCGATCTTGTCTAGAGTCCAAGGATCACATATCAACTTGGAGTGGAGTCCGCATGTCCGTCCCGCATCAGAATGACTACCTTTCAGATAAGTTTAACTCATCCTTCCAGTAGCATCTTTTTATATACTTCTTCTCAATTCAATAGTTATGAGCAATATCCAGAGAATTATATCTAACAGAATTAAAAGAGATATTCAGTGAGGAAGATGCACAAAGCTAACAGCCAGCAATAGCAATCACACAAGAGGCACAAGAAATTTTAGGTGGTTCGATCTCGAACTAGGGATCTACGTCCACCCCTTACTCAACTGAGTAAGGATTACTGCTGACTCACAGCTTCAATCCGCTGATCCACAGATTCGGGGATTCAATCCCTATAAACCGATGATCTAGAACTTTGGGGAATAGATCTCAGACCGCTGAGCCTCACAGCTTGCTCTGCTGAGCTTCACAGCTTGCTTCCAAGGAATACTTCTTTGCCGCTGATACACAACTTAAGAAAATGTAGAAAAATAGAAAACAACTAGAACAAAATCAAAGAAGAACTCAAAACAATCTATAGCTCACTTTGAGCAAAATGACTCTGGATTTGATCCAGAGGTCGAGACAGACTAAACTCCTCTCACAGCTCTCTTGGACACTCACTACTTTCTGAAAATTTCTCCAATCTCTGATTCCCTATTTTCACTCCTTCTCGTCACTCCTTTTCTTCACTACTATTGACTATTCTCTCTTTTGAACTCTTGGGACTCTCTGATCTTCTCTTTCTTCAATATGCTTCTCTTGCTCTCACAGACTGCTTCTAATCTCTCTCTCTATGTATCTCTGTATCTTTTCATTTGAGAGACCAGGCTTCTATTTATAGCTTGGCGAGAGTTGGGCGTGTGGGAAAAGTGTTCTCGCTCGAGGAATTTCGAAAAGGGTGCGCTGCTAGGAGTCCACGTGTCAAACGCTCATGAAAAGTTGTCCACGCGACTGAATCTTCAGTCGAGATTCCTCCTTGGATCACGTGCCTCTTTATTTGATCCTCGAGTCATGTGACTGTATCTTGCACTTAAGGTGTTTGATCTGATGGCTTTTGATGACTTAAGACTCTTCACACTTAAACCCCTGTCAAATAGAATATAAGGCATTTCGTCAAACACTTCATCAGGATGGGTGAATAGTCAATGTGCATTGACCTTTTAAAAACACGAGTCACAGTACACCAATGAATTTCAGACAAGTATAAGATATGCACAGACTTGAGAAAACGTAATATGCATAGGGTGCACTGACCTTAGGAATGAGAACACTACTAACACCGACCTTATACATGACATAGACACACTAGCTTGACCTTAAAGAACATGTAATGAGCATGTGCTTTGACCTTGAAGTGTACATGCATGAATGTGCGTAGACTTAGTTGCAGACCGAAACAGATGTGCATCGACCTTCCGCTGATATGCTCAGACCTTGCGTGTGCATGTGTTCCAACTAGAGAAGGTCCTCTGACCTTATACTTGTGAGCGTGCGCGTGTTCACTGACTCGATATGCATGTGCTCCAACTTGGAATACATGTGCTCAAACTTGATAGTGCAATAGGCAAAACATGCACAGACCTTATAGCTATTGTTAACACATGTGCACCGACCTTATACATGCACAAGGCAAATGTGCATCGACATTCATGTAATGAAATGGACATGCGCACTAATCTTATAGTGCTATATGCAAAACATGCACAAACCTTTTAATGTCATATGCAAACATGCACATACCTTGTACAATGTGCACCGACCTTGACATGCAAAATATATACATGTGCACCGACCTTGATATGCAAACTATATGCATGTGCACCGACCTTGATATGCAAACCATATGCATGTGCACCGACCTTGACTTGTGCTAGCAGGAGGTGCACCGACCTTGATAAGCAAACTATATGCATGTGCACCGACCTTGACTTGTGCTAGAAGGAGGGGCACCGACCTTGATATGCACAAAAACACATCTTGTTGCATGGTACTACAAAATGATGATAGTGATATCAAAATTAAAATTAATGATCAAAAATGCAGTTGTCAACCTCTAAATCACAACAAAGCACTGTTACTAATATCAAAATTTAAGGCAAATTTAATTGTTGCCAACATCAAAACATGAAGCAAAAATCATTGTTGCCAACATCAAAACACATTCAATTCAGGAGATTAAAAATTAGAGAGGACACAATATTTTCCTCCACAAACTCCCCTCAATAGAGCTCTCTCTCTTTTCTTCTGATCTATCTGCTTCACTTTCTACTGCTCTTGGTTGGCGATCTTCTCTTTCGAGATCTCCTTTTTATATGAGCGGGCAGAATCAAGTGGTCCCCGCACAGTTTGAGTCCGGCGCGTGGAGGACAGATTCCCGCCAAGAGAATTCTGGAAAGTGCTTTCAACGTGGTTGAATTTGGATAGAAGTTAGTCCATGTGGCAGATTCTTTCTAAGATAGTTTGCCTTTCGATCTTGTGCCACTAACTGTCCTGGGATCACGTGTCTTGGAAGGACAAGCTAACGAGCCCACGTGGTCCACTGAAACAGTTAAGTGATTCTGATGACTTGACTTCAGTTGATCTGCAATGTTCACAAGATGCATCGACCAACTGTTCGATCAAATGAGTAATTGCTTGAAAGTTCATGTTTTGGTTGTACCTGTCAACTAGACAATAGTCATTTCATCAAACACCTTACTTATGATAAAGAGAAATCATGCTTAATCAAATTCAGAGAACTTAATTGCTCAAATCAAACATATGCAGATATATTAAGTGTAATTCCCAGAGCATAGACTTAATGACTTAGAATCAGTGTATGCAACGACCTAGATATTACATGTGCATAGACTTCACATGTGCTCAGACCACGAATTCATCATGTGCACAGACCCTACTATGTGTAAGCACAGACTTTAAAACACTAGACAATGCATGTGCGTAGACCTACTTTATGCATGTGCACAGACCTCGACTTCATGTGCATAGACCTACTTTATGCATGTGCGCAGACCTAGACTTCATGTGCACAGACCTACTTTATGCATGTGCACAGACTCTAGATGGCGTGTGCACAGACCTTGACTGCGTGTGCACAAACCTTCACTGTGAACACAAACACACATGTGCATTGACCTTATGCATGTAACATATATGCTTAGACCCTACGTGTGCATGTGCACCGACCTAGTCTTGTGAATGTGCACTGACTTACGAATGTGCTTCGACCTTTAAAGAACAAATGCATTATGTACTTCGACCTTCATGTGAATATGCTCAGACCTTTTACATGCATGTGCTCTGACTAGTGAGAATATGCTTGGACCTTGTTCATGCATATGCTCTGACTTAGTGAAGGAGACTTTATGCATATGTACAAACCTGAACGAAGATGCTGAGACCTTATGCATACTATTACATATGCTCAGACCTGACAAAGACTCTTATACATGTGCTCTGACTTGCATAATGTATATGTACAGATGTAAAAGCATGTGCTTAGACCTTGTGCATGCATGTGCTCAAACTTGTATGAATATAGTCTGACCTGCATGATCCATATGCTCTGACATGAATGCATCTGCTTCAACCTTAAGTTGGTACCCCTGTCATACAAGCATCGACCTTAGTATGATGTGCAATGACTTTATGCTTCACGCTCAGGCAACTAACATCGACCTTACTATGCATGTGTTCTACATTAGCATCGTCCTTAGTGTGATGTGCACAGACTTTATGCTTCACGCTCAGGCAACTAACATCGACCTTACTATGCATCAATGCTAAGCACCATCAAACATTAATGGAACAATGCAACTTTAACACATATGACATCATCAAAATCAGACATCATCATTATGAACACAAGATGACATCATCAAGGCCACACTAAAGTCACATCAAAGCCACAACATCAAAGCAACATAAACACATATGACATTATGCACATGAGTCATAGTGTTTGACATCATCAAAACCACATGATTACAACAAAAATATTTTGTGTTGCTTGGGGAAGACGTTTAGATTCTTCAACAATGTCACGTGCGGCATTGTCTAGAATCCCATCATGGAAGGGCTCGACTCTTGTCAATTTCTAAGCCTTTAATATAAAGACTGTCAGGGCAGAATAGAACTCAAACACAAGGGAGTCGACTCCAAGTGTCGACTCCTTCTGCATCCCAAAGCCTTGTTGCTATTTGTTGCTAACCTTGCTGGCTTGATGTATTGGCTTGAACTAATGTGTCGACGCATACCTCCATTACGTCGAGTCATGTTGCTTTTGATATGCTGGTTGCTTCTATTGTGTCGACGCAATTAGCTCATTGCATAGACTCTCCCTTTATAGGTACTTTAATGATCGTTGCTGAAGTCAAGAGATGGTTCTTCAGTTGCGTCGACTCCAAGGCGTGATTGCATCGATGCAGCCTTTGCTTCTATTGAAGCTGCTGACTGCTGTTGCTTGCACTGTTGGCTTTTGCTGACTTGAACTTGGCTTTCAAATAAGTCATCTTCACTTGAGCTCGTGACCCTTGCTGACTTGTATAAGCTATTGTCTTGAACTGACTTAATGCTTTCTTGATCCCTCTTTCAAATGCCTAATCGTTGTGCTCATCTAGTTCATTAAGCTCCAGCTGTCTTTCACATCGATCTCATACACACACCCTTTAAGTGTTTAGTATGGGCTCTGTATAAACCATCATTTGATTTAGCACCATTTGTTTTGGGCACACTTGTGCTCTTTCATTCTACATTGGTTAAGTGTTTTGTTTGGATTTTGAATTTGGGGGGCAGATCTATTCACCCCCCCCCTCTAGATCTGATGCACTCAAGGACCTAACATTGTCCTCTTCTTTGTGGTGTATAGGGCGTGATGAGGACACACATCTCGTGGTACCTGATGGTGGACGCGTACAGAGGACTCCCGGACTTCCAGAGGACCAGACTGGAGGAGATAGGATTCAGGGTATTCCTACATTTGGCTCGATCTGCCGATGATGTAGGCACTACAAGAGCGATGGGACCCAGCGAGTCAGACCTCCTTGATGCCGTAGGGGCACATGGAGTAATGCCCTGAATTTTTCAGATTAGAATCCGTGGGTTTCAGAGTGCTTTCGTGGGTCCCAGATTCTGTTTTGTAGTTACTCGGGTTTTTCATCTTACGAGCCTTTGGCACCCTATGTAGGGTGAACCATCATGTTGTTGGGCTCCAATACGCTGTAGGCACAAAGAGAGTGTTCCGAGGATCGGGAAAATAATTTTCCCTAATTTCTATGTTTTTTAGAATTTCTATAAATATTAAACCCCTTTTCCACTCTCCCCATCTCATTTCTCTCCCTTTCCCTCACGTTTCTCTCTGTCTCTCCCTCTCTTCTCCACGGAAAGGCCGACCGTGGCAAAGGCGGGCGAGATGGAGGTGGCGCACGGGCGAGGAGTGGTGTGGATGTGCATGGATCGAGGTGGTGGGGGCCCGGCGAGCTTCGTCCGCGACTTCGGGGCACCGGCAGCGATTCATGCGGCGTTTTGCAGGGAATCGACATCCTCGGC
The DNA here is from genome assembly GCA_022559845.1 of Amorphophallus konjac. Classification (NCBI taxonomy): domain Eukaryota; kingdom Viridiplantae; phylum Streptophyta; class Magnoliopsida; order Alismatales; family Araceae; genus Amorphophallus; species Amorphophallus konjac. Next base: position 62,717,191 of record CM040122.1, read on the forward strand.
GTAGGTAATCATCGGTGGAGGTAGGGGGATGGATCTCTGGCCCTTGTACTTCCCTTCCCCATGATTTATACGCGGTGGTGAGACCAAGTGTGGGTTTATTTCGTGCCAGGGTCAAAATCGCATGTTTTGGGGTGTGAGGCGGTTCCTTCAATTTCGACGTGGTTTTGAGATTTGTTTGGGTCCTCTCGATGCTCAAGTGGGTGGGGAAGGGTTTCCCCTTGTTTTCCCTTTCACATGGGTGTGATTGGGGCGTGCAATGGAGTTTTCCATGGAGTTTGCCGTTTTCGGACTCGGAAGCAAGAGGCAGTCGTAACAGAGGCCGTCACCTGCCTTCGGGTGGGTAGGCGGTTTGCTGGAGACCGCCTTTTGACCTGTAAGTCAGTTGGAAGTGGTGGCCTTGCGACTGACCACCTTCTGGAGAGGGCGGTCAGGAGGAGACCGCCACCTCGGGGAGTCAACGTAGTGTTTTCTAGGAAGACTACAGAAGGCGGCCTTGCTGTGACCGCCTTCTGCAGGGGGTAGTCCCCAGGAGACCGCCTTCTGCCGATGTCTTTTGGGGTGTGCCCTGTCAGATGGTGGCCCTATGGGGACAGCCTTTGGCAGGTGGCGTGTTGGATATTGTGTTTTGATGATGACAAACACTATGACTCATATGTATGATGTCATATGTTTTTTTATGATTCCTTATGTGCTTATTGCATACAGCATGGTTTTTTGTTACATACAGTGTTTGTTATGTGCATACAATGCTCATATTGATGTATAGATGAATTACATAAAATGAATTGCTGCACATGTGCATGTTTGTGGATGTCTCTATACAAGTCTTGCATAAAATCTGGTACAACCGTTCATATGTGTCAATGCATCACAGGTCAACCATAAGTCAAAGCAAAGTCAATACTGTGTACATAAAGTCAACGCGTCTATATAAATTCTGTGCACATGACAGTTTACTGAATAACCCGTGTGCATGGCATTTAGTCGAACAGGTGGTGTGCATGATCCTCATATTGCACTATGCTTATATAGAGTCAACGCCAGTTGCATCATGCATAACTAGGGTCGGTGCTAGTTGTGATTTCACACAGCTAAGGTCGATGTTAGTTGATGTTGTTTAAGTGCATGAGTCAGTGCATCACATGTAGAGTCGATGCTAGCATCACACATATTGCATTTAGGGTCGGTGCTAGTTGCACCTTATGCATACATAGTCGATGCTACTCATTATTGACTGAATAGTCAGGTCGGTGCACTTGTAAGCATTTTGCATATAAGGTCAGTGCACGTTCCAATTTTTACTTGACCTAAGTCAGTGCACATCTACCTTACCATTACCAAGATTGGTGCAGGTTCTGTAGAAGTACGTATAAGGTTAGTGTATACTGTGTCATGCACATTTAAAGTTGGTACATATCAATTTTGGTCTTTGATCAGGGCGGTGCATGTCTGCATTATCATTGCATACAGTTGGTTCATGTGTTGAATCACATATAAGTCGGTGCAAGTTTCGTTGGAAGTATATGAGGTCGGTGCAGGTTCTGTTGAGAGCATAAGGTCGGTGCAGGTTTTTGCTGTGAGCATAAAAGGTCGATGCAGGTTTTGCTGTAAGCATACATAGTCAGTGCAGTATCTGCATTGAGCATAAAAGGTCGGTGCATTGTCAGTTCTATTCTACCTAAGGTCCGTGCACATTTTGCCTTAAACATAACAGGTTGGTGCATCTTTGTGCCATTCGCATGAAAGAGTCGGTGCATTGTCTGCTTCATGCATATTAAGGTCTGTGCATGTTTTCATACATGTGTAAAAAGGTCAGTGCACACTCGTATCCTACCCAACCAAAGTCAGTGCATTGCTTGCTTTACGATGTATAGATGGTCAGCGCACTTTCTGTTCTATATCATAACACGTAGTGCCTCACGCACACTTAAGGCAGGTGCATGTGTCTTTCAGGTCTGCACTCATTGCATGATATAGTCTGTGCTAGTTCTTCTTGCATCTGTGCCTGTACACATAGACGTATGAGCTGTCTAAGTCCTATAACACGTGGCTGATACTTTGTTCGTTATAATGATAGGTAAGACTTTTGATCAAGCACCTGACGCGTGTCCCAACTACCTGCGAACACCAAGTCACGAGAAACTAAAGTATCAGGATAAAAGTGCACGTGATCTAAGAAGGAAAGCAGCCTGGAGCATCTGACACGTGGAAAGTGAACCCTCTCCATCTGACACGTGGTCCTCCAATTATTGGCGAGAACATTCCCTCCACATTACCAGGCGATTCTTTTTGGAGATCGTTGGGATCCTACCACGTGGAACCATCTGACCGAGGGAGCACCATCATCTCCATTAAATTACCTCCAGCGCACCTAATATCTGTATAAAAGCACCTACAAAGAAGAACAAGAAAACAATGAAGTGAAGGTAAAAGAAGAAAAGAAGTGTGAGCAGTAGAGAGCTAGCAAAAAATAGAGAAAGGGAAAAAGAAAGAGAGGGTGACAGAATTGAAGAGAGTGAGTAAAAGAGATCAGAAAGAAAAAGGAGACTGAGAATAATTAGAGAAAGTTTTGAGAGCAGAGATCGTAAGAGAGTGCAGCAGCAAGATCAAAGGAGGAAGAAGATCTGTAGCTTCTGGATCAAATCCAAGCTACATTGCTCCAAGAGCGAGCTATATTTTTTGAGCTTTATTTCCAACTTTTCCGTTGTTGAATTTTATCATACTTGTTTTCTATTTTACATACCTTTTCATAAGCTGTAAATCAACAGTGACATAAGCTGTAAGGCCCAGTGGTTTGAAGCTGTGAATCAACGGTGACATAAGCTATAAGGCCCAGCGGTTTCAAGCTGTGAATCAGCAGTGGCTAAGCTGTAATGCCCAGCGGAGCAAGCTGTAAGTCAGCGGTTGTAGGCAAGCTATAAGGCCCAGCAGTTTAAGCTGTGTATTAGTAGAATCTACACTCTGGTTGTAGTGTGGGGTGGATGTAGGTCTCGAGGACCAAACCACCTAAAAATCTTCTCTCTCCTGTGGTTTGATTGCTTATCTATTTTTTGTTAGATGAATGTCTACGTATGCTCCGATCGATAGTTTTACCTGAGTGCCTCCAGAACTCATAAGTGTGCTTAGTCTATTTCTGCGAACGGTTGAGAAGCTCCTGTGTAGTTCACTGCATAGACCTACGATCTGTTCGTTAGTGTGTCTCAACATAGCTCATAGTCAACTACCAAGTATTTGATCTTGTGCCTCACGTTTAGTGAAAGTCAATCTGTTTTAATTCCACATAGCTTACTGATTGTAGCTTAACTTTCAAATTGGGATAGAATTTTTTAAAGGGGATTCATTCACCCCCCCTCTGAATCTGTGTGTGCACCATTGCACCTTGTCATCACAGGCTAACAATCGGTATCAGAGCAGGTCTCTGAATTTTAGATCAAACAATCTACAGAGGGTCCTGTCATTTTGTGTTCGGTGTCTGCTGTGTTGATTTGGTGCTTTGCTGTGCAAAAGCATTAGTTTGGTGCATCTCTATTTGTGCTCAGTCTACTGCTTGAATTACTTTTGAACTGATTTCCATGGCTCATCCACCTATTTTCAATGGGTCGAATTTTGATTTGTGGTTTATTAGTCTACATAGCTATGTTAAACTGATTGATCCTGATCTATGGAAGTTAATTTCACAAGGTCCTTATAGATTACCGAAGAAGAAGTCCAAATGGACTGACAGTCATAAATCAAAGTATGTTGAAAATCAGAAAGTTTTGGATTTAATGAAAGCAGCTACTGACAAAGCCTTCCATTCTTATTTTCATGATTGCAGGTCAGCCAAGGACATCCTGAACAAACTGAAGACTACTTGCTGTAGAAGTGAAGACCGATGTATGATGGCTAAAGGCAGTAGCCAGCGTAGCAGCCAAAATGAAGAACATGACGATGATCCGGTAAACCCCTTTGAAAAATTCACTCTAGATGATTGGCAAGATGCATATGGTGAGTTATTAGAGTCACATGAGATGTTAAGAAATAATATAAAAAATTGAAAAAGGCAACTGGGTTGAATAGTTCAAATTTCTCTTGTGAAAAATGTCTGGATTTGAAACAATCTCATGATGATTGTTTGTCTGATATTCAAATGCTTAAGAGACAGATTGGATTGTTAAAAACTGAAAATCAAGAACTTACGAATGAAATTTCTGAACTAGAAGAAAAGCTTAGCTCAACTAGTGACAATCATTTCTCTACTAATGATTCTGTTCAGAATAAAAAATTGCTGGAAGATCTTGAATGTGTTAACTTAGAACTGAACAAACTGAAATCTAAAAATGGATCTCTTAGAAAGTCTTTCAAAGAAACTGAAGAAAAAACTAGGAAACTTGAAGTTGAGAAGAATGTGATAGCTGAAAAATCTGATGCAATAAAATCTGTGAACATGGAGCTGCAGAGAAATATTAAAAAACTTCAAAAAGATCTGAAGAAAAGTTCTGAATATAAACCATCTTTGGAAGCCAATTCAGATGATCAAATTTTAATAAATGAGTTAATTCAAAATGATAAAATTATGGAAGAGAATGAAAAGTTAAAATAGCTGAACTCTGCCATATCTGAAAGGCTTCTCACATTAGAAAAAGGGAAAACCGTCTGTATAGATGAATCTGAAAAAGTTGATGAACTTAAAAAGAAGATCAAAGAATATAAAACTACTAACAAAATATTGAATGAAGCTATTAATTATAGTGAACAAGAGATTGTGAGTTATGAAATTCACATTGCATCTCTAGAAAATGAGATTAAGGTTTTGAAGAGCTCTTTGTCTAAATTTGTTAGTGGGCAAAATAATCTGAACAAATTACAGGGAACAAAGGTCAACTTTCATAAGGAGGGGTTGGGCTATAACCCTGAAAATAAAAAGAGTTGTGAAAATAAAATTCAAACATCCTTTATTTCTAATTCTGCTTCTCACAGTTCTCAGAACCCACCTGTGTTTCAGTTTTCGGCCCAGAAATTTTTAAAACCAATTGAAAAACAAAAGAACAAAAAGGCTCCGGCCACTTCATTGCATGGTACTCAAAAATCATCCATGCCCACACAGGCACATAAGAAATCTCATGATAAGACGCATGTTTCTGCTCAAAGTAAAGGTCTCAGTGTTTTTACTGTCATAAAATTGGACATCTGATGCATGAATGTAAACTAATGAAACAAGATGACCTGAATGCTAAGAGACCTCAAGTTAAATATCATGGATTTCATATGAAGAAAACTTATTGTTTTTGTTGTGGCAAATTAGGTCACATTGCCGCCCACTATTGGCACAACCAGGGGAGAGGTGTTTATTTCAAATCTGCTAAATTCCCTGTAAACTAGTATACTGTTGGTAGGAATAAATCGGTTGTAAATGGAAAATGTTTTGCATGTTTCAATTGTGGAAAGCTAGGTCATAGGGCAATTGAATGCTAGCATGCTCAGGGTAGAAAGTTTAATTCCAAATTTGTCAACTTCCCTGAACAGAAAGATGTTTTTGCTCTTGGACCTAAGGGTAAGCATATTGAGTGTTACAATTGTGGGAAGGATGGCCATACAGTCAAGGACTGTTGGCGGGCTAAAGAAAGGAAAGTGCTTCATAGGAAACATGAACACAGGTTTAATTACAACCAAAAATTTAATGCTAATCCATTTATGCACAAAAAGTACATAAAACTTGTTAGTTCATGTCATTACTGTGGCCATGTTGGGCATTCTATGACTGGCTACCATCTGATGATGTTTGATGATCTGAAGGCTCAGAAAAAGTGGAAAGCACCACTTAAAGGTGCCAATGTTATTTCAGGACCCAAGACGTCTTGGGTACCTGTTGGTGCAAAATAAGGAATTGCTTTGCAGGTGTGCCTTGTGACTGAGGAATAAAATATGGTAAATAAACCAAGGCACTCTAGTATGAAAACCCCATTTCTGCACACTTCAGGTAACCTTCTTGCATTCTTCAGGCTTGTTTTCTTTAGAAATCTCGTTTGATGTATTTCATGCTTAAGTTGTCAAATAAAATCTCATGCATACATGTTCTTAACTGCATTGTTATTTGCGCTGCACAATCTGAGCTCTTTAATGCATCAGTCTGTCACTGTCTGAATTCTTACTGTCAACACACTTTCAACACATCTGGCTGTATCTGGGTGTCAGTGATTCCTATCATCAAATGATTTCTATTGCTCCATCACATGAATTCTTACTTTTCTTAAATCTGAAATTTTTGTCTGCTACTCCTCAATCTGCTGAAGGAGAGCTTCATTTGAATTCAGTCTATTCTGAACTGCATTACTCAAGCGCATACTTCTTGTTGCATCTTTAGAAATTCACTGTTCTTTAACTGATTTTCCTGAAAAACTGCCTGATTAACTCTGTAACAAGCATGAGTTGTGAAATCATCATTTTCTATGCATGCTTGTTTACATTTCTGATGTTTGCTGCTGCTCAGATAATGACTGAACTGAGATTTGAAGAAAACTTTAGCCTGTGACCTGCTTCATAAATTTGAAATCATTTTTAATGTGGAACCTTCCATTATGTAGGTTTAAGAATATATGTTGATATGCATTGGTTTAAGTCTAATGTACTCTTAAGTTTGAACTTAATGGACTTGAAAATATCTGATTCAATCCTTTTAATAAACCTTAACTGGTTGTCTCATATAAGTTCATGTAAGACTTCCTGAAATCTGAAAAGTTGAAATCTTGATTGAAATACATAGGGTAAGTATTGTTCTTAAACATTTAATCTGTCTAAAACTATTTTTCAGAAAATTGTTGATAGAGTAATGACTCTGGTTACTGAGAAACCTGTCGAAAGGATTGTGTCATGAAGTACCACAGTTAACTCTGTTTTAAAAAAAATCTTTGAAAATAATGTGAAAAGATGGTAGAGCAATGGCATGGTTGTATTGAATAACTGGGGATTCCGACCTCTAACCAAGGTATCTCCTCATGTAAAAGATGCTTCTAATGCTACCTCTATTCTCTAAGTAGAGAAGCAATACGGTAATCACACTGAGTAACTGGGTCATTTCACCTAAGACGTGTTGTGTCTCACGTAAAATGGTGTTGATTAAACCAAAATTGCTCATTTAAAAATAAATTGATGTTGTATAAGAAAAATCTGAAAAATATATGCGTCAGAAAATTATGTAAGAACAGTCAAATTCAGATATAAACATGAATGTTTAATCTCAATACTACCTTATGTTACTCTTAAAGGAGTCATGGAAATTAAACTGATTAAGATGGAAGTTGGTTGAACTAGAATTTTATATGAGCAAGTGGTTAATTTTTATTAAGGAATTGTCTCAGATATGAGTATTGCATCTTACTACAAGAACTATGATTACATCATTCTTAAACTATACTTTTCAATCAAAGCCAATTCATAAGCCCTTCCAATGGAAGACTCTGAAATCTAGATATTGATTTATGAAGTTGGCATTGTTCTGAAAAATTCTTCATCTCAGATTCTTTGAATATTCACTGATACATCTGTTCAAATCACTGCTCTCTGTCCATACCAACTCTTGATCACTTACTCAGTTATTTCTGAAAAATCTGTGTTTTGACTGATCTCTACACAGTAGCTTTGTCAAAGGGAAGAACAGATTCTCATCTAGAATGCATTCATTATTTCTCAAAGGGGGAGAATTATCAGTCGTTTCATCTGTTCTGTCCAAGGGAGAGAATGTGCTTTGTTAGTCTTTGCCACATCCTTTGGCATCTGGTTTTGTTTAGACTGACTTTATTCCCTTCAAAGGGGGAGGATAGCTTGTGGCCCTATCTGATTAAGCCAGGGTGAAGATTAAGGTACATTGATCTTTTAAGCATAAGGTTCTACATGACATGCATTCATCTTTCGAAGGGGGAGAATGAGTTCTATTTCTGCTATCTTCATTGGTTTCATTCCATCTGTGCATTCTGACCATTCTTTTTTGATGAAGTCAAAGGGGGAGAATGAGTTGAGTCTTTTGTAGGTCATAGATTGGCTAAGAATATTTTGGTTGTCACTTGGGTAGAATGAATTGATGGTTTGTCTGATTTTCGTGACTCATATGACTCATAATGTTGCTATCATAAAAAAGGGGGAGATTATTGGATATTATGTTTTGATGATGATAAACACTATGACTCATATGTATGATGTCATATGTGTTTTTATGATTCCTTATGTGCTTATTGCATACAGCATGGTTTTTTGTTACATACAGTGTTTGTTATGTGCATACAATGCTCATATTGCTGTATAGATGAATTACATGGAATGAACTACTGCACATGTGCATGTTTGTGGATGTCTCAATACAAGTCTTGCATAAAATCTGGTACAACCGTTCATATGTGTCAATGCATCACGGGTCAACCATAAGTCAAAGCAAAGTCAATATTGTGTACATAAAGTCAACGCATCTGCATAAATTTTGTGAACATGACAGTTTACTGAATAACTCGTGTGCATGGCATTTGGTCGAACAGGTGGTATGCATGATCCTCATATTGCACTATGCTTATATAGAGTCAACGCCAGTTGCATCATGCATAACTAGGGTCGGTGCTAGTTGTGATTTCATATAGCTAAGGTCGATGTTAGTTGATGTTGTTTAAGTGCATGAGTCAGTGCATGACATGTAGAGCCGATGCTAGCATCACACATATTGCATTTAGGGTCGGTGCTAGTTGCACCTTATGCATACATAGTCGGTGCCAGTCATTATTGACTGAATAGTCAGGTCGGTGCACTTGTAAGCATTTTGCATATAAGGTCAATGCACGTTCCAATTTTTACTGGACCTGAGTCAGTGCATATCTACCTTAGCATTACCAAGATCGGTGCAGGTTTTATAGAAGTACGTATAAGGTCAGTGTAGACTGTGTCATGCGCATCTAAAGTCGGTACATATCGATTTTGGTCTTTGATCAGGCCGGTGCATGTCTGCATTATCATTGCATACAGTCGGTGCAAGTTTCGCTGGAAGTATATGAGGTCGGTGCAGGTTCTGTTTGTTGTGCATCCCTTGGTTTTGATGATGACAATAGGATATGTTTGATTAATCAAGTTCTATCTTGTTTCATAACAAATACAAGTGGTTTGATTGTTCCTTCAAAGTAATGGACTCATGACTATTTGATGATGACAAACAATGTTTTTGATTAACTCAATATAAATCTGATAGTTCAAGTTACTTCTGATAAGTTAAGTAATTTCAGGTCCACTGAAATCCAAGTGGAATCAACAAATCAGAAGAAGTGTCAAAGGCCGCTTGTCGACCATGGAAGTGGTTATGGTCGACCAACGAACCCAGCCAGAAATACTTCAAGTCATCCGTCTTCTGCATGTGCCTTGGCTGTCGACCAAAGCCCCACTTCTGGTCGACCACAGAACAGACAGAGCATCAGACAGAACTGACGGCCATCTGGAATTTGCCCCTTGTCGACCAGCGACAAGGCTGTGGTCGACCACGGGGGACGCGAGTGTCAGCCAGAATGAAACCGCCATCAGAACACTGCTCATTGTCGACCAGGGACAGTGTCATGGTCGACCACGGGTGTTATAGCGTCCAGAACCGAACTCTAACCGAATTCTATTTTGGTTCCTTAAAACTTGCAGATTGTTGTTGCAGGTTGTTGGGTAGTTCAAATGATGAGATTCCGCACGGGAATCAAGGAGAGAATCTTGCTTAGAAGCGGTCAAACTTATTGTAGTGATCGGATTTAACCGTCTCCCTGCTTTCTAGCAGATTGACGCTCGATCTGGAATTTGAGCGGGAAAAGCTTCAGGCTTGAAAAAGAATCTCCATAAAAAGTAGAAGGCAACTGATCGCGGATGCAAGCACACAGAGAGAGCATAGAACAGAAGCTAAGAAACACACCTACATTACAGGACGAAGTGGCTCTCCATCAATCAGAAATCTGCAGAAGACTAAAGGCATTCTCATTGCTGCAGAAGGAAGACTGGGCTTGAAGCTGTACGACCTCCAGCAGCAAAGCAGCTGAAGGCATCCGATTGGAAGTTCTACAGGGAGTCTACTCTTGTTATTTATGTGATTAAGTCCCAGGCTGAATTCTTTACTTTGTTACAAAAGACTATATTCAGTCCTGTTGCATCATCCCACCTTCTCATCATTTCTATTCATCCTTACACCAAGTGTCAAGCTGTGAGGCAGCGGATTCAAGCTGTGTGTCAGCTGGTACAAGCTGTGTGTCAGCAGGAACAAGCTGTGTGACAGCGGTGTCTTGTGTTTTGATTGAGATCAGAGGTTCTCATAAGTGAAGCCTTGCTTGAGTTAAGTAAGGGGTGGATGTAAGTCTCGGGAAGAGACTGAACCACCTTAAAAATCCTATCTTGTGGTTTGCTTATGTGTGTGCGTGCTTCTCTATGTGTTTGTTTTCTTCATTGATATCAACATTAGTTCTGTAATTTGTCAATCACCTGCAACTCATTTAGTCAATAGATATTAAATCGAAAAAGGGGGAAAGATCTATTCACTCCCCCCCCCTCTAGATCTATTCAGTCCGTACTCAACACGTGGTATCAGAGCCAGACTCTCCAAAAATGTGGTCTAACAACCAGGAGAGGCCTGCCGGACTGAACTCTAGAAGTCTAATGGCTGAGGGACACTCAGTAACTAGACCACCATATTTCGATGGAAATGATTTCTCATACTGAAAAAATCGTATGCAGGTGTTCTTGAGAGCACAAGATCATGAGATGTGGAGAGTAGTAAGCCGAGGACCCTACGAGCTGCCCGAAGATGAAGATACCTGGACCAGAGAACAGGTCAGAAAATCAACCATCAACTGGGGAGCCATGAACGTAATGCAATGCACATTACACCCCACGGAGTTCTCACGAGTTTCACAATGTGCAACGGCCAAGGAAATGTGGGATCGACTAGTAGTAATCTATGAAGGTACTTCAGAGGTAAGGGAGTCAAAAGCAAATATGCTAGTTTCAGAATATGAAATGTTTAGAATGAAAACTGACGAAAATATTTCTGAAATGTATGCTAGACTAGTGCAATTAACGAATAGTTTAAAGAGTCTAGGGAAAACCTACAAGGAACAGGAATTAGTGAGGAAGATCCTAAGATCCCTCACTCCTATGTGGCATACCAAGGCCACAGTAATTGAGGACTCAAAGAACCTCACCACTATGACTGTGGATGAACTAGTGGGATCCCTAATGGCCTATGAGGTCAATCTGAAAAGAAAAGAAGATGAGGGCAAGAAAAAGAACCAGCTCGCCCTAAAAACTAAAATAGGCACCTCTGAACTATCTGACACTGATAACTCATCTAGCACAGGTGAGGAAACTGGTGAGCTAGCCATGTTAACAAGAAAATTCAAAAGGTTTCTGCGGAAGGAAGGTAAGGGATTCAGGAATCCTAAGGGCATGGTAAGAAAGTCATCTCAGTTTAAGTTTGATAAAAATAAAACTTCATCTAACAAACTTGTCTGCTACAACTGCAGGAAACTAGGACACATAAAGGCTGAATGTCCAGAGACTCCTAAGAAATCAAGCTTCAAGTGGAAAGCAACTAAAAGCAATGATAAGCACATGGAGCGAGGAGGAGGAAAGCAGTAAGGAGGAAACAACTTCCGAGGAAGAAGAAGGAAACATCTGTTTGATGGCCAAAGGAGATAGCGATGATCTTGAGGTAATCCCTCCGTTTCAAGATTTTTCTAGCTCAGATTGGGAAGAAGTCTACTCAGACTTACTTGATGCTTATGAAAGAATTAGAAAGGAAAATAAGAGTTTGAAGAAAAAGCTTAATCAGGTCAATAATGACAGCAACCCATTTGCCAACAGAACTGAACTAGAATTAGAAATCACCACCTTGAAAAATAAGCTGAAACAATACGAGACAGATGAAGAAAATGTCAAAGGGCTGTTAGAAGAAAATGAGTCACTGAAAAACACAATTGATGAGGTAAAATTAAAGACTCAAGAAAGTGAACAGCAAACTAAGGTAACTCAAGAAAGAAACAACTCACTCAAGGAGGAAAACTGTCAACTTCTGAAAGAAATAGAAAGAATCCAGAGTGAACTGAAAAACAAACAGGAAACCTTGGAAAAAATGACTAAAGGTCAAGAAAACTTAAATGCTGTCTTGGGAATAAAAGTAAACTTTCAAAAAGAAGGGTTAGGATACAATCCTACGGCTAAAAAGGAATTCCAAATAAAAACCGTAACTGGGATTGCTGACTCAAAAGGAAAAGGGCCCCTAATCAATCTATATCAAGACAAACAAGAGGATGTAGCTGAATGCTCCTCCAAAAGGAATAATGTCACCAAGGAAGAGAGAAACATTAAAGAGAAAACAGTCAATCAACATAAGCTTAAAAATAATAGACAAGAAACTCAAATTCATAGAAATAACCAAACAAACCAAGTACTAAATCAAGTTAAAGGACATAAATCTGGAAAACAAGGTGTCTGGAGACAGGCTGGTCGACAACCGACCCCTCCTCTGTCGACCAGAGGATCTGCCAGAACAGGCGCTGGCGTCTGGAGAAGCAGTGGTCGACCACAGACATACCAGATGTCGACCAGAGGAACTGCCAGAACAAGCGCTGCCTTCTGGAAAAGCAATGGTCGACCACAGACACACCAGATGTCGACCATGACCAGACACGCAAACAGAAACCACAGATTTTCTCAGGTGAAACAAAATGAAAATTGGAAATCAAAAAGGTGGATTCAGATTAAAGAAACATTAGAACAAAAGCCACCCAATCTGAACAAGTTCAGAGACGAAAAATTAAACTGCTCTAACAAAATCTGGGTTCCCAAAGGATTGTTACAGCAATTTCATAATTTTACAAGTTATCTTGGACCCGGGTACCATTGGGGTCCAAAAATTTCTGTGTAATTCATGATGCAGGAATGTCTGGCAGCCATGCACAATAAGTGGTACTTAGATAGTGGTTGCTCAAGACACATGACGGGAGACAAGACCAAGTTCTCCCAACTAAGCTCAAAAGATGGAGGTTATGTAACCTTTGGAGGAAATAACAAAGGTAAGATCATCGGGATAGGTAAAATAGGTAAGAACTCCTCAAACAGTATTGAAAATGTACTGCTGGTAGATGGACTGGAATATAACTTGCTGAGCATCAGTCAGCTTTGCGACAAAGGCCATAAAGTAATATTTGACTCCAAGATCTGCAAGATTATTGAACCAAATTCAGATACAGTCAAGTTTATGGGCCAGAGAGTAAACAATGTCTACATAATAGACTTGGATGATCCAGCCCACTCCAACCTGTGCCTAACCGCCAAGAAAGAGGACCTGACCTGGTTGTGGCACCGAAGGCTAGGGCATGTTAGCTATAGGGTGTTGCATAAACTTGTGAAGAATAAAATGGTTCTTGGTATGCCTGAAATTTCGTTTGCTCAAAATGTCAAAGTATGTGAATCATGTACCCAAGGTAAGCAAACAAGAAAATCATTCAAAGGTAGAACTGAAAGTCAATCTTCTAGACCACTAGAACTTGTGCACATGGACCTTTTTGGCCCAACAAGAACTGCTAGTCTTAGTGGTAAGAGATACGGTTATGTACTAGTTGATGATTTCTCTCGATTCACATGGGTAATATTTCTATCTCATAAAAGTGATGCTTTTTCTGAGTTTCAGGAATTCTACAAAAGAATGAAGCAGGATGGCAAGTCCAAAGTGTGTACAATCATATCTGACCATGGGGGGGAGTTTGAAAATTCTGACTTTGACTTATTCTGCAGAAACAAGGGCATAACCCACAGATTTTCCTCACCAAGGACTCCAGAACAAAATGGAGTTGTGGAGAGAAGGAACCGCACTCTTGTCAAGATGGCTAGAACCATGCTGGTTGAAGCTAAACATCCAAGGAGATTTTGGGCAGAGGCAGTCAACACAGCATGCTACATTGTAAACCGAGCAATGGTAAGACCGCCTAGTGAAAATACACCATATGAAATGTTCAAAGGTAAGAAACCATCCCTAGCTCATTTTAGAATTTTCGGGTCAAAATGCTTTATTCATAACAATGAAAAAAGGGTCTTGGACAAATTTTAACCGAAGAGTGATCCAGGAATATTCTTGGGCTATTCTGACCGATCAAGAGCCTATAGGGTTTTCAACACCAAAGATCAAATTGTTGAAGAATCCTCTCATATCACATTTGATGAAGTTAATGATCTGATTAAAAATGAACAGGTCAGCAAGGAGGAAGAAGATGGAGAATTTCTGAAAGACAAAGAAGAATCGTAGGAGAATGAAGAAGCACAAGATCAAGAAACAAACCAAGGTAATTCTAATGATCAGACCGAAGGAGAGATCATCTCAGGTAACAATCTTGACAACTTGAGACTTCTTAGAGATCATCCCTTAGATAACATTATTGGTGGAATTCATGATCCTAGGAAGACTAGATCTCAGTTAAAAGAAATCAATGAACTAGATCAGCTTGCACTTGTGTCCCAAATAGAGCCCAAATCAGTAGAGGAAGCATTAAAAGATGACTCATGGATAAATGCTATGCATGAAGAACTAAATCAATTTGAAAGAAATCAGGTGTGGAGTCTTGTCCCTAGACCTTCATCTCACCCCGTTATTGGAACCAAGTGGGTCTATAAAAACAAGCTAAGTGAAGAAGGGGTTGTAATGAGAAACAAGGCTCGGCTGGTGGCTAAAGGGTACAACCAGGAATTTGGGGTTGATTTTGAAGAATCATATGCTCCAGTTGCTAGATTAGAAGCCATCAGGATATTGTTAGCCTTTGCAGCATCTCATGGAATCAAACTACAACAAATGGATGTAAAAAGTGCATTTCTAAATGGAATAATAAAAGAAGAAGTCTATGTGGAACAACCCCCTGGATTTGAAAATGATGAACTTGCTAATCATGTTTTCAAATTGCATAAAGCTTTGTATGGATTAAAGCAGGCTCCTCGGGCCTGGTATGAAAGGTTGAGCTCCTTCCTCACCAAGAAGGGATACATAAGAGGTAAAATTGATCAAACATTGTTTTCCAAGACCCAAGGTAAGCATATACTAATTGTACAAATCTATGTGGATGATATTGTGTTTGGGTCTACCGAAGCTTCTTTATGTACTGAATTTGCAAACTTAATGACCAATGAGTTTGAAATGAGTTTAATGGGTGATTTACAGTTTTTTCTTGGATTGTAGATCGTACAATGTAGAGAAGGATACTTCATAAATCAATCCAAGTACATAAAGGAGATGTTGAAGAAGTTTGGCATGGAAAGCTGCAAACCAATCGAGTCACCCATGGGTACAAATGCAACATTGGAAGCTGATGTAAAAGGTAACATGGTAGATGCCAAGAAATACAGAGGTATGATCGGGTCCCTGCTATATTTAACTGCTTCAAGGCCAGATATTCAGTTTAGTGTATGCATGTGTGCTAGATATCAGTCTAGCCCTAGAGAATCACATTTAGGGGCTGTCAAGCGTATCCTTCGATACCTTGCCGGCACCCAAGAATTGGGTTTATGGTATCCTACATACTGCAAACTAGATTTGATTTCATATTCAGATGCTGATTATGCTGGTTGCAAAATTGATAGGAAGAGTACTAGTGGTTATTGTCAAATATTAGGTGGATGTTTAATATCATGGGCTTCTAAAAAGTAGCATTCTGTGGCACTCTCCACTGCTGAGGCTGAGTATGTCGCAGTAGGGAGCTGTGGTACACAGGTTATGTGGATAAAACATCAACTCCAAGACTACAATGTAGATCTTGGATGTGCACCTATTTTCTGTGACAACACTAGTGCTATTAATTTGTCTAAAAACCCCATTCAACACTTTAGGACAAAACACATTGAGATCCGTCATCACTTTCTAAGAGATGAGGTCTCCAAAGGAAATTTCATGCTTCATTTTGTAGAAACTGAAAAACAACTGGCAGACATTTTCACAAAACCCCTTAACAATGACAGATTTTCAACTCTAAGAAGGGAGTTAGGAATTTGTAGAATTTCTCCTGAAAATTCTTGAAATAATCATATTCATGTGTTCACTGTATAGATTCTGTCATTTCTGTACTAAGTTATGTCAACTAGGTCTCTAGTACTGGTCAAGTTTTGAGTTTGGAGGTCTAGTGTCGGTTGCTACTTCAGCAAGTTCTGCAGAATCCTGGTTCTACTACGGATTATCTCTTGTGGTCGACCACAGACAAGGCGCTGGTCGACCAAGGCATCAGGACAGGAAATAGTTGGTTCTGTGACTTCGCAGCTGTCGACCATAGGCGGTCCCATGGTCGACAACAGAATTGTCAGAAAGCAAACCACAGGTGACTACTCATCAGGCAGCTTCTGTGACAGCACAGAGGTCGACCAAAGGCAACTCTATGGTCGACAGAGGATCTGAACAAGGGAAAATGGATCTAAAAAGGCTGCTGGCTCTGCTAGAAAATCCTCTGAACTAAGTGAACTTTTGTGCTCAGATTCTTCACTCATTCATCCTTATCCATACTTCCCATCCCTTGTGTCTCTATATCTCTTCATGGCCAACATTTCTTTATCTTCAGCAAGGACTCACAAATTGAGGGGGAGAAAAAGTGTAAACTCATTCCTTGATAAAACATTGAAAAACCTAACCATATCTTTCAATAAAATCACCAAGGTAATCATTAAGAGTAGAGGTTGAGTGTAATAATGAGAATTTGAACTGTACTACTGCAATAAATTCAAACCATAACTATGACTCTGTCACAAGATTTTGAGGACTTATGATTTTTAGTAATGAGACTGTTTCTCTACCTGTGTCTGTGTTGGACAGTAAAAATAAACTCAAATATAACATGTATGTACATGGAATACGCCATAATTCTGCCTTCTTGGTAGAGCAATGGATTGAGTTCTGAGAAACTACTGTTCTCCATCTCAAAGTAAAAAAAAAAAATTGGCTGAACAATAGATGGGAGACAAGTGTGTCATGAAGATCCAATCTAACTCTGCTGCTTTCAAAAATATTGATTGGGCATACTGAGTAACTGGGGATATTGGCGTCTGATAAACGTATATCCTCACGGATAAAAGGTGCGTCCCAGTTATTAGTGGAATGGTTAGGCATGCTAAGTAGCCGGGATTTCTAGCGTGTAAAAAGCGTGTCTCCTCGTGTAGAAAAGCATGTGATAAACCTGACCACAGCTCTCAAATGATTCAAAAAGTTATCACAAAGGCAGAGAAAATGGTTGACCTAAAGCATAGCATGCAAATAAAAGTACAAAACACTGTTCAGCTAGCATAGTTAGTCAAATTATCTCTTGAAATATATTATAAGTTCAAGGAGCCATGTGAAAGAAATTGGATATGGGGTGTCAATTTATTGGTGCAATACTTTCAAATTCATTGAACCACAATACCCACTCTATTTGGTCACAAGGTGGTCTTTGCATAAGGGTGGAAAGGTTCCATAAGTGTTCTATTAAAGAAAGGGAGTACACTTTAATATCTTCCAAAAATTTGAGTTATGTTGATTAAATCCTGACCGCTCGTTTTCTGCATCGTGATGGTTCACTATCCTATTTTTTTTAGACCCAGCCCTACTGCCCTACCCTATAAATTGCCACGGCTGGGTCCCTAATTTTCTCTCATCCGCCGTCTTGTACCTCTTTCGCATTCTTCCTCTCCAGTTCTCTCTCGCCTCTCTCTCGCATCCCTCCACCATGTCTCCAAAGCACGCTCCGCGGTCTACCAAGAGAACAAGAGAGAAGGCCCCTGCCGATTCCTCGAAGCCGTCCAAGCGTTCCAAGCTGAGGGCCGCGCAGGGTCCGCCATCGGCCCCTCAAAAGTCGACCACGGCTGAGGCGGCTGACTCAGGCAGAAAGGTACCAGCTTCAGAAGAACCCATCGTCCATCCAGTTTCAGGAGTTCTCAAGCCACGGACCGTTCTGCCACCAAGGATTGTTGATTTCTCTGATGAGAAGCTGATGGAGATGTTCCCAGAACTACTGCCAATTTTTGAAGCCCAAGAGTGGACAGCGTTTGTCTCGGCACATACTCAGTATTCGCCTCAGCTTGTGCAAGAATTCTCCACAACTTGCAAATAGTGGATGGTCAGGTCTACACCGTAGTTCAAGGCATCGTCGTCCGCCTCGACGTCAAACTGCTCCACAAAGCGTTGACGATTCCCAGACATGGCGCCGTCTTCCATCCTAAGGATTTTGACTTCCGAGCTGCATACACCGTCGTCACTGGCCAGCCAGCTCCTGAGGTTCTCCCTAAGTATCTGAATGCCAACACCTTCCCTCCTCTTCATAGATTGCTTCATCACATTCTTACCACCATTATCCAACCAAGAGGAGGCGCCAGAGATCAAGTAAGTCGCCTCCATCTATTTTTGCTCCATGGCCTCATCACTTGTCAACCCATTCGCCTCATAACGCTCATCCTAAACACCTTCCAAAACATCCTACATTATCCCCAGAATTCTCTTCCATTTGCTGCCCACATATCTGCCATTCTGGAAGCAGCAAAAATACCATTTCCTCACGCTCCGCGCATTGTAATTCCCAAATGGCACGTCTACAACTTTCACTTCGTGACCACATTTTTGGGGTTTAAGAAGGTAGGAGACCAAATTCAGCGCACTCTACCATCCAAGGGCAAATCCAAGGCTCCATTGCCACCCTCTTCTCCACCACATACACCTATACAGGTTAGCCCTACTGTCACACCTCCACCTGTGGTGCCTCAAGCTACCCCTACTACCACCACTACTGCCCATCCTCCATCTTCCCTTTCTATAGTGCCCTGGCATCCAGGCACTGCTGCCACTCATGCTCAATCCACTTCTGTTCCACCTACCCAAGCTCCATCTCATTCTGTTCCACCTACCCAAGTTCCACCTACCTCCACTCCATCTACTTCTGCTCCACCACCATCCTTCACCTCCAACACTGAGTCTCACGGAGTGCTTCTCCAGATAGCATCTCAGTTGTCCTCTTTCACCACCCAATTCCAATCCTTTCAAGAGAATATGAATGCTGCCACCGGGCGCCTGGAGCAGAAAGTCCAAAGGCTGGAACAACAGATGGAGGCCAGGTTCATCAAGCAAAAGGAACACACTGACCATGCTAGTTCTCGGTTCAACAGACTAGTTGGCACCTTAGGTCAAGTGTCAGAAGAAATGGGAAACCGCATAGAGTTCACAACCAAGCAGAATGAAAAGTATCACAATGCTACTATCTCCGAGATCCAGAAGCTCAGGCTCTCTTATGCCCACATTGTTGACAAGCTGGATCGCATGGAAGAGAACGTGAAGCCAGAGACTTCCTCATCCTCCTCAGAGGGCTTGTTTAAATGATCCTCTTTTTGCTGTTGACAAAGGGGGAGATAGGACTTTATGTGTCATTGTGTGTCTAGTTGTGTGTCTAGATGTGTGTTTAGATGTCAAGTTTAATTTGTCTACGTGTCCTTAGTGTCTTTATCCTTTTTGAGTCACTCATGTAATTAGTGCTATAGTTTTTTGAAAGGCACATCAAATGAATTGTCTGAATGAAATCTGTGCTATGATAGCCTTGAATGCAATATCAAATGAATTTTATAATCTATTGTTTGTCACAATGACTCATGGTTGTCATCATCAAAAAGGGGGAGAATGTTGTGCATCCCTTGGTTTTGATGATGACAATAGGATATGTTTGATTAATCAAGTTCTATCTTGTTTCATAACAAATACAAGTGGTTTGATTGTTCCTTCAAAGTAATGGACTCATGACTATTTGATGATGACAAACAATGTTTTTGATTAACTCAATATAAATCTGATAGTTCAAGTTACTTCTGATAAGTTAAGTAATTTCAGGTCCACTGAAATCCAAGTGGAATCAACAAATCAGAAGAAGTGTCAAAGGCCGCTTGTCGACCATGGAAGTGGTTATGGTCGACCAACGAACCCAGCCAGAAATACTTCAAGTCATCTGTCTTCTGCATGTGCCTTGGCTGTCGACCAAAGCCCCACTTCTGGTCGACCACAGAACAGACAGAGCATCAGACAGAACTGACGGCCATCTGGAATTTGCCCCTTGTCGACCAGCGACAAGGCTGTGGTCGACCACGGGGGACGCGAGTGTCAGCCAGAATGAAACCGCCATCAGGACACTGCTCATTGTCGACCAGGGACAGTGTCATGGTCGACCACGGGTGTTATAGCGTCCAGAACCGAACTCTAACCGAATTCTGTTTTGGTTCCTTAAAACCTGCAGATTGTTGTTGCAGGTTGTTGGGTAGTTCAAATGATGAGATTCCGCACGGGAATCAAGGAGAGAATCTTGCTTAGAAGCGGTCAAACTTATTGTAGTGATCGGATTTAACCGTCTCCCTGCTTTCTAGCAGATTGACGCTCGATCTGGAATTTGAGCGGGAAAAGCTTCAGGCTTGAAAAAGAATCTGCATAAAAAGTAGAAGGCAACTGATCGCGGATGCAAGCACACAGAGAGAGCATAGAACAGAAGCTAAGAAACACACCTACATTACAGGACGAAGTGGCTCTCCATCAATCAGAAATCTGCAGAAGACTAAAGGCATTCTCATTGCTGCAGAAGGAAGACTGGGCTTGAAGCTGTACGACCTCCAGCAGCAAAGCAGCTGAAGGCATCCGATTGGAAGTTCTACAGGGAGTCTACTCTTGTTATTTATGTGATTAAGTCCCAGGCTGAATTCTTTACTTTGTTACAAAAGACTATATTCAGTCCTGTTGCATCATCCCACCTTCTCATCATTTCTATTCATCCTTACACCAAGTGTCAAGCTGTGAGGCAGCGGATTCAAGCTGTGTGTCAGCTGGTACAAGCTGTGTGTCAGCAGGAACAAGCTGTGTGACAGCGGTGTCTTGTGTTTTGATTGAGATCAGAGGTTCTCATAAGTGAAGCCTTGCTTGAGTTAAGTAAGGGGTGGATGTAAGTCTCGGGAAGAGACTGAACCACCTTAAAAATCCTATCTTGTGGTTTGCTTATGTGTGTGCGTGCTTCTCTATGTGTTTGTTTTCTTCATTGATATCAACATTAGTTCTGTAATTTGTCAATCACCTGCAACTCATTTAGTCAATAGATATTAAATCGAAAAAGGGGGAAAGATCTAATCACCCCCCCCTCTAGATCTATTCAGTCCGTACTCAACACTGTTGAGAGCATAAGGTCGGTGCAGGTTTTTGCTATGAGCATAAAAGGTCGGTGCAGGTTTTGCTGTGAGCATACATAGTTGGTGCAGTGTCTGCATTGAGCATAAAAGGTCGGTGCATTGTCAGTTGTATTCTACGTAAGGTCCGTTCACATTTTGCCTTACACATAACAGGTCGGTGCATCTTTGTGCCATTCGCATGTAAAGAGTCGATGCACTGTCTGCTTCATGCATATTAAGGTACGTGCATATTTTCATACATGTGTAATAAGGTCAGTGCACACTCGTATCCTGCCCAACCAAAGTCAGTGCATTGCTTGCTTTACGATGTATAGATGGTCAATGCACTTTCTGTTCTATATCATAACACGTAGTGCGTCACGCACACTTTTTTTTTAATCAAGAAAAAACCCTATATAGGGAAAGGTGGGAGAGTGCACCCCTTGCTAGAGGTAAGGAGAATAGCCACTCCACCATCAATCTCTAGGAGGCAAATTTTATTAGCATTGTAAAAGAATAAGAATTACATCAAACGTAAGCCAGGCATGCCTAGCTTATCTAAACGAGCTGCACCTTTAATATTGCAAGGGAGCTCATGGGATGAAAAAAAGGAATTACATTTCATGGAACAAGCCAGGGAAGCTAAGGAATCCGCCACAGAGTTGCCTTCTCTGTGTATATGATGAATGGTATCCAACTGTGAAATACTGCTCCATATTTCTCGAACATAGATGATGATAGACCAAGGGCATTGAATATGTCTTCTAATGATCTGGACCAGAGATTGGGAATCACATTCAATGATAGCAGGCTTGTTATCCACAGTATGTAAATATTTTACCCCATCAAGAAGCGCCTAGGCTAAGCCACTAAACTGTTAGTCTTGCCACAGAAATGTGAAAATGCAAGAAGAACATTCCCCTTGTGGTCTCAGATGACTCCACCACCCCCGAATTCCCCGCATTTCTTAGATGCTCCATCAGTGTTTAGCTTTAGGAAAGGCCAAGGGGGACAGACCCATTTAATGAGTTTGATTTGCTGTCGACATGATTTGATATTATGAATCCCAAAGTCCTTCAAGATTTTTCTTTTGCTGTTGAGAGGTTCCTTGAGATCAGTAACAGTGCAAATTTGCTTGACCTTGTATGAATGCGTCACGCACACTTAAGGCCGGTGCATGTGTATTTCAGGTCTGAGCTAGTTGCATGATATAGTATGTGCTAGTTCTTCTTGCATCTGTGCCTATACACATAGACGTATGAGCTGTCTAAGTCCTATAACACGTGACTGATACTTTGTTCGTTATAATGACAGGTAAGACTTTTGATCAAGCACCTAACGCGTGTCCCAACTACCTGCGAACACCAAGTCACGAGTAACTAAAGTACTTGGATAAAAGTGCACATGATCTAAGAAGGAAAGCAGCCTAGAGCATCTGACACGTGGAAAGTGAACCCTCTCCATCTGACACGTGGTCCTCCAATTATTGGTGAGAACATTCCCTCCACATTACCAAGCGATTCTTTTTGGAGATCGCTGGGATCCTACCACGTGGAACCATCTGACGGAGGGAGCATCATCATCTCCATTAAATTACCTCTAGCGCCCCTGATATCTGTATAAAAGCACCTACAGAGAAGAACAAGAAAACAATGAAGTGAAGGCAAAAGAAGAAAAGAAGTGTGAGCAGTAGAGAGCTAGCAGAAAATAAAGAAAGAGAAAAAGAAAGAGAGGGTAATAGAATTGAAGAGAGTGAGTAAAAGGGATCAAAAAGAAAAAGGAGACTGAGAATAATTAGAGAAAGTTTTGAGAGCAGAGATCGTAAGAGAGTGCAGCAGCAAGATCAAAGGATGAAGAAGATCTCTAGTTTCTGGATCAAATCCAAGCTACATTGCTCCAAGAGCGAGCTTTATTTCCAACTTTTCCGTTGCTGAATTTTATCATACTTGTTTTCCATTTTACATACCATTTCATAAGCTATAAATCAGCAATGACATAAGCTGTAGGGCCAAGCGGTTTGAAGCTGTGAATCAGCGGTGGCATAAGCTGTAAGGCCCAGCGGTTTGAAGCTGTGAATCAACGGTGGCTAAGTTGTAATGCCCAGCGGAGCAAGCTGTAGGTCAGTGGTTGTAGGCAAGCTGTAAGGCCCAGTAGTTTAAGCAGTGTATCAGCAGAATCCACACTCTGGTTGGAGTGTGGGGTGGATGTAGGTCTAGAGGACCGAATCACCTAAAAATCTTCTCTCTACTGTGGTTTGATTGCTTATCTATTTTTCATTAGATGAATGTCTAGGTACGCTCCGATCGATAGTTTTACCTGAG
Source organism: Amorphophallus konjac (assembly GCA_022559845.1). Lineage (NCBI taxonomy): Eukaryota > Viridiplantae > Streptophyta > Magnoliopsida > Alismatales > Araceae > Amorphophallus > Amorphophallus konjac. Next base: position 62,740,671 of record CM040122.1, read on the forward strand.
TGCCTCCAGAACTCATAAGTGTGCTTAGTCTATTTCTGCGAACGGTTGAGATGCTCCTGTGTAGTTCACTGCATAGACCTACCATCTGTTCATTAGTGTGTTTCAACATAGCTCACAGTCAGCTGCCAAGTATTTGATCTTGTGCCTCACGTTTAGTGAAAGTCAATCTATTTTAATTCCGCATAGCTTACTGATTGTAGCTTAACTTTCAAATTGGGGCAAAATTTTTTAAAGGGGATTCATTCACCCCCCCTCTGAATCTGTGTGTGCCCCGTTGCACCTTGTCCTCACAGACTAACATGGCGGTCCCCTCGAGATCGCCTTCTCAGCTAGCAGTCTTCTTGAGACCGCCACCTTGTGGCCACCTCCAGGTAGCGGCCGTGGGATGACCGCCACCTATTTTGGGTGTTCCGTTTGGGTCGTTTTGCCTTCCGAATGATTTGTGTTCGACCCATTTGACTCCCGTTAGCCCCGTGAGTGTCCCGTGGATTCTGCCATGACAGTGTTCTTGGGTGTCCGGGGGTACCGTGTTACTCGATTAGTGTGCCCGTGAGTTTTGGGGGTCCGAGTGACCCCGTATGATCTGAGCTTCCGTGCTTCGCTTGATCGAGTCACCGTGGATCGGTGTCAGTGCGGAGGGCTATTCCCGCACGATTCTAGCTTCTTCGAAAAGTGGTTTCCACGTAGGCCACGCGTATGGCCTATGAACTGTGAATTTCGTGACCCAGCCTGGGGCTGGGGGTGTCCTTGGGTTCCCTTTGAAAAGAGAATGAACTCGACGGTTCTGAACCATCTTGAGGCTTCTTTTCACTGTGGTTTCTGACCTAGGATTAGGGTAGATTGACAGCATGGAGCCGTCCCTGTACAACGGTCTTGACCCGAGTCTCGTGACTCAATGACCATTGGATTTAGTAGGTCTAGTCGACTGTCTAGAGTTTGGTGGCCCTGAGTCACCTGGTACTCCGTGTTACTCGCAATGGGTGCGTGTGTGACCTTCCGTGTTCACGTTTGGTGACTCTACCCACTAGACGTAGCTGACCTAGGAACGTTGTGTGTCGACCCACCTTAGAGTGGTGGAGGTTTGTCCCATGTAGAGGTTTGTAGGCCGGTTACCTAAAGGCCCCTTGCCTTTGCAGCCTGAGTCTGGCTGGGGGGAAAACCGGCTAGAGGACCGACCTAGAGCTGATGGTCTGTGTGTGCATATGTGGTCGGAGGCAGTGGATGAGTGTTGATGAGCACGACCTCAGCTAGTCCTTGTTCTATGGTACAATGTGCCGTGTCTCAGTTTTTGTCAGAGGGCGAGTAGGGAGACACTTGAGGCTACGGTGTCAGTCGTTGGAGGACGCTTCCAGTCTCGTTGTTAGTGGGGTAGTGCTCCTATTGCCTGAGGTTTCAGTGCGGGTTTCTCTTTGACGTAGTTACTATTCTAGTGGTTCGGTCTATTCTGCTTTGCGTGGCCTCTCGGCTATTGGCCTGGTGTTTCCCTGTGTGTGTGGGGGGCATGGTTCTTTCGCTGGTTCTAGTTCGGGATCGAGAGATTCTCCCGAGGGTGTTGGTTCAACGTGTGGTCAGCCGTGTGGCCTTGTCTATGGATCCGTCGGCTAGGACGGACTGTCCGACTGTGGGGTCGGGGTTGTGTAGAGGGTCTGTGTGTGTTTGCCCCGGTTGACCGTCTCTGGTTCTAGTCACCGTCGTCGTGTCATACCGGCGTTCTTACTTTGTTGCTTTTGTTGTTGCTATTCTTACTGCTTTCCTTTACTGTTGTTTTTTCTGTCGTTGCACTTCTGTTACAGCTTTCGTTGTGTTGGGGACCCGCGGGACCCCTACTGAGCCAATGAGATGAGGCTCACCCCCTATTTTTCAGGTGCGGCGTCCTCCTCGGAGTGGAGCGTTCCTATTGGAAGTTCGTTAGTTGCCAGCTCGCCAGGTTACCGGGGTTGTACGCCGGGGCAGTGTACGTTTCTTTTCCCTGTCTATACTTATGGACTGGACTCTGTAGTTATTTAATTATTATAAAATAAAATTTTATTTTTTTCAAAACTGTAGATTCATTCTATAGATTTACTTGCCTACTATTATTTAAAATTCGAATGCATGACCACACCAACCCTTTAACCCTTCCGAGCCTTCCGGCTTATGGGTGGCGGGCTAGGATTCGAGTGGTATCGGGTTATTCCCGGTATCCGTATCTTGGGTCGTTATAGTTGGTGTAAAATGCATGGTTGTGAAAATGCATGGGAATTCGAGACAATGCAGTAATTGTGAGTCTAGATAGTCTAGTACAGTCGGTAGCTGGCTTAGGTGTTTTTTTTATTCACCCCTCCATTATCACTTTCTGCATTTGTGTTAAGGGTTAGTTGGCACCGAGGAGGCGAGTTCGAGCTTTGTCAGGAATGCCGGGGCGGGGCTCAGGTGGAGCTGAGTAGGGAGGAGCCGAGTGGGGAGTCTTTTCCTCTAGAGGTAGCGGCCCAGGGTGTGCTAGATCAGGCCGAGTTTTATGCCGGCATGTATTAGTTCGTGGTGCGGCAGATGAGTCAGCGCCGTGGTCAAGAGGTTGGCAAGGGAAGTTCATCGCATGGCAGCCGTGGACATCTCTTCCGAGAGTTTCTGTAGTTTCACCACCGACGTTTGAAGGCCAGTCGGATCCTGATGCGGTAAGATCGTGGATTGGTGCATTGGAACGGGTGTTCGGGTCAATGGAGTGTGCCGAGGATGAGAAGGTGCTACAGGCGAGATATCGGTTGCAGGGTCTAGCCTTGTCATGGTGGACCACTGAGTGGGAATCGGTGTCTGTTCCATCTCCTAGTTTAAGTTCATTCCCTTCAGGGTTGAGGTTCAATCGGATGTCTAGGTTGTTAATGAGGAGCAGGCTTGGCAGGAGGTGCCAGGAGTAGCAGGAGTAGGTGTCTATAGTGGCTACTCAACATCCAGAAGTTCGACCACTGTGGCATGGTGTGAGTGAGCAGCCAGGATAGTGTTTGAGATGTGGCAGGTTTCGCGCGGGCGGGCCGCATGCCGTGGATGAAGTCGAGCTAGAGTGTTGCAGGTATGGTCAAGTTGGTCTTGTTGCTCGCGATTGCCCATGGCGGCCTCCGCAGTTCCAGCCATCTTTTACAACGTCCCACTAGCCTGGCGAGTTAGGGTTCTCGGTGTGCGCTAGGCACTTGACCGGGTGGGGTTGTCGTGCTCATTCTGTGGAAGGCGCACATGGACTTTTGGTTATTGTATGTTGTGCTTGTGTTTAATTCTGCTATTTTTTCTGTTATAATTGTGCTCCCTTGTGCTCCTGATTTCCGAGGTGCATTCGGGAGTCCTCGAAAGCATCTTGTCCGTTGGCAGTGGACCTGCCATTGAGGGCTATGTGGTTGTCCCTCGTCATGTCTTGGTGCGCAAGCATTGGTAGGTCATGTTGAATCGGGTGAGTAGAGTCACCGACCGTGTTTGGGGTGCCGTGTTGTAAGGCTGGTGTGGGGGTCTCTCTAGGTGCCCTATTGTTTAAGACCTGCGTTGGTAGTAGGATTGTCTTGGTAGATGTCAGGTTCTCCTCCGTTTCTGTGACTCGTTGGCGTAGAGTTGTGCAGCATAAGTGTGGTGGGTTGGTAACCCACAGGCTCCGAGATCGGTTTGGTAGTCGAGTATGTTGTGTGTTTCATGATGAGCGCGGTTTGGAGGTCCTGGAGTCAGTTGTAGAGTGCTGCTCTTGGGTGAAGAGCTGGGTGTGGCCGTGTGAATGACTTTGGTTGTCGTGCATAGGCGACGGTATCGTACTCTGTGGTGCTAATAGCACTGAGAATCGGGAAGCTCAGTGGTGAGAGTGGTTGGTCGCGGTTGTATGTTGCGCCAGTTTTCCCCTTGAATTGTGTCGCATGGCTTAGGGTGGAGCCACTTGGCGGTTTGTATTTGAGGTAGGTCGTTGTAGCACCCCGGGTTTAATTAATAATAAAATTATGTAACAATCAAGTGATTTTAATTAATATTATATTAAATCTCCCTTAAGGTAAATTTCAACCAACTTATAAAAATATGGAAAAAATCATAATCGTGTAGAGGATCAAAATCTTAGAAACTATGTCTTCATGGCCGACCCCCAAATAAAAATTTAATCAAGCCGAATTTAGAGATTCAGTGGTAAAAATCAGAGTTTTGGTCAACGACCTTAAATCCTCTAATTCAAACCCAAATTAAGCTCAATCAGGCTCAATCCCGATTCAATCGAACAGCCATGGTTAGGAGAACTTTTCCCCTCTATCCCTACTCGTAAACCCTAACCCTTGCACCTCAATTTCGAGCGAGAGGCGGCGCGACCCGGTCACGCGCGAGATTCGCGTGTGATGGATTTAGAGGACTCTCCTCGCCCTTATCACACCTCTAGGATCAAATTCCCCTCTATAAAATGAACCCTAGCATGATCTAGAGCCCTCGTTTGTTGAGGAAGCTGGCGACTGGAGCATTCAAGGGTGGAGCGTCGAGTTAAAGTGAGGCGTTATCGTGTAGTTCCGGTGACCAGCGGCCCCCTTCTTCCTTCGATTCGGTAGGTTCCAGTAGACCAAATTCTAATTAAACTATGTCACCTGATGTGCCTTCCAGTCCTCTTCATTTGGATACCAAAATCCCTAATTTTAGTTTAGTATAGCGATCGTATTTCAGTTTTTAGTCAAGGCATGTCAAGTTAGGGCACCGTTCATGTTAGTTTTACTTGTATCGATCTGGTGTTAGGATTGGCAGGCTAAAAATTCAAATTAATCATTTCTACCATGTTTGAAATTTTGTTATCTTTCTATTGACACCGGTTTGCCTAATTTTGGTTCATCATACTGCACGAATTTCTGAGTTGCATGCAAGGTGTGTCGGGTTCGCCGAAAGCCAGTGCAGAGACCCGGTTGCGGTCGCACCAGGGATTGCCGCTGAGCCTAGCGGCCGCCCGATAGACCGCAAGGTCCCCTATTTTGAACTTTGCTCTAGCAGTCGTAGGTTGATCGCCAACCAAGGGTAGCGGCCTTCCCCTGACCGCTAGACACGCTTGAATTTCAGAAATGTCCCTATGTTTTTACTTATAATTTTTCTTGATTAGACAACATGACTAGGGTAAAAACACACCTAATGACTAGGATTATGTGGAACATTTGAAGCTAAGTTGCATATATTGATCATAGATGTTAAATTAATTATCTTATTCTCTTCATATCATGACTTATCAATAGACTATTTCAAATGCCAAATGAGTAGTTAATTCAATTGTTCATGATTTTATTAAATTGCTACTCCATTGCTGAAGAATTACTAAATATTCAGATTGTTGACAGTCATGCCACTCCGGTGGTATTGACTGACTGCACCGTCTACGTTTTTCATATTTTCCTCGCCTCAATCTTGTAATAGTTGGGACTCTCCGTCAGATACTCCTTCCGTCAGACTAGGACCACTATTATGAGACCTCCATCAGTCCCCGCGAGCCTGGGATTCCCACCAGGATGCCGGGCAGGTTGTACCACCAAGACCTGAACCCACCGACTTGCTTGACTCACGTTTTGGGCAGCCCAGAGTTGGGGCTGTTATGCTCTAATCGACCTGCTAGCAGCCCTCTTGGGACTGCTACCGCCCTTTAGCGGCCCTGGCTAGACCGTTAGGTTCCCCCTGACCTGGCTAAGTGCCGGATTGGTTGGTCGACTTATTCTTGTTCCAAGTCGACCCAACCCTGATCAAGTCGACCCAAGTCCCCTCTGTCGACCTAGGTTGAGTGGGCTGGACCTTGGTTCGGTCCCACCCTACTTTAGACCGATGGAGGACCCGATTAAGTCAACTGAACCATCTTGCTAAAACCAACCTGATAGCGGTCCATGTTAGACCGTTAATCTCTCCCTAATGGTCCGAGCATGAGCGCAACCCTTGAGACAAAATGTGGTTTTCCTGGGTTTTGTATGATGTAGCAGCCGTGCCAGGGATGGCCTTGGACTGTGAATCTTGCCTTGATTCATGATCATTTTTCATGAACTTTGACCTCCAAGTCATACCCCTATGATTTCTCATCTCAAACTTACTTGGAATTTCACTTGCTCCTAGAGATAAGTTACACAAACTTAGCCTTGAAATTCTTGGCCGATTCCAATGAATGTCTAGATAAATTGGGATCTTGGATCCACTAATCAATGCCAACGCATCTTAAGGGCTCGATCTGGTCCTGGGAGGAGCGCTTGAAAGTACTTGTGTCCCGGGGAGTTTGTAATGACAAGGTGCGGCAATGCACTGAGTACTTGCTAGCGTGTGTCTATGACATTCATCTCCACATGAACTTTATGATCTCACGTGACTTGCTATACTTGCGTGCTTGTTCGGCCAATTCATGAGATAGTGTTATGGTTCTTTCCATAGTAGTCCTTGCAATACTTTGTCATCATTCATCGCTATCCTGGTTATTTCCACTTACTGATTGTTCTTGATAACATTATTAAATTGGTTAATCACTTATACATTGCCTGTTAGACCTACTTAGTGTTCGCTCACTCAATTGCTCCCCCTTTTTCAGGTAGCTTCAAGGGGGATACTCAAATAGATGGGGATAGGTGTGCGTAAGGGACCGTGGAGCGAGCCAGTAGAAGTCGTGCTTGATTGTTGTCTTAGTTAGGAGTGGTTGTTCAACGACGGTAGTTATTTGAGCAGATTATTCTCATTTTGCTAATTTTGTGCCAATTTAATTATTTAAGTGCTCTGAGTGTCGTTAGTGATATAACTGGTGCGTTTCGAATTTTCGCATCGGGGCGTGACAGTCGTGGCCTTTTGGGCCGGTTGTTTAGCGCAAGTGTTCGGTGCTCAGGAATGAGCGTGGGAGTTGACCGAATTTGGTCGGTGTGGTTGTCTTGGAGGTGGATCCGAGGGTGAGAGGTGTTGGTTCTGGCAGGGAGATCTCGTGCGGATGCCTAGATGGGTAGTCGAGAAGTTGTAGAATTGTTAAGCGCCCTGTTGAGAGGTGGTCTATTGCGCCGATTGTTCGGCGGGCGTGATGTTTGAGATGGATCTGTTAGGTACGTTGCTAGGATCTAGAGGGGGGTGAATAGATCCAGCTAGAGAGATATGTTCGATTTAAAACTTCTAGACCAATTAAAACACTAATGGCAAATTACACAGATCATATATCGACTACTTAACATGCTGTTATAACATGGTGCAAATCTAATGCGGAAGATAGGATCATAATAAACTCAATAGCATGCACATTAGGCATCCATCATGTGAAAGGGGTAGAAGATAAGGAACAAACTCACAAGCAAACTACACTGGACATAGATTTTTTAGGTGGTTCGGTCTGCTACCCACAGACCCACGTCCACCCCTCACTCTAACCGAGTGAGGCTTCCCTTGCTATGCAAGAACGTGGAGACACCTCCACAACAAATGCTGCCTAACAGCTTGGACCAAGGGAAACAAATCTCTCACACTCTAACCTTGCGACCACAAGATCAGACCCACTGCTACAAGCAGTGACCGGAGAATAAATTCTCCCTTCTTCTGCAACTGCAGAAGGAACCGTGAACAGCCCCAGCTGCTCACAACCCAGAGGAACGGATCCTTTCTTCCTCTGACAACTCAGAGGGGACCAGAGGAACAACTCCTCCACGTTCTGGTCTCCCAGAACAACCACGCACAATTGGGACTTTGCGCTACCACCTTGTGTGCACGGAGCACACCACGGCAAAAAACCAAACAGAAATAAAAGAAAACATGAAAACAAACAAATGCTGAACAGAAATAGCACGATGAAACCTCAACAAGAAAAAAAACAAAACAACTGTAGCTTCTTATGGAAGCGCTTTGAATGTAGTCTCTGATGCTCTGCAGATCTTCCTATCTTCTCTTCTCTTTCCTTCTCTTTTACTGTCACACCTACGAGCTCATGAATCTCTCTTTCTTTTTCTTCTCACGGCCACAACTCTTTACCTTCTCTCAACTCATAGATATAGCCTGCTTCACAGCCTTCTTCTTCTTCTTCTCCGTAACCTCTCTTTCTTCTCTTGGCTTCACGCCCATTTTCCTCTTCGTTACCATCTTGATGCCGAGGAGCTCTTATATACGTAAAGCAGAAGGATGATTTGTTAGAAAAATCTGATCCATGAGAAAATAAACTATTGGACCAGCTAGTAGAGGAGAATATTCTTTCTTTGGAAGCATCTGAGAACGTGCTAAGCCACCTGGGATCACGTGCCAATCATTGGAGCTCGAACTCACGTGCTCCTTTAAAGTCGCTCATGAGCTTACCTATTTGTCACCGCTGCCAAGCTCTTTTTCACCCTTATTGGGTATTTGTCACCCTTATGGGTGTATCTGTCACCACTATTGCCCAAGAGCCGTCGCCTTTGAGCTCCTTTGTTTCTAGCCTTCGAACTATTACCTTTTCTCACTAACATTTGACACTTATCCATCCGAGCACTATCGTCTCCGCTCTTCTTTTGTTTGCCATAGGCACCAGTTGCTTCCCTTGTCTTCTTCAGTTGCCAAAGGCTATTGGCAATCACTGAGCTCGGTAGTTCAGGTGTAGTGACCGTTGTGCTCGGCAGCTCTGGATGAAATGATCGCAGTGCTCGGAGGCACCTGGATGAGCGAGCACTTGCCTAACACCTGCTCGCCCTCTCTGCTCGCCTTCTCTGTTGCCTTCTATTGTCAGCCTTGCTCGGTCTTTGTCAACATAGCTCGAACTTTCTCAGTATAGATCGGACTCCTTCATTTGGACTTCTTCATTGTTAGCTCGAGCTGCTACAGTAGCTCAAACTGCTACAGTAGCTCGGACTACTTCATATAGGCTCAGACTTCTTCAATATAGCTCGGGCTACTACAATAGCTCGGAGTGCGATAGTAGCTCGGACTGCTACAGTAGCTCGGACTGCTACAATAGCTCGGACTGTGCTTGACTTGATCTTGACTGGAGTCGAATGAAGGTCATTTGAACTAAAGATGAAATTCTTCCTCTTATCTAAGAAAAGGAGTTAATCAGAGTCATTTATGCTTAATGAATCTCCAGATTTGAGATGAAAGGGTTAAGAACCCCATACACCTTCATTTCCAACAAATAAGCTTGATTTCCTTTCACTTGACACAGTCAAGGTCTATTTGTTACTACAAGAAGCTATTTTACACCTCTGCAAGCTTATTTGTTACCACTAGCAAGTTATTTTTCACCCTTAACCCACTTTAGCCGTCGCCCTTGCTATATTCACTGAACGGGTGGCTCTGGCATCGACTCCATTAGCTTCTGGAGTCGACTCCACTACATGGCGAGAGCTTCACTTTCATTCCTTTTAGCCTCATCGTCTATTTGTCAGCGATAAGATGCATTTGTCACCCTTAAGGGTGTATTTTTCACCCTTAACTCCTATTCTTCACTACTATTCACTGCTACTGTGGCTCTTCATGGCGTCGACTCCAAATAGGCATGGCGTCAACTCCATGTTCACATAAGCTTCACCTTTGTCCATTTCTCATCCATGTTTCAACTTTTATCAGCCATAACAAGCTATATGTCACCATTGAGCAACATCCTTCACCTTTGACTGAACCTTGCAATAACTCCACGGCTGGCATTGCATTGAACATGAACTCTACTGGCTTCAGCGTTACTAGCCATTTCTTAGCCCGGGTAGCCATTTTCCACCTTAGTCTTCTATTTTTTACCCAGGAGAACCTATTTGTCAGCCTTAATCTGTAGTTGTTGCAAGGCATATCGGTTGACCAAAGCGGTCGACTGTTCTTTGCTTTGAGCTGAATCTTGGAGTTGCTGTGTTGTATTGCTAATGCATCAAACAGTTGAATGATCTTTCAACATTGTTAGCATAGTCTTGGCATCAAATCAAGAGTATGAAGACATCAATCTCAAGGACTATTAATGCATGCTCATAATGAAACATATGGAACTTGACATCAACAAGACATGAAGACTATGCATGAGAACTATGAAGACTCATGAAGGACTCTCATTGTCAATATCATCAAAACATGATGACTCATATTTGTCATCATCAAAACCATAGGGACACAACACAATCGAGAGATGCGACAGTTGTGGTTAGGAGTCCTTGTCTATGATAAGACTCGAGAGAGTTCAGAGCTTGGTGTATCTGGTGGTGTCGCTGTCTAGATTGTGGTGTTCCTTTGGCTCGGAGGGAGCTGTGCAAGGGATTGTTGTGCGTGCGTGGGCACTGTAAGTTAGTTGTCCTGTGTGGTTTTTTCTGGTTGGGGAAGCCCTAGCGGTCATTTGTAAGGTGCCCCTTGGTGTTGTCGGTGCCCGGTCGGGCATTGGTTTTTGGAACCAGTGTTGGCTGGTGAGTATTGTGGCGTTCCGCTCGAGAGTGTGTGTCACTGGCGCTGCTAAGCCGACAAAAGAGTTGTGCCCAGGTGTGCTTGGTGGTGAGATTGTCATCTCAGGATGTGGTGTGAGGTGCTCCTCTTGGGGAGTGCTCAGGGTCCTGTAGTTGGGAAGCTATCGACCCGAGTTGGTGCTATTTGCGGTTTTTCCGTTGTGGATCGTGTGTTTCTCCGGGTGCGGCGTGTGTTGGGGGTGTTGTGCCCTTGGAAGTTTTGAGGGTGGTGGGGTGATGCCGAACTTGATGGTTTCGTGTACCCCGGTCGGTGCGGGGTTTGGCGTGATTTGTGCGGTGGAGCGTGAGGGCTCTTTTATTGGGCTGGTCCAGTGGTGTCCCTCAGTGTTGGTTGGGCGGTGCATATCTGGTGGTGCTGTGACCGCGAAGTCCTATCCGTTGGGTGTGTCCTTCCTCCTGACTTCTATGCCTTGTCTGAATTTCGAGAATGAAATATATATATGGAGGGAGGGTTGTAATGCCCCGGATTTTTTGGATCAGAATCCATGGGTTTCGGAGTGCTTTCGTGGGTCCCAGATTGTGTTTTGTAGTCACTCTGATTTTTCGTCTAACAAGCCTTCGGAACCCTGTGTAGGGTGAACCGTAATGTTGTTGGGCTCCGGGACGCTGTAGACGCAAAGAGCATGTTCCGAGAATCGGGACAATGATTTTTCCCTAATTTCTATATTTTTAGATTTTTTGGATTTTCTATAAATAGTAAACCCCTTTTCCTCTCTCCTCATCTCATTTCTCTCCCTCTCCCTCATGTTTCTCTCTTTCTCATGTTGCTATTCTTACTGCTTTCCTTTACTGTAGTTATTTCTATCGCTGCACTTCTGTTACCGCTTTTGTTGTGGTGGGGACTCGTGGGACCCCTACTGATGAGGCTCACCCCCTGCGTTTTAGGTGCGGCGTCCTCCTTGGAGTGGAGCATTCCTGTCGGAAGTTCGTTAGTTGCCAGTTCGCAAGGTTGCCGAGGGTGTGCCCCAGGGCAATGTATGTTTCTTTTCCCTGACTGTACTTGTGGACTAGACTCTGTAGTTATTTAATTGTTATAAAATGTAATTTTATTTCTGTCAGAACTGTAGATTAATTCTGTAGATTTACTTGCCTTCTATTGTTTAGAATTCCAATGCATGACCACACCTACCCTTTAACCCTTCCAAGCCTTCCGGCTCATTGGTGGAGGGCCAGGATTCGAGTGGTATCAGCTTTTTCCCCATATCCGGATCTTGGGTCGTCACACATGGTGCCCAGCTTAGAGGATGTGGTCCGGATTATCGGGCTGAGGGTGGATGGAGAGCAGTGAGTGGGATCACCTACCTAGACTATCGTGAGAGCGTCCAAGAGCTGTTGGGGCTAGAGGCTTTTGCTGATGACAGGGAGAGCAGGACCGTCCCCCGGGTGTCGATCATGGAAGCGTTGGGACTAGTGGATGCCCGACAGCAGGTAGGGGAGACCTTAGAAGAATTCATGGGGAGTATGGGGGCAGCTGCCCGTGCTGCATTTTGCCATGACGTGGGCGACCAGAAGAGGGTGGACAGGAACCCCCGTAGGTTTATTTTCTTTTTGCTGGGGAGGCTACTCTTAGGATCGAAGGGAGAGTGATCTACTGTCGCTTCCTAGAGATCCTTATGAGCTTAGACGGAGTTGGGCAGTATGCGTGGGGAGCTGCCTTGCTAGCGCACCTTATTGCCGACCTATCCCAGGGGACAGTCATGAGATGACAGTGAGTGGCTTTGTACCATTCCTCCAGGTAAGTGAATTTTTTATTTATTTTTTATGTAATTAGTTTAATTTATGTTTATGTGATTGATGATACTAATGGCATGCGATATATGCATGTATGGAGCTACTACTACATCCCGATGGGGAGGGCACGACAGTGGCGCCCGATAGCTATCCCGTTGGCTTTGGGATGGCGGCCAATTGAGAATGCAACCCCCCATTCATATTAGCTAACGTCACTGAGGCGTGAGCTGCAGGAGTATCCCGCGAGGATATATGGTATGACGATTTTTTGTGTTTTTATTTATATATTTTTTGTATTATATTTTTTGTACTTTGTTATAATTTTAATAATTAACATGATGCATGTATGCCAATGCAGATGGTTTGGAGGCCCTACTTGGGCATGGCCGATGCCGACCAGCGGTGGGTCGAGGCGGGCCGAGCTCGTTTCGGGCGGGACCTTTGGGTCTATTGTCTGAACGAGATCAAGCCGCTTCGACTCAGGTTGGTGATGAGGACCCTGAGGCTAGCCCAAGAGTGGGTAGAGGTCGACGCCCCTCGTCACATTGGGCAGAAGACCCGAGGGAAGGCGAAGCACGTCGACTGGCATGAGCGCTTCACGGACCAGTATCGGGACTGGCAACAGGGCGGAGTCCCTATAGCATCGCACGTGCAGGACAACGAAGAGTAACTGCGGTGCTATCGTGAGACTTACGCGGGTCATCTCCAGCTCGGGAGACCCCTGGGGGTAAGTATGAAATGAATTTTTATTTATATTTATATGTACATGTGCTTATGTATGTGGTACTTAACCTATATGTTCATAAATGCAGGATACTCGTGATGCATTCATAGCCGACTTGCAGGCCCGCTTGGCGGATACCAGGCAACAATTGGTCACTACTCAGGAGGCGTTGGACACCTTGGTGAGTACAATGAAATGCATTTTTTTAAATTTATGATCCTAGATTTTTGATGTTCAGCCACTAACGGTTGTCCCACGTGTGTTATAGCGTGGCCAACAGAGCGGCGCAACAGCGACAGGGGGAGCCTCCTCCAGCTCCCAGGTTCCAACTTCGGAGGTTACCTCCCTCCATGAGCGGCTTGCCGACGTAATGACACGGGCCGAGGAGGCAGAGCTCGAGCTCTCGGCACGAGTAAGTATTTGCAAATTTTAGATTTTGAATTTAATTATGCATTGCTCTTATTGATTCCATGGTGATAATGGCTCCAATAGGTGATGGAGATCAGAAATGCACTAGCCCGTGTAGAGCGAGAGGAGGAGGAGCATGTTGCTCAGGTGGCGGAGCGTGATGCCCGGGTAGCAGAGCTGGAGGAGGAGGAGCGTCGACGCGACATCGAGGAGCTACCTTGGGATGTCCTGGAGCTGAGGTTCTCACTCCAGATGGCGAGGAAGGATGTAGAGAGGGAGATGATAATGAGGGAGAGATAGAGAGAGGAGAGCAGAGCAGAGAGAGAGAGAGGGGAGGAGGGCTTTGGAGGCCCAGTTGGTGGAGCTTCGGTCAAGTCTCAGCATTGCGGAGCAGAGGCTAAAGGAGAGTGAGGAGCGCTACCAGAGAGGACAAGAGTGTGCAACGCGTGCTCGACAGTCTGGCTCTTTTTCCATTGTTAGTTTCATAGTCTCCTTAGCAGAGGAGCGCCACAATGCCGAGGTTGAGCAAAGATTACGAGGCGAGAGGAGCGCTACCTCGTAGAGCTCCATGAGGGCTCCTAGGGATCCCCATCCTAGGGGTGATGAGAGGGATGATTAGGAGGGTGGTGGTGAGAGTTAGAGAGGTATGTTTGAACAGCCACACCCTCACTTATGATGTACATGACAATTGTATAAATGAAATGATTTCTTTTGTTATCACTTGCTCGTCTCTTGTGCGCTTGTTCTTTTGTACACATGTTCCTGCGTGACACACTCAACAAACAAGTTAGTTTTACTGTTCCGACTTGGCCCTTTGCTCAATAAGCAAGTGACTATCTCAGGACTAGCCTTGATAATAGGTCAAGGGGCCATGCCTTTATTAATTAAGGTAAAAGTAGAGATGATGTAATGCGACATGCAAACATGTAAATGCTAACGAGAAATTAAGAATGTAGCACACGAATGTGATCACGTTAAATGCAGATTTTTTGTTGTCGTTGTGTTTTTTGTTTTTTTTGTTTTATTTTTTGGTTATTTTTTTATTTTTTTGGTTATTTTTTATTTTTTGTGTTATTTTTTTTATTTTTTTACTTTTTTGTTGCTTTCTATTTTTTTTTTTTGAAAATTGCCATAGCCCGACATAGCCCCTTCTAAAGGGCGCGTAGAACGAAGGGCATCTACTCTTGTAACAAACTGGCATGGTTCTTGGATCAAGGGAATTTACTCATTCATAAGCTGTTCTTAAATAGCTTAACCTGGGGTCAACGTGCTTGATTGTTTCTCCTACTCAAGATCTCATTCGACAGCGTCCTCCTAAGTCTGCTTCCACCATCCCTTAAGTTTGGGGCTTACCACTTAGAGAGAAAGGAATAATGTGTTTAATTAGGAAGCTCACAAGAGGGTCGAGAGACCTGGGAAGATGTCCCTCCCCTGCCCTATTACCCATTAGGCTTTGGTCTTTGGCTAGTGGGGGTTTCTTTTATTTTTCTTTCCCTTGTCCCTTTTAAGATGCATTCTTACGACCAAGGTTTTCCCTATGGGGACTTTGCCCTTTTGACATGCATTTGGGATATTACATTTTTTTTTGAAATTCCTATTTTGCTGCCCCTTGTGCCGTGACTTTCCCCTACTAATGTGGTGGTTAGGTTTAGTAGTCTAGCCCGAGGTCTCGCTCCCTCATCATGAACCGAGAAGAAGAGAATGGGTAGCACCTTACACCCTCAGTCCGGCTCTAGCTTCTTTCAGATTTTATGCCATTTGATTTCGAGAGCAGAGTGTGTGCGTGTGCGTGAGTTAACCCTGGGTTAGACTACAAAGACCGAAGAGTGAATTGCCAGCTCCACTAGTCCTTGAACCATGATTATCGTCACACCTATCTAAGGGCAGTACTTCTTAAGGTAGAGCCCATTCCAAGGGTGGGATAGCTTGCCTCTCCCAGTGTTGACTAACCTATAGGCATTGTCAAGATACATAGCCTGAATCACGTATGGACCTTCCCAATTGGGTTAAAGTTTAGAACGTGGCCACTAGTTTTCACAAAAACTCTCTTTACTACCATCTCATCGACTTTAAATTTTCTTTCAATGTCCTTCTCTCGGTAAAAATGTGTGAGCCTATTTTAATAAATGTGTGTATGCTCGGCAGCGACCAGTCGCTTCTCGTCTAAGAGTTCCAATTGGGCAAGGAGTGAATCACGACGTTCATCAGCGAAAATTTCCTTGTCTAATTGTACCCTGAGACAAGGAATCAGAGTCTTGTACAGGACCACGGCCTCATTCCCATAAGTAAGGGCGAATGGAGTTTGTCCAGTGGGAGTACGGATTGAAGGGCGATAGGTCCATAGAGCTTCTATAAGCTTTTCTGGCCAATCCGAGAACTTATTAGACTCACAAGTTTTCTTTATGATTTTGATCAATGTTTTATTGGTGGCCTCTACCTAGCCATTGCCTTGTGGATAATAAGGTGATGAATGATGCAATGTAATTTTATACCTTTTGCAGAGGTCCTGAAGGTCTTGAGAAATGAATTGTGGTCCATTTGTCGGTGATAATTGTGCTTGGAATGCCGAACCTGGCGATGACGTTCTTCATGATGAACTTGCATACCGCTATTGCTTTGATCTCCACGTAAGTTTCTGCTTCGGCCCATTTGGTGAAATACTCCATCACAGTGAGGATAAATAATTTTTGCTTGGTGAGGGAGTTAGAATCACCGAGAGGACCAATGATGTTGAGACCCCACATGGAGAAAGGCCTGTTAGGTTAGGTGCAGTATTCAGAGGGGGGGGTGAATGAATATAACCCTTTAAAAACCTTTACCCAATTAAAAGGTTATGATGCTCACTAACTATCTAGAGTGCTAACTAGACAGATGTATCAAATCTGAAAGACTAATGCAGTAGCACCATTCTTCCACTCAAATAAACTTTCGCTCACTCAACGGATTAAACACTCAGAACAAGATCTGATCAACCACTTGGAGCGCCCCTATGCAAACATCTAGCGGAAGCAAAACATATAGAGAAATCAGACCACTGCACAGAAGATTTTTAGGTGGTTCGGTCCTCCAGACCTACATCCACCCCACACTCAACCCGAGTGTGGCTTCCACTAGCTCACGCTAGAAACAGCAGACTCAGTCTGCAACAAATGCTGCCAAACAGCTTGACCAGGGGAACAACCTCCCCTCTTCCTCCCAACCGGAGGGAACCACTAGTGACACCAGTCACTAGCAAACCAGAGACACAAGGTCTCTCTTCCTCCAGACCTGGAGGGAACCCCTGGACTTGAATCCACAAGCCCAGAACCGGAGACAAGTCTCCCTTCCTCCAAACCGGAGGGAATCAACAAGTAGCACCCCCCTACTTGCAACCGGAGATAGCAATCTCCCTTCCTCCAACCCGGAGGGAAACAACCGATGACACCCTGTCAAAGGCAACCAGAGACGCAAGTCTCTCTTCCTCCACACGGGAGGGTACCAACCACAAGTAGCACCCAGCTACTTGCAAACCGAAGACACAAAGTCTCCCTTCTCCTGAACCCACAGGAGGAACCCCGACCTCTCTACAGAGGATCGGAAATACAGTAAGCCAGAAAATAAAGGAAAGAACAATAAACGAAAAATGACTTCAGCAAAACAGAAAGCTGAAAAACGAAATGCACAATGTGGCTCTCAACGGAGCTGACTGGCCTGGATTTGATCCACGGTCCAGTAGACGGATCTTCAGGTAAGATCTTCCTTCTTCTCCACGAGCTCTCTCGCTCACTCTCTATCTTTCTTTCTCTTTCTTCTGCTCTTCTCTCACTCTCTGCTTCTTCTTCTCTTCACACTCTTCTCGAGCTCTCTACCTCTCTTCTTCTCTACCTCTCTTCTTCTCCTTCTGCTCTTCTTCTTTCTCTTTTCTTTTTCTATCTGGATCGTGGCTCTCTGTATGAGCTTTTCTTCACGCCAACTCGATCACCTTCATCTGTGGACGAAGGTCTCATATATATAGCAGCAGCAGCAGCATCAGCCACGACGTGTGACCTCCACATTTCCAGCCCTAAGAATTCGGTCCACGTGGCAGTCTCTCAGCAGGCTTCATTCCAGCCTCGGATCACGTGCTGCCCAGGTGTGTGGAATGTTCTTCCTCGGATCTGCAAGGAGATGAAAATCATTAAAGCTGAGGGCCATAGGAACTAAAGCTGCACGAAGTATGTAATAGAAATACTAGATGCACTGAGAACAACACGAAGTGAGGTTATAAAACAACACGAGGTAACCAGAAGAACGACACGAAGAACACCATGGTGACTGTAGCACGAAGTAAAACGACATGATATAATAACCAGTAATGAGAACGGCACGAGGACAACATGGAGGTAAACAGAAACCAACAGTAAGTGTGGTTTCAACACACGAAAGACACGATGTCTAGGAAGAACAACACGAAGAGATAATTCGGAAACGACACTAAGTGGAAAAACAATACTAGATGAAACAGTAATCGACACGCGGTGAAAACAGCACGAAGACAGTGAGAACAGCACGCGGTGAAAACAACACTAAGACAATGAAGATGACACGAAGTCATGAAAACAGAAACGACACGAAGACGGAAATAACAAAGAAAACGACTCAAAGTAAGAACGACACGAAGAACACAAAACGGAAAACGACACGAAGTGAAACAGGAAGCAACACGAGGTGCTGCGATGTTCTGCACGCAGTGGAACAAAAACGACACGGAGTGAGTACGACATGGAGACAGATGACAGAGACCGTCACGAGTTGAAAACAACACGAAGACGAAAACTGAAATAGACACGGAGTGAAAAATGACACGAGGTCTGGGAGACATGACACAAAGTCATAAGAGCGACAGTAACCAACACGAAGTGTGGTTAAGAAACATGAACGACACGAAGTGTGGAAACATGACACGAAGTCACAGAAACACTAACACGAGGTTATGAGAGGAAAAACGATACGAGGTCATGAAAACACAAGACAAAGACAAAAGATGAAATCGACACGGAGTGTAGGAACAACTCAAGACAGACACGGGGTCTGAAAAATAGACACGACTTGTAACGACACGTGATGAAGCTATGTGAACAGTATAAAACGAATAAAATGACACGAGGAACAACAGTAACCGACTCGGGTTGAAAACAACACGAAGTCGAACAGTAATTGACACGGGGTAACACGACACGAGGTAAAAACGACACGAAGATGAAATTGACACATACTGAAAACAACACGAAGATGAAGGGAACAGTGCAATGTCTAGACTTGAAGTACAGTTAAGTGTACAGACTTTACCAATGAATCACTCACTGTACAGACTTGCTATAGCAGTATGATGTACAGACTTTGATGAACAGTCCAAAGTATGGACTTTCACTGCAAACAACAATGTGTAGACTTCATGTAAAAGCCCAATGTATGGACATTGAAATCGAGGACCGATGTGCAGACTTGACATTGAAGACTAGAGTGCAGACTTTAAGTCTAACTGTGGATGTACAGACTTGAAGAATAAACCAGTGTATAGACTTGAAGATTGAAGGTGATGTATAGATCATGCACATACCAGAAGTCTAACACACACAATATATCAGTCATACACGTGCATTCTCCAGATGATATACAAATCACAATCATGAAGCTATCATCAAAGCACAATGTCAGCAGATAAACTGACTGAGCATATGAAGTCCTGAATGAACATTTCAGCAGGATGACTCACAATGATTAACATCAAACACCAATCATCAAAACCAGATAAATCATTAAAACCACAGCAATGAATGCTTTATGCATCAGTTTAACATGTAGCATGACTGATCATCAAATATGACTCTAAATTGAGCAGCAGGATGACTGAACATTTGATTAACTCACACCAACAATCAATCAACAAAACTATCATCAAAACCACAGGGGCACAACAATCTCCCCCTTTTTGATGATGGCAACACTTTCAATATATTGAGTCATTCTGATGATGTGAGGCATTCTGAAGACTCAAATTATTCTCCCCCTTTGACTTCATCAAAAAGAAAATAATTTGAGAAGTTAAAGCATGCATAAAAGTTCAGACAAATTCTCCCCTTGGCAATACTCCCCTGAGTATATGAATGCAAGGTCACAAATGATATGAGCATGATTCAGCATGACAAGGAATGCTCCCCCTGAAGAGATGCCAATTGATATGCAAGTGATGCATGACATGGAAGCTCCCCCTCAATAAGTGGACTCTTATGAGAAGGAGACCACAGGGGCAAACAAGAAGAGGTTCAGGTTAAAGAGTCAATACCATGAGCAGAAGAGTTTCAATTAACAGATTTTTCAAGGATGTTCCAAACACAAGAAGTTCAGCCTGATTTTCAAAGAGATATCAATCTCATAAATCTAAAGCATAAGTTTTCAAAGTCTTCTATCATAAGGGCTTATGAATGACATTTATTGAACATCATGGTTTAAACGTGATGTATGCAGAGTTTATCAATAAAATTCTGTAATGATATCTAAAACCATGGTTTAATAAAAATGAACCAAGCCCTCATATTTATCTTGATTATCCTCCCTTTGTCTTACACAATCAAATCTATTGACTTCTTTCAGAATTACATGTACTAGTATTGAAATCAAGCAATTATGAAGTCATATGATTTTTGTCTAGGGTGGTAGCAAAATAATTTTAGCATTAATATTCAGATATTTCAATTTGTTCAACAATTTTCCATGCTACAAATTTTACGAGCACTCTAGTTCAGTTCACACCTTGTAACTAGAGGATATACCTTGATCAGAGGCCAATATCCCAAAGCACTTAGTGTGACTGACTGTCATGCTATATATATATGAACAGAGATAGCATTTACACATCATGACACACTTGAAATCATTTCTGGATGAGTGAGTTGTATTTCTCAGTGTGCATGCCATTGCTCTGCCTGATTTTCAATGAATTCTTACAGAGTTAACTAAGGCACCTCATGACACAATCCTTTGGACATGTGTTTCTCAGTGACCAAGGTCATTGCTCTGACAATTACTTTACCCTTTAGACAATTCAAAAACATTCATTTGCTTCAAAACAATATTAATCTCATGTACTTAACCAAATAAAGTCATGTATTCAAAAGTGCAGATTTCAGAAGTTTTTGCAAGACATAGCATGAAACAGTTGGTTAAGATTTATTAAACATGATTCAGATATGTTAAGAGATTTTGAAGTTAAACTCCATGAATACATTAAGCTTAAACCACATGAGTTATTTCAGACATTCATAAAAGCGTATAATAGAAGATTTCTAGTTCAAGATTTTTTTTTTCAGATTTATGATCGAGATAGCCCATTGAAATCTTCATGAAAGACTGAAATAATTCTGATATCAAATGATACCAATTGTTACCAATTGATAGGAGAGATTTTTGAAGCATAAAGTTTTCAGAATATGATCAAGGTTTGTCAACAAAATCAATAAGAAGGGATATGCTATGAAATCTGACAAATGTATGCTTTTGACAACCTATATGCAATGCATTGACTCCCCCTTACAATATGCATTTAAACATACATGCAAATCACATATATGCACTTCAGATGAGTAGAGTTCAGAGGTATCAATTCAGACAATGCTGATGAGGAATGATTATGCAAACACAGAATTAACTTGCTATGCAACATACTGTCCTACATGCAGACTATGCACCAAGGATACATTAAACAAGTATGCAATCAATTCAGGTTTATGCATCCAATTCATGAGCATTTTTATCCTTTTTCAGATTTTTCAACATATGATGCAGTTCACTGTTTTACATGAAGACTAGACCCATGGTACTAGGCGGAGGACTTGGTCCAAGGATCACCTCACACATGTCAGTAGCATCCAGACATACTCCATATGCCCTTCAACTTGTTCCATTTAATATACCATGATGATCATGTATGACAATGCAACATAAAGCAGTCCTTCATGCATTGAATCAGCATCATTGACACATGTAATGACAATCAGTCTATACACAATCAGTCCAAGTGTGCATTCTATAACAAGCATGCAATGCATTAACACAAAACACATGCATGGACGCAGAGTCTGTATAGTGCATCAACCGTATATACTAAAGAAGCATTCAAATTCAGTTCAACATATAGTATGAGAAGAGCATCAGATATGCAGAGTTGAATTCAATAGCTGAGTCTGGAATGCAGACTGATCAACTAGACAAGAGAAGATCATACAACAAACAAGTAAATCAGCATGGAATTCTCATTTTTCATACTCACAAATTCAGATAATGAATTTAAAACAGATTTCAGAACTGACCTGAATTGAATCATGGGGTTTTCTTTTTGAGTGCCTTGGTTAACCCCTTTTATTTCTCCTTCCAAGGCCCTACCTGCAGCAAGTCAATCAATATGATCTTGCAGGGACCCAAGCAGTCTTGGGTCCTGCACTACCCCTATCAGGTGTTCTAAACAGTTTCTTAGCAACATGGTCATCAGATTTCATCAGAAAATAATTGTCCATAGAGTGACCAAGTTTATCACAGTATCTACATGAAACAGCAGATTTTCTGGTCCTGTGATGCATATCAACAGCAGCATGAGACCTATGATAATTAGCATGAATTTTTGATTTATCATTACCTGCCCACCAGCATTCAGAAGCTCGGTGGCCAGGTTTTCCACATTCATAACAAGCAAGAGTCTTTTCTTTAAGACTAGTTTTATTTCTGCCCAAGAGATTTTTGTTTGGAGGGAATCTTACAAATTTGGAATTAAAAAGATTTCCCTGAACAAACCAGCAGTCCTTCACTACATGCCCATACTTACCACATTCAATGCACCTAGAATGCTTACCTCTTGAGCCAGTAAATCCCCATGAAGGCCTAAACCAACACTCAACAGCTTTATGACCACGTCTGTTACAATTGTAACAAATGATATGTTGGTTTGAGGAAGACATGTTTCTTTTGGGGTGGTGATGATTATTTGGAGGAGTTTTATCATGCATCATATCATCCCTTATCATTACTCTGCAGTCATCCATATAATGACCATGCCTACCACAGTAGTAACAATAGGCATCTGATTTCCTAGGAACATGGTTTCTATCATGTGAGTTCCTAGGTGTATGTGAACGAGTACAAGAAGCATGAGCATTATGTATTGGCCCAACAGATTCAGCAGAACTAGCAAATTTCAGAGTACAACCAGAAGTATTCTTAGCCTTCTTTGTTTGACTCTTTCTTTTCAATTTCTGATTATTCTCAATAGATTTTGTTTGCTTTTCAATTTTCTGGGCTTTAAACTGAAAGACAGATTTTGAAGGTGACTTCTGATTTTCATTTTGTTTTGGGGATTGCCTTGAAGTACCAGCTACATTAGTGCTTTGGACAAAGGTTGTATATAGCTGGTTTTTAGTGATTTTCTTAACATCAGAACAGCAATTTGTTCTCTCTTCAGAGTTATCATCCTTCCTCCTCTCAACAGTTTTCATTTTTCCTTTAATCTTGGCAGACTCAATAGCTGAATTTTCCAGATTATGAATTTTATCTTCCAAGTTAGCAATGTGAAGTTCATAACTGGCTATTTCCTGTTCACTGCAATTTACACATTCGCTTAGAACTTGGTTTGCAGTGTTATACTTCTCAATTTCTTGTTCTAGACTGTTCAAACTTTTTGAATTTTCATCATAAACAGCTTTTCCTTTTTCAATTGACAGCCATTTCTCAGAGAATACAGTATTAAGAACCATTAGCCTTTTATTTTGATCCTTTAAGTAGACATTTTCTTCTTTTAGAGATTTTATTTGTTCTTTTTGAAGAATGTCATCAGACTCAAACTCATTAATTATGTCTTCGAGAATGGCACAACCTTTACAAGAATTATCTTCTCTAATGTGCTCCTTTTCAGATTTCAAAGTTTTCACTTCTTTTCTCAATTTCTTGTTTTCAGATTTTAGTTTCTTGGATACTTTGAACAGATCTTTATACATTACTATCAATTCATCAAAAGTGTATCCATCTGATTCGGAGCTTACCTGAGATGAAGTTTCCTCACCATCACTTTCCCGGTTGGCCATTAAGCATATGGACTTTCTTCCTTCTCTATCAATGTCCGAGGTGTTCCCTTTGAGTTTCAATACCTCTGGACAATCATCCTTTGTGTGGCCAGCCTTCCTGCATTTGTAGCAAACATTAGTGTCAGCAATCTTGGCAGGATTAGAGTTATACCTTGTTTGCTGTTTGCTACCGTCAAGCTTTCCTTCTCTTTTTCTCAGAAATTTCCTGAAGTTACTAATCATCATTCCAATGTGGTCTTCATCAATTTCAGACCGCGAGAGGCTACTTTTCTTGCTTGATGATCCACTGTGGCTGGATCTGTTTGCTTTGCTGGAGCTAGCCTTCAGCACGATTGGCTCCATTGCAAACAATCTGAAAGCTCAGAACAAACTGAAGCACCTAAACCAAATAAGCAAGACAAAGGACTAAGACGGAGAATCAAAGCTACGAACACAGAAAGCACACTCTGAAAAACACCAAACAAACCAGCAGGATCCTCTGCAGATTGTTAGATCAGATAGATCAGAGACCTGCTCTGATACCAATTGTTAGGTTAGGTGCAGTATTCAGAGGGGGGGTGAATGAATATAACCCTTTAAAAACCTTTACCCAATTAAAAGGTTATGATGCTCACTAACTATCTAGAGTGCTAACTAGACAGATGTATCAAATCTGAAAGACTAATGCAGTAGCACCATTCTTCCACTCAAATAAACTTTCGCTCACTCAACGGATTAAACACTCAGAACAAGATCTGATCAACCACTTGGAGCGCCCCTATGCAAACATCTAGCGGAAGCAAAACATATAGAGAAATCAGACCACTGCACAGAAGATTTTTAGGTGGTTCGGTCCTCCAGACCTACATCCACCCCACACTCAACCCGAGTGTGGCTTCCACTAGCTCACGCTAGAAACAGCAGACTCAGTCTGCAACAAATGCTGCCAAACAGCTTGACCAGGGGAACAACCTCCCCTCTTCCTCCCAACCGGAGGGAACCACTAGTGACACCAGTCACTAGCAAACCAGAGACACAAGGTCTCTCTTCCTCCAGACCTGGAGGGAACCCCTGGACTTGAATCCACAAGCCCAGAACCGGAGACAAGTCTCCCTTCCTCCAAACCGGAGGGAATCAACAAGTAGCACCCCCCTACTTGCAACCGGAGATAGCAATCTCCCTTCCTCCAACCCGGAGGGAAACAACCGATGACACCCTGTCAAAGGCAACCAGAGACGCAAGTCTCTCTTCCTCCACACGGGAGGGTACCAACCACAAGTAGTACCCAGCTACTTGCAAACCGAAGACACAAAGTCTCCCTTCTCCTGAACCCACAGGAGGAACCCCGACCTCTCTACAGAGGATCGGAAATACAGCAAGCCAGAAAACAAAGGAAAGAACAATAAACGAAAAATGACTTCAGCAAAACAGAAAGCTGAAAAACGAAATGCACAATGTGGCTCTCAACGGAGCTGACTGGCCTGGATTTGATCCACGGTCCAGTAGACGGATCTTCAGGTAAGATCTTCCTTCTTCTCCACGAGCTCTCTCGCTCACTCTCTATCTTTCTTTCTCTTTCTTCTGCTCTTCTCTCACTCTCTGCTTCTTCTTCTCTTCACACTCTTCTCGAGCTCTCTACCTCTCTTCTTCTCTACCTCTCTTCTTCTCCTTCTGCTCTTCTTCTTTCTCTTTTCTTTTTCTATCTGGATCGTGGCTCTCTGTATGAGCTTTTCTTCACGCCAACTCGATCACCTTCATCTGTGGACGAAGGTCTCATATATATAGCAGCAGCAGCAGCATCAGCCACGACGTGTGACCTCCACATTTCCAGCCCTAAGAATTCGGTCCACGTGGCAGTCTCTCAGCAGGCTTCATTCCAGCCTCGGATCACGTGCTGCCCAGGTGTGTGGAATGTTCTTCCTCGGATCTGCAAGGAGATGAAAATCATTAAAGCTGAGGGCCATAGGAACTAAAGCTGCACGAAGTATGTAATAGAAATACTAGATGCACTGAGAACAACACGAAGTGAGGTTATAAAACAACACGAGGTAACCAGAAGAACGACACGAAGAACACCATGGTGACTGTAGCACGAAGTAAAACGACATGATATAATAACCAGTAATGAGAACGGCACGAGGACAACATGGAGGTAAACAGAAACCAACAGTAAGTGTGGTTTCAACACACGAAAGACACGATGTCTAGGAAGAACAACACGAAGAGATAATTCGGAAACGACACTAAGTGGAAAAACAATACTAGATGAAACAGTAATCGACACGCGGTGAAAACAGCACGAAGACAGTGAGAACAGCACGCGGTGAAAACAACACTAAGACAATGAAGATGACACGAAGTCATGAAAACAGAAACGACACGAAGACGGAAATAACAAAGAAAACGACTCAAAGTAAGAACGACACGAAGAACACAAAACGGAAAACGACACGAAGTGAAACAGGAAGCAACACGAGGTGCTGCGATGTTCTGCACGCAGTGGAACAAAAACGACACGGAGTGAGTACGACATGGAGACAGATGACAGAGACCGTCACGAGTTGAAAACAACACGAAGATGAAAACTGAAATAGACACGGAGTGAAAAATGACACGAGGTCTGGGAGACATGACACAAAGTCATAAGAGCGACAGTAACCAACACGAAGTGTGGTTACGAAACATGAACGACACGAAGTGTGGAAACATGACACGAAGTCACAGAAACACTAACACGAGGTTATGAGAGGAAAAACGATACGAGGTCATGAAAACACAAGACAAAGACAAAAGATGAAATCGACACGGAGTGTAGGAACAACTCAAGACAGACACGGGGTCTGAAAAATAGACACGACTTGTAACGACACGTGATGAAGCTATGTGAACAGTATAAAACGAATAAAATGACACGAGGAACAACAGTAACCGACTCGGGTTGAAAACAACACGAAGTCGAACAGTAATTGACACGGGGTAACACGACACGAAGATGAAATTGACACATACTGAAAACAACACGAAGATGAAGGGAACAGTGCAATGTCTAGACTTGAAGTACAGTTAAGTGTACAGACTTTACCAATGAATCACTCACTGTACAGACTTGCTATAGCAGTATGATGTACAGACTTTGATGAACAGTCCAAAGTATGGACTTTCACTGCAAACAACAATGTGTAGACTTCATGTAAAAGCCCAATGTATGGACATTGAAATCGAGGACCGATGTGCAGACTTGACATTGAAGACTAGAGTGCAGACTTTAAGTCTAACTGTGGATGTACAGACTTGAAGAATAAACCAGTGTATAGACTTGAAGATTGAAGGTGATGTATAGATCATGCACATACCAGAAGTCTAACACACACAATATATCAGTCATACACGTGCATTCTCCAGATGATATACAAATCACAATCATGAAGCTATCATCAAAGCACAATGTCAGCAGATAAACTGACTGAGCATATGAAGTCCTGAATGAACATTTCAGCAGGATGACTCACAATGATTAACATCAAACACCAATCATCAAAACCAGATAAATCATTAAAACCACAGCAATGAATGCTTTATGCATCAGTTTAACATGTAGCATGACTGATCATCAAATATGACTCTAAATTGAGCAGCAGGATGACTGAACATTTGATTAACTCACACCAACAATCAATCAACAAAACCATCATCAAAACCACAGGGGCACAACAAGGCCATGGGGAGGATATTGGATGAAGTGAGCAAGATGGTGAATGGATTTTATCAATGTGGAGTTGGCTCTTAACACACCTACGGACGTAAATAACGCAATCCTCTTCCATGGTGGGCTAGTAAAAGCCTTGCCAAATGATCTTCTTAGCAAGCATCTGGCTATTCACATGGCCATCGCACACACATGAGTGTGCTTCCTTAACACACTTCCAGACCTCGTCGTCATCAAGGCATCTTAAAAGAACACCAGTGAGGCTTCTCCTATACAATACTCCTCCAACCAACATGTATTTCTGTGCCACTCTCCTTATGGCTTTCTTATCTTCCATTGTGGCTTCTTCAGGGAAAGACTGATCTTTGCAATATTTGGCAATCTTATAAAACCATGGTTTCTCATCGTCTATCAATTCTTCTTCCGATTCTACTAACATGATTTGCCTCTTCTCAACAATTTCTCCCTCTTGGATCTTTCTCGATAATTCTTCCTTAATCTTCAGAAAGGCATCGTCTTGAACAGCAAGGGTAAGACACCTGTGAATGATGATAGACTCAAAGCGTCTACCTAGAGGTAAGGTTAATGATGACGCCAATGAGGCAAGGGTATCGGCTAGAATATTTTGGTCACGAGGAACATGGACAAAGATCATCTTGGTGAATAGTTTGGCATAGGCAGAAGTGAGCTCCTGATAGGGCTTGAGTTTGGGATCGAGGGTGCGGTATTTGGTGAGTACCTGGCAGAGAATGAGTTGACTATCACCCACAATTCATTGCTCGATGACACCAAAAGAATGAGCGGCCTCTAGCCCAGCTAGAAGAGCCTCATATTCAGCTATGTTGTTGGTAACAGGGAATGCGAGTTGAAAAGCCAGTGGAATGGTGACACCTTCAGGTGATAGGAGGACAATGCCGACACCTCTCCTATGAGAATTCAAAGCTCCATCAAAATATAACGTCCAAATGTGGTCAGTTGATTGGTTGAGGGACATTAGTTCTTCATCTGGAAACTCTGATTAGATAGGGTCGAATTTGGGGAGAGAATGACGGGCGAGATGTTCGGCTATGGCGTAGCCTTTAATCACCTTTTGCTGAAAATAGGTGGTGTCAAACTAAGATAGAAAGCTTTGCCAGCGTGCTAGCCTATCAGTGACGATATACTTCTCTAAGAGATACTTGATATGACTCATCCGAGCAATCAATTGAACTTCATGAGCTGAAAAATAGTGCTTCAATTTCTATACTACCCAAACTAGGGCAGCACATGTGATGCGACACGCCTAAGGATGATAATGCTCTGATACCATTTGATGTGACACGACCCCTCGGACTTAAATTTGCAAGCAATCGAACTGAACGGCGGACCCACTCAAGCGGATTCACCCGCGTTGCGCACACCTGGGTCCGTAGGTGGACTGGCGATCGTGGTGAGGGTCCGAGGATGGACCTCACCTTTCTGAGGATTTGACTAGCTTGGGATGAACCCCTAAGGGCCTAGGATGCCCAATTCCGTGGACGGACAGCATGCCAAGGGCGTGGGATGTAGTGGCTCTCTCACAACTCACCCCGCGGTGGACACTCGATTTTATTGATTTTGGATCGGGCACTCCCTCGCCACCGACGGAACTAAGAAGCAATACTAGTTAAGCAAGAAGTGCTAACCAAGAGGAGCGCAACTAGTGTTAGGGTGCAAGCCCTGGATACAGAGGGGGGTGAATGTATCCTGCTAGTAATATCACCCAATTAAAACTTCGGAAGCTAAACACAATACCAGAATAGAAACTAATTCAATTGAACAAATGAAGAGACACTTGGAGCGCTCCTAATCAATCATCTAGCGGAAGCAAACACACAAATAAACCACTGCTCAAGAGATTTTTAGGTGGTTCGGTCCAAAGACCTACGTCCACCCCTCACTCCCAACCGGAGTGAGGCTTCCACTAGTAACACTAGCACAGCAGACTCAGTCTGCAACAAATGCTGCCAAACAGCTTGACCAGGGGAACAACCTCCGCTCTTCCTCCCAACTGGAGGGACACCCCAAGTGACTCCCAGCCACTTGGAAACCAGAGACACACGCTCTCTCTTCCTCCAGACCCGGAGGGAACCCCTAGACTTGCTACCCACAAGCCCAGAACCGGAGGACCAAACCTCCCTTCCTCCAAACCGGAGGGGAACCTAGAGACCCAAGTCTCTCTTCCTCTGAAACCCAGAGGGCAGCACAAGTGACACCAAGTCACTTGCAAACTAGAGGTCTCGGACCTCTCTTCCTCCCAACCGGATGGAAACAACCAATGACACCCAGTCAAAGGCAACCAGAGACGCAAGTCTCTCTTCCTCCACACCAGAGGGAACCCGATCTCACACTAGAGGATCAGCAGAACAGCAAGTGAATAGTTCAAAGGAAAAACAAAAACCCAGCAACAGAAAGTTGAAAAGATAAAATCAAATGTGGCTCTCGTAGGAGCTGGCTGGCCTGGATTTGATCCACGGTCCAGCAGGAACTTCTTCTTCTGCTTTTCTCTTTTTCCCAGCATGAACTCTCTTTTCTTCTTCTTCTTCTTTCTTTCTTCTTCTTCTTCTCACTGCTTCTGCCTTCTCCTTCTTCTCTATTCTCTATATCGTGGAGGCACTCTCTGCATTTCGATCTTCCTTTCTTATCTTCTCTTTTTCATTCGTCTTCAGATGGAGGCGGCTTAATATTTATAGCTGCAGCATTTAGGGCGTTATCATCGGATCACGTGCCAGGTGGCAACCTCGGATCACGTGTATTTCATAGGCTTCACGAGCAGTACCTGTCACACAGTCATAAGAAGATATCAGATGATGTATAGACTTGGTTCAGGCTGTATAACAAAGTATGTACAGACTTCGTGTGAAGTAGAGTGTATAGACTTAGTGAAAGAGTGAGTGTACAGACTTTAGTGTTAACGTGCCAGAGAAATCAGTGTACAGACTTCATGCTGTACAGACTAGATGTTGATCAAAAGACCTTTGGACATCAGCCCAAGGCATCAACGCTTCCATCGTGCAGCGTCACCTCGCCCTTGGCAACTGGCCAATGCGTCAACGCATCCTGTGTCAGCGTCGACGCAGTGAACAAGACAGAAAGCGAAAGACGCACAATTGCGTCTACGCAATCAGCCAAGTGCGTCAACGCACTAAAAGCACAGAACCCATGAAGACAGACAGGCTGTACAGACTTTGATGCGTGAAGGAACAAGTGTATAGACTTTGAGCCAGCAAATGAATAAGTATGTACACTGAGGGAGTGTATAGACTTGGAACCCAAAGGTAGTGTACAGACTTGGTAAGTCTCAGCCAATGTACAGACATGAAGTGAAGACCAGTGTATAGACTTTGAGGCATTTGACGGATGTATATACTTAGCCTTTGAGGAACGATGTATAGAGTCTGAACGTGAAGGCAGGCTGTATAGACTTGAATCGCTTGAAGCGATGTACAGACTTGCCAATATGAGACAATGTACAGACTTTGTCAAGTGACTGGCTGTACAGACTTCAGAAGATGAAGACTCTGTATCGACTTGAAGACCAATGAGCCAATGTATAGACTTGCCTTAACAATGACTGTGTAGACTTTGAAACAGAAGTCAGGCAACCGGATGTATAGAGTTGGTCAAAGCAGCAATGTATAGAGTTGAAACGCTTGAAGGCCAATGTACAGACTTGTAAGATGTGAGGCGATGTGTAGACTTTGCGTTCAACAGGATGTATAGACTTGGAGGGTTCACTGATGGCTGTACAGACTTGGGCGTTGTATAGACTTGGAATGGCTTCAAGGCAACAATGTACAGACTTGTAAGATGTGAGGCGATGTGTAGACTTTGGCTTGCAACGAAGGTAAAGATGAGGCTGTATAGACTTGAACGCTGTACAGACTTCACGAAGTGATGCTTGAGCCAAGAGATAGTGTACAGACTCTGTGATGAAAGGCTGATAGAGCGAGCGATGTATAGAGTTGGAGAATGATGTGCAATGTATAGACATCCATATAAAAAATAGACAAAGATAGCATGGCGTCAACCCAGTTGATCCACTGCGTCAATGCAGCAAGTAAACCAGCAACTACTGCGTCAACGCAGTGTCCTTGTAGCGTCAACGCAGCTAGTGAACAGACAGCCAATGCGTCAACCCAATCTCCAACTGCGTCAACGCACTCAGTGTGACTCATAGTGTGTCAGCCATCACTAAATCAGTGTGACTCATGGTGTGTCAGCCATCATCAAAACCACACAGGGGCACAACAATCTCCCCCTTTTTGATGATGGCAGCACTATGAGTTACACTAACTCAGATTAGATTCTTCTCCCCCTTTGCCTTCATCAAAAAAAAATGAAATAGGGAAACAATTCAGTAAAGCACATGAATGTTATACTTCCCTTTGGATTGTTGATAGTTCGAAGGAGGCCTTTTCTTTGGAGACATCTATCTTCCAAATATATCCTTCCAAGAGCTTCTCCCCCTTTGACTTCAGCAAAAAGACATGAGTTGATGAGGAAAGAATAAGACTGTATAAAAAGAGTGAATTAAAAGCTCCCCCTTTTGACTAATCTGCCCCTTTTACTTTCGCAAAACGAATAATCCAGAGATGTCATATGAGACACTCAACATAGTTCAGCAGATGATGACAACATAATATCAGAAGTAATTAAATCAATTCTCCCCCTTTGTCAAACAACTTATGCAGTGATGCATATGCAACCAATACTCCCCCTTTGACATGGCAGAAGATATAGAGCTAATGCAGACAAACAACATGATCAGACAATCCAGCACATTGTCCCCTTATGCAAATAGTCTCTCAAACAGACCAGAGAATCTTGCCCTTATGATCTATGATGCAAGAGAAATCCACAAGGATGAACTCTGGTTATCCAAAAACTGCAAGTACACATGGTAAACTGAGAGAAGTGCTTCTCAAAAGTGACAACCAGTCTAATACCACTGAATCAAAACACAGTGATAAAGAGCCATAGGATGAGCAGATTCAACAGTTAGTGAAAATTGAGATATTGAACTTTTCAGCAAGATACTAACTTCATAGAACAGAATCTTTAAGTTCTAGAGTCCTCCATTATAAAAGCTTATGAAACCTTGATTTTCAGATATGGTTTAAGAATGATGTAAACAAGTTTTTCAAAAAGAATTGTGCTCATATCTGAACCAGCTCTTAATAAAAAGGAACTACAAGCTCATATAAAATTCTAGTTCAACCAACTTCCATCTTACTTAGTTTACTTTCCATGACAGTTTTAGGAGATACATAAGAGAATGCAACAGAATTTTACATTGTTCTTTCAGAATTTGATTTACACTTGTTCATAATTTTCTTTTTAAATGAACATTTTTGGTTTATCAACACCTTTTGACATGGGGAAACACCTTGATCAGAGGCCCGAATCCCCAGTTACTCAGTGTGACAATCGTATTGCTTCTCCCAATTTGGAGAACAGAGGTAGCATTGGAAGTATCTTTGGCATGAGGATACACCTTCATTAGAGGCCAGAATCCCCAGTTACTCAATACAACAATACCATTGCTCTGTCAAATTTTCACAGTATTTTCAATCATCTCTTTAAGCAGAGTTAACCATGGTACTTCATGACACAATCCTTTGGACAGGTTTCTCAGTAACCACAGTTATTGCTCTGTCCATGATTCAGAACAAGTTAAGTGTTTAAGAAAAATCACATACACTATATATCTCATTCAACATAGACAAGGATATCAACTTTTCAAGTGTCAGAAGCTCTTACATGAATTTACATGAAGCAGACAGTTAAAGTTTATTAAGAGATTGAATCAGATATTTCCAAGTTCCTTGTGTCCAAACAGGAGTACATAAGACTTAAACCAGTTCCAGTTAACAAATGTTCTTAAGCATGTATAATGGAAGGTTTCTCATTAAAGATGTTTTAACTTTCATGAAGTAGTATTCAGACTGAAGGTTTACTTCATATCTCAGCTTAGTAATTCAAGTGAGCTGACTGATATTTCAACAAACAGCATAGATTCTAAAAAATTTCAACAAAGAATCTGCCCTTGAGCAAAGAAGTTCAGAATTGACTGGATTGAAGTGAAACTCTCCTTCAGCAGAGTTAGGAGAGGCAGACAGATATCAATAAGGTATAAATTCAGATTACGAATACTTCAAAAACAGTCAAGAGAGATCATTTGATGTTGAAGTCACTTGGTAACACAGATATGACAGGATGAATCAGATTGGTGGACAGGTAGAGTTCAGATAAAGACAGCTGAAGAGATTAAGCAAGCTCCCCCTGTCTATATGCAAAGTATCACCCCCTTTTTTTTATTTGTCAAAATGAGTGATATGCTATGCATTTACTCCCCCTATCTAAAAACACAGAATCAACCTGTATGACATGAAGACAATGCATGAGACTAGACAAACTCCCCCTTACAAAGTGCATGATAGTGCATCAGATTTTTCAATGGCAGCATATGCAAATTCAGTCTATCATTAAATATGCAAATCATGTAGGAAGAGAGTTTAGAAAATTAAATCTAACAATGCAGATGGTGAGTTGATATGCAAAGACGGATTTAACATGCTATGCAGTTATTTTAAGAACAAGAAGTGCAGAGAATTTACCTTAATGGGGCTTTATCAACTTGGGTGCCTTGGTTTATTTCCCCCTTTTTATTCTTCAGCATCCAAGGCACACCTGCAAAATACTGATCATTTTGAACTTGCAGGGACCCAAGCAGCTTTGGGTCCTGCCTTACCCCTAACAGGTGTTCTAAGCAAATTCATAGCAGCATGGTCATCATGATCCATCAGATAGCAAGTTTCCATAGAGTGACCATACTTTCCACAGTATCTACATGATGTGACTGGTTTCTGGTTCTTAGGATGCATAGTAACAGTAGCATGAGGTTTATAAACATGATTATATGATTTTCTGTTATATGCATGAATAGTTTGATTCTTATTCCTAACCAGCCAACATTCAGAAGATTTGTGACCTTGCTTCCCACAGTTATAGCATGAAAATCTTACAAATGATTTTGCAGGGAATTTGACACCATAGGGGTTAACAGTGTTCTTCTGAACATGCCAACAGTTCTTGACTGTATGGCCATTCTTCCCATAGTGAGAGCAAGCAAAAGAATTTCTTCTATGAAAACCATTTTTACCCCAAGTAGATCTAAGCCAGCACTCAGCAGCCTTGTGCCCAGGCTTATTGCAGTTGAAGCACACAATGTGCTGATTAGAATTGTGTTTAGATCCATATGGATCATGAAAGTGCATGGAAGACCTGGCATGTAGTTTATTGTCTTCTTTCATGATAAAACAATCATTCATGAGATGACCATGCTTCCCACAATAATAACATGAAGCATCAGGCTTCCTAGCAGCATGGTTTCTATCAGAAAGATTTCTTGAATGTAAGGTTCCACTAGTATGCTCATCCTTTAACATCAATCTGCAATCTTCCATTATGTGACCTCCTTTTCCACAATAATAACATGACCACTTTTTAATGTGAGTGTGTGAGAGATCATGTGAATTGTGTGTAGCCTTCTTTATAGTAACAGGAGTGTCTTTATCCTTCTTCTGTGAATTTTCATCCTTTTTCAGTTTTTGACTTTGTTCCACATTTTTGGGTTTCACAGTGGATTTTTGTGCAGTGAATTGGAAGACAGAAGGAGCAGAGGTTGAGTTCTGATTGGTAGCTTTGACAAAAATAGTAGATGTTTCATTCACATTACTCCTTTTATTTGTCGGACTATAGCCCAGTCCCTTTCTCTCAAAGTTGTCACTCTTTCCAAGAAGCTTATTCAGATTGTCCTTACCTTTGACAAATTTTGATAGAGAATTTTTCAAATCTTTAATCTCAAAATTCAAATCAGCAATTTTAGCTTCATATTTGGACAAATCTGTTTCACAGGAAATTACTTGTTGATGCAAGGCATCATTCAGACTTTTGAGTTTTTCTACTTCCTGTTTTAATTCTATTTCCTTGTCAGCTTCAGATAAGGACTTGTAAAGATCATCAACTTCTTGTTGAAGGGATGTGATAGTAAGCTCATATCCAGCTATTTTCTGTTCACTGCAACTGACATTTCCATTTAACATTAAGTTGATGGTTTTCAGACTCTCAATTTCTTGTTCAGCATTCATCAACCTATCAGAATTATCCACACTCACAAACTTGCCTTTTTCCATTGTCATTAGCCTATCTGTCAGCTAGGTGTTTAGATGTTTCAACTCATTGATTTCCTCTTTCAGTTTACAGTTCTGCTCTAGGAGATCAGCATCAAGCACCCATTCATCTGAGAGAGACTGACATTCATGAAACATTTCATGTTATTTTTCAGATTGAAGTTTGTCAAGATTTTTCTGAATCTCTGACTTTTTTACTCTATCAGCCTCTAGTTTTTCAGAAATCAATCTATTTTCTTTTTCAAAATTCATTGATTTGAGTTCAAGTATTTCATTTGCAGATTTCATTTTTTTCATTTCAGAGTTGACACATTCTAATTCTCTCACCAATTTTTCATTTTGAACAATATCATTGTTGTGAGCCTGATCAACTAAGCTAAACCTTTCCTTTAGTTCAGCAATTTCACAAACAAGCTCTTGACTCTCCTTTTTGTGTAGACCAACTTGTTTCATAAGAGATTGTTTTTCAGATTTGAAATGATCTAAGTCTAAACTAATAGAATCAAACTCTGTTATCTGTCTTCTAAATATTTCATTTTCAGTTTTCAGAGTTTCAAGATTTTCACCTCCTAGTTTTTCCAGCTTCTTTTTCAGTCTTCTATACCTCTTACTCATTTTTTCATGGGAGTGAAACAGATCAGCATAGGCATCTACCCAGTCATCTAAAGTGAAGCTAGAGAAGGGGATGATTACCTCTTCAGCATCTTGGAATTCCTCTTGATCACTGCTATGGTTGCTCTCGTCAGCCATCATGCAGTTATCTTCATTCATCCTCTGAGCTAGCTTCAGCTGATCCAGAATGTCCTTAGCGGACCTGCATTCATAAAAACAAGAATGTAGAGCCTTGTCAGTAGCTGCTCTCATCAGGTTAAAGGCTTTCTGATTTTCTCCATATTTTGACTTGTGACTTTTAGTCCATTTGGACTTTTCCTTTGGCAATCTGTGGGGACCTTGTGAAATTAACTTCCACAGATCCGGATTAATCATTTTCACATAATTGTGAAGACTGCTAATCCATGAGTTAAAGTTAGAGCCATTGAAAACCGGTGGAGAACCCATTGAATAAATCGGCAACTAGATTAATGCAGCAAAGGGTAGAAACAGAAAAGCACCAAGGGACAACAGGATCCTCTGCAGATCGTTGGATCTGATCAATCAGAGAACCGCTCTGATACCAATTGTTAGGGTGCAAGCCTTGGATACAGAGGGGGGTGAATGTATCCTGCTAGCAATATCACCCAATTAAAACCTCGGAAGCTAAACACAATACCAGAATAGAAACTAATTCAATTGAACAAATGAAGAGACACTTGGAGTGCTCCTAATCAATCATCTAGCGGAAGCAAACACACAAATAAACCACTGCTCAAGAGATTTTTAGGTGGTTCGGTCCAAAGACCTACGTCCACCCCTCACTCTCAACCGGAGTGAGGCTTCCACTAGTAATACTAGCATAGCAGACTCAGTCTGCAACAAATGCTGCCAAACAGCTTGACCAGGGGAACAACCTCCCCTCTTCCTCCCAACTGGAGGGACACCCCAAGTGACTCCCAGCGACTAGGAAACCAGAGACACACGGTCTCTCTTCCTCCAGACCCGGAGGGAACCCCTAGACTTGCTACCCACAAGCCCAGAACCGGAGGACCAAACCTCCCTTCCTCCAAACCGGAGGGGAACCTAGAGACCCAAGTCTCTCTTCCTCTGAAACCCAGAGGGCAGCACAAGTGACACCAAGTCACTTGCAAACTAGAGGTCTCGAACCTCTCTTCCTCCCAACCGGAGGGAAACAACCAATGACACCCAGTCAAAGGTAACCAGAGACGCAAGTCTCTCTTCCTCCACACCGGAGGGAACCCGATCTCACAGTAGAGGATCGGCAGAATAGCAAGTGAATAGTTCAATGGAAAAACAAAAACCCAGCAACAGAAAGCTGAAAAGATAAAATCAAATGTGGCTCTCGTAGGAGCTGGCTGGCCTGGATTTGATCCACGGTCCAGTAGGAACTTCTTCTTCTGCTTTTCTCTTTTTCCCAACACGAACTCTCTTTTCTTCTTCTTCTTCTTTCTTTCTTCTTCTTCTTCTCACTGCTTCTGCCTTCTCCTTCTTCTCTATTCTCTATATCGTGGAGGCACTCTCTGCATTTCGATCTTCCTTTCTTATCTTCTCTTTTTCATTCGTCTTCAGATGGAGGCGGCTTAATATTTATAGTTGTAGCATTTAGGGCGTTATCATCGGATCACGTGCCAGGTTGCAACCTCGGATCACGTGTATTTCATAGGCTTCACGAGCAGTACATGTCACACAGTCATAAGAAGATATCAGATGATGCATAGACTTGGTTCAGGCTGTATAACAAAGTATGTACAGACTTCGTGTGAAGTAGAGTGTATAGACTTAGTGAAAGAGTGAGTGTACAGACTTTAGTGTTAACGTGCCAGAGAAACCAGTGTACAGACTTCATGCTGTACAGACTAGATGTTGATCAAAAGACCTTTGGACATCAGCCCAAGGCGTCAACGCTTCCATCGTGCAGCGTCGCCTCAGCTCCTCAAGCGAGATGCTCACGCCCTTGGCAACTGGCCAATGCGTCAACGCATCCTGTGTCAGCGTCGATGCAGTGAACAAGATAGAAAGTGAAAGACGCACAATTGCGTCTACGCAGTCAGCCAAGTGCGTCAACGCACTAAAAGCATAGAACCCATGAAGACAGACAGGCTGTACAGACTTTGATGCGTGAAGGAACAAGTGTATAGACTTTGAACCAGCAAATGAATAAGTATGTACACTGAGGGAGTGTATAGACTTGGAACCCAAAGGCAGTGTACAGACTTGGTAAGTCTGAGCCAATGTACAGACATGAAGTGAAGACCAGTGTATAGACTATGAGGCGTTTGATGGATGTATATACTTAGCCTTTGAGGAACGATGCATAGAGTCTGAATGTGAAGGCAGGCTGTATAGACTTGAATCGCTTGAAGCGATGTACAGACTTGCCAATATGAGACACTGTACAGACTTTGTCAAGTGCTGGCTGTACAGACTTCAGAAGATGAAGACTCTGTATCGACTTGAAGACCAATGAGCCAATGTATAGACTTGCCTTAACAATGACTGTGTAGACTTTGAAACAGAAGTCAGGCAACCGGATGTACAGAGTTGGTCAAAGCAGCAATGTATAGAGTTGAAACGCTTGAAGGCCAATGTACAGACTTGTAAGATGTGAGGCGATGTGTAGACTTTGTGTTCAACAGGATGTATAGACTTGGAGGGTTCACTGATGGCTGTACAGACTTGGGCGTTGTATAGACTTGGAATGGCTTCAAGGCAACAATGTACAGACTTGTAAGATGTGAGGCGATGTGTAGACTTTGGCTTGGAACAAAGGTAAAGATGAGGCTGTATAGACTTGAACGCTGTACAGACTTCACGAAGTGATGCTTGAGCCAAGAGACAGTGTACAGACTCTGTGATGAAAGGCTGATAGAGCGAGCGATGTATAGAGTTGGAGAATGCTGTGCAATGTATAGACATCCATACAAAAAATAGACAAAGGCAGCATGGCGTCAACCCAGTTGATCCACTGCGTCAACGCAGCAAGTAAACCAGCAACTACTGCGTCAACGCAGTGTCCTTGTAGCGTCAACGCAGCTAGTGAACAGACAGCCAATGCGTCAACCCAATCTCCAACTCCGTCAACGCACTCAGTGTGACTCATGGTGTGTCAGCCATCACTAAATCAGTGTGACTCATGGTGTGTCAGCCATCATCAAAACCACACAGGGGCACAACAGCCAGGAGCTCACCTGATCGGCGTGAAGACGCCGATCCCAGCCGGAGACGAGGGCGAGCGGGGAAGCGTGGGTTACCCGCACGCGGCGCCGATGAAGCTTCGGCCGATGACCTGCTAATACATGCACTACTCCTCACGCAGGAGGGGGAACTTGGGGTGGGGAGAGTAGGGTACAAGCAAACACTACCTCCACGTAGGGAGGGGCGCTAGGCCGGCCAGGCGTGGAGGGGATATTAGCGTGGATCGCGCCAATGTAGCACCTTGCCGATTCTGTCCCGGTCTGGAACAGCAGAACAGGGGGTCGGAGTGGTCACCGTCGTGCACTCCTCCGAACTCAGAATTTGACAAGACTAGCTCCAAAACGTCACTGACAGACCCAGGTACGTCTGTGAATTTTTGTTGGCGCTTCCGAAGTCGACACCGGCCGGGACGGGCTCTGGAACAGGGTCCCTGCGATCAGACTCGGACTGCTCCGTGGGTGTAGCAGCAGATGGATGGAGTCACCACGGCAGCTCCTGAAGTCCAAACGTGGCAGGAACAAGTCAAGGACGACCGTGGACGAGTATTCTCCGAGCAGCAACTAAGATGGGCACCAGATGATGTCGGGGTGGCGAGGAGAGGTCCGTTGAGTGAGGGGGGGTCAGGACAAGACCTTGATGACCTGTTCTGCGCACCTGGGAGAGAAAAATTGGAAACTAATCTTCCTGTTGCCGAACGGGATGCCGCTTGTTGGTGATGGTAGATGCCTTGTAGTAGCAGCTCTCGGCCAAGTGGCGCCTTCACAAGTTGAGGGGTGGGGCCGTGGTAGCTTCTGCACTGTAGCTCTGGTCCAGGTTCTAGTCCCGGTTGCGCAGTCGGACAAGAATGGGCACCACGATCTGTAGGGAAGTCCGAATGAGACGATTCCACCTCTCTTGCGAAGAAGACTGGAAGACCTTTCCGGCGATGTATAGTGAACCTCCAGATGATGCCGGACGTAACCGGGGCAATCTCTGCAAGTGGATCTTCTTCTGCTGCCTGCGAACTGGATAGAGTAGGTTGGTGAATGAAGTTGATAGTGGTGGGAGGGGTGAAGGGGCTGCAATGGGGAGAGGGCTAATGGCTGTGGGGCTTGGATGGAGGTGGATAGAGGTGGTGGAGAGGCTGGAGAAGAGGGCTGGGCCGCAGCTAGCAGGTGGAGGAGGAGGGGGTTGCGGCCAAGGGTGGAGGGTGAGAGAGAGAGAAAGGGGGGCGCAAGTGGCTTGGAGGGAGAGGGAAATTTGAACTGAGTTTAATGTGGGGTTGGTTAATGTGGCCTTGGGAAGGGGAGGAGTTGCCTTGCGGAGGGGAAGGGGTGCTTGGGAGAAGGGATTCTCCCTTGAGAAAATGAAAGGTTGTATTGGGAAGGGGAAAGGTTGCTTGGGAGGAGGGAGAGGTGCCTAGGAGAAGGGGATTCCACCTAGGGGTTGGAGGGGACTTAAATGGGAGGTATGGGGAAGGGGGAGGGGTCTTAATTAGAGGTGAATAGGGAGGAGAGAGAGTGAATTTCGAATTTGGGGGTGGGGAGGAGAGAGAATGGGGTTCGCCCCCTTTAGAGAGAGAGAGAGAGAAATAGAGAGAGAGAGCTAGAGAGAGAGGCACAAATTCTTGTGGCAATTTTCTCAATACATCATTAGCCTCCAAATGAGGGATTGGGGTCCTATTTATAAGAATCCCACATTTTCACATATGTCCCTGACTTTTGGACTACTAACACTTACCCAAGGGGAAGGGGGCACCCCTGGGCCTAGCCCATATAATTGGGCCCATTAACCAACATAATGACTCTAGACTTAGGTAAATAGCTACCTAACCTAGGTATTGGACTCAAATAAAAGGAAAAGTACATGATAAGAAAATAAAAATTACATCATATGACTCGAAATATAGTGGCGGACAAGATGTAGCATAGCTGGCGAGCATCTGGATCCTCGAACAAAGGGGAAAGCTGGTGATGTCCTCATCATACCCCCGGGGTGCGGAGAACTCGACTCCGTCGAGTATGGGCCCACCGGGGGAGCGGTCCTCCAAAGCAGCTCAGGGCGACCCTCAACCTCCAAACTCAACCCGCATCTGCGACCAGGGGACGGTCCTTCATCCTCTTAAGGTGGCTGGGGCACACCCTCTTGCTGGCGATGGAACCCTGCTTGCATAGTATTGTCCCTTTGTGCACACGTCGGGCTCTCAAGGCTATTTTGTGGTGGCTCTCCGGGGTGTCCCTCTTAAAGGAAGGTATAGGCTCAAAGCACTCACTAGGATCCACCGTGGTGCCCATATAAGGTGCCGGGTCTGCCACGTGAGAAGTGGGGTATATCCCATAACCCATTGGTAAATTCAATCCACAAGCTGTGTTGCCAAAGCCATTAGGAACAGGGAAAGGTCCAAGTCCTCATGCCCTCGAATGGGAGGTGACCCTAAGGTAGAGCCACTCCGATGCCATCATCGCCAAATCGCCTACTTGAAATTCCAAGTTGCGCTTGTGAGCTCTTATCCGCTCTTTGTGAACCTCACCGCTTATTGCGAATTGCTTGCGTGTATGCGTATGCCATGCACTATGATGCGATGTGGGTGTGAAGAGCTTGGTGTGTAAAGGTGGACCGGGGCAACCGTAAATTGACCTATCATGCTGTGATGCCATGTGGACCTTGATGAACTTAGGTGGACCGGGGCAACCACTAGTGGCCCTATCATGCATGGGCTTCATAACAATGGTGGGAGGGCCATGGTATCTATAGGAGAACCTATCACACAAAGTGGTGATGAATGCCGGGGGACCTGGACACCCGTAGATGCTCCTAACATGCATATGATCAATGATGAATGAGGGAGGACCAGCACATCCAAAGGTGAGTCAGTCATGCATTGGGCCTAAAGTGTGCGTGACATGTATGAGATGACTGGGCTTACTAGCCCTACCAAATGATGCAAAATGTAGTGGCACATGCATTCCCATCCAAATGGTTTCTCTTATGTATATGGCTTGGTGTGAGAGTTTCCACTCATAGGGGTCAAAGGGGTCTAGGAAAATGGAGTGGGCTTGGTCCAATAAGGTCCGTTGGGGTAGGAAAAGGTTGGTGGTGAGTAAGGTGGGGGGGTATAGGAGGGGATTGAAGGGGTCATGCTAAGGGTCACCTAAGGAGAGGAACTCTAGGTCCTCATGGTCCTCACAACCATTTGATGGCGGACTCTCCTCCTCTAGTAAAGTGATTAGACCAAAGTTTTTGGTGGGATGGTCGGCCATGAATGGAGGACTAGATGTTCTACCCGAGACAAGCAACTCTAGTTTGTGGATAGCAACGGGCTCGTTGGGTGTAGGGAGGAGTAAAAGAAGGTCGCTAGTGTAGCAACCCACAGTGTAAATGGAGGAGATGGATCCGACATATA
Organism: Amorphophallus konjac; assembly: GCA_022559845.1. Classification (NCBI taxonomy): domain Eukaryota; kingdom Viridiplantae; phylum Streptophyta; class Magnoliopsida; order Alismatales; family Araceae; genus Amorphophallus; species Amorphophallus konjac. The sequence goes on from CM040122.1 coordinate 62,783,076, forward strand.
GGTGTAGGAGGTCAAGGCTCCTAGGTCGGTCGGCTACTGTAGTCAACATGCCAGTTAGTTCCATTTGCCAAGCTATACCCTTAAGTAGATCCCCTAATGTTTCCACTTGATAGGATGATTGGATTGTGGTGTGATAGGTGGATAAGGGTACTATGGGGAGGTGTTGTTCCATGGAAGGGTAAGCAAGGGGCAGGATAGGGTGAGCCCGGTTTTCCACAAGCCATCTAACCAAGGGCCCACTTATGATCAGTTCACTCCAAATTGGGGGTGGCATGAAAGGTGAAGTTTCTTCCTCTTTTTGGCCATGACTTTCCTCCAAGATGGGGAGTGGTTCTGGGGTGTTCCCTACTAGGGGGTCGGGTGTGGGGATCATGGTTTCCTCTACCAAAGAGGTGAGTAGGTCCTTTGTGGGTGGGGTGATGATGACTGGCATGTGGTGCTCTTTGGGTGGTGGGTAATGGGGGACTTGGGATAGAATGGGGAGGGGTAGTAGTGGAGGCCTAGGTTGGGCATCTTGTAACTCATAGGGGAGGGTGCACCCAATTTGGCTCAATGGGTTTTCTTTGGGAAGGAATGAGTCCTCTTGACCCAATTGGGCTTCATATTCTTCTTCCCAATCTAGGGGAGCCTCATAGACTTCGGTCACCTCTTTAAGTTCCTTTTGGAAAGGGGTGGGAGGAGGATTTGTGGGTTGGGTGGTGGCCAATTTGGTTTGAATGGTGGTGGTGATCGGGGTTGGAATTATTTGGGGTGGTGGAGTTTGGGCCCTAAGGGAGGTCTTGGGTTGATTGGGAGGGAAAGGGGGAGTGAAGATCTTCTTAATCTCAATCCTCATCTCTTCCCATGGGTATCTGGGTCCTTTGGTTTCCCATCCAAATTCATCCCGAGGTGACCAAGCTCTAGGGTCGTGGTTCCTTTTTGTTTCGAGCTGGTCAAGTCGGGTGGTGAGGGTATCAAGATAGTTATGAATCTTGTTAGTGACAGTGTAAAATCGGTCCATGGATATTTGGGGCATCTCCCTAGGGTGGTCATGCAATGGAGTAAAGGAAAACATGATGCAAGGGAGACTCAATTGATAATGCCCTAGGACTAGACTCGTAGAGACAAGTCTAAAACTTGCTCTGATACCAATTGATGTGACACGCCTAAGGATGATGATGCTCTGATACCATTTGATGTGACACAACCCCTCGGACTTAAATTTGCAAGCAATCGAACCGAACGGCGGACCCACTCAAGCGGATTCACCCGCGTCGCACACACCCAGGTCCGTAGGTGGACTGGCGATCGTGGTGAGGGTCCGAGGATGGACCTCGCCTTTCCGGGGATTTGACTAGCTTGGGATGAACCCCAAAGGGCCTAGGATGCCCAATTCCGTGGGCGGCCAGCACGCCAAGGGCGTGGGATGTAGTGGCTCTCTCACAACTCACCCCGAGGTGGACACTCGATTTTATTGATTTTGGATCGGGCACTCCCTCGCCACCGACGGAACTAAGAAGCAATACTAGTTAAGCAAGAAGTGCTAACCAAGAGGAGCGCATCCAGGAGCTCACCTGATCGGCGTGAAGACGCCGATCCCAGCCGGAGACGAGGGCGAGCGGGGAAGCATGGGTTACCCGCACGCCGCGCCGATGAAGCTTCGACCGATGACCTGCTAATACATGCACTACTCCTCACGCAGGAGGGGGAACTTGGGGTGGGGAGAGTAGGGTACAAGCAAACACTACCTCCACGCAGGGAGGGGCGCTAAGCCGGCTAGGCGGGGAGGGGAGATTAGCGTGGATCGCGCCGATGTAGCACCTTGCCGATTCTGTCCCGGTCTGGAACAGCAGAATAGGGGGTCGGAGTGGTCACCGTCGTGCACTCCTCCGAACTCAGAATTCGACGAGACTGGCGCCAAAACGTCACTGACAGACCCAGGTACGTCTGTGAATTTTTGTTGGCGCTTCCGAAGTCGACACCGGCCGGGACGGGCTCTGGAACAGGGTCCCTGCGATCAGACTCGGACTGCTCCCTGGGTGTAGCAGCAGATGGATGAAGTCACCACGGCAGCTCCTGAAGTCCAAACGTGGCAGGACAAAGTCAAGGACGACCGTGGTCGAGTCTTCTCTGAGCAGCAACTAAGATGGGCACCAGACGATGTCGGGGTGGTGAGGAGAGGTCCGTTGAGTGAGGGAGGGTTAGGATAAGACCTTGATGGCCTGTTCTGCGCAACTGGGAGAGAAAAATTGGAAACTAATCTTCCTGATGCCGAACGGGATGCCGCTTGTTGGTGATGGTAGATGCCTTGTAGTAGCAGCTCTCGGCCAAGTGGCGCCTTTAGAAGTTGAGGGGTGTGGCCGTGGTAGCTTCTGCACTGCAGCTCTGGTCCAGGTTCTGGTCCCGGTTGCGCAGTCGGACGAGAATGGGCACCACGATCTATAGGAAAGTAGGAATGAGACGATTCCACCTCGCTTACGAAGAAGACTGGAAGACCTTTCCGGCGATATATTATGAACCTCCAGATGATGTAGGACAGCACCGGGGTAATCTCTGCAAGTGGAGCTTCTTCTGCTGCCTGCGAACTGGATAGAGTAGGTTGGTGAATGAAGTTGATAGTGGTGGGAGGGGTGAAGGGGCTGCAATGGGGAGAGGGCTAATGGCTGTGGGGCTTGGATGGAGGTGGATAGAGGTGGTGGAGAGGCTGGAGAAGAGGGCTGGGCCGTAGCTAGCAGGTGGAGGAGGAGGGGGTTGCGGCCAAGGGTGGAGGGTGAGAGAGAGAGAGGGGGGCGCAAGTGGCTTGGAGGGAGAGGGAAATTTGAACTGAGTTTAATGTGGGGTTGGTTAATGTGGCCTTGGGAAGGGGAGGAGTTGCCTTGCGGAGGGGAAGGGGTGCTTGGGAGAAGGGATTCTCCCTTGGGAAAATGAAAGGTTGTATTGGGAAGGGGAAAGGTTGCTTGGGAGGAGGGAGAGGTGCCTAGGAGAAGGGGATTCCACCTAGGGGTTGGAGGGGACTTAAATGGGAGGTATGGGGAAGGGGTTGGGGTCTTAATTAGAGGTGAATAGGGAGGAGAGAGAGTGAATTTCGAATTTGGGGGTGGGGAGGAGAGAGAATGGGGTTCGCCCCCTTTAGAGAGAGAGAGAGAGAAATAGAGAGAGAGAGCTAGAGAGAGAGGCACAAATTCTTGTGGCAATTTTCTCAATACATCATTAGCCTCCAAATGAGGGATTGGGGTCCTATTTATAGGAATCCCACATTTTCACATAAGTCCCTGACTTTTGGACTACTAACACTTAACCAAGGGGAAGGGGGCGCCCCTGGGCCTAGCCCATATAATTGGGCCCATTAACCAACATAATGACTCTAGACTTAGGTAAATAGCTACCTAACCTAGGTATTGGACTCAAGCAAAAGGAAAAGTACATGATAAGAAAATGAAAATTACATCATATGACTCGAAATATAGTGGCGGACAAGATGTAGCATAGGTGGCGAGCATCTGGATCCTCGAACAAAGGGGAAAGCTGGTGATGTCCTCATCAACATGTTTTCTCTATAGTTGTGTACTTCTGCTCACATGGGTTGAGAAGTTTGGACAAATAGTAGGCTACCATTTCCTTACCTTCTTCATCTATTTGTGCGAGGATAGCTCCCATAGAGTCTTCCAGGACTGAGATGTAAAGGATCAGAGGTTTGCCTGGGGTAGGTGGTATCAAGATGGGTGGATTAGCCAGATATTCTTTCAATCCTTCAAAAGCTTCCTGACACTTAGAATCCCAACGAAATTCGATTCCTAGCTTGGTCAGCTCATAGAAGGGTTTACACCTTTGTGAATATTGGGACACAAACCAGTGAATAAACTATAGTCTCCCAATCAAACTTCTAACTTCTCTCAAGTTCTTTGGAGGCGGCATATCCCTAATTACCTTTGCCTTATTAGGATCTATCTCAATACCCCTTTTACTCACGATGAAACCAATCAGCTTGTCCGATGAGACACCAAATACGCACTTCTTAGGATTCATCTTTAACTTGAATTTCCCTTGATCTTGCAACACTTTTGCAAGAACTTTGCATGTTCTACCCTAGTTCTTGATTTTATCAACAAATCATCCACATACACCTCCAAATATACTTGCATCATGTCGTGAAATATTGTCATCATAGCTCTTTGATAAGTGGCTCTAGCATTCTTTAGTCCAAACGGCATGACCAAGTAACAATAGGTTCCCCATGGTGTCATGAATGATGTCTTCTCTTGATCCTCTTCTGCCAAATGAATTTGATTATATCTTGAAAAGCCATCCATAAATGAGACAGTCTCATATCCTACCGTGTTGTCAATCAGCACATCAATGTGAGGCAAGGGGAAATCATCCTTTGGACATGAACGATTAAGGTCCTGAAAGTCAATATAGATTCTGACCTACCCATCCTTCTTCATGACCGGGACAATGTTTGCCATCCATTGGGGGTAAAGGACGACTATGATAAACCTGACTTTATGGAGCTTGTCAACCTTATCCTTCATTTTCAAAGCCATTTGAGGGTGGAAACATCTTAACTTTTGCTTTACTGAGACAGACCTTCGCTTTAAAGTTAAATGGTGTTCAACCAGGGTGGAATCTAGGCCCGGCATGTCCTTGTAGCTCCATGCGAACATTTCCTTATACTATTTAAGAACCTCTATTAATGTCTCAAATGATGGCAAATTATCACTTATGAGTATGATCCTAGAGTCTTCCTCGATTCCCAAGTTTATTTCTTTGGTTGATTCTTCTATGGTGGCTGACGTCTCATCAAATCTCCTTATCCCACTAGCATATGCGTCAGCCGCATCCTCATATTCTTCATCTCCTTCTTCAAGAGGATACTCATCATCCATGATCTTGAAGAGTCGGTATGCGTAGATATCGAAGACTAGATGGCTGATCGGTTCGAGAGGGGGGTGAATCGAACCATACCATCTAAAAATTAAATAAGCAGGCTCTCGAAATAAACCAGCAGAACTCGGACAGAACTCACTACGCCTCACTTAGCGAATAGAAGAATGGAGATAGAAAAGATGGAGGCACACACCATGAAGGACGCAAGATTTTTAAGGTGGTTTGGCCACGTAAACTCACGTGCCTACGTCCACCCCTCACAACAGTGAGGCTTAAACACACTATGATGTGACACACCCTTGGACCAAAATGAACAAGCACAATTTGCAATTCAAACGGACCGATAATGGCGACCGCTCACCCGATGCTCACCCAAGACCCGGGGTAGCTTGGAAATGCCAAGGAGAGGTTGTGAGGGCTGGGCCCTTGCTGGTAGAGGGCCAGCAAGGCCTAGGTTAATTCCCAAGGGTAATGGCAGCCCAATTCAAGGGAGCCGACAAGGTGCCAAGGCACGGGTTACACTCCTCACCCCACGGTGATCTCTTGAAGCAAGAAGCTCAAGGATCGGGCTCTCACTCTCACGGCCAGCGGAGTTTATGAACTAATATTAGAAAGAACAAGCACTAAATGGAGCTAGAAGTTGAGCACTTACTCGACCGGTTTGAAGAAACCGGTCCCGCTCGGAGACGAGGGCGAGCGGGGAGGCGAGTGTTCCCCACACACCGCGTCGGAGAAGCTTGACCTGCTCAAACGATTACAACACTACACCTCTCGCAGGAGGGGGATGTTGGGGTGGGGGTTAACTGATATTACATCTAAAACTACCTCCACACAGGGAGGGGTCTTCAGCCGGCCAAGCGGGGAGGGGTGACACCGAACTAGCGATCAACAAGGAAGCCGACGTCGGTTCTGTCCGCTGTCTGTGCTTCAGGACTGACTGATGGTTATCACGATGCTGTAGCCACTCCAGAATTTTTTCGATGAGGAGACCAATTGGAGATTCTTTGTAGCTGGATCGGGGTGATGCTTGAATTTTTTTGATTTCTTTGGGCATCGCTGCTGGTCGGGGTAGGGGATTGAACAGGGTGGCAGACCCTCGGTTCTGACAGCTTCAGGTTTCCAACAGCAGGAAGAAGAGGATGCCACGATCGCTCTCGAACTCAGAATCAGGTGCCGCCAGAGCCGTTGGAACCGTTGACGGGTCCTCTTCGAAGCAAAACTGGTGGGGAAGCCAAACATTGTCAGAGAAGACCAGTGGGCTCTGAACTCTGATGAGAGGTTGGTGCAGACTGTGGGGAAGCAGAACCGCGCACCCGGGGGAGAAAATTGATAACTCCTAGTTCCGGATGCCAAACTGAGCTCTTCTTTTTGGAGAAGAAAGAAGACTCGTAGTAGAAGCTTTTTGAAGAAGAACTATTGATCAGATTCTAAGCAGGATTGTCGCAGTCTGGCTTCCACTCCGGATCTGGTCTCCTGCCAGGGAGGCTTTGAGCAGTCGGGGAAGAATGACTCCCCTGGGTGATCACGAACTCAGACGGGATGGGACCACCGCCGTTGCGAAGAGGACTGGGAGACGCTTCCAACGATGGCTCTTGATCATTCAGAAATGTCCGGAGAAAATCGTGGTCGCCACTGCAAGCTGCTACTCTTCTGCAGATCTGCAACTGGGAACTGTAGGTTGAAGATGACGGGGGGAATGGGGTATATGGGAGGGGAAATGGGGTGGATAAGTGTGGGGAAAGCCCGGGCTGTGAGGGGGTCTAGGAGGGGGTGTTCCAAGGTGGGGGAAGGGAAGAATGGGGTCTGGAAGGGGGTCTAACAGGTGGTGGGAGGAGGAGCTACGAATTTGGGAAGGTGGGTGAGAGGGAAAGGGTATTTGAAAATGGGTTTAAGGGTGGGATTAAATTTTGGTCTTGGGGGATGGGAAGAGGTGTGTGGGGAAGGTAAAAGGGGGCTTGGGGAGTGGGAATTCTCCCTTGGGAGATGAGAGGGTGCTTGGGGAAGGGGAGTGGGTGGTTGGTGGTTGGAGGGTGGAGTGGGGAGTGGTGGAATCTCCCTTGGGGCTGGGGTGGAGTTAAGGTGGGTTGGTGGGGAGTTGGGGATGAGTTATTGGAGGGGGGGAAGAGAGAGAAAGGTGGTTGGGAGGGGAGGAGAGAGAAAGGGGCGCTGGTTTTAGAGAGAGAAAGTGAAGGAGAGAGAAAATGACTTATTAGAGAGAGAGATGTAGGGAGAGAGAGGGGGGATAGGAGGAATCACTCCTAAGGATTTCTCACCCAACTAATGGAATCTCTCCAATAGGAAATTTGAACTCTCAAATGGCAATTTTAATTCATTGATTCATTAGCTTCAAATGGTGGGATTGGGATCCTATTTATAGGAATCCCACAATTTAACATAAGACCCTGAGTTTTAGACTAGTGACAATAAACTAAGGGAGAAGGGGGTGCCCATGGGCCTAGCCCACTTAATTGGGCCCAACTGACTCATTAACCACTCTAATGCCAATTAACCTAGGTAGATGACACCTTAACCTAGGGACTTGACTCAAATAAAAGGAAAATTACATAATAAGAAAATGAAAAATACATCATATGACTCGGAATAAAGTGGCAAACAAGATGTAGCACTGCTGGCGAGCATCAGGATCCTCGAACAAATGAGATCGCCGGTGATATCCCCATCATACCCTCGGGGTGCGGAGAACTCGACTCCGTCGAGTATGGGTCCTCCGGGGAAGTGGTCCTCTAAAGCAGCTCGGGGTGAACCTCAACCTCCAAACTCAACCCTACATCCGCAACCAGGGGATGGTCCTTCATCCTCTCATGGTGGCTTGGGCACACCCTCTTGCTGGCGATGGTACCTTGCTTGCCCAGTATTGCCTCTGTGTGCACATGTCGGACTCTCAGGCTGATATGTGGAGGCTCTCCGAGGGTATCACTCACAAAGGTGGGGGTAGGCTCAAGGTGCTCACTGGGTTCCACCGCGGTGCCCATATAGGGTGCCAGATCCGACGCGCCAAAAGTTAGGTGTATCCCAAACCCCATTAGCAAGTCCAACCCGTAAGCCGGGTTGCCAAAGTCACTCGGAACTTGGCAAGGTCCAAGTCCTCGTGCCCTCAAGTTGGAGGCGACTCTAGGGTAGAGCCACTCCAATGCCACCATCAATAGGTTGCCTACTTGGAATTCCAAGTGGCGCTCGTGAGCCTTTTCTCGCTCTTTGTGAACCTCACCGCTCTTTGTGATTTGCTTGCGTGTATGCTCATGCCATGCATTATGATGCGGTGAGTGGTTGTGAAAGTGGGTAGTGTGAAAAGGTGGACCAGGGCAACCATAAATTGACCTATCATGCTTTGATGCCATGTGGACCTTGATGAACTTAGGTGGACCGGGGCAGCCACAAGTGGCCCTATCATGCATGGACTTCATAACAATGGTTGGAGGGCCGGGGCATCCGTAGGGGAATCTATTGCGCATGGGTATAGCAAATGCCGGGGGTCCTGGACATCCGTGAATGTTCGTAACATGCCTAAGACCAATGATGAATGTGGGAGGACCTTTGGACCAATCATGCATTCGACTTGGCATGTGGGTGTCATGTATGAAAGGACCCGACTTTCTATTCATACCAAGTGGTGTGATGTGACAAGACACATGAATTCCTTTCCCATAGGTGACTTCCTTGTGTGGGGTGGTGGGGTGGCCTTCGAGCTTCCACTCAAAAGGGTCATAGGGGTCAAAGAAGGTATGTGTCATGGAGTGGGGCACTTCATTATTTCCTAGGTGTATTTCACCCATGGTCATGGTACCCTTGGTGTGGACCGGGTCTTGAGAGAGGTGGGCTTGGTCTAACATGGTTGGTTGGGATATGAATAGGTTGGTGGTGAGTAAGGTTGGTGGGTATAGGAAGGGATCGAAGGGGTCATGGTAAGGGTCACCTGGGGAGAGGAACTCTAGGTCCTCATGGTCCTCACAATATGGTGGTGGATCTTCCTCCTCTAGTAAAATGATTGGGCCAAATTTTTTGATGGGATGGTCGGCCATGAATGGAGGGCTTGATGTTCTACCCGAGATAAGCAACTCTAGTTTGTGGATAGCATCGGGCTCATTAGGTGTAGGGAGGAATAGAAGAAGGTCGCTTGTGTAGCAATACACAGTGTAAATCGAGGAGATGGACCCGACACATAGGTGTAGGAGGTCAAGGCTCCTAGGTCGGTCGGCCACTGTGGTCAATATGCCAGTTAACTCCATTTGCCAAGATAGACCCTTAAGGAGATCCCCTAATGTCTCCACTTGATAAGATGATTGAATGGTGGTGTGATAGGAGAGGGGCACTATAGGGAGGTTTTGTTCCATAGGAGGGCAAACATGGGCCATGATCTCTCTAATTGGGTTCTCCTTTAGCCAACGAAAAATGGGTTCTCCTAAGATGAGCTCAGCCCCAACTAGGGAGGGTGGCATAGGGTGAAGACCGTTGTGCGAGGTTTCTTCTTCAACTTGGACATGTGTTTCCCCCACGGTTGGGATAGTGACCATGGTGTTCTCCTCCTCTAGGTGGTCGGGTGTGTGAGCCATGATGCTTTCTACATATGGGATGGGAACTTCCTGGCCTAACTCATGACATTGTGACTCGTATTCTTCTTCCCAATCGGGGGAGGCCTCATGTACCTCAATCACATTCTCATCCCTTTGGGGTGTGGGGGTTTACTCTCCAAGGGAATGGGAAGGTCTTTTGGGGATGGGGTGATGAAGGTTGGGGCATGGTGCACCCGGGGTGGTGAGGGTGTTCGAACTTGGATTGGGTTTGGGAGTGGAAGAAGTGGAGACCTAAGTTGGGATAGGATTGGGGTTGGTAGTGGAAGATGGGTGGGTTGAGGAGGACTGGGTTGATTGGTTTTGGGGGGTGTGTCCCTTTTAGGGGAAGATGGAGCGGTAATGGTGGGGACCGTGGAAGCTTGTGGGGTGTGGGTTTGATGGAGAATTTTGGGTTGGGTGGTGGCCGTCATGGGCCTAGGTGGAGGGGTGGACACGCTTTCCTCTTGGGTTCGAATGGTGAGGGTTGGTTGAGTGGCTTTGGGTTGGGGAGTGGTGGCCCTCATGGGGGGAACCGGGTCAATTAGGGGTCTTTTGCCCTTGGGATCGGCTGGTTGTGGAAGAGTGAGGGTGGGGGTTGGTTTGAATGGTGGTGGTGATCGGGATTGGAATCATTTGGGGTGGTGGAGTTTGGGCCCTAAGGGAGGTCTTGGGTTGACTGGGAGAGAAAGGAGGAGTGGGAGTGCTCCTCGGGTTATGGTTCTCAAGGTAGGAGTGGGAAGGTCGGTGAGCGTAGATCTTCCTAAGCTCAATCTTCATCTCTTCCCATGATCCTATGGGTTCTTGGCTCCAAATCCTTCTTAAGCCCACTATGCGTTCCCACCCCTTCTTGGCTTGTCCCCGAAGCCGCTCCTCGGCTATGCGGACTCTAGCGTGTCCATAGACCATAGTCCTATCAAAGTTTTTATCCATGGTAGCCTCCCATTTTAGGTAGGCATTAGGACTAGATCCGTCAAAACTAAGGTCCCCTTCTAGGATGATGTCCATGAGGAGAGGGTCAATCGGACTCTTGTGGAAGACCGTGTTGAGGGGACTTAACTAATGGGGAGTATACATGATGATGCACTAGTGACCCGATGATGACTCTAAATGCGAATGCACCCTAGGACCAACTTGTAGAGAGACAAGTTATGAACTTGCTCTGATACCAAATTGATGTGACACACCCTTGGACCAAAATGAACAAGCACAATTTGCAATTCAAACGGACCGATAATGGCGACCGCTCACCCGATGCTCACCCAAGACCCGGGGTAGCTTGGAAATGCCAAGGAGAGGTTGTGAGGGCTGGGCCCTTGCTGGTAGAGGGCCAACAAGGCCTAGGTTAATTCCCAAGGGTAATGGCAGCCCAATTCAAGGGAGCCGACGAGGTGCCAAGGCATGGGTTACACTCCTCACCCCACGGTGATCTCTTGAAGCAAGGAGCTCAAAGATCGGGCTCTCACTCTCACAGCCAGCGGAGTTTATGAACTAATATTAGAAAGAACAAGCACTAAATGGATCTAGGAGTGGAGCACTTACTCGACCGGTTTGAAGAAACCGGTCCCGCTCGGAAACGAGGGCGAGCGGGGAGGCGAGTGTTCCCCACACGCCGCGTCGGAGAAGCTTGACCTGCTCAAACGATTACAACACTACACCTCTCACAGGAGGGGGATCTTGGGGTGGGGGTTAACTGATATTACATCTAAAACTACCTCCACACAGGGAGGGGCCTTCAGCTGGCCAAGCGGGGAGGGGTGACACCGAACTAGCGATCAACAAGGAAGCTGACGTCGGTTCTGTCAGCTGTCTGTGCTTCAGGACTGACTGATGGTTATCACGATGCTGTGGCCACTCCATAATTTTTTCGATGAGAAGACCACTTGGAGATTCTTCGTAGCTGGATCGGGGTGATGCTTGAATTTTGTTGATTTCTTTGGGCACCGCTGCTAGTCGGGGTAGGGGCTTGAACAGGGTGGCATGCCCTCGGTTTTGACAGCTTCAGGTTTCTAACAGTAGGAAGAAGAGGATGCCACGACCGCTCCCGAACTCAGAATCAGGTGCCGCTGGAGCTGTTGGAACCGTTGACGGGTGCTCTTCGAAGCAAAACTAGTGGGGAAGTCAAATGTTATCTGAGAAGACCAGTGGGCTCTAAACTCTGATGAGAGTTCGGTGTAGACTGTGGGGAAGCAGAACTGCGCACCCAGGGGAGAAAATTGATAACTCCTGGTTCCGGACGCCAAACTGAGCTCTTCTTTTTGGAGAAGAAAGAAGACTCGTAGTAGAAGCTTTTTGAAGAAGAACTCTCGATCAGATTCCAAGCAGGATCGTTGCAGTGGGGCTTCCACTCCGGATCTGGTCTCCTGCCATGGAGGCTTTGCGTAGTCGGCGAAGAATGACTCCCCTGGGTGATCACGAACTCAGAACAGGATGGGACCACCGCCGTTGCGAAGAGGACTGGAAGACGCTTCCAAAGATGGCTTTGATCCTTCAGAAACGTCCGGAGGAAACTGTGGTCACCTCTGTAATCTGCTACTCTTCTACAGATCTGTAACTGGGAACTGTAGGTTGAAGATGACGGGGGGGAATGGGGTATATGGGAGGGGAAATGGGGGTGGATGAGTGTGGGGAAAGCCCGGGATGTGAGAGGGTCTAGGAGGGGGTGTTCCAAGGTGGGGGAAGGGAAGAATGGGGTCTGGATGGGGGTCTAACAGGTGGTGGGAGGAGGAGCTACGAATTTGGGAAGGTGGGTGAGAGGGAAAGGGTATTTGAAAATGGGTTTAAGGGTGGGATTAAATTTTGATCTTGGGGGATGGGAAGAGGTGTGTGGGGAAGATAAAAGGGGGCTTGGGGAGTGGGAATTCTCCCTTGGGAGATGAGAGGGTGCTTGGGGAAGGGGAGTGGGTGGTTGGTGGTTGGAGGGTGGAGTGGGGAGTGGTGGAATCTCCCTTGGGGCTGGGGTGGAGTTAAGGTGGGTTGGTGGGGAGTTGGGGATGGGTTATTGGAGGGGGGGAAGAGAGAGAAAGGTGGTTGGGAGGGGAGGAGAGAGAAAGGGGCGCAGGTTTTAGAGAGAGAAAGTGGAGGAGAGAGAAAATTGACTTATTAGAGAGAGAGAGGTAGAGAGAGAGGGGGGATAGGGGGAATCACTCCCAAGGGTTTCTCACCCAACTAATGGAATCTCTCCAATAGGAAATTTGAACTCTCAAATGGCAATTTTAATCCATTGATTCATTAGCTTCAAATGGTGGGATTGGGGTCCTATTTATAGGAATTGCACAATTTAACATAAGACCCTGAGTTTTAGACTAGTGACAATAAACTAAGGGAGAAGGGGGTGCCCATGGGCCTAGCCCACTTAATTAGGCCCAACTGACTCATTAACCACTCTAATGCCAATTAACCTAGGTAGATGACACCTTAACCTAGGGACTTGACTCAAATAAAAGGAAAATTACATAATAAGAAAATGAAAAATACATCATATGACTCGGAATAAAGTGGCGAACAAGATGTAGCACTGCTGGCGAGCATCAGGATCCTCGAACAAATGAGATCGCCGGTGATGTCCCTATCACACTAGGAACAGAGTCCTCCAACACACACACACGTCCCAAAATGGACACACTACCCGAAGGTCAACCATACACACATGACACAAAGCCAACACGCGCACGCAACCACGGCACGCACACACACACGCTCAACAATGTTTGTAGAACATAAAAACATAGAAGATATGACCAAGAGGATAGAACAAGAAGATCCCCCTGTGTAGAAATCTGGCTCGATGACGTATCCGATGTAGCTCATCCAATCACACCTCACGTACACCACTGTATGTGTAGATGCAGTTCTCCCACTGTCCCTGGTACTCCAAATCTAGTACTTCGACGTGGGAACCTCCAGCAAATGGAAATCACGCTGTGGGAGTCTCCACCCTCGAATGCCTTTGAATGTTGAATCTTGGACTGCAACAAGAAGATCATCACTCTGGGGTTCTTGGAACTCTTGTAAACTCATGGAGGCCCCTCGTAATAAACTTGATCAGGTGTATTTATAGTATCCCGGCCATCCCCGACAGTTTTGGCAAGTATCCTGAAAGATTTGGCAAAAGATCACACCAAATCGGGCTAGAAACGGAAAGCCCGCAATTCACGTAACTTCGATCGGTCGACCAACGCATAGGGTCAGTCGACCGATCTCTACAGAGATCTGATCATTTGAGTTTTGGAAAAATTGATTGACTGATCCAGAGCCAACGGTTGACCGACCTTTGTAAAAAATTGTTCCTCCAAGCTCTGGCAAATCCGGTCGACCGTTCCAAAGCCATTGGTCGATCAAACTTTGTAAAAGACTGATCTTCTAAGCTCTTGCAAATCCCGTCAACCGGTCCAAAACCATCGGTCGACCGAACCATTTCCTGTAACTTACCAGAAAACTTCAGCTGAGATTTAGTCGACTTGATTATTTTTCAGTTGACTTGGGCTTAGTCTAGTGGAGAAAAACTCAGTCGACTGAATTGCAATTCAGTCGACTTGAACTAAGGTCCTGTCGACAGGTTCAGTTGACTGAACTGCTATTCAGTCGACAAAACTGTGATGCAGTCAACTCATGCACCTGAAAAACATGCAATAGAACCCAAATTAGCATGTCCACTAAGTCCAACATACCTTAGATGGTACTTCTTGACATTTTTGGGGTTCGTTTGGTGCAATTCCACTCAAGATGAGTTAAATAGGCATTAGATGATAGACATTAGTTTCACCAAACAAGTATAGAGTTTTGTTATCATCAAAATCAATAAAATGCACAAAATACAACCGATCCCATAAACTCCATACCCTTTATCTATTGTACAATTCTCCTCACATTCTATTTCCAACAGGTGGATAGGATTCTCTAGCAGTTGGGGAATCTCTAGACATGCCCGACACCTATTGGCTAAACCTAAAAAGAACCAGTGAGGGATTTGCTTACCCTTAGATTTTCTGTTAGGCACTACCGTTGACTCACTATTCCTAACCTGACTAACTTGTTCTAGAGAAGAAGAAGAACCAGAAGAATATACAGGAAGAGACCCCTCAGAGGAGGGATAGATGAGGTCGCTCAAAGGACCTTGGATGAGCATCCCGCAAGTTGGGGCGCACTCGTGGGAGATGTACGAAGTTTCCTCAACAGAAACATATTGTTGAGGGGTTTGAAAAAAGACGTTTTTTTCACTTTCAATGACAAAATAATTAAAAGAAGCCGAAGAGGAAGAAATGGGAACTATTGCTAGGAAATTTGGGGAATCATAGAGCAGATCATGATTGAAAAATTTTTGGGTTGAAGAACCCGCACAGGAGTGTAACTAAAGAAGGAGACCTGGAAAGATCATCAGACAATCGTCTAGCCCAGGAAGAAGTCAGCAACAGAGGCTGTATGATGAGGACATCTCACGACACTCCCTCTGGCTCGGGTCGCCTGCACATTCTTGATATAGACCGACTATGATCTACACATGTTAGCTTCAGTCTCATCTTCTGTATTTTCATTTTATTGAGTCCTATCTTATGTATTTTCCTTTATTGAGTCCTATCTTATGTATTTTCCTTTATTGAGTCATGTTGTTCTAGTCCATTTCTCTTGTTATGCTTAATTGGGCCTTAGTACCTTAGTTTTGGGCCTAATAGATTGAGTCTAGGACATGTTGAGTCTTTTGTCTTATTGTCTAGGTTATTTTGGTCATGTAAAGAGTGGTTGCCTATAAATAGGCCCCTCTCCCACACATGTACACACCTTTGATGCATTAGTGAATGAAACAAAATCCTCCATCCACTTCTCTCCAAAGAATTCCCCTTTCCCCCCTCTCTCTCTCTACTTATCTCTCTCTCTCTCTCCCAAGGGGAAGAGTTCGCCCCCCTCTCTCTCTCCTCACTTCCCACCCACTTTCTCTCTCTCTTCCCCTCCCCAATAACTCCTCCCAAGTCCCCACACCACTCCCATAACTCCACCCCAGCCCCAAGGTATCCTACACCAATCAAAACCCCACCCTCCAACCACCACCTACCCCATCCACTTCCCAAAGCACCTCCCCACCCTCCCAAGGCTGAAGGGGTCCCTCCCAAGGCCATTTTTGAATCTCCCTCCCATCTCTCCTCCCCCATACCAGCTCCTGGTCGCCCTAACCAGCCCCCATACTCAGCCAAGTTCGCCCCCCACCTCCTCTCCCACTCACCCTCTCTCTTGTGCACACCCACTCCCCCATCTCCACCTCTAGCAGTTCCAGCCCCCCTCTCCCTCCATCCCTGCCACTCCTGACCTCCTGGAAACCCTAGCCACATCCCTCCCCTCTCCCCAAACCTTCAGCCATCATTCACATGCTGTGCTAACCCCCTTCCACTCCCTTTATTCTTGAAAGGTTGCAGTTCCAGGTAGCAGGTCGCAGGCTGCAGGTTTTGGTGCTAAAAGTCACTTTGTCTCTAGCCGCTCCCTGATCCTCCTGGTGACAAGGCTTATATCTCTGGAAAGGTCGTCCAGATAGCTTTCCAGGCGAGGTGGTTTCGTCGACATCTGAGCTCCGAGCTGTCCGCAGGAGCCATTCTCCCTCGACCACGCAGAAGTCCTCAGGCAGGGAACCAGAGCCTCAGTTCCAGTCCGACCACGGCCTCTTCCTTGAAGATCTGGGTGCCATTTTCGGAGGTCAGGAACTACTTCCAATTAGCTTCCATCTCCAAGAAGAAGGGACTCAATCGGACACCGGAACTCTCAGTTCTAATTTTCTTCGCCGGAGTGTGCAGACTGCTCTCTGTGGTTCTAGGTTCGACCAGTCCCCACTTCTCCGACTACCACTCTCTTCTCCGACCTCGGATTGTGGCCCCGTCAACTCCTGCTCGAAGCTACTCCGACCACGATCACGTCACCGTAAGTTTCACTTCAATTGGAGTTCGGGATAGTCGACAGCGCCTTCTACAACAGACTGCACAAGTTCTGCACCAGCCTAAGACAGAACGTTGCTGTCCTGTTCCAGTCGCCGGCCCGATCAGCCCCGAGCTTCAGAGCCTCCCCAAAAATCAGACATCATCCTTGGTCAGTTGGGAAACTTTTGGCACCAGTTTCATCAAGATCTGAGTTCCGTGGAGTCCGTAGCAGTGTCATCACCGACACCCTGTCCAGCGAATCTGAAGATTGGCAGAACCGGCAAAGCTCGGAAAGTCAGGTTTTCTTGCATAATTCCCCCACCCCGCTTGGCCGGCTGAAGGCCCCTCCCTGCGTGGAGGTAGTTTTGATTGTAATAAGTTTAATCCCCACCCCAAGATCATCCCTCCTGCGAGAGGCGTAGTACTGTACTTCTTTAATTTTCGGATCAAGCGAAATTGCCGCATCGATCGGGTGTATACCCTCGCTTCCCGGCGCGCCCTCGTCTCCGAGCGGGATCGGTGTTTTCACACCGATCAGGTAACCATCTGATACCATCCTTGATTGCCATTATTCTGAAAGTTTAGTATTACTTCGCATGCCCGTCGGACGGTGAGAAGAGAGCCCGAACTTGTATGCTACTTTGAAGGTGTCCACCGCGGACCGGGAGTGAGTGCCACCCAAACCCCGCCCTGCGGACCAGCCGCCCATGAAGTTGGGAATCCCAGGCCCTTTGGGGGTCAGCCAAAGCCAACTAAGTCACTTAGAATCATTGGGTCTCGCCTCGGACCCTTGCCATCATCCCCCGGCCCCGCCGGGTGATCGCGTGTGCCGTGTGAGTAAGTCGCTATCGTGAGAATCATTGGAGTGCTTGTATGCTTGTGGGTCTAGGTCCTAGGATCATCAACTCATACTTAGTCAACCTTGGGCTATTTCACATCAAGTGGTATCAGAGCAAATTCACAACTTGTCTCTATCAAGTTGGTCCTAGGGCATGTTTATGCATTTAGAGTCCTCGGTTGCATCTCTTTGTCCACTAGCATGGCCACCTCATACCGACCTTACCCATCATCCCTCTCCATGAGTTCAAACCCCCAAGAGAAGCCCACCACCAACACACATGACCTCCATGGCCATGTTGAATACCTCATGGGAACCATGAACAATGCCTTTGATCGCCTAGATAGCACAAATGGTCAACTTACCCAATTAGGTGACAATGGGCCCACCCCAAGGGTGGACGATAGAATGGTCCCCCTCCCACTTTCCACCTTTGATGGAACCTCTCCTAGAGAATATTTAGATTGGGAATCCACATTGGACAAGTACTTCACTTGGTGTCCCATGTCCGAGGATGAAAAGGCTTGGGTTGCCAAAATGCAACTTACCAAACGGGCAGAAACTCATTGGTTGCAAATTGTCGGGTTAAGGATACTTAGAAGAGAAACTCCCATCACCACTTGGGAGGACATGAAGGAGAAACTTATGGTAAAATATGTGTCCCCTTCCTATCCGAATCACTAAAGCCTAAGGAGCACTTCAACTCCTTCACCCCCTCCTGGCCAACCCAAGACCCTAATCCCCCATTCCCCACCACTTCCCACCTATCCTATCCCGACCACCACATCTACACCCTACCTACAAGTCCTCACTACAACCATAGCTCCAGAAACCCAATTGGGCCCCATGACCACCCCTCCACCTAGGCCCATGACGACCACCACCCCCCAACCCAAATTCCCCCACCAAACCCATATCTCGCAAGCCCCCTTGAACCCCACCATTATCCCTCCATCACCCCCAAAGAAAGATGCACCTCCCAAGGCCAACCAACCTAAACCCCCTCACCCAACCCACCTCCCGCTTCCTACACCAATCTTTCCCCAACCTAGGCCTCCACTACTTCCCCTTCTTATCCCAACCCAAGTCCACCCTTACCCACCACCCCGAGTGCGCCATGCATCGACTACCACCAACCCACCCACCATAGACCTTCCTACCCCATTGTCCTTAGGAGTTGCAACCCACACCCTCACCCAAGTGGAGAGGGATACCAATCCGGATCCACCTCCCAAGATAGAGGAAATCCAAGGGCCACACAACTCACCCACCACTCCTAGCCTAGCTCCTCAAGAGCTACACACCCTTCCCTATGACACCGTCACCATAGATGAGTCCGTACTCCAATGACTCAAGCAAGGCCTCACCATTCCTAGTTCACAACCAAGCCACCTACCCATGGGACATCAATCCCAAATCATTCCCACTCAGCTTCATGTCACTTATCAAACCTCCTTTTGTGTGGAAGATTTGGGAGACTTAGTGGCCTACCTACATTGGCAAGTCCACTTGACCGATATACTAGCCATGAGGCCTTCGGAGCCTAGCACCATTAGCCTAGCTTACCCCGCCGTTGGCTCCATCACTTCCATCTACACTAATGGCCAATTTACAAGTGAGATCATACTCTTTCTTCCCATGGAGGAGGAACCCATCCTAGTCTACTCCCCAACCATTGAGATCCCAAGTGCTTTGATTGGCCAACCCATTAGCAACCTTGGCCCAATTATCTTGGAGGAGGATGACTCACCATTGGAGGACCTTGAGAACATGGAGTACCCCTACCTAGGTGACCCTTACCATGATCCCTTTAACCCCTTCCTAAGGGAGCCTAGATCTCCATGTAACCCACTCCCCCTATTCACCACCCACCTCACCCTACCCATATCGCCCATGTTGACCCAAACTCCTCCCTTCCTAGAATCGGGCTACACCATGAGAGCATTGACCTTAGGTAACAAACACCTTGGGATTGATGAAATGCCCCACCCCATAACCACCTTCCTAGATCCCTTCGACCCATTCACATGGAAGTTCAAAAGTCATCCCACATCTATGCACATGGAAGTCACCTTTGGGATAAATATGCATGAGTCTAGGCTTACCACACCATTTGACATGATTCATAAGTCGGGTACATTCATTCACATCACCCACATGTCAAGTAGGAAGCATAAGTGGACCGTATTCGGATGTATTGGCCCACCTTCATTCATCATGAGTCTTAAGCATGAGAGGAGCATACATGGATGTCCGGGTCCCCCGACATTTGTCACACCCATGCATAAAAGGTTAATCTATGGATGTCCCGGCCCTCCTAAGTCTGTCACAGTCTTCATGGAATCAAAGTGTGATCGGTCTACATTTGGCTGCCCAGGTCCACCATTGTACACCATACTTTTCACACCAACATCACATCATAGTGCATGGCATACGCATTCTCGCAAGCATATAGGAAAGAGCAATGAGACTTACAAAAGGCGGGCAGATGCTCATCGGCGCCACTGCGAGTTCCAAGTGGGAGACTTGGTGATGGTGAGAACGGAGCGGCTCCTTCCGGGACCTGCCTCCAAGTTGAGGGCACGGGGTTCGGGACCCTTTCGAGTTCTGAGACGACTTGGCAGTAATGCTTATGAGCTAGACCTACCTGAGGGTTTTGGGGTACACCCTACTTTCAATAAGGCGGACTTGGTACCCTACAAGGACCCCGCGGTGGAACCCAGTGAGGAGCTCGAGCCTTTACCCCCCCTTGAGAGAGACACTCCCGGTGGGACTCCACTTCATAGCCTGAGAGACCGACGAAAGCAGGTAGAGGCAATACTGGATGAGCAGAGTATCATTACTAGGCACAAGGTGTATCAGCGCTACCTGGTTAGGTGGAAGAACCGTTCCCCGACAGAGGATACTTGGGTGAGTCGGGAGGACCTGCTGCGATTTGACCCTGACATTTTGGAGCGGTACTATAGCCAGACAGACCCCTACTCGATAGGTTCGAGTTCTCCCCACCTCGGGGGATTTGATGAGGACATCTCACGACACTCCCTCTGGCTCGGGTCGCCTGCACATTCTTGATATAGACCGACTATGATCTACACATGTTAGCTTCAGTCTCATCTTCTGTATTTTCATTTTATTGAGTCCTATCTTATGTATTTTCTTTTATTGAGTCCTATCTTATGTATTTTCCTTTATTGAGTCATGTTGTTCTAGTCCATTTCTCTTGTTATGCTTAATTGGGCCTTAGTACCTTAGTTTAATAGATTGAGTCTAGGACATGTTGAGTCTTTTGTCTTATTGTCTAGGTTATTTTGGTCATGTAAAGAGTGGTTGCCTATAAATAGGCCCCTCTCCCACACATGTATAGACCTTTGATGCATTAGTGAATGAAACAAAATCCTCCATCCACTTCTCTCCAAAGAATTCCCCTTTCCCCCCTCTCTCTCTCTACTTATCTCTCTCTCTCTCTCTCCCAAGGGGAAGAGTTCGCCCCCTTCTCTCTCTCCTCACTTCCCACCCACTTTCTCTCTCTCTTCCCCTCCCCAATAACTCCTCCCAAGTCCCCACACCACTCCCATAACTCCTCCCCAGCCCCAAGGTATCCTACACCAATCAAAACCCCACCCTCCAACCACCACCAACCCCATCCACTTCCCAAAGCACCTCCCCACCCTCCCAAGGCTAAAGGGGTCCCTCCCAAGCCCATTTTTGAATCTCCCTCCCATCTCTCCTCCCCCATACCAGCTCCTGGTCGCCCTAACCAGCCCCCATACTCAGCCAAGTTCGCCCCCCACCTCCTCTCCCACTCACCCTCTCTCTTGTGCACACCCACTCCCCCATCTCCACCTCTAGCAGTTCCAGCCCCCCTCTCCCTCCATCCCTGCCACTCCTGACCTCCTGGAAACCCTAGCCACATCCCTCCCCTCTCCCCAAACCTTCAGCCATCATTCACATGCTGTGCTAACCCCCTTCCACTCCCTTTATTCTTGAAAGGTTGCAGTTCCAGGTAGCAGGTCATAGGCTACAGGTTTTGGTCCTAAAAGTAGCTTCGTCTCCGGCCGCTCCCTGATCCTCCTGGTGGCAAGGCCTATATCTCTGGAAAGGTCATCCAGATAGTTTTCCAGGAGAGGTTGTTTCGTCGACATCCGAGCTCCGAGCTGTCCGCAGGAGCCATTCTCCCTCGACCACGCAGAAGTCCTCAGGCAGGGAACCAGAGCCTCAGTTCCAGTCCAACCATGGCCTCTTCCTTGAAGAACTGGGTGCCATTTTTGGAGGGCAGGAACTACGTCCAGTTAGCTTCCATATCCAAGAAGAAGGGACTCAATCGGTCACCGGAACTCTCAGTAACAATTTTCTTCGCCGGAGTGTGCAGACTACTCTCTGTGGTTCCAGGTTCGACCAGTCCCCACTTCACCGACCACCACTCTCTTCTCCGACCTCAGATTGTGGCCCCGTCAACTCCTGCTCGAAGCTACTCCGACCACGATCGCGTCACCGCAAGTTTCACTCCAATTGAAGTTCGAGAGAGTCCGCAGCGCCTTCTGCAACAGACTGCACCAGTTCTGCACCAGCCTGAGACAGAACGTTGCTGTCCTGTTCCAGTCGCCGGCCCGATCAGCCCCGAGCTTCAGAGCCTCCCCAAAAAATCATACATCATCCTTGTTCAGTTGGGAAACTTTTGGCACCGGTTTCATCAAGATCTGAGTTCCGTGGAGTTTGTGGCAGCGTCATCACCGACACCCTGTCCAGCGAATCTGAAGATTGGCAGAACCGGCAAAGCTCGGAAAGTCAGGTTTTCTTGCATAATTCCCCCACCCCGCTTGGCCGGCTGAAGGCCCCTCCCTGCGTGGAGGTAGTTTTGATTGTAATAAGTTTAATCCCCACCCCAAGATCATCCCTCCTGCGAGAGGCGTAGTACTGTACTTCTTTAATTTTCGGATCAAGCGACATCGCCGCAGCGATCGGGTGTATACCCTCGCTTCCCGGCGCGCCCTCGTCTTTGAGCGGGATCAGTGTTTTCACACCGATCAGGTGAGCATCTGATACCATCCTTGATTGCCATTATTATGAAAGTTTAGTATTACTTCGCATGCCCGTCGGACGGTGAGAAGAGAGCCCGAACTTGTATGCTACTTTGAAGGTGTCCACCGCGGACCGGGAGTGAGTGCCACCCAAACCCCGCCCTGCGGGCCAGCCGCCCATGAAGTTGGGAATCCTAGGCCCTTTGGGGGTCAGCCAAAGCCAACTAAGTCACTTAGAATCATTGGGTCTTGCCTCGGACCCTTGCCATCATCCCCCGGCCCCGCCGGGTGATCGCGTGTGCCGTGTGAGTAAGTCGCTATCGTGAGAATCATTGGAGTGCTTGTATGCTTGCGGGTCTAGGTCCTAGGGTCATTAACTCATACTTAGTCAACCTTGGGCTATTTCACATCACTGTAATGCCCCAGGTTTTTTTCGGATCTTTTAGTGGGTCTCGGAGTGTATTTTGTACTTTACACGTATTTTTCCCTGATGTGCCTTTGGAACTCTGTGCAAGGCGAACCGTGGCGTTCTTTGACTCCGGGACAGTACCACTGCGTTGTGTTCCTTCCGAGGATCACAGAGGTAATTTTTCATAATTTTCTGAATTTTTGGAATTTTTGGGTTTTTTATATATATTAACCTTTTCTCTCTCTCCCCTCTCATTTCTCTCTTCCCTCCCTCTCTCTTCTCTCACGCTCTCTTTCTCCCCTCTCTTCTCCGGCGGCCGACGGAGCGAGGGGGGGTGAGGTGGAGGCGGCGTGGGCGAGCATGCGGGCGAGGACAGGCGAGGATCGAGGCGGTGGAGGCGGGGCGAAGCTTGGTGGCGCGATCGCGAGCCGGTGACGGTTTCACGACGATTTCTTCGTGGATCAGTGTCCACGGCGCGTCATTTCTTCGGTGGAGGTCGGGAGATAGACCCCCAGCTCGTGCTCTTCCTTTCCCACGAGTTTCGTAGGCCGTGGTGAGCCGAGCGGGCTAATCGGGGCGATTTGGGAAAAATCCATATTTTTGGGGTTGAGCGTCGATCCGCCGTTTCATTGCATTTTTGGCCAATCTGAGGCCATAGATGCATGCTAGGGGCTATTTGGGGGCTTCCCCCTTGTTTTCCCCCTCTCCCGTGGAGGTATGGGGCCGTGGTGAAGTTTTTGGGTCGTTTCCTGCTGTAGCGTTCTCGGGACGGTGTGACGGTCGTTCCAGTGATCGTCACAGCGTGTAACGCGCCTGGGCAGGTGCGTTACGCTCCCTTTGTCTTGAGTGTTGCCGTTCATGGGCCTGACGGTCCCACGATAGACCGCCACAGGGCTGTGACGCTTCGCTGCTAGACCGTCACAATGTTTCGATCGTGGTTTATGACCGTTGGGGTCACGAGTCTCTGACGCGCCTAGGTAGGACCGTCAGAGCACTGTGACGCCCCTGAATGGGAGCGTTAGAGATGACATAGCCCATTCTTATGACGCGCCAGTGTTGGTCCGTCAAAGACTGTGACGCACAGAGTGGAGTGCGTCACAGTTGGTTTCTTTTTGCCTTCTGACGCACTATGTTGGGTGCGTCAGGGCATGTGACGCAGCAGGGTTGGTGCGTCACAGTCGGTGTTGCCCCTCTCGCATAACGCTCCTGTGTTGGACCGTTAGAGTGCTGTGACGGTCGAGGCTTGGACCGTTACAGCTTGTGACGGCCCAAGGGTAGACCGCTAGGCACTGTGTTGCACTGAAGTGGTTCTTCGTGCTTTCTGCGATTGTTTCGCGTTGTGTAGGTTCCTGGTCGACCCGGTTGGGATCCAATGGTCGACTTGCAGTCTCGTGAGTATCCCAGACACCCCGAGAGTTCTATGTTCGTATTTTGAGGGTGTCGGGAGGGTCATGTTACCTCGATTAGCGTACCCATAGGTGTGGTGGGTCCGGGTGTCCCCGCGTATTTCGGGCTTTCGTGTTAACGCTCGATCGAGTCACCGTGTATCGGTGTGTGTGCGGTGGGGTCTCCCCCGCATGTCGCGAGTTTCTTTGGAAGGTGATTCCCTTGTGGGCCATGTGTTTGGCCTTGGACTGCGAGTCCAATTATCCGGCCTAGGGCTGGAGGTTTCCCGCTTTCCCTGGGATGGGGAATCGACGTGGCAGCTTGTGTGCTGCCCTGGGAATCATGCTTCTGCGCTTTCTGGATGACCGAGTGTGTGCGGTCCCATTTCTTTGATGGTGGTTTCCGTGAGTCAGTCCTTACTTTCAGTAACCTTTCCACTAGTCGTAGCTTCCTGCGCACGCGGGTGCGGACCCACCTGGGAGTGGTGGAGAGTGAGACCCGGTGAGAGGCGGTTTTTAGGCTGGTTTCCGTAGGGCCCCTTGCCTTTGCCACCAGAGTCCGGTGGGGGGGCAAACCAGCTAGGGGACCCGACCTAGAGCAGATGGTCTGTGTGTGCACAAATAGTTGGGGGCTTAGGACACGCGCTGACGAGCGTGACCCAGCTAGTCCTTGTTGTGATACTTGTTGCATGTCTGAGTCTCACGCCCAGGGCGTCGTAGCTAGACACTTGTGACTCGGTGTAAGACATCAGGGGACGCATCCGGTCGTTCTTCTAGTGGGTAGTGCTCCCGTTTGCTGGCAGGTGTGGACTCGAGTTTTGTTGGGCCGAGGTTCAGTAGTACGGTACTGCTAGAGTAGACGGCTTTTCCATTTATTTACTTTAGCTTGTTGGTTCTACCGTACTCCACTTAGGTAGGGCTTCTCTTTCTGCTTGACCGGTACAGTAGGAGTAGTTGTAGTGCCGAGTTTCGACCGGCCACCGGGTTACTATTCCTGCTGTTACTGTTGCTCTTGTACTTGCAGCTTTTCGTGCCGCCGTTGTTCTCAATTGGGGTTTTGCGGGATCCTTACTGGGCCAGTGACAGGAGGCTTACCCCTGCTTTTCAGGTGTGGCGATTCATCCTCGAGGTTCGAGGTTGCGGTTCAGAGGTTCTTAGTTGCCAGCTCACCGGGCCGAGTGTCCACTCGGCATGTGGTACGTTTTACTGCTTTAGACTGTCCTTTCTGTTGGACTGGACTATGCTGTAGTTGTTTATTTATTTCTTTTAATTGTTGAATTGTCCTGTTTTATTTCCTATTTCTTTGTGCCTTCACACTCCTTTTAGCCCTTCCGAGCCCTCCCGGCTCGTGGGCGGCGGTTCAAGTCTCGGGTTATCGGGCCTTCCCGATAATCGGATTCTCGGGTCGTTACAGCTGGTATCAGAGCAGAGGTTGTGGACGTACATAGGAATTCAAAATATTGCAGTGATCGGAGTCCATAATGTCCAGTACAGTCGGCAGCTGGCTTAGGGTTTTGTGTTCGATTTTCGCCTAGTTTCTCGCTTGAGAGCTTGAGTGCGCTGTGAGGCGCTGTGAAGGTGGTTGTTGTCCGCGGCTTTCGTGCCAGCATGGGGTCTAAGGATCAAGGTCGAGAGCCTTCTCCCTCATCGGTGCTAGCCCTGGTCGTGCTGTGTTGGGCAGTTGTTGCTGGCAGGCGTGAACTCACGATGCTGTGTTCGAGGAATCTGTAACGTGGTCAGGTGGCTGGAGAGGATTGTTCGTGGATAAGTGGCCGGGAGCGTGCTCTGAGGGAGCTGTTGTCGATTTTGGGCCGCTTCAGATCAAGGTTTATTTAGCCCCTGAGGCGCTGAGGTCGTGGTTTGAGGCGTTGGAGCGGGTGCTCTGGTCGAGAAGTGTGCTCGGGTGAGCGGAGGTTCTTCTCGGTGAGTTGCTGTTTCGTCGAGCCTGATGTTCTTGTCGTGCTATGTGACGTCAGAAATGATTTGTCGGTCCCGATTGTTCTTGCGGATTTCGAGGCAAGATTGGGATGTGGTGTCCTAGTAAGTCTTTGCCCCTGCGTTTCTGTCAGTGGATGGGTGGTGTCTGCCTTGGAGTTGGCTTGAGATGTGAAGGCTCTGCGGCGAGTTTCGGGACTCGAGGATGAGCGTCGGCGGTTGTCGTTATGGCTCGTGTTGCGGCTCTTGGCGTGGTGTGTTGCAGTTCGAGGAATTGCAGTGGTGGTGCATCGAGAGATGCTGTGATTGTGGTCCGACATGACACTCGCTGAGTGTGTCGGAGGCGTTCATCTGACGTGGTGATGGTTTTCTCGGTGCTGGAAGGTGCTGTTCCCAGCATGCGCGAGGTTTGAGGTCAGGTCGAGCGTGGAGTTCTTCCGTTGGTCGGAAGTGCATTTGGTTTCTCCTTTGGTTGGAAAGATTGTGTTGGGCTAAGGTTCGTCGTCTTGCATTGTGTGTTAGGATTGGTTGGCCTTGTGTGCCATTAAGTCCGTGCGAGACATGCTCCTTGTTGTGGCAAGGTGGTTTCCTGTGAGAAGTCGTGCTCATTCCCTTATCATGCGAGAGTGTGTTGGCATTTTTCTGGAAGGATGAGTGCCGGTTGGGCGGTGTTTTCGAGAATTTGCGGCTGTGCACGCGTGGATCAGCGTGCGCAACGGAGGCGTGGTGGGCTTGTGACCCACTAGTTCAGGACCGTAGTGTTGGTTGCTACGGGCGGATTCCTGAGTTTGCATTGAGCATTGGAGGATTGGTTTCTCTGTGTGAAACGTGTTGTTGCCGTGCCATTACTCGAGATATCGTGGTTCTTGGCACTGGCAAGATGGAGTGTTGGGGAATATGTTGGCAGGTGTGCCGCATGAGTACCCTGTTCCTGTGATGGAAGCCGTGTCAGGCGTCGGTGTTAGACCTGGATGGGGTTGTTGAGGATGTCGCCTGACGGAGGTCGAGGACGTGTTAGTCAGAGTCGGTAGCTTGGTGCCCGACTTGTGTTGGAAGTCGTGTCCTCAGATGAGATTGTTTTTGGAGAAGTGATCTCTGGCAGGCTGTGGGTTCCTGTTGGTAGCTGCGAGTGACTGGTAAGGCTAGTCTCGTAGTCGACCATGGTGAGATGTATGTTGCTTGGGGACCCATGAGCAGTGTTCAGGTGGTGTCCCGTGGCTCTATGGTAAGGGCGGAATCGAGATTGGCAGGTGTCCACTTGGATTAGTGGAGTAATTTGATGAGACCAGACGGAAGAGTGACACTTGTGCGTGGTGGTCCATGGCAGGATGTTGGTGCCGCAATGGTTATCCCTGGTGTGGTGACCAGCACGGGATGGTTCCCGATAAGTCTGAGTCAAGTGAGGTGATGACTGAGGACACCAGGTGATGCGGGACGAGACACGGACACGACAAGCTCGCGATCGTCCCTTGATGAGGGAAGCGTCGGACGTGCACGGTTGAGAAACCGGCAAGAGCTAGGGTGGTCGGCTCGCACTTTCGTGCCCGGATCGGGTCACGGGACGGTCTCGCTCACTCTCTCGCAGCAGCGGTGATATGAAATTATAGCTAGCTAGGTCCTAAAACATGCTCTCTAGCAGTGGCATAAACAAGCATATGTGAAATCAAGCAAAATGCCAAGTAAGGAGCGAAGATGATACCTCCACGCGCTCGGCGTGGGGACGATGGACCCGGCCGAAACTCGTACTCCCGAAATAATATTACACAATATTACAGAAATGCAAGCCGCTGCCCACTCCACGCAGGGAGGTAAAGGGCTACACAATGGGGTCTGGGAGGACCGAATTCGGGTTGACGGGCGGCTTCTCGCGTTGATTCGGTAACACCCGAACACGTGACGGTGGGGCCCACATGCTGTCCGGAGGGGCCGTGTGGGACCCGGTGGCACCGCTGTAGTGGTGGATGCCTAGAGGGTCACTCCTTGGGATGGCGGCACGCTGGTTCGCCGGTCGGAGGCCCGGCGGCTCCGTTCGGCACCGGTCGGAAAACCCGATCGGAAATCTGCCGGTTCTGTATTTCGGCACGCGCTCCGGCGAGAATGGGTGCTGCGATCAACCCCGATGTCGGATCGACACGAGACTTGCGCCGTTGGAAAGCTAGCTTGAAGTTCTTCAACTTACTCCCAAAGATCTGGCCTGGATCTGCTCGGATCTTGACTTATGGAATTTTCAATCTCCTGTTGTACAGTAACCGAAGACTCAGACCTGCAGAGAACTTGACTGTGGATTGCCTTTGACCGTGAGGTAGACGTTCGAATCTGGGGTTGTGTTCTTCAGCAAAGTTGTGGGAAAGTAAGTTGGGAAGACAGCAGAATTGGTTTGGACACGTTTGGATGTGTCTATGGTGTTCTGCGATTTGTTTACTGGACGAAGGTCGGATCTGGGATCTGACTGAAAGTACTGTAGCTCCGGTAGAACATGAATTTCTAAAAATAGGTAGAAGGATGATAAAAATTTAATAAAAATTGTGGTGGTAGGGGACGATGGACAGAACACCCAGTTAAATTGGGAGGTCTAAACAAAATCAAAAGGGTGGTTGAAGGTGGAGAACTCAGGGCTACTGTCACTGTAGACAGTGACAGAACAGATCTGAGATTGAGAGTTGAACGAAATGGTAAAGATATGAAACGGTGGCTTTTGAACCTGTATTTTTTTTGTGGAGAATGGGCTAGAAGATAGGAACCAACCCTAAAAATTTCAAATCGATCTGAGCTCGTTGCTGGCTTCAGGAATTCACGAACTGCACCTCTGTCCAGCAGGATAGAAAACCGAAGATGATCCCGTGGCGGGTCGAAGGCGACACGAACGGCGGCGGCGGCGACACCAATGAAGATCAGAGGTTGAGAGGGGGAGATAGAAGATTGATACACTCTAAAACTTGAGGTTTGAGGAGAAGAACACCAGGGGGAGAGAGGAACAAGGGCACACCCTTCAATGGCTCAAGCCAATTTTACATATTTTTCTTCATTTCTTCATTAATCTCTAATGACACTATACATAGGTTTATATAGAAAATAGCAAGGGGTGGGGGGGCTGATAATTTCGTGGGAAATATGTCATTTTCATCCCCCATGTGGTCAAAACTCAAAAAAAATAAATTACATATGAATGAGGCACTCCTTTGACTAGGTAGGTAAGGTAGGTGGCCTACCTTTGAAATTTTAACCCCTTTGTCTCCCATGTGGTCAATTAGCATTCAAACCTTCTAGATGGCCACCTAGGATGGTTGACCAGCCCCACATGGATGAGGTGGACCAATGGGGAAGGGGAGGGGGCCCCCTAGCTGGACCTACTACACATTTGCACAAAAACCCACACAATCCAAGGGAATGACGCATTGGCTTACAAAGCCGTACAATTGCGTTTATACTTTCCCATGGATATAAAAATAAACTAAAGGACATAAATGCAAAATGAAATATACATGCTCGGCGTCGATTCCCATCAACTCTCCCCGGGTGGGAGGAACTCGACCCCGTCGAGTAGGGGTAAGGATGCTCGAATATTCCGGCGGATCCGTCACCGTGCCAAGTAACGCGGGTACGCTCCACTCCAAGTGACCGTCACCTGCTCATTCCATATATACTCGATATGCACAAACTGCTGTGGGCTAAAGGTGGACACTCCGAGTGAGGTACTCTCAAAAGGGAAGGAAGCAGCTCGAAGACTCACTAGGAATCACCGCTGAGTCCTAATAGGTGACTGATCCGGGTATAGATGTAGAATCGACCCAATACTCATCAAGTGAGTCCACTCGCCTCTTACTCATAAGAGACCGACAACGAGCTTGCACAAGACACATGCAGACTCACCATGCAATACACACAAACCATGCAAACAAACCACACAAGGAAAACACACCGACTCATATATGACCCTAGACACACCTAATGTTAGTCCGACCCGTACATGGGTGACGGCGGACCAGGACACCCGAATATGTGCCATGCATGCATGTTATGCAACTGGGAATGGATGGCATGGGAAACACTTATACGTCGGGTGTGGCTATGCATGGATGGTCTTTTGAATGTGGGCGACTCGGGTGATTTAGAAGGGCCGGGTGTAGGTGGGTCGGGGTTGGTTGATGTAGATGGACCATCCTGAGGGGAAGGGGCATAAAAGTGGGCTTCCTTGAAGAAGGGGAATACGGGTGGTAACTCGGGAAGCCTAATAGTGAAGGGGTCAAAAGGGTCAAAGAAGGTATGACCCCTTGTGATGGGTTCCCACAAGTCACGGTCACATGTGTAGATGTTTTGAAGATGTGGGTAGTCACCTTCTTGAATTGTAACGAGTGGGACGGGAATCGTAGGTAAGAAGTATTATTCCTCCCTCGGACAAAAGGGTATGAATTCGGACTCGTCCAGTAGCGGGAGAAGTAGAAGAACCTCCGTGGTGACACAACCCACGGTGCACTCGGAGGTAATGGACCCGAAGGCCGGATGGGTGAAGCTAAGACTAGCGGGTTGGTCAAAGCCTCGGGCCAAAAGATGCGTCAACTCCCATTGTGAATCTAATCCCATGACAATATCATCCAACGTATCAACATGGTGACGAGATCGAAATGTGGTATGGAATGAGTTGACCGGCACTATAGGTAGGATGGGGTCCATGGATGGAAAGGGATGTGGGACCAAGCCATCCTTGAGCCAACTAAGAAGTGGCCCGGCTATGTAAAGTGTTCCCGTAAGAAACACGGGTGGCTCGGGCTTTGGTAGCTCCAAAGAAGAAGGTTCCGAATAGAGCTCGGAAGGAGCGGGTGGTGATGGAGCACCTATGAGAGGTGAAGAAGCACTTATCCTTTCCAACAAATCCGAAATCATTTTCTTGCATTCCTCAAAGGAGCGGGTTGGAGTAGGGACCTTGGGGTGGACTCGCTCCTCGTCCCTCGACCTAGGTGTGGTCCTAGGCTCGGCTATAAGCGGGGATTCCACTCGGTTGGAGGTACTTGAGTGGGTTGGGATGGGGGTGCCAAGGGGAGGTTGGTTGGAGGTGCTTGGGCGGGCCACTAGATTGGGGTCGCTTTGTTGGGCTTGGACGGCGGTGAAGGGGTGAGATTGGGTAGCGGTGTGGCCCACTTGGTTGTGGGTGAGTTGGTGGGGTGGGTGAGTGGTATGACCTCCGTGGTTGGAGGTAGGTGGGCGGGGCAAGTAGGCCCTCCTAAGCGCTCTCTTCATTTCCCACCATGACTCGATGGGCCTTAGATCCCTATCCTCCCTCCAATATTTGATGTTCCTCCAAGTTGCAGCGGCTTCACCAAAAAGTCACCTTTTGGCAACATCGACTTGCATGGGCCCGTACATAATGTACACCTCGAAGTAATCGTCCATGATGGCTTCCCATTCTAGATAGACACTCGGGTCATCGGACCCGTAGAAGTCCCGGGTCTCGGGCCTCGTGGGGTGGTTCGGGTGGTTCTTCCATTTGAGATAGTATCTCCACCATTCGGGTGTTTGGGAATCCATGGGGATTAGGGACTAGTGGGTGGGCATGTCGACACTAGTAGATGAACCACCTAGACAATGAACTACAACCCTAAACATGACGACCAAGACTCGGTACGTGGCGGAGATAAGCGATCCAAAGATCACTCGCGCAAGTGTGCAGTCTTCCCGATAGGCGTAGCCTAACGTTCGGACAACACCTTTTGATATACCAAGTAAAGGGATGCGATGCCAAAAGACACTTTTTTTTTATTTTGGACACCCTAGACTCAAACTCTCTCTGATACCAAATTGATGCGGGACGAGACACGGACACGACAAGCTCGCGATCGTCCCTTGATGAGGGAAGCGTCGGACGTGCACGGTTGAGAAACCGGCAAGAGCTAGGGTGGTCGGCTCGCACTTTCGTGCCCGGATCGGGTCACGGGACGGTCTCGCTCACTCTCTCGCAGCAGCGGTGATATGAAATTATAGCTAGCTAGGTCCTAAAACATGCTCTCTAGCAGTGGCATAAACAAGCATATGTGAAATCAAGCAAAATGCCAAGTAAGGAGCGAAGATGATACCTCCACGCGCTCGGCGTGGGGACGATGGACCCGGCCGAAACTCGTACTCCCGGAATAATATTACACAATATTACAGAAATGCAAGCCGCTGCCCACTCCACGCAGGGAGGTAAAGGGCTACACAATGGGGTCCGGGAGGACCGAATTCGGGTTGACGGGCGGCTTCTCGCGTTGATTCGGCAACACCCGAACACGTGACGGTGGGGCCCACATGCTGTCCGGAGGGGCCGTGTGGGACCCGGTGGCACCGCTGTAGTGGTGGATGCCTAGAGGGTCACTCCTTGGGATGGCGGCACGCTGGTTCGCCGGCCGGAGGCCCGGCGGCTCCGTTCGGCACCGGTCGGAAAACCCGATCGGAAATCTGCCGGTTCTGTATTTCGGCATGCGCTCCGGCGAGAATGGGTGCTGCGATCAGCCCCGATGTCGGATCGACACGAGACTGGCGCCGTTGGAAAGCTAGCTTGAAGTTCTTCAACCTACTCCCAAAGATCTGGCCTGGATCTGCTCGGATCTTGACTTATGGAATTTTCAATCTCCTGTTGTACAGTAACCGAAGACTCAGACCTGCAGAGAACTTGACTGTGGATTGCCTTTGACCGTGAGGTAGACGTTCGAATCTGGGGTTGTGTTCTTCAGCAAAGTTGTGGGAAAGTAAGTTGGGAAGACAGCAGAATTGGTTTGGACACGTTTGGATGTGTCTATGGTGTTCTGCGATTTGTTTACTGGACGAAGGTCGGATCTGGGATCTGACTGAAAGTACTGTAGCTCCGGTAGAACATGAATTTCTAAAAATAGGTAGAAGGATGATAAAAATTTAATAAAAATTGTGGTGGTAGGGGACGATGGACAGAACACCCAGTTAAATTGGGAGGTCTAAACAAAATCAAAAGGGTGGTTGAAGGTGGAGAACTCAGGGCTACTGTCACTGTAGACAGTGACAGAACAGATCTGAGATTGAGAGTTGAACGAAATGGTAAAGATATGAAACGGTGGCTTTTGAACCTGGATTTTTTTTGTGGAGAATGGGCTAGAAGATAGGAACCAACCCTAAAAATTTCAAATCGATCTGAGCTCGTGGCTGGTTTCAGGAATTCACGAACTGCACCTCTGTCCAGCAGGATAGAAAACCGAAGATGATCCCGTGGCGGCTCGAAGGCGGCACGAACGGCGGCGGCGGCGGCACCAATGAAGATCAGAGGTTGAGAGGGGGAGATAGAAGATTGATACACTCTAGAACTTGAGGTTTGAGGAGAAGAACACCAGGGGGAGAGAGGAACAAGGGCACACCCTTCAATGGCTCAAGCCAATTTTACATATTTTTCTTCATTTCTTCATTAATCTCTAATGACACTATACATAGGTTTATATAGAAAATAGCAAGGGGTGGGGGGGCTGATAATTTCGTGGGAAATATGTCATTTTCATCCCCCATGTGGTCAAAACTCAAAAAAAATAAATTACATATGAATGAGGCACTCCTTTGACTAGGTAGGTGACCTACCTTTGAAATTTTAACCCCTTTGTCTCCCATGTGGTCAATTAGCATTCAAACCTTCTAGATGGCCACCTAGGATGGTTGACCAGCCCCACATGGATGAGGTGGACCAATGGGGAAGGGGAGGGGGGCCCCTAGCTGGACCTACTACACATTTGCACAAAAACTCACACAATCCAAGGGAATGACGCATTGGCTTACAAAGCCGTACAATTGCGTTTATACTTTCCCATGGATATAAAAATAAACTAAAGGACACAAATACAAAATAAAATGTACATGCTCGGCGTCGATTCCCATCACCAGGATCTTGTCATCTAGTTTCGTCGTGCTCCCCGAGAGGGTCGAGTTGGCGCTATGTTTGAGATCGGATGCGGAATCCGAGAGGAGTGTGGCTCGAGTTGTGGTAATTGTCTGTGTGTGAGTCAGCGGATGGCCTACTGTGACTTGGATCGTGCCTGTTGGGCCGGTGGAGGTTCCCCATTGACGTGTATCTGGTGACCAGTGGATGGTCTTTTCACAGACAGAATATGTTGTTGGTTGTGCATCGTGAGTAGTGAGGGCCGTGTATCGGTGAGACCTTTGGTGGTCGTTTCCGTGATGTGCCTTCCCAGACGGGATCTGGGCTCTGTCGAAGTTTGTCTTCTGGGCTTTGGTAGAGTTGGCACAGTGATATGTCTGGCTTTCAGCTTGCCAGGTGTGAGGTGATTCTTGGTGCTGAGCCGATGAGCTGGTTGCGGTCTGTTGAGATGGTTGTGTGAGCTGGTGGAGGCTCTGTATTGGTTGTTCTCTTGAGAAGGGTGTACGACCTGTCAGCTGGTTGTGAAGCTGATGTGTAATTTGTCTATCGACCATAGGATGTATCAGTAGCTGTTTCTCGTGTTGAGGGTGTGTTTCCTCGGTGGGGGAGATGGTGGCAGCGGTGCCATGAGTGGCTTTCGTTGTGAGTGAGGTGACGCCGGACTATGTCCTCTGGTATATGCCTGCTCTGATGGCCGGTGTGCATGGCGCGCGGAGCAAGGTGTTTTTTATGATTGTAAGTCTGGCTGTGTCCTTCAGGATCGGTGTTTTCATGAGAATCGAGATTTTCTGTGCTGGGGCTCTGACATCGTTGTCAGTTGGTTCAGTGTTCTTCCCCTATGACTTCGTGCTAGGTCCTGAATTTTGAGGATGAAATTCCTTTAAGGGGGGAGGGCTGTAATGCCCCAGATTCTTTTCGGATCTTTTAGTGGGTCTCGGAGTGTATTTTGTGCTTTACACGTGTTTTTCCCTGATGTGCCTTCGGAACTCTATGCAGGGCGAACCGTGGCGTTCTTCGACTCCGAGACAGTACCACTGCGTTGTGTTCCTTCCGAGGATCGCGAAGGTAATTTTTCGTAATTTTCTAAATTTTTGGAATTTTCAGGTTTTCTATATATATTAACCATTTCTCTCTCCCCCCTCTCATTTCTCTCTTCCCCCCCTCTCTCTTCCCTCACGCTCTCTTTCTCCCCTCTCTTCTCCGGCGGCCGACGGAGCGAAGCCGGGGGGGGGGGGGGGGGGGGGCGAGGTGGAGGCGGCGTGGGTGAGGATGTGGGCGAGGACAGGCGAGGATCGAGGCGGTGGAGGCGGGGCGAAGCTTGGTAGCGCGATCGCGAGCCGGCGATGGTTTCGTGGCGATTTCTTCGTGGATCGGTGTCCACAGCGCGTCATTTCTTTGGTGGAGGTAGGGAGATGGACCCCCAGCTCGTGCTCTTCCTTTCCCACGAGTTTCGTAGGCCGTGGTGAGCTGAGCGGGCTAATCGGGGCGATTTGGGAAAACTCCATATTTTTGGGGTTGAGCGTCGATCCACCGTTTCATTGCGTTTTTGGCCGATCCGAGGCCATAGATGCATGCTAGGGGCTATTTGGGGGCTTCCCCATTGTTTTCCCTCTCTCCCGTGGAGGTATGGGGGCGTGGTGAAGTTTTTGGGTCGTTTCCCGCCGTAGCATTCTCAGGACGGTGTGACGGTCATTCCA
Source organism: Amorphophallus konjac (assembly GCA_022559845.1). Lineage (NCBI taxonomy): Eukaryota > Viridiplantae > Streptophyta > Magnoliopsida > Alismatales > Araceae > Amorphophallus > Amorphophallus konjac. Next base: position 62,818,555 of record CM040122.1, read on the forward strand.
GTGACCGTCACAGCGTGTAACGCGCCTAGGCAGGTGCGTTACGCTCCCTTTGTCTTGAGTGTTGGCATTCGTGGGCCTGACGGTCCCACGATAGACCGCCACAGGGCTGTGACGCCCTGCTGCTAGACCGTCACAGTGTTTCGATCGTGGTTTATGACCATTGGGGTCACGAGTCTCTGATGCGCCTAGGTAGGACCGTCAGAGCACTATGACGCCCCTGAATGGGAGCGTTAGAGCTGACGCAGCCCATTCTTATGACGCGCCAATGTTGGTCCATCAGAGACTGTGACGCACCGAGTGGAGTGCGTCACAGTCAATTTCTTCTTGCCTTCTGACGCACTATGTTGGGTGCGTCAGGGCATGTGATGCACCAGGGTTGGCGCGTCACAGCCGGTGTTGCCCCTCTCGCGTAACGCTCCTGTGTTGGACCGTTAGAGTGCTGTGACGGTCGAGGCTTGGACTGTTACAGCTTGTGACGGCCCAAGTTTAGACCGCCAGGCACTGTGTTGCACCGAAGTGGTTCTTCGTGCTTGCTGCGATTGTTTCGCGTTGTGTAGGTTCCTGGTTGACCCGGTTGGGACCCAGTGGTCGACTTGCGGTCTCGTGAGTATCCCAGACACCCCGAGAGTTTTGTGTTCGTGTTTTGAGGGTGTCGGGAGGGCCGTGTTACCTTGATTAGCATGCCCGTAGGTGTGGTGGGTCCGGGTGACCCCGCTTATTCCGGGCTTTTGTGTTAACGCTCGATCGAGTCACCGTGTATCGGTGTGTGTACGGTGGGGTTTCCCCTGCATGTCGCGAGTTTCTTTGGAAGGTGATTCCCTTATGGGTCATGTGTTTGGCCTTGGACTGTGAGTCCAGTTATCCGGCCTAGGGCTGGAGGTTTTCCGCTTTCCCTGGGATGGGGAATCGACGTGGCGGCTTGTGTGCTACCTTGGGAATCGTGCTTCTGCGCTTTCTGAATGACCGAGTGTGTCCGGTCCCGTTTCTTCGACGGTGGTTTCTGTGAGTCAGTCCTTACTTTCAGTGACCTATCCACTCGTCGTAGCTTCCTGCGCACGCGGGTGCAGACCCACCTAGGAGTGGTGGAGAGTGAGACCCGGTGAGAGGTGGTTTTTAGGCTGGTTTCCGTAGGGCCCATTGCCTTTGCCACCAAAGTCCGGTGGGGGGAAAACTAGCTAGAGGACCCGACCTAGAGCAGATGGTCTGTGTGTGCACACGTAGTTGAGGGCTTAGGACACGCGCGGACGAGCGTGACCCCAGCTAGTCCTTGTTGTGGTACTTATTGCGTGTCTGAGTCTCATGCCCGGGGCGTCGTAGCTAGACACTTGTGACGCGGTGGAAGATGTCAAGGGACGCATCCGGTCGTTCTTCTAGTGGGTAGTGCTCCAATTTGCTGGCAGGTGTGGACTCGAGTTTTGTTGGGCCGAGGTTCAGTAGTACGGTACTGCTTGCGTAGATGGCTTTTCCGTTTATTTACTTTAGCTTGTTGGTTCTACCGTACTCCCGTTAGGTAGGGCTTCTCTTTCTGCTTGACTGGTACAGTAGGAGTAGTTGTGGTGCCGAGTTTTGACCGGCCACCGGGTTACTGTTCCTGCTGTTACTGTTGCTCTTGTAGTTGCAGCTTTCCATGCCGCCGTTGTTCTCAGTTGGGGTTCTGCGGGATCCCTACTGGGCCTGTGACAGGAGGCTCACCTCGGCTTGTCAGGTCTGGCGATTCATCCTCGAGGTTCGAGGTTGCGGTTCAGAGGTTCTTAGTTACCAGCTCGCCGGGTCGAGTGTCCACTCAGCATGTGGTACATTTTACTACTTTAGACTGTACCTTCTGTTGGACTAGACTCTGCTGTAGTTATTTATTTATTTCTGTTAATTGTTGAATTGTCCTGCTTTATTTCCTATTTCTTTGTGCCTCCACACTCCTTTTAGCCCTTCCGAGTCCTCCCGGCTCGTGGGTGCAGTTTGAGTCTCGGGTTATCGGGCCTTCCCGGTAATCGGATTCTCGGGTCGTTACAGAGGCTGAGGAGAATGGATAGAAAAGATGATGGATAGTGATCCGTCAATGGCAAAGTCCTCTTTACGAGGGTTATCTGGAGCTTTAGCAACAACTATGGCTCCTCCTGGCATATTGGAGATTAATGGCACCCCTTCTGAGCGCGTAGGCATGAAGATTCTTTGTAGTGCGATGGAAATATCCTGTATGTCGAACCACTTGTACCATTTGCACTTTGGGTCATTGATTTTTCCTCTCTTGAGAGTTCTTGAAGACTTCTCAGCTAAATATGCAACTTGCGGCTTCTCATGTGCTTCCTGTAAGTGATCCCCCATCTGTACGACAGGCCCCTTTTTGAAATGAGAGTATAGAGACCAGCCATGGATCTCTTCACTGGCTTTCTTCACATCTAGCTTTTCATAGCCCAATCCGCCACTAGGGATTAACCTTGTCTTCTTTACTAGTTTCAGCCTCCCTTGTTGTGACGACCCGGATCCCGGATACCATATATACCCGATAGGATAATCGAATACACCTGATACCACTTGGAACTCACGAGGCCTCCCAAGAGCGGTAAAGCTCCGAAGGGAAAAAGGATTATCGTGTAGTACATTGAACTGACAGATATAGCAGTAAGCAATTAAATTTCATTAGACCGGGTTGCTAAAATAGCAGAAATAAAATTACTTTTTAATTAACAGATTACAATTAACAATTATGTACCCAGAGTCAAGTCCAAAGGAAAGACAGCAAGTCTACCAAGTACAGTCGATAGAGAAGAAAGACGTAACAGAGAGTCGGGGGAAACCTGACGAGGGTACCAGCTGGTCACGATAACACGTAAACCCAGGAGCCACGGAAGCAGAACGAACGTCACCTCACCTGAAAAGCAGGGGTGAGTCTCGTGTCACTGGCGCAGTAGGGGTCACGCGGATCCCCACTGAAAAACACGCAGTAACACTAAAACTGCAGGTAAACGATAGTAGTATCCAAACAGGAAAGCTACACTAGGAAGCTGCAAGTCTACACTAGAACGCAGTAAAGGAACAGACGGGTAGCAGGAGTAGGGAGCAAGCTAAGGAAGAGGGGGAAGAGCCCGTGCCAAACAACGGCTACCGAACTAACCTCGGCACTCCAAACTACTCCAAGCAACAGCAGGAAGGCGACTCAGAGCTGACACGGTCAGGAGTTGCCAATCTGCCGACAAAACGCCAGGCCTAAAGTGAAGACCTACAAGGACAACAAGAAAGCCTAGGAAAACCTAGACCGACAACATGACCAGAACGTCGTGCACACTGCCCCACGCACGACCAGAACGTCGCGGAGGCGACAGAACAATGACCTCGTGTACAGCCACAGAAAGGCTAACCTGAGAAGGTCACGACGCACAGAAACACCGAGAGTCACGTGTCACGTGACGGGAGTGCCTCTCCACAGCCAGCTGTGTCCACTGACGTCTTATGCTGCACCACCCGTACCGAGCCTAACAACGCATAACCGAACAGGCGGAGTCTCCGGTACTCACTGTCTGAATCAGAACCAGGACAGCAACCGAGTTCGAGTAACTAGGCAGGGGAATGCCCGTCGGCGTCTCATCCAACGCCCCTGACCACGTGTGCACACACTAACTCTCGCCTAAGCCAAGCCTCTAGCTATTATTCTCCCCCCGTAGGATGCTACGGTAACCGAGCCGGAGCCCACGGAACTAGCTTAGGAACCGTTTAACGGGAACACCCCTCCCACCACTTCTAAAGTGGGTCGACAACTGAAAGTCGAGGGTAACAGAAAGTGGAGGCTCACGAAACACAGAGACCCAAAACACGAGTGTCGAAGTACAGACAGGTTAAACAAACACTGTCACCCGTACTTCCAAGAACCCATGGCAGCACTGACAACTGCCGACCGACTCAGGGCAGGGCAACTAGACCTACTAGTGCAACAATCCTTGAGTCAGACGATTCGAAGGCAAGATCGTCACGAACAGCGGAACAAGCCACCAATCGGTCTAAAACCTAAGCAAGAGAAAACGACATACTCCGCAAGAACACAACGCACGGAGACCTGAGGGAACACCGACAACCCTCAGCACACCTGGACACATAGACCGCGGTAAGACAACACCTAAAGGTATCCAAAACCAATGTCTCGGGCTGGACAGAACTGCCGATACACGCAAGGCCACCCGTCAACCCCTGGGTAATCCCCGGTTGACCAGAGCCAGACAACACCGACACAAGCAATCAACGCACCGACGCACACACAGCATGCACAAGCACTCCTGGCTGTCCCATCATGGATACTGCCCTCATAGGACGTCATAAGACACCAACGGGTCATGGCAAACCACGAGACCAAGCCAAGATAAGCAAAAATCGAAACGACAATAACAATACTCTGGCAGGACGGACTGTCATTCAACCGCTAGGCAGACCCGATAGTCAAGGAATAGCCGCCACGCAACCAGAGGCAAGGGCATTGGCAGTTCAAGATTGCGTCATTAGGGAACTGTCACAGTCAGGGAAAAGACCGCACCCAGTCACCTAACCCGACCGATCCAGAAGATCACTGCCACACAAACATAGCCCTAGAACACAAACCTACGACCGACCAACACATGGGCGAACACCGAACAGCCTAACGGCCATCACGGCCACAACAGGACTGTAACGCACCTCCATAGGCGCGTTACCTGCTCTGACGCACCCAAGCAAGGGCGTTAGGGCAACCAGGCCAACGACTACAACACGAACCACGTAACGCGCCAGGCCAGGCGCGTTACAGCACCTAACGCACCCGGACAGGGCCGTCAGGGCCAACGAACCCGAAACCTCAACACCGGCAAACGGCGTGTGACGGATCAGCCTGAGTCCGCCACAGCCACCTGGCGCATGGGGCTAGGTGCGTTACACCAACCACCATAGCCAGATGCTCATCGGCCAAACGCAACGTAACGGACTCGCGCATGGGCGTTACACTGAACATAACGCACAGGGAGAAGTCCGTTAGAGCAAACCGACTAACACGGTCTTCGAGGGAGGCACGGTCAACGAGGGACTGACAACTGCATCCCTCGAAACACGACCCAACGTAACGCACCAGCAGAGGTGCGTCACAGACGTGTGACGGTCCTGCCGGGTCCGTCCACCCCACTCATCTCGAAAGACAAAAAAAATGACGATCAGCATGTAACGGTCTATCGGGGGACCGTCACAGCATGTGACGGTCTCTGGAATGACCGTTACACCACTCCGACTAGCAAAACTGTGGAATGGCCGAATCGGCCCGTTCCACGCCCCATTCACGCCGTAGCACAGGGGAAACGGTCGCACACGACCATACAACACACCTGGGGCCTAAAAATGGCACATGCAAGCACTAAATCGCGAGATCGGGGTGATTTCCTCGAATCGACCCTAAGTGAGTCACAGGGGTTCCCGGACTCCTACCGGCCCCGAATGACAACCGATTGACACAAAATTGACGTGAATGGGATCCAGACATCCCAGAGGTCATTTTGACACTAACTATGCCGTGAATGGTTGTCGTTTTTCGGTGAACCCTGAAAACCCCAAAAACTACGGTTTTCACTAAATCGGCCCGACCTCCCCCGATCGAGCACCAAATCACGTGCATGGGTAGGGAAAACGTGTAGAACGAAGTGGCGGTCCATCTCCCTATCTCCACCGAAGAAACCGAGCGCCGAAGCGACTAAACCATGCGGAAAACTGCGCCGCGAACCGAACCGCCGGCTTTGAATCCACCGTTTGGGATCGCGCCCAAACCGCACCGATCCTCGCTCCATCACACGCCTCAGCAACTCCCCGGCGTCGCTACCTCGCCCACGGTCGCCTCCGTCTACAGTCGGAACCGAGAGGGTGAGAGAACGAGAGAGAATGGGAGAGAGAGGCAGTGAGGGCGTGAGTGAGAAGAGAGAGAGGGGGGTTATAAAAAAGGAAATTAGAAATTTTTCTAATTTCTGAAATTCCGTAAAATGCGCCGAAAATGCCCTAATTAAGAAAAATACGCAAAAAAAGTCAAAATGATCGGCTCGAAGAGTACATCGCAACTGTGGCATCCACGAGTCGATGAATTGAGAAACAAACTCACCGTAGGGTTCCGTAACTAGTACGAGAGAAAAACCCACACGGATCGTAAAACTCAACTCGGGAGCTACAAAAGTGATCCGAAACTCTCCAAAACGGATCCGAAAGACCTAATAGAGATCCGACAAAGATCCACTAAGGATCCGGGATATTACATCCTCCCCTTCTTCAAGAAATTTCATCCTCGAAATTACGGACTAACAAGAAGGAAGAAGCAGGGACGGACAACCCAACGGATACAACCATGAAACAACCCAAATCTCGAGAAACACAGCTCAGAGGAACACAGTCAGACCACCATGACAAGCACACGCTCTGGGCAGAGCACAATGCAAGTGAACGCAAGTCCGACACCTTCAAAACAGGGCAACGTCGTTCACGTCTCACCAGAAATGGAGACACGACTGCCACAACAACAGACAACCGAAACCGAGGAACACAACGATAGCACGGCAAGCAGGAGCTTACACAAGGAAACACAATCCTCTCTGCTCCAAGCTCGACCACATCATCGGCTCCAGTGCCAAAGGTGATAGGGAATACCTGGCACACAGGACGCCAACGACAACAACACCACTGGACCACAAGCACAATCAAGTCAGTCCTCATCAGACAACACAATCTGATCGAGTCGGGAGCTACTCTACCAGGAAAGAAGAGTACGGCAGGCTACTGACAAGACAATGGTCCAAGGTAGAAACACAAAATCACACAGCAGCGATACTCGCAGGATTCCAGCTCCGTACAGCACACAGAACTACGGAACACGACTGCAAGCAGGGTCACATCAAAACACAACGGTAGCTGATCACACGACTATAGAGAACAAGTCATGTATCGAGCAGCTCACCAACAAAGACCCATAACAACGAGAAAATGACAAGGAATGCCACAATCTCGGGGAACGCATCTCAAGGACCACCGACATGCTTCGAGAGCACAACACCCACGAGAAGAAACGCAGAGTAGAGGGTACTCAATCAGCAGGAATGCCGTCAAATTCCCCAACACTCGCAAAGGCCAATAACGATAGCCGAATAACTCCAGCAATAGCACGGCAACAGACAAAGTCAAGGCACAAGAAGCCGAGATGAAGTCACATCGAGAAGAAGCAAATCTCTCGACCGGCCAGAATCTAACAACAACGATCTTGGACCAGTGGGTAGCCAACCCACATGCTTCCACCGCGCACACAAGGAACGCACATAGGCAACAGAACAACCTCGGTGGTCGCATCTCAGCACACACCAGGCGCCATCGCAACCTATGGAGATCGCAAATAACACGCCACGAGTACCGACCCAGCGAATAATCGATCACAAGAGCCTGAGTGCAACAGGAAAAGAGCAGCAGCTTCAGCACAAGGCCTAGAGAAAAATGCTAATCTTAGCTTACCTCCACATCCTGAAACGAAGAATGATCCCTCACAACACATTGGCCGTTGGACACGGCATGACAGAACACGGCACGCGATAGCTCTAGACACAAGGATTAGTTCCAAAGCCAAGCAACTGTACAGCAAAGAGCAGATCAGGCTCAGAATAAAGCCGTCCACACTTAAGTAGACACGGGACAAAGGCATCACTAAGACAGTAATTCCGAGGCAAATCTCGAAAAGACTCCACCAGACGGGATGAGAAGCATCAAGCTCAACAACGAAAGCTCACCAGGAAGGGAAAATCCTAGCTCGCCTGAATAACTTCTCAAATACGGAATCTAATCGAGCACTTCGACAGAAGCGAGACACATCAGGAGCAGAACAGACTCAAGCCGGGACGACTAAAATAACTTGGGAACGTGTACGGTCATCAAACCAAGGCCACAGGTCAACATCAACTTGAACAACACATGGAGAAAATCTCGAACAACGTACTGCAGATTCAAGCCTTCCGGCGAACACTGCCAAGTACAACATGATCAAGACAGACATCACAACGGTAAAGAGGCACCTCGTCACACCTTGACGAGAGCAAAACCACCGCGCACAGTGCTAGAACAGAACACACAAGACAACACGCGGAAACAAAACGATAATGAATCGCAAAAACCCAAGCTAGCTGAGGACTGTACTGGACTTTAACAACTCTGGTAACTACATATCTGAGATCCCCATGTACTTCACACAACAACGCTCTGATAGCTCAGAAAAGAACTCCGAACATCTCAGAACACCGCTCTGATACCAACTGTGACGACCCGGATCCCGGATACTAGATATACCCAATAAGTTAATCAAATACACCTGATACCACTTGGAACCCGCGAGGCCTCCCAAGAGCGGTAAAGCTCCGAAGGGAAAAAGGATTGTCGTGTAGTACATTGAACTAATAGATATAGTAGTAAGCAATTAAATTTCATTAGACCGGGTTGCTGAAATAGCAGAAATAAAATTACTTTTTAATTAACAGATTACAATTAACAATTATGTACCCAGAGTCAAGTCCAAAGAAAGACAGCAAGTCTACCAAGTACAGTCGATAGAGAAGAAAGACGTAACAGAGAGTCGGGGGAAACCTGACGAGGGTACCAGCTGGTCACGATAACATGTAAACCCAGGAGCCATGGAAGCAGAACGAACGTCACCTCACCTGAAAAGTAGGGGTGAGTCTCGTGTCACTGGCGCAGTAGGGGTCACGCGGATCCCCACTGAAAAACACGCAGTAACACTAAAACTGCAGGTAAACGATAGTAGTAGCCAAACAGGAAAGCTACACTAGGAAGCTACAAGTCTACACTAGAACGCAGTAAAGGAACAGACGGGTAGCAGGAGTAGGGAGCAAGCTAAGGAAGAGGGGGAAGAGCCCGTGCCAAACAACGGCTATCGAACTAACCTCGGCACTCCAAACTACTCCAAGCAACAGCAGGAAGGCGACTCAGAGCTGACACGGTCAGGAGTTCCCAATCTGCAGACAAAACGCCAGGCCTAAAGTGAAGACCTGCAAGGACAACAAGAAAGCCTAGGAAAACCTAGACCGACAACCGACAACATGACCAGAATGTCGTGCACACTGCCCCACACACGACCAGAACGTCGCGGAGGCGACAGAACAATGACCTCGAGTACAGCCACAGAAAGGCTAACCCGAGAAGGTCACGACGCACAGAAACACCGAGAGTCACGTGTCACGTGACCGGAGTGCCTCTCCACAGCCAGCTGTGTCCACTGACGTCTTATGCTGCACCACCCGTACCGAGCCTAACAACGCCTAACCGAACAGGCAGAGTCTCCGGTACTCGCTGTCCGAACCAGAACTAGGACAACAACCGAGTTCGAGTAACTAGGCAGGGGAACGCCCGTCGGCGTCTCATCCAATGCCCCTGACCACGTCTGCACACACTGGCTCTCGCCTAAGCCAAGCCTCTAGCTAATATTCTCCCCCCGTAGGACGCTACGGTAACCGAGCCGGGAGTCCACGGAACTAGCTTAGGAACCGTTTAACGGGAACACCCCTCCCACCACTCTTGAGGTGGGTCAACAATGGAAAGTCGAGGGTAACAGAAAGTGGAGGCTCACGAAACACAGAGACCCAAAACACGAGTGCCGAAGTATAGACAGGTTAAACAAACACTGTCACTCGTACTTCCAAGCACCCATGGCAGCACTTACAACTGTCGACCGACTCAGGGCAGAGCAACTAGACCTACTAGCGCAACGATCCTTGAGTCGGACAACTCGAAGGCAAGATCGTCACGAATAGTGGAATAAGCCGCCAATCGGTCTAAAACCTAAGCCAGAGAAAATGACATACTCCGCAAGAACACAACGCACGGAGACCTGAGGGAACACCGAGAACCCTCAGCACACCTGGACACACAGACCGAGGTAAGACAACACCTCGAGGTATCCAGAACCAATGTCTCAGGCTAGACAGAACTATCGAGACACGCAAGGCCACCCGTCAACCCCTGGGTAACCCCCGGTTGACCGGAGCCAGACAACACCGACACAAGCAATCGACGCACCGACGCACACACAACATGCACAAGCACTCCTGGCTGTCCCATCATGGTTACTGCCCTCATAGGACGTCACAGACAACCACGGGTCACGGCAAACCACGAGACCAAGCCAAGACAAGCAGAAACCAAAATGGCAATAACAACACTCTGGCAGGATGGACCGTCATTCAACCGCTAGGCAGACCCAGCAGTCAAGGAACGGCCGCCACGCAACCAGAGGCAAGGGTATTGGCAGTTCTAGATTGCATCGTTAGGGAACTGTCGCAGTCAGGGAAAAGACCGCACCCAGTCACCTAACCCGACCGATCCAGAAGACCACTGCCACACAAACACAGCCCTAGAACACAAACCTACGACTGACCAACACATGGGCGAACACCGAACAGCCTAACGGCCATCACGGCCACAACAAGACTGTAACGCACCTCCATAGGCGCGTTACCTGCTCTGACGCACCCAAGCAGGGGCGTCAGGGCAACCAGGCCAACGATTACAACACGAACCACGTAACGCGCCAGACACGGCGCGTTACAGCACCTGACGCACCCTGACAGGGCCGTCAGGGCCAACGAACCCAAAACCTCAACACCGGAAAACGGCGTGTGATGGATCAGCCTGAGTCTGCCACAGCCACCTGGCGCATGGGGCTAGGTGCATTACACCAACCACCATAGCCAGACGCTCATCGGCCAAACGCAACGTAACGGACTCGCGTAGGGGCATTACACCGAACATAACGCACAGGGAGAAGTCCGTTAGAGCAAACCGATTGACACGATCTTCGAGGGAGGCACGATCAACGAGGGGCTGATAGCCACAGCCCTCAAAACACGACCCAACGTAACGCACCAGCAGAGGTGCGTAACAGACGTGTGACGGTCCTGCCTTGTCCGTCACACCCCACTCATCTCGAAAGACAAAATAAATGACGATCAGCATCTAACGGTCTATCGGGGGACCGTCACAGCATGCGACGGTCTCTGGAACGACCGTTACACCACTCTGACGAGCAAAACTGTGGAATGGCCGAATCGGCCCATTCCACGTGCCATTCATGCCGTAGCGCAGGGGAAACGGTCGCACACGACCATACAACACACCTGGGGCCAAAAAACGGCACATGCAAGCACTAAATCACGAGATCGAGGCGATTTCCTCGAATCGACCCTAAGCGAGTCACAGGGGTTCCCGGACTCCTACCGGCCCCGAATGACAACCAATTGACACGAAACTGACGTGAATGGGATCCAGACATCCCAGCGGTCATTTTGACACTAACTACGCAGCGAATGGTTGCCGTTTTCCGGTGAACCCTGAAAACTCCAAAAACTACGATTTTCACTAAATCGGCCCGTCCTCCCCCGATCGAGCACCAAATCGCGTGCATGGGTAGGGAAAACGTGCAGAACGAAGTGGCGGTCCATCTTCCTACCTCCACCGAAGAAATCGAGGGCTGAAGCGACTAAACCACGCCAAAAATTACGTCGCGAATCAAACCGCCGGCTTTGAATCCACCGTCCGGGATCGCGCCCAAACCGCACCGATCCTCGCTCCATCACGCACCTCAGTAACTCCCCGGCGTCGCTACCTCACCCACGGTCGCCTCCGTCTGCAGCCGGAGTCGAGAGGGTGAGAGAACGAGAGAGAACGGGAGAGAGAGGGAGTGAGGGCGTGAGTGAGAAGAGAGAGAGGGGGGTTATAAAAAAAAGAAATTAGAAATTTTTCTAATTTCTGAAATTCCGTATAATGTGCCAAAAATGCCCTAATTCATAAAAATACGTAAAAATAGTTGAAACGATCGGCTCGAAGAGTACATCACAACTGCGGCGTCCACGAGTCGATGAATTGAGAAACAAACTCACCGTAGGGTTCTGTAACTAGTACGAGAGAAAAACCCACACGGATCGTAAAACTCAACTCGGGAGCTACAAAAGTGATCTGAAACTCTCCAAAAAGGATCCGAAAGACCTAATAGAGATCCGACAAAGATCCACTAAGGATTCGGGATATTACACTTGTGATTGTGCTCCCAAGCCTTTGCCTGGTTGATAGCCCATATTCATCATAATCTCCCATCCCCTAGAACAGGGAGGGAGTTGTGACATCGGTGAGGAAACTGGCTTTTGTGTCAATGGAGCACGACAAGGGTTATATATGTCAAGCACTGAGAGAATGGGATTATGGGTCGGCCAAATGGAAGGTAATGAAGTGGAAATAGCATCCACAGTAGGAAGGATGGACAGGCTAACCACTTTGACAATCCGTCCTTTATACGAGAATTTCAGGCACTAATGGTTAGTAGAAGGCACGACGTTCATTGCTTCAATGTAGGGACGACCCAATATGCCCTTGAATGTCAGATCCATGTCAAGGATATGGAACTCCGTAGAAACTGTAACATGACCCAATTCTACATTCAGAGTTATCATCCCCTTTGGTGGTCTTTTGCTATTATCATAGGCCGTGACTGTGATTACAGAAGGTTCTATTTGTTCTGCTTTGCCCCCACACAATTAGAGGGTGCTCGTGGAAATCACATTTATGGATGCACCCATATCTACCAATCATGAGTCCATAGACACTTCATTAATCTTCACTGCAATACACAATACATACTTCTGAGCCTCCTTAGGGGCAAGTTCATGATCGTGGAACATAATGGCCAGGTGTGTACTCGTCTGGGTTAGTACTACCGAGATCTTCTCCACCGGGAGATCTTCGTTCACCATGACCCTTTGAAAGTACTCTATCAATGCTTCTTGATGTGTATTGGATCTCTTGATTAATTCAAGGATTGAGACCCTTGCTAGTGTCTTGTCCAGATGCTTCAGTAGATCATATTGGGTTTCAGGGGCGGACTCTTCTGCCTGCTCTTTGGTTGGCCTTTCTTGCTGAGACTGCTCTTGGAGTTGACCATTTTGGGGAAAGACATTAGTGGAAGATTCTTCCACTCCGGAGTACCATGGCTTGCGATTTTTGCACCTCCGCAGGGTTGGGTGTAGGTTTGAGGAGAGGTTTAAATGGTAGTGGCGGAGGAACGATCGATGGAATAGGTGTGGTGATGGGTCGAGGGACTTTGATGAGGGGTTTATTTGGTGGAGGTAGAGTGGAAGTAGATGCGGTTGTGGATGGATGGTGGATGATGAGGGGCTTTGGGGGTACGGGTGGAGGTGTGGTGGAGATAGATGGCGTGGTAGATGGATGGGGGATAATGAGAGGTTTTGAGGGTATGGGTGGATGCATGGAGAATTTTTGCTGATGGACTGATGGAAGGTTGGTGGTAGGCATGTGAATGAGAGGGCGTGATGGTTGCGGGAATGGAGAAGGCTTGGTTGCGGGTTGCGGGTTGCAATGTAGGTCGGTGAGAAGGAGGTATTGCTCGGATGAGGCGAGGGGGTTGGTTAGAAGCGTGGTTGGTGGCAAGGACAGAAGTGCTTTCTGTATAACAACCTTGTCCTCTTCCAATTTTTTGAAAAGAGGAGATGGGATTACCTTGTTGGTAAGGTTGGTGGTGCTCCGAGAGCGGGTTCTAGATAATGCCCATGTTTGGCTACTGCCGCTGGGCTTGTTCCGGTTGTTGTTGTTGTTGTGGCTATTGTTGTTGTTATTGAGGAGGTCTCCTGGCCTTTAATGTAGTGATGTACTACCTCATCTCATCCTAATCTATTCCACCTTGATCATTCATATCATAAATGTAATCTTTAAATTGAAAACAATTTTCTACAGTGTGACTCGATTGTCTATGGGAGACACAATACCTGGAGGTATCAACATTTTGGTGCCACACATGTTTCTCCCTAGGCAAAGCGAGTGCGTTGGCAGCCATAAGAGCATTGAATACATCCAACACGGTTTCTAGCAATGGTGGGTATTGGGCTCTTTTTGGGCCAAATGACCTTCTCTGTTGTTGTGGAGGGACATAGTTCCCAGGGGGTGGAACTTGATGGTATTGGGGAGGTGGTTGACGTTGTTGCTGGGGATGAAATGGCTGAGGCCTGTTGTTGTGGTGGAAGTTATTTTGTGGTGGCGGACGATAAGGTTACAGATTCTGCTAGTTCTGCTGGAAGGGGAATTGTGGTGGAGGTTTCTAGTTGATTGGCTGATAAGGGCCACCAACTATACTCACTTGCTCATTTGTCACGACCCCTTCTGTCACTCCACCCTGAACACTGATGTTCGCCTTTCTCACCATCCTTGGCCTGGGCTATTCAAACATGTGCAAAATGGGAGAGTATTTCAACTGTGTTTGAATGTACCGGGCTCCCTCATATATCTCTTCCATGGTAGTGAGCTTGTTCATAGCCAAGATGTGTCTAAATTGGAGAGTAGCGTTAGACACAATCATCTCAACCTGTTCTGGTTCTGAAAGGGTATCTCTCACCCTTTCTGCCAAGGATCCCCATCTATTAGCATACTGGACAAAGTCTTCATCTGGCCTCATTTTCTCAGCTACTAAGTCAGTAATGGAAAGAGAAGGGCCGACCCGATCCCTGTATTTCTAGAGAAATTTTCTTTGTACTACTTCAAAGTTTTCAGCCTCACTTAGTTCTAGAGAGTAGAACCATTCTAATGCAGGACCATCTAATGATCTCCTGAAAAGATATGCTAGGGATCTTTTATCATTTTGCCAGAAGGAGGACTCATACATGAAGTCCTTGAGGTGGATGAAGTGGTTTCCTGTGCCGTTGTGCCTTCGATACGTAGGCATCTCAGAAGGAGGGAAATGGAACACCAGGAGAACTGGCAAGGAGACCTCAGGGGCAGACTTTACATCCACCATCTTCTTCAGATCTTGATACTGCTCATGCATTTTATTCAATTTGTTGAGAAGGGATTGGGTGAGCATATCGGTCGGTGAAGGGGGGGGTTGCCATTGAGAGGGAAGGGGCCTACCGGAGGCCTGAGAGGGGAATCTAAAGCAAGAGGGGTATTGTGGCCTACCAATGGATTGACTTGGCTGAACCGGGGTGTGATGAATGGCTAGAGTTAGGGACTGTGGAGGGAATTGAAAGGAGGGAGACTGCTGACTCGCCTGACCCTGGGGTGAAGGAGAAAGAGTAGCTTGTGCTGGCTCTTGAGGATGTATGGTGGCCTGTGTCGACTCTTGAGGAGAGGGGGAGATGGTTTTCCCCTTCAAAATGGCCTGAAGGGCCTGGAGTTGCTCGGGGCTAAGCTGTGTGGTGGCGAGGACACCTAGCATAGAGGAGCTATCCTGAGAAGGGGATGCCTCTCCAATGGAGGTTTGCGCCTCATGTGAGGGCTCACAAGATGCACTTGCGTCCACAGTATGGACGTGTGATTCACCCTAGTATTTATAGCCAGGGTGATGCTCCTCATAAAAATCATAGCCTGGGTCGTACATTTGGGGATCATAATCAAATTCCCCGGTCTTAAAATCATCACTGCTATACCCAGCCATCTTTAAAACCTTACCATAACACAATTACATACACTAATAAATAATTTGTAAAGATTATCACACAAGTGGATGCTTGCGCGGGTTTAGAATTTTTCTTGGATGAAATAAGGTGGCTTTTAACGGATTTCAAAATTCACACAAGAAGGGTAGGACCCTAGTTGCAATTTTTGGCCACAACCGTCGTGCCAACTAAAATAACTTGTCTCACCATGAATGGGTCAACTAACTTCAGAGAACTTCAATGGTATAACTGGCCTAGTGAACGAAGAGGGAATCCTTTGCTGTCGAGGACTTACGGAGGTCCCGGTGGAGGAGATCCTAGTTCGTCGAGAGGAATATCCGAACGAAGAGTCCTTCCTTCACCGAGAGAGGGTAACTTCTTAGAAATGCACAGGGGGAGATGCCCTAATGCCTGTATGCAATGCAATGCTACTACAGAACAGAAATATGCAGAACATGCAAGCAGAACAGAAAATATACAGAATAAAATGGGATAGAACCAAATATCAAAGAAATATGAAAATATGCCCACTCATAAAGATGCCTTCATAAGAGCGCGTCCACTAATCAAGACGCCTCTAACCAAAGGATGTGGGCGACAGTGCGGTGCAACTAAAGACGCATCCGGTTACGGGAACGCATTTACGTAAACATGTCTTGAGTCATGGATGCGTGCTCGGACTAGAACCCACTTTTCACAAAACCAACTAAAGGAAGAACAAGAAAGAATTTTCACAAATCAAACACATCCAAACATGGAAATCAACTAAATAATATAATGCTATTTTAAAACCTATTTTTCTTTCTGAAACACGCAAACTTCTCGAGGAATCACAAGGGACAATAGGGGAGTGCACGTGATGCACGAGAGATGAAAATAAAGGTGCTGCTGGGAGCACAAATGTAGCGTGCAAAGGCGCAATAAGGAGAGGCACATGCGGGTGTCAAAAGGAGGGGCACATGTGGGTGCCAAAAATACATAGGTAATCAAAAGAAAATAAAAGATGTCCCACCATGATTGCCAAAAGATGTGAACGATGTCACAGAACGGAAAGGAAATATGTGGGGGTGACCAAGACCGCGAGAGTTACTCTCCACAGCTGTTGACGGAAAATAAACGGAAATAAATTAGAAATCATGCGTGAGTGCATGTGTGATGCATGATGTGTGATCGCCAGGGGTCGAAGGCCCCAAAATAGAAAAAGTAAGTGATCGCGAGTATAGCTTGGATGTGAGAGATTCGTGTGGATTCTTTCTTTCTCTTCCATCGGCCGACCAATGAAGAGAGTTATCTTTTTGACTATCCTTGCAAGAAAATGAACAAACACCAAATATGGATTAGAAATAACGTAGTGTAGTCAATCCCTTATGATGGAAGCAGTAAAATCATGAATAAATACACACCTTGTTAGTGTTGTTTAAATCTCTTTAGGATGCAGAAGGGAAGGGAAATGCTATAATGGAATGAGATTTTGTGTAAAAATGCACAAATATAGAGTTCTCTTAAGAAGAGAAATATAGTGCAAACGAAAATGAAAGATGATGCATGCAATTAACGTAAGCAAAAACAGAAGAAGAACAAGGGGAAGAAAGGCTTATTGCGGCGCCAATGGTGGGCTTCGAGGAGGGCTATAGTAGCGTGAGGACTATATGTAGCGGAATTAAGTCGGGAATGTAAACAGTCGACAAATAAGCCTCAAGCTAGACTGGCAATTAGAGCGCTAAACACATTCACACATAAAAGAGTGAACACATCACATAAACCAAATTTCAACTTTATTGAGTAATAATCAAAAGTTTACAATGACACTCAACTTCTTCCAACATAATAGTTCACTAGACTCAATAAAAGGGAAATTACATGGACATGACTTTTAACTAACATAAACAACTCATGACAATCTAAGGCTCCGCTCATTCTTCATTCGCTCTCGGACCCATCACTTGAGTAGTCCGATTCCGATCTGCTAGAGTTTCCTGAAAAGTAGAGAATGAGCGTACTCGCCCAGTAGGTACCTTCGTATCAACATGATGGCAATGTTAAAGTAATTAACATTTTAGCTCTAGAAGGTAAGATAAAAGAAATGTGATAAAACATGCGATGAAACCAAGGTAACAACAAGTAACAAGAACTATAAAGATATGAGAATTCAAGTAAGTATGAGAGCATGATCAAGCAAGATTATAATATGTCCTTTCAATAACAAGAATGTACTATCATGTAACACGAATGTACTTTTCATAACCTTAAAAAGGCTACACACTAGAAGGTCATGTAACAAGAAGCATGTAATTTCATAAGATAACCTCATAGATTTCACCCGTTCATAAAAAAAGTACTCCTAGCACAATGCGACGCCAGTATTCATCATACCCCATAGTTTATAGCATGTTTTTGGCCATCTGTCGAGGGGGGTAGCGTGGAGCCCTTGGACACTGTCCGTGTCTGCTCTTACATCTTCAAGTTGTAAATCAAGCTACTTCCATGAGAAATAAAAGTAGGCCAATAATGTCAGGTTCAAGCAATAGTTTCATGGCAACAATAACCAAGGTAAGAACGTACCAAGATGAAATCATGCGATCAAGATGAATTATTTGGACATTACGCTACGGAGGAATTCTGACAGCATAACGATACATTTCCATAGTTTCATAGTTCATTAATGACTTAATGAATAAGGTTTGGATTCCGGATAATTAGAAGATCACCTGAGAATATAGTAAGATCAACCCTTGGGTCAAACCACGGGTTGGATTGCAAGATGACATAACGCGATCATGCCAAGACTGCTATCAAGAGGTAGCGGTCGCTTGGGGTCCGCTATCTGACGGGGTGTCGAAGATGAGTCGACAGAGGAAGAAACTGGGTCAACGCAATGAACAAGTAGGTAGAACATGGTCGAGCCAAGACCACTATCTGAAAGAAACAGTCACCTGATGGCCGCGTTCAAGTCAGTCCACAAAAAATGCAGAATTCACGAAGTGCTATCTAGACTTTTGGGTTTTTAGGGTACAACCAGCTCTGTGTCCTAGTAGGAATCCCAGGCTCGCCGAGTCTTACGGAGGCCTTGAAACAAGATCACCTAGTCCAGCAGAATGAATATCTGACGGAGAGGCTCTCAAGTCCAAGAGGTGTACCTATCAAGTGCAAGTGATAAAATAGCGTCGTACCAGAGTACGGGCTATATGTGAAGTAATAAAACAGAAAAGGGATGAGAAAGGAATGTGCCAAAGCATAAATCAAAGTGAACTTAAGTCATGGAAGTTTTCTTTAAATACAAAACTATAAAGTTTTGGCATGAAATTAACATACATGAAAAATAAGTTTTTAGCATATGCTAACACTAACTACGAAGCCATGACATGATCAGGGGTAGAAATAAATGAAATAAGGCAT
The DNA here is from genome assembly GCA_022559845.1 of Amorphophallus konjac. Classification (NCBI taxonomy): domain Eukaryota; kingdom Viridiplantae; phylum Streptophyta; class Magnoliopsida; order Alismatales; family Araceae; genus Amorphophallus; species Amorphophallus konjac. The sequence goes on from CM040122.1 coordinate 62,837,421, forward strand.
GCTTATTATCATACATAATAGGGCATAAACCGGGTTTGATCTGGTTACAGAAATCAGATAGCAGTCGGACGAGGGCTGCTACTTGAAAGTAGCGGTCTCTGCAAGACTGCATTCTGTCTGCTGCAAACAGAAGTTAAGTACAGTATGCAGAGCCTATCCTAGGACAATCAATGCATGAAAGCTATAAAGGACAAAAAGATAAAATCATGATAGCATGTTTAGAATGAAGTAAGTGCATGGGAAAGACATGAATTAACTCAAAGTTCTCATCTTTTTATTAAGGTTGCAGAGATAGCATGCCATAAAAACCTTAACTACGTAGTCATGGAAAAACATCAAATATGCGATGTATAGTGCATGAAATCAAGAGATAGAAGAGGGCTTTTGTTCTTAACACGTTAATTGACCCAATCATGAGATAACCTATCTTTGGGGTTGCTCCTAATCAAGGAATTTCTCGCCGGAAGAGGGTGTGGGTTCCTGCGCGTCCTGCGTAGAAATTGCTACTTCCGAGCACTGTAGCTCTTTAACCTCTTGACCTCCTAGCACGAAAGTTTGCAGAGGGTTAGAAGACACTAATGAGAACAATAAACCCTAAAGGATGAACCTGAAAAGATGACACCTAACCTTCGAACCACGCGATCCAAAATTAGGGTTCACGCAAGATGAATCTGGGACCTTTTTATAGAGGATGGCCTAGGGTTGAGGGATTAGGTCGAATAAGGAGTCATTATTGGGGTTAAAGTTGATCCCTAAGAGTCCGAGACAAGTCCATGTTAAGTCTCTCTAGATGATTTTGATGATAACAAAATCCCGGTAATACAACCTAAGTAATAACTTACTTAAACCACTCTCAAGCCATCCTTAATCAAGCAAATGCCTAAATCTACAATGTTTCAAGAAATACCCAGGATAAGTTCAACCAACTCATAGTGATTGGAACAGGATGTGGTCATAAAATAAATTGTTCACAGATTATGATTTATTGGCTAACTCTATAAAACTATAGGTTTTCTAGACTAGCGGTCGACCACCAGACAGGGCCCAGTCGACCGATTTTCCCAGCGTTGAAAGGTTCAATCACTGTAAAATTCTGGTCGACCGCCCCCTCCTGCCCGATCGACCGTCAGCTTCGCAGCCCCTATTGTTGAATTTCCTTTCTCCACGAGGATGGAGCATCTATCTAATGTTTTTCTAATCTCAAAGCCTCCAGACATGCCAGGATTTGTGGATCTGGTTCCTGGCTTGTCCCTTGACCATTCAAGAGTTATAAAAACATCACATTGGGGTCAAAAACCCGAATGACTCAAGGAGATCCAAGGGAGGCCATCTAAGGGAAAAAGTGAGCTATTGCAAGAACCCAAAGAGCTGTGTGAACAGTACTTCATCCAGCCATTCTTCATCCATCTCCAAGTTTTTGAAGATCATCCTGAAGCCATTCAAGTGAAGATCAAGCTGAAGAGCAAGCTTCATCAAAAATCCTCTTCATCCACTAAGGGGGAGCATAAATCAGGATTTTTCTTTCGTGTTTCTATTCTCCAATCTCTTGAGCTTCAAGTGTTGGTTCTTTGTAATCCTTAAACACTCTAGTATGTGGATCTTCCTAGATCTGTGTGTGTGTGTTTGATTTCCTTCAGAATCGTGTGTGTTTAGGTGTATTTACACCTTCGTGGGAGTTTCCAACTCTCTACGTGTGTGTGTGTGTGTGTTTAGATCTTGTAATCCCTTGCAAGATAGTGTGTGAACCCTCACAGTCTGTGAGAGGTGAATGTAGGTTGCTGTTGTTGCCTCCGAACCACCTTAAAATAGTTGTCTCTTGTGTGGTTTGTTCCTTATCTTCTACCTCCAATTCTGTTCTAGCATGTTAGCATATCGCATCTGCTGATTTCATCGTTTAGATCTAGATTGATTGGTCATTCTCTAATAGATCTCTGGTATATCAAAAGTTGGGTTCGAACTGACAAGGTTAGTCTTGTCGGGAAGATAGCACCTTGCATAAGAGAATCTTAGGATTCGCAAACTCCGCCTAGTACCAAGAGCTATTGTAGTGGGGATTTTGTTAAGATCGATTTTGCTCCACATCAGATCTAAATTGATAATTGCTAATTCAACATACAAACTTCAAATCGGTTAAAGTTTTCTTAAATTTGTCATTACCCAATTCACCCCCCCCCCCCTTGGGTGTCATTGATCGTGAGACTTCAATTGGTATCAGAGCTAAGGCTCTATTTCCTTTAGATCTAACGATCTAGAGTTAGATCCAGATCAATGGCAAACAAAGGATTGATGCCGGAGGGCCACTCCATTAATCGTCCTCCCTTCTTTGATGGTTCAAATTACTCCTACTGGAAAAATAGAATGCATGTTTTCCTTAGGGCTCAGGAGTACGAAGTCTGTAGGGTCAAGGACAAGGGTCCTTATAAGCTCTCTGATGATGAGGATAAATGGACACCCGAAGAAATTAAGAAATCCACTATAAATTTTAATGCTATGAACATTATGCAATGTGCTATACATCTTAATGAGTTTTCTCGTGTATCCATGTGCAGCTCAGCAAAGGAGATGTGGGACAAATTGCGGCTCATCTATGAAAGAACCTCTGAGGTCAAGGAAACCAAAGTCAATCTACTTGTCAGAGATTATGAGCTATTCAAAATGAAGCCTGAAGAAACCATTTCTGAGATGTTCGCAAGACTGACTGAGATCACCAATGGTCTCAAGAGTCTTGGAAAGGAATACACCAACTCTGATCTTGTGAGGAAGATATTAAGATCTCTTCCACCTGCGTGGCACACAAAAGCCACAGTCATTGAGGGTTCAAAGAATCTGTCCACACTTTCCCTAGACGAGCTCATAGGGTCACTCATGACCTATGAGATTAACATTAAAAGAACTGCTGAGGAGGAAACCAAAGAAGAATAAAACGGTGGCACTGCGAGCCGACCAATCTGATGATGATTCCCAAGAAGAGGAGTCCAGCGAAGGGAGCAATGAGGAAGAAGACCTCGCCATGCTGACCCATCAAGTGAAGAAATTTTTGAGAAGAAAGAAGAACTTCCAAAGAAATTTTAGAAAGGGGCAAAGAAAGTCCATTCAAACCAAGGGCGAGACAAGCATGTCCAACAATGTCATCTGCTATGAATGCAAGAAGCCCGGGCACATGAGAGGAGAGTGTCCAGATCTGAAGAGGAAGTTCAAAAAGGAAAAATTCAAAAAACCAAAGGCGATGGTCGCTACATGGAGCGACAAAGAGGAAGAGCAGTCCGAAGAAGAGCTCGGGGAGCTCATGGAGAGCCTGTGCCTCATGGCACACGAAGATGATTCAACTGAGGTAAATTCTGACCCTGATTTTATTTCAAATGAACAATAGGAGTCAGAATATAAAAAATTGTATACAAAATACAGAAAAATCAGATCTAAAAATAAAACTCTCAAAAAGAAGATTGTTGATTTAACACAGGAAGATATTCATGTGAAGTTTGAGAAACTGGAACAAGAATTGTTCGAGTCAACTAAAGAAAAAGAAGGTTTGTTACAAACAATATTCTTAGCCAGTGAGAAAAATCAAGAAGAATTGATGTGCAAATTATCTGAAATGGAAAAAGTTTTTGAAAAATTGAAAAATGAAGAAGAGGTTATGAGACTCACAAATTTAGAACTTGAAAAGAAAAACGTGAGGTTGGTTGAAGAAGTGGCTGAACTTCAGTCCACTCTGTCTAGGTTTGTCAAAGGCAAACAAAACTTAGATAATTTGTTGGGAGTCAAGGCTAACTTCCAAAAGGATGGATTGGGATATAGTCCACAAAATAAAAAATCCTTTGAGCATAAGATCACTACATCTTATTTTCATGAAAAAGAAAACAACTGTGCTTCTTGTTCACACTTTAAGCCAATACATGTCCAACCAAAATTACACCAATTCCCAAGAAGGTCTTTAAATGTCAATTGCTTTCATTGTGGTCGTTTTGGTCATGTTATTGCTCATTGTTGGTTTAGACAAAACTCACATAGAAATCATGCTACTTGGACAAAGAAAAGATATGTGCATAATTGGACTAACTCCTATGGACCCAAATTTGTTTGGGTACCAAAAATAATTGCATGAGAATGTCGTCTTTTACAGATATGTCTTGAAGCCAGGGGAAGCAAATGGTACATGGACCGCGGCTGTTCAAGACATATGACAGGGGACAAGAAAGTGTTCTCTACTCTGCAAGACAAGGATGGAGGACTGGTTGCCTTTGGTGGAAAGGACAAAGCTAAGATTATTAGAATTAGGAACATAGGTAAGAATTCTGAAATTCTTATTGAAGATGTGCTTTTGGTGAAGGGTTTAAATCACAATCTGTTGAGCATAAGTCAATTGTGTGACAAGGGTTTTAAAATTGCTTTTGATGAAGCTCACTGCCTTGTCATGAATAAAATTTCTAATGAAATCAGATTCATCGGTAAAAGGAACAACAATGTATATACTATTAATCTTGATGATGTTGCCAGTGATGATGTGTGCTTGGTAGCAAACAACCATGATAATGCATGGCTATGGCACCGAAGGCTAGGTCATGCTAGTTTTGGAGTAATCTCCAAATTGTCTAGACATGACTTGGTAAATTGGTTGCCTAAATTAAAATTTGAAAGTGATAAGATCTGTGAGGCTTGCATAAAAGGTAAGCAAACACATTTCTCTTTCAAGAATAAGAACATTGTTTCTACCGCTAGGCCTCTAGAACTGCTGCACCTTGATCTCTTTGGTCCGACTAGGACATCCAGCCTAGGAGAAAAATCTTATGGATTTGTAATTATTGATGATTACTCTAGATTTACATGGGTGCTATTTTTAGCCAATAAAAGTGATGCCTTGATGGAGTTTCAAGTGTTTTGCAGGAACATTCAAAATGACAAAGGATACCTCATCACCACAATTCAGAGTGATCACGATGGTGAGTTTGAAAATCATGATTTTAGCAGTTTTTGCCAGGAGGAAGGATATATGCACAACTTCTCATCACCTAGGATGCCTCAACAAAATGGAGTAGTGGAGAGGAAGAACAGAACATTGATAGACATGGCTCGGACCATGTTAAGTGAGAATTCCCTACCTAAATATTTCTGGGCTGAGACGGCAAGTACATCATGTTATATCATCAACAGGGCAATGGTAAGGCCCATCTTGAAGAAAACCCCATATGAGCTCTACAAGGGTAAGAAACCAAATATTTCCCATCTCAAACCTTTTGGATGCCCTTGCTATGTTCTGAATAATGGTAAGTCAAATATAGGAAAGTTTGATGAGAAAAGTGACAAAGTAATTTTTATAGGTTATGCACTGAACTCTAGAGCTTACAGGTTATTTAATAAAAGGACTCTAGTTGTTAAAGAAAGTCATCATGTCATTTTTGATGAATCTGAATTGAAACTAACAAATCAATCTACTCCAATTTTGGATGTAGATGAAGCTCCTGAATGCCTAAATGATGCTAAGGCTAAGGATGAACAAGTGGAAGGGATCCCCGGTAAGGTTGAAAAGAATGAAGATCCACCAATTGAAACATTTCAAGAATAGCAAGTGCAGCACATGGACTTGCCAAGTTCCTCCACACTCTTGAAAGATCACCCCGCAAAAAACATCATAGGTTTTGAAGACTCAAGACATCCAAAGCATGTGTACAAGTTGCAGAAGGCCTTGTACGGGTTAAAGCAAGCACCAAGGGCGTGGTATGAAAGGCTTACTTCATTCCTCATGGAAGATGGTTTCAAAAGAGGTAAGGTCGACCAAACACTCTTCACAAGGAAATCAGGTAAAGAAATATTAGAATGTATGTGGATGACATTATTTTTGGAGCTACTAAAAATGCTTTATGTGATAAATTTGCAGAAATTATGCAAGGAGAATTTGAGATGAGTTTAATGGGTGAACTTACATTTTTTCTTGGATTGCAGGTTAAGCAAATGTCAGAAGACATTTTCATAAATCAAGCTAAGTACACACTGGAGTTGTTAAAGAAATTTGGGATGGCTGAAGCAAAACCCATGTCGACTCCGATGGCCACAACCACGAAGTTAGACAAAGATGAAAATGGTAAAACAGTAGATCCCACACTGTTTTGAGCTATGATCAGATCACTACTGTATCTCACAGCATGTCGCCCTGACATTCGATTCAGTGTATGTCTATGTGCTCGTTTTCAGTCATATCCTAAAGAGTCTCATTTAATGGCTGTTAAATGCATTTTTAGATACTTAAATTGGCACAATAGATTTTGGCTTGTGGTTTTCCATCGGTAATTCTTTTGATTTGATTGCATACACCAATGCGGATTATACCGGATGTATTATAGATCATAAAAGTACTAGTGGGTACTGTCAGTTTCTTGGTGGGTGTCTAGTTTCATGGACATGGACCTCCAAGAAATAACACTCAGTAGCTCTCTTAACGGCCGAGGCTGAGTATGTAGCCGTCGGAAGTTGTGGAGCCCAAGTACTTTGGATCAAAAATCAATTGCTTGATTTAGATGTTGAAATGAAAAGTGTTCCAATATTATGTGATACTACCAATGCAATCAGTTTGTCAAAAAATCTTATTCAACACTCTAGGATAAAAAACATTGATATTCGACATCATTTTTTGAGAGATCATGTAGGAAAAGGGGTCTTTGAATTGAATTTCATTGACACACACAATCAACTAGCTGATATTTTCACAAAACTCCTAAATTAGGATCAATTCAGCAAAATAAGAAGAGAACTTGGGATGTGCAAGGGTGAGAGCATACATACATAGGTCTGCACTTAGGATAAGAATTGCACTTGTAGAAACTCATATGCATAAAGGGTAGATTAACATGCATATTGTATGCATTTACTGATGATGCCGCAATGTTCGTTGTTAAAACCTGCTACAATCAATCAAAAATAAATATCGAACTCACAATATAATGCAAATTAACGGTAATACACTGGTGAGCACGGGTCAAATCCACAGAGAGGAATGTTGAGATTGAAAATTTTGAATTTTCTTTTAAAGCAAAAATAGATGAAAGTTTTTGTTTGATTTTTATAATTTAAAGGACATGAAATAAATCTAGTTGGAAATAAAGACAAAAAAATTAAATGCGAAATAAAATAGACGAAGTGGGATAGATTTACGGCCGTGGGGTGATAACGGCATCGTCTCCTCGAGCCTTTGATTTACGAGTCGTCGAGAACGGCTACGTACACTCGATCGGATCGGAACCGATTCTCTTGATCGTCCTTGGAAGAAGTTTAGAGGGTGAAAGATAAAGAATTTAGGAAGAGATTAGAGAGATGGAAGGAGAGATTGTACAACATAAAAATGAAGAATAACACCACTAGAATTAAGTGCATGAAAATTACAACAACAATGATAAAACAAATTACAATAAATGAAAGGAACAAGAGATGGGGAGATAGAAGAAGCTATCTACATAAGAAGTGGGGGAAAGCTATCTAAGTGGGAGAGAGGAGAGGGGGAGAGAGAGGAACTCCACTCCCCATGCCCTCCTTATATAGGCTCCAAAGTTAACCCTATGCAATGTGAATACCCAAGACCATTTTCTTTGAAAAGCTCTCTCTTTCTCTCTCTCTCTCTTTTATTCTCCATCGCATCTCTTCTTTCCTCTCTCCACGTGAAGGTGCCGCCCTTGTTGAATGCTCCGTGTGAAGCCGCCTTGGGCGGTTGGCCGCCCAAGACTTATGCCGACCTCTGCTATATGCTACGCCCGAGCCCACGTGAAGACCACTTTGCATGCATGAACCCGCCTCCCGCTTCTGCTGAAGGCACCGGAAGACTTGGCCTCCTGCACGAACTACCGCTGGCCGCGTGGAGCACCTCGCCTTTTACTGCTGAAGACAGCTGTGCCCAGCGCCCACCTTGCCATCTCGTCCGTGTGAAGGCCCCACACCTGCCGCGTGGTTGACCCCGCCGAAACCGCTGCCGCCTGCCGAAGTTGACCGCGTGAAGCCCACGCGGTGCCCTTGGCCATTTGGCCGCTTGAAGCCTTCCTGCCGCGTGTGCAAAGCCACGTCCCCATTCGCCTAAAGACTTCACCTCGTCGCCATTCGCCTGTGCGAAGAGGAGGCTGCCCAAGGCCTGTTGCTACTGAAGCTCTCATCCAGCGCCTTGACCGTTGTGTGAAGCTTGCTGGCCTTCGTTGCATGTGTTGATACCATGCACGTGAGAATGCCCAAAGCCTTCATGCATTATAAAATGTGAACATGTGAGCACACACTCGTGCTATTGAAGCCTCATGCAACCTGCATGCTCTACACATATTATATATATATATATATATATGTGTGTGTGTGTGGGTGTGTGTGTGTGTGGGTGTTTGCATATATATAATATGTATATTATATATGCTTATTTCTATTAAAAGCTAGCTATTTTTTATTTATTTTTTATTATTATTATTTTTTTATAACTAAGCTTGGGCTTTTGGTGGTGTGAATGGGCTTCGGCCCATTTATCTTTTTCACTCAAAATTTCAAACGGATCATAAGCCTCATGTTCACTTTTGTTCATAAATGTCCCTCCGCAACGTATGTCCACCATTTGCCTATCATGATCAGATAACCCCTCATAAAATGCAAACATAACTTGCCATTTAGGCAATCCATGGTGTGAACATTGACATAACAAATCCTTCAGCCGTTCCCAAGATTCATGAATTTGCTCTCTCGAAAGTTGAGTAAATCCCATAATCGCCATTCTCATCATGTTGGTCCGAACTATGGGGTAAATTTTTTTTAAAAATTCTAACTGTAAAACTTCCCAAGTCATGATGGTCTTTCCAAAAAAATTTAACCAACATTTGGTTTTTTCTTTCAATGAGAATGGAAATAAGATCAACTTAAAGGCATCATCACTAAAATTTCAGATTTTGATCAGGGAGCAAACTTCTAGAAAATCATCTAGATGTCTATAAGGATTTTCATTGAAATTTCCATAAAAAGATGGGAGCATCTGGATGAGACTAGGGTCAATCTCATACTGATCCACGAGAATGGCCATTAAAAATAAGTTAGATCCCAGAAAGATGGTTCAAAAAAAAATTTCAAATTTTTTAATTTTTTTAAATATTTTCAATTTTTAAATATTTTTAATATTTTTAATATTTTTAATATTTTTAAATATTTTTAATTTTATTTTCCTTTTATTAATCTCCTTTTATTATTTTTTCTCTTTTTTTTTAAGATTAGAAAACCATAATGTTTTTTAAATTATTTTTTTATTTATTTTTTTTTGGTTTATTTTTTATCTTTTATTTTTTTTGTTTGAAAATAACACTAAATTAGACGAATAGAGAGAAGATGAGGCTTTTTTTAAAAAAAAATTATATACACAAACAAGTTAACACGTAAATTACCTGACGACCTAGATGTGACTCATACCTACAAATGGGGTTTCACAAAATGACTAAAGTACCACTTAAGTTCACCTTCAATATTTTCACCGGCCAGGTAAGGGGTGGGTAGTGGGAGGCTCCCCCTACTTTCGTATGGACCTAATTAGATAACCACTAGCCCGCTTAAGGCGTTTGTCGTCCGATCGTCTTGCCTTAGGCACGGTTTCCACAAGAGGGTAAACCTAAATAGCACAAAAATCACAGTGTGAACCTAGGGCCACTATCTACTGAATTTTATTTATGGCGTAGGTCATTCAAAGATGCAACGAAAAAGTGATTTATGGGCTAAGGAATGGTGATGAAATCCTCACCTTATCTTATTTAGGGGTAGTGCCCTCAGAGTGTTTTGAAAAATGAGATGCAACACACATGTTCAAACAAGGGGTTTAAGATACAAATGCATGAATAATTATTTTCTAGAACATAAATATAGAACAAAACTAATGCAACCAATATGATGCATGACCTAAAATATGATGCGTGGTTTCTAATCTTGAAATGAAGATTTTATTTTTATTTTTTTTGTACAAGTATATTTTTTAGTTAATGAAAAGATACCTAGCCAACACACTTTTTTTGAGATTTTATAAATATAAAAGCTAAAAAATGCAGAAAATAAATTAAACCACAAAAGGAAGGTTGAGATACTTACTTGGAGCGCGATCCCTTGTACTTTATTATTATTTTTTTTAAATTTTTTGTTGATTTTTTAAGGAGATGTAAAAAGGGAAGACAAATATCAAAAAAAATTATAAATATATACAAAAGAAAAATAAAATTTTCAACTCATACTAACATTCCCGACAACGGCACCAAAAATTGATGCTGTTGCAATGTTCGTCGTTAAAACCTGCGACAATCAATCAAAAATAAATACCGAACTCACAATATAATCCAAATTAACGGTAATACACTAGTGAGCACGGGTCGAATCCACAGAGAGGAATGTTGAGATTGAAAACTTTGATTTTTCTTTTAAAGCAAAAATAAATGAATGTTTGTGTTTGATTTTTATAATTTAAAGGACATGAAATAAATCTAGTTGGAAATAAAGATAAGGAAATTAAATGCGAAATAAAATAGACGAAGTGGGATAGATTTGCGGCCGTGGTGTGATAACGGCGTCGTCTCCTCGAGCCTTTGATTTGTGAGTCGTCGGGAACGGCTACGTACACTCGACCGGATCGGAACCGATTCTCTTGACCGTCTTTGGAAGAAGTTTAGAGGGTGAAAGATAAAGAATTTAGGAAGAGATTAGAGAGATGGAAGGAGAGATTGTACAACATAAAAATGAAGAATAACACCACTAGAATTAAGTGCATGAAAATTACAACAACAATGATAAAACAAATTATAATAAATGAAAGGAACAAGAGATGGGGAGATAGAAGAAGCTATCTACGTAAGAAGTGGGGGAAAGCTATCTAAGTGAGAGAGAGGAGAGTGTTGTGTAGTGGACAGTGGATCTAGAGGGGAGGGGTGAATAGATCTGCCCCTCTTTTCACAATGTAACCCTCTATATAGCTAGATGAGATAAATTGTAGCGGAATATAACTAGCTAAACGAAGGACACAACGATTTGCTTAGCAAGATGATTACTAATATATCGATTCGAACCTAAGCATGCATTTAGAACGAAACAATCACACGAATAAATCACAACACACGAGATTTCAAGGTGGTTCGGACTGAATCCCCAGTCCTACGTCCACCCCTCACCAAATCCGGTGCGGCTCCACTAGTGCCACGCACTGAACCGTAAATCGAAAAGACCACCGATTGCCTTCCTACTAACCACCTGGTAGGGACGTCAACAACGCAGATCGGACAACCTTCGATTGCCTTCCTACTAACCACCGGTAGGGACGATTCTCAATTTTGATTGTTCGAATGAAATGAAGAAGAAATAACAAATATCAAGCTATTCAAACATGATATGAAATGAGCTCAAGAAGAAAGATCTTGTCTGAAATTGCTGGAGCTTGAATCGGATTCTTCGATGGATGTAGATCACCAATAGAGGCTTCTATCTTCTTCACAAAACACTCTTCTTGATTCAACAGCAATGGCTTCTTCTTCCTTGTGAGTTGTGCTTCCTTGAATCTGCTTGAGTTGATGAAGAGATGTATGGATGTAGCTTTGATCACCTTTGAGAACCTTGAGTGCTTCTAGCTTTGTTGGAGGTTGCTTGCTTCAGATCTCACCTTGAAACACCTTGGAATGGATGAAGAACTTCCTCCCGAAACACTGTTCACGGAGGTGCTACAGTACCTCGAAAATGAGCTCCCTTGATCTCCCTTGAAGCCTTGAAGCATTAGGGTTTCTAACCCCTCAAGTGTTGGTTTTATAGACCTTGAATGGTCCATAGACAAGCCTCAGACCAGATCTTCAATTTGTGGGTGATTAGGTGACTTTTGGATTAAAGAAATCCATGTTGAATGGCCCTTTTCGAAGTTGGAAATAAAGTCAACATTGAAGGCCCGGGGCTGGCGGTCGACCTGCAGCTCCTGGCAGTCGACCGCTACTGTGAAATGCTGTAGACGAATGGCCCCTGGGATTTCCGGTCGACCGCCACTGGCTGGCGGTCGACCGCTACTGAAACTCGTGCAGGCTGGTAGTTGCTGGCTGGGGCGGTCGACCGCCAGCTGGGCAGAACCTGAATTTTCTCGGGTTGGTCCGTTAACTATCTTAGCTCCGCCGCTTAACTCCTTTCGTAGTCCGTTCATGTCTGTGGCAACAAGTTTGACTATCTTGAAGTTTTATTATTGAGTCTTCAATCGAATTTTTGTTCCGGGGGCTCCGCCCCCGAAAACCCCCGCAAGGGGTGCTGCCCCCTTGACCCCCGCGACCTGACCGCGCAGGTCGATACACGTGCGAGGGCGCAACATTGAGCTTTCACTTGTCCATTCATTTGCATATCTGTCATGAACACAACAGCACATATGTCAGTCATATAAGAGTGAAAAACAACAATGACTAATAGTGTTTAGCCATTATCAAAACCAAGAATACCACAGAATGCATATGACCATAGAATGATGTCGAATGACCCAAGTGACCACAGAATGACTCAAATAACTTCAGGGACACAACATTCTCCCCCTTTTTGATGATGGCAACACTGTGAGTCATTATGTGATATGAATGTCTAAAATGGCACAAGTTATAACAAATGCAATATATGCAGCTCAAGATTCATGATAGTAATAGCATGGGAATGTAATTATGAATGTAGATATGAATGCTATGCAATATGAATGCTATGAATGCTAGCAGTTATGCAAGCCCCAAGCCCCATCACATACACATATGAGATGCAAAGGGAGCAATGGATTCTCTCCCCGTGGACTCTCCCCGTACACCATTCATACATCCCCCAATGACAACGCGAGATAACGCATAGCTAACGCGATAAACGCATAGCTAACACATAGGACTCACACAAAGAATTCTCCCCCTTTGTCAACAGCAAAAAGGAGTGATAAAGTGAAAGGTCTGTGAGACCAGAGCTGAAAGGAGTGAAGAGCAAGCTATTATATGCAAAACTGAAGCATGCCGTGAGCAACATATATGGTTCAAAGCTAATGAAATCCGAGATCATCAATAGAGTTCGAAAAGCAGCTACATCCAAGATTTAATAGAAATGAACCAAAGGTGCATAACATGGCAGTGTTTAACCTTCCCTTGTCTTATATATCCATATTCAATAACGACAAAGGCAATAACACAAAAGCATGTAATGAGGCTAAACAATCATGACTAAAGCATGGAATTTTAGGAATTCAACAAGTTTGATTATCAATATCATTTGTATTTGAAGGCACAAGACTCATATTTTACGAGCAATCAAGTCTAGTACATCCCTCCAAGCCGTAAGAATACACGTTGTTTAGACGCCGGTATTCCTAAGAATTTGGTAAGACTGACTGTCATGCTTCAATATGAACAGAGATAGCAAAGTCACGTCATGACATATCCTGTCTCAATTCTTTGATGAGGGGATATATTTCTCAGCAATTATGCTATTGATCTGCCTAGAGTCCAAAAGTTTTAAGACAGAGATAACAGGGGCACATCATGACATATGCATTTGTCACTTGATTTGATGACATGACATGTTTCTCCGTGCAACAATATCATTGCTCTGTCAAATTGATTTTCAAGAATTCCAGCTCATCAAGATGTTTAAAAATAATATTAAGCCTGAGTGTATCACCAAGATGGTCATGAACTTTGAATTTTCAGATATCAGGATAGTCATTCAAAGCACAATATGTAATCTCTAGTTAAGGTCTATTAAAACCACAGAACATAGATGATTTCATAACAGTTATTTCAGAACGTCAAGGAAATCATTAAATCTGAACCATTTTCATTGGATGGACAATCATTAGGGCATATAATAGAAAGCTCTCACACTATCATCAGTCTCATGATCTCATATGCAGACTGTAAGCCATGGAAGCACAGATTATAAGAGATTAAGAGACTCAACAAAACTCCCCCTAAGGATATGTAATGGATACGCGAAGGGGTTATGTTTGTAATCAAGTGGAATGGCAAAGGAGGTTGACCTAGTCACTCATGAAGGTAGCAGAAATGAAATGTATGACCCAATGCATGGTTGTACACTTATTAAATGTCACATAATGAATATGCATGAATGTTGCACAAGGACAACTCCCCCTTACTATATGGCCTATATGTGACATTGACACATGGTACTTGGCGGAGGTGAAACCTCACGCATATTGAGTGCTTCGTGACAAGCATAGCATGCCCTTCCATACATCAACATTTGATATACCATGGCTATGCAAGAATGATGCGACACAAACCATGCAATGCATTATGAATAAAGATTCAACTTGATTATGCAACTACATGCAATGCTACACCATATGCAAAAGGACATATTGACATAAAAATAATGCATGAATACCAACATGCAAAACACACAACTAATTGAACATGATCATCATTTCAAATTCTTATTGGCCTGAGGTCGGCAAAGACCAAGCTCCCTTCTGAGCGTTGAAAACCTGTCATTACACAAGGGCTTGGTGAAAATATCAGCAATTTGATTTTGAGTATCAACAAAATGCAGTTCAAAATTTTTCTTACCGACCTCATCTCTAATGAAGTGATGCATAATCTCAATATGCTTAGTCCTAGAGTGCTGGACTGGATTTTTTGCAAGGTTGATAGCACTAGTGTTATCACATAGAATCGAGACACAACCAAGATCCACCAAGTAGTCTTGAAGTTGGTTTTTAATCCACAACACTTGGGTGCCACAGCTCCCCGCAGCAACATATTCTGCCTCCGCGGTTGAGAGGGCAACCGAGTGTTGTTTCTTGGAGGCCCAAGAAACTAAACACCCGCCTAGAAACTAGCAATAGCCACTAATACTCTTACGATCCAGCTTGCATCCAGCGTAGTCCGCATCAGAATAGGATATAAGAGATAAATCACATGATGACGGATACCACAATCCCAAGTCTTGAGTGCCGGCAAGATATCGAAGGATACGTTTAACGGCAGTCAAGTGGGATTCTCTAGGACTAGCTTGAAATCTAGCACAAAGGCATACACTAAACTGGATATCTGGTCGGAATGCAGTCAAGTAAAGCAAAGAGCCGATCATACCTCTATAAATCTTTGCATCCACTAATTTATCATTTTCATCCGAATCCAATGAAGTTGAGGTGCTCATCGGAGTTGCAATGATTTTGTTGTTTGTCATGTCAAATCTTTTTAGCAGCTCTCTGATGTATTTGGCTTGACTTATGAAGCAACTATCTTCTCCTTGGTTGACCTGCAAACTGAGAAAGAATTGAAGTTCTCCCATTAGGCTCATCTCAAATTCGCTAGTCATGAGGTTAGCAAATTCCTCACACATTTCAGATTTTGTAGAACCAAACACAATGTCATCAACATAAATCTGAACAATCAAGATGTTCTTACCTTAGTTCTTGGTAAAAAGTGTTTGATCTATTTTACCTCGTGTGTACCCTTTTTCAATGAGGAACGAGCTTAGTCTCTCATACCAAGCTCTTGGTGCTTGCTTAAGTCCATAAAGCGCCCTGTCTAGCTTGTATACAAAATCTGCATTGTTAGAATTCTCAAAGCCAGGGGGCTGCTCAACATAGACTTCTTTTTTGATCAAGCCATTCAAGAAAGCACTTTTGACATCCATTTGATAAAGCTTTATTCTAAGGGAACATGCAAAGGCAAGTAACATTCTGATGGCTTCGAGTCTAGCAACTGGGGCATAAGATTCATCAAAGTCTACCCCAAACTCTTGATTATACCCTTGAGCCACCAATCTAGCTTTATTTCTTATTATCTTGCCATCCTCACTTAGTTTGTTCTTAAAGACCCATTTAATGCCTATGACAGATTGTGATGAAGGTCTAGGAACAAGATGCCAAACTTTATTTCTCTCAAACTGGTTTAGCTCTTCTTGCCTGGAATTTATCCAGTTTTCAACTTTTAAAGCATCATCAATATTTTTGGGTTCATGCTGCGAGACAAGAGCAAGTTGATCTAATTCTTCCACAATTTTAAAATGTGACCTAGTTCTAGGTGGGTCATTCAAGCTACCAATGACATTCTCCAAGGGATGATCCTTAAGAATTCTAATGTTTGTAGAATCGTTACCTTCTCCTGGAGCTTGATCCCTTGCATTGCTTGATTCAGCTAGGTCACCATCTTCTTTTATTTCTTCTTGTGGAGGATCACTCTTGTCCTTAATGCTTAGAAATTTCCCATCTTCATCATTTTTTCTGCAAGAGTTATCATTGTTAGAATCATGATATTCATCAAAGGAAACATGGGGTGATTCTTCCACAGTTTGACTTTTGATATTATAAATTCTATAAGCCCTAGATCTATCAGAATATCCAAGGAATATACCTTCATCGCTCTTGGGCTCTAATTTATCTAAGTCTCTTTTGTCATTGTTGTGAATGAAACATTTCGATCCAAACACTTTCATATGTGAGAGAGAGGGCTTTTTACCTTTTAGCAACTCATAAGGAGTCTTTTTGGTGTGTGACCTTACCATAGAGCGGTTGATAATGTAACATGCTGAGTTTACCGCTTCAGCCCAAAACCTCCTTGGAAGTTGCCGTTCAGCAAGCATGGTTCTTGCCATCTCTACAAGTGTTCGATTTCTTCTTTCAACTACACCATTTTGCTCCGACGTTCTTGGTGAAGAAAATCGGTGTGAAATGCCTTCAGCCCTGCAGAGATTATAGAAATCAGCATTTTCAAATTCACCACCATGATCAGATTGAATCTTAGAAATTTTAAACTCACCGTCCTGCTTTATCTTCATGTAGAGTGCCTGAAACTCATCAAAAGCATCATTCTTATGTGTGAGAAAGAAAACCCATGTGAACCTAGAAAAGTCATCCACCAAGACATATCTATATTTTCTACCACTTAAACTAGCAGTTCTGGTTGGACCAAACAAGTCCATATGAATTAGCTCGAGTGGTTTGGATGATATATTTTCAGATCTTCCCTTGAATGATTTTCTAGTTTGTTTACCTAGGGCACATGCATCACATAATTTATTTTCTTGTTTAAAGGATAGTTCAGGCAAACCTTTCACCATTGAATGCTTTAACAATTTATGTAAGACATTGTAGCTAGCATGTCCTAGTCTACGATGCCATAACCAAGCAATTTCTGATTTTGGAGCAGCAAGACAAAGGTTTGAATAAGCAGGATCATCTAAGTCAATCATGTAAACATTGTTGACTCTCTTACCAGAAAATTTTACCTTGTCAGATTTTGGTTCAAAGATTTTACATTCGTGAGAATCAAACAACACTTTGTGACCTTTATCACACAATTGACTTATACTTAGTAGGTTATATTTCAAACCTTCAACTAGCAGCACATTTTCAATGGAGTTGGAGAGGTTCTTACCTATATTACCTGTTCCAATGATTTTTCCTTTGTTGTTCCCTCCAAATGTGACATGTCCTCCTTCCTTTTCCTCCAAGAGACAAAATTTTGATTTGTCTCCAGTCATGTGTCTTGAACAGACGCTATCAAGGTACCACCTGTTATGTATGGTTGCAAGACACTCCTGCACAAACAATTAAGTAAATGTGTTTGGAACCCAACCAAATTTGGGTCCCATCATACTCTTCAAATTTTCAAAGCATGAAACCATTTCTTTTGGAATCCAAACTTTTCTAACATTCGTGTTTTGTTTGCTTAGAGCAGGGATTTGGTTTTTCTTTTTAACCTTGACATTCATTTTCTGTTTGGAGGCTCTTTGTTGGAATTTGTGAAAGTTTGAGGAGGTTTGCTTCTTAAACCATTGAGGTCGTTGGTTGGTTTTGGGTTGAAAGTGATTGTTTTGCCACTTATGGGATTGATGAACACATGAATCACAATTTCTCCAAAAGTATAGTGGTGTTGGCCTATATGAATGTGCAATCCAGTTTTGGTGATATCTGGAAGATTGAGCATGCAATGGCCAAGAAGGTGTTGGCCTATGTTGTGGGGAAGGTCGACCTTTCTTAGGTTTTTGGACAGGCTTTATGGGAATGTTGGTGACTTCCTCTTCAATCTTTTCTTTTCCTTTCTCCTTTTATTTTTGCTGGTTTTGTGTGGGAGTTATGTTTGAGGAGGAGGCTTCGGAAGATGAGACAAATGTGACTGTTTTTAGCCCAATTGGCCTTTTGTTTGTTGGTTCAAAACCCAACCCTTCCTTGGTGAAATTCATCCTAGTACCTAGCAAGGCATCTAGGTTTTCTTTTCCATCCACAAAATTTTCCAAGGATTGTTGTTTATCCTTCAATTCTTTTTGTAAGTTTTCAATGTTTTGCAAGAGTTGAGTGTTGACATGTTTGACGGCTTCATATTTTTCAATACTCAATTTGCTGTTCTTTTCATAGGTTTGCATTTTTAGTTTAATGCTATCAATCTCATTTCTCAAGTTTTCATTTTCAGTTTCCAAGTCAGCCATTTCTTTTCTTCCTTATTCTAAATCCTCAATCATTTTCTTAAGATCTTCAATTTCAGTTTCAAGTAGAGCATTCTTATCATCCTTGTCATGATCATGCACAAAAGAATTGATTTTCTTTTTCAATGATTTATTTTCCTTTTTATACATTTCATATTTTTCCATGAGTTGTATATATGCATCCTCCCAATCATCAATTGTATAATCTTCAAATAGAGAATTTACCTCAGTTTCTTCGTCACCTTTGGCCATGAGGCAGAAATCTTCTTTTTCTTTGTCCGATGAGCTAGTTCCATCATTACTTTCCTCTTCATCGCTCCATGTGGACACCATGGCCTTGTTATTCTTCTTGCCCTTCCATTTGTCAGCTTTTCTGAATCTGTCGGGACAGTCATTCTTGAAATGCCCTGGTTTGTTGTAAGAATAACAAATGATTTTGTTAGATTTCTTAGAGTTTTCAAAATTAGATTTAAAACCATTTCTTACCCTTGACCTTCCTCTCATGAAGCTCTTACCTTCCTTTCTCAGGAATTTCTTGAACTTACGTGTGAGCATGGCTACGTCATCCTCATCTTGCTCACTTCCCGAATCCTCACCTTCATCAGAAGTATCTTGACGCCTGGGTCCAGCTTTAAAAGCTAGGGACTTCTTTTTAGGTGCCTCAGCCTCTTTGTTCTTGAGGTTGATCTCATAGGTCATTAATGACCCAATGAGTTCATCTACCTTAGTGGTTGCGAGATCTCTTGATTCTTCAACAATGGTTGCCTTCGTGTGCCATGCTGGAGTTAATGATCTGAGAATTTTTCTTACAAGTTCTTGCTCTATATATTTCTTTCCCAAATCAGTTAAACTATTAGTAAGCACAGTTAAGCGAGCATATATATCTTGAATTGACTCATCAGGCTTCATGCGGAACATTTCATATTCAGAAACTAAAATATTGGCTTTTGTTTCGCGTACCTGAGAGGTTCCTTCGTAGATTACCTCTAGCTTATCCCACATCAAATTCGCAGTTGTGCAGGTGGCTACTCTTGAGAATTCAACTGGATGGAGTGAGCATTGCATGATATGTTTAGCACTCCAGTTGACGGTGGATTGCCGTATTTGTTCTTTGGTCCACAAGTCCTCATTATCCGTAAGCTCATACGGACCTTTGCTGATCACACGCCAAAGTTCGTAGTCTTGGGCGCGAATGAACACCTGTATGCGATGTTTCCAATAAGGATAGTTAGATCCAGTGAAATAAGGAGGTCTGTTCACAGAGTGTCCTTCAGGTAAATAACCCTTAGATGCTGATCCATCATTTCCCTCAAGGTCGTTGGACCCCATAATGAGAGATTCGGCTCTAATACCACTTGTTGTATAGTGGACAGCGGATCTAGAGGGGAGGGGTGAATAGATCTGCCCCTCTTTTCGCAATGTAACCCTCTATATAGCTAGATGAGATAAATTGCAGCGGAATATAACTAGTTTGAGGGCGCAACATTGAGCTTTCACTTGTCCATTCATTTGCATATCTGTCATGAACACAACAGCACATATGTCAGTCATATAAGAGTGAAAAATAACAATGACTAAAAGTGTTTAGCCATTATCAAAACCAAGAATACCACAGAATGCATATGACCATAGAATGATGTCGAATGACCCAAGTGACCATAGAATGACTCAAATGACTTCAGGGACACAACAGAGAGGGGAAGAGTGCCTAACTACGTGAGTGCATCTAATAGAGAGGGGGAGAGAGAGGAACTCCACTCCCCATGCCCTCCTTATATAGGCTCCAAAGTTAACCCTCTGTAATGTGAATACCCAAGCCCATTTTCTTTGAAAGGCTCTCTCTTTCTCTCTCTTTTTTTTATTCTCCATCGCATCTCTTCTTTCCTCTCTCCACATGAAGGTGCCGCCCTTGTTGAATGCTCCGTGTGAAGCTGCCTTGGGCGGTTGGCCGCCCAAGACTTCTTCTGACCTCTGCTATATGCTGTGCCCGAGCCCGCGTGAAGACAACTTCGCATGCATGGACCCGCCTCCTGCTTCTTCTGAAGCCACCCGAAGACTTGGCCTCCTGCACGAACCGTCGCTGGCCACGTGGAGCACCTCGCCTTCGACTGCTGAAGACAGTTGCGCCCAGTGCCCACCTTGCCATCTCGTCCGTGTGAAGGCCCCACGCCTGCCGCATGGTTGACCCCGCCGAAACCGCTACCGCCTGCCGAAGTTGACCGTGTGAAGCCCACGCGGTGCCCTTGGCCATTTGGCCGCTTGAAGCCATCTGCCGCGTGTGCAAAGCCATGCCGCCATTCGCCTGAAGACTTTACCTCGTCGCCATTCGCTCGTGCGAAGAGGAGGCCGCCCAAGGCCTGTTGCTGCTGAAGCTCTCGTCCAGCGCCTTGACCATTGTGTGAAGCTTGCTGGCCTTCGTTGCATGCGTTGATACCATGCACGTGAGAATGCCCAAAGCCTTCATGCATTATAAAATGTGAATATGTGAGCACACACTCGTGCTATTGAAGCCTCATGCAACCTGCATGCTCTACACATATTATATATATATATATATATATATATATATATATGCATATATATAATATGTATATTATATATATTTATTTCTCTTAAAAGCTAGCTATTTTATTTTTATTTTTTTTATTGTTATTTTATTTGTATAACTAAGCTTTGGCTTTTGGTGGTGTGAATGGGCTTCGGCCCATTTATCTTTTTCTCTTTATTTTTTTCTCTTTTCATCCTTTTTGTTGAGTTCTTCTTTGTGCCTGCAAAATAGTATCAAAATTTCATTAAATTCATCAAACTAAATATTTTGATCTAGATTTCAATTAAGTGTGACAAGTGCATATTTATTGATATTAAAGCCCATAAAAATGTAGATATCATAAATTAACTCCTAAAAATGCACACTTATCATTTACTTTCAATACCTTGTGTGTGTTTACATCCCTACATGTTTGAGTGTATTTATACATATAGCCCTCCTTGAATATTTTCTTTCTAAGGCCAGATATCCCTTGGTTAAATAAATGTGGACCCAGTGATGTCAGACCTAAGGCACTCTCTGAGGGGGAGTTAGAGAACTTTCCTCAAAATCCCGTCTTTTCTCCTTCTCTCTACTTCTTGCTGTTGGTTCCAATCAGAAGGTCAGATGATGGTCCTCATATAAAAAAAAGGAAAAGGAAAAGAAACAAAAAAATAAAAAATGGGATTTTTTGGGCTAGTGGTCGACCGTCGCGCCCGCACCGGTCGACCGGTGACGACAAGCGGTCCGGCTGAACCATCAATCGAACCTTCTTTTAAGGGTTCTAAAACCCCATTCTCTCATTCTAACATCCCCATTCTCTCTCCAACATATTTCCCTAACCCTAGAACACCCAAACTCCACCTTTCAAGCCCAAAAATCTCATCCCCCTTCAACCCGCACAAGATCCTGTCGGTTCGTCACCATTTCGGGACGAAATCTTCGCGGTCGCTCGTGCAAGTGTGAATCTCTTCCCAGGGTTCCAGGTTGTGGAAAAGGCTATTGCAAGCCCTTGTAGTGTCTTTTGGTCCATCCTCACCCCCCAGGACAAGAGTCTTCTTTTCAAGGGTTTCCATCGGCTCTTCTAGTTTAGGATGCCGCCTAGACGGAGCTCTCGGTGTTCTGCCAGAGGGGAAGCTAGTGGTAAGAGATGAGAGGCCCTGGATCCTCCACCACAGTGAGCACCCGCACCTCCACGAGCACCTCGGTTGCCTCCACGGCGCATTATCGACCCTCGTTTGGTCGACTTCAACAAGGTGAACGAGATCTTACCCGATTTATGTGCTGTCTTTGAGATTCAACCAGGTTGGATTGATTTTGTCACTAGATATACCCGACATTACCCTAATCTAGTGGAGCAGTTTTATGGAAATTTCATCGAAAGAAATGAGGAATTATTTACAATTGTTCAAGGAGTTGAGCTTCATATTACTCCGGATCAGTTTGAGCGTGGCTTAGGAGTTGCGTCTAGAGGAGCCGACATGGTTTTTGGTCATGGTACTGTTGAGGAAACTTTTCTTGCTATGACCAGTTGTGATTACATGCATGGTGTCAGCAACTTAATCATATTGAATGCAAATCATTTTCCACCATTGCAGCGTATATTGCACCATATGTTTACCTCCCTCATTTATCCAAAGAGTGGCAGTAGAAATGAAGTGATAGAGGTTCACAGGTTCCTGTTTTACAATGGTATGAATGGGATTCAAGTCAACATGGGTCGCCTCATGACGACTCTAATTGGAACCTACCGAACTAATTTGCGGAGATCCTTGTCCTATGCTTCACAATTGACCGACATATTCATCTATGTTGGGATTAATTTGGCAAATGAACAGTTCATTTATGTTCGACAAGATGATATATATAATAAGCATAAGATCTTTACAGATTTTGGATATTACTATGGTCCCGATGGTGAGTTACGTCGGGATGTGCCTATTTATGGAGAAGAAGTTGATAGTGAGGAAGAGTAGGAACAAGAGCAGCAGCAGGCTCAAGGGGAAGTTCCCCCTCCAGTTCAGGCTGAGGAGCAGCCTCCTCCACCTTCACCTCATCACATGGATCCCCAGATGCCTCCTCTACCACAGTTCTATCATGGAGAGTCTTCTACTCAGGGGGCCACGCAGCACTCTTGGGTAGACTATGAGACTTTTGACCGGCATTTTACTGGACTAGAAACTCGGGTGGATGCCTTTGGGGAACAACTTTCTACCTTTGGGGATAATATAGCAACCATGGGCACCATGCTGGAATCTTTGCCACATCAGCCAGATTCTTTCTCCACAGCTTTGGACTCCTTATCCACTCATATGCACACTCTCTCCACCAACATGACCACCCTCACCCAAAGCCATGAAGATTCACGTGAGACTTTTCATGCTATGAACCGCGTTCTCATGAACATGCAGCGCCGTGACTATGATAGGGATCAAACCCTTGCCCATATCCAGCACTGCCTTCAGCATCAAGACCACCTACTTGCAGATATTCGGCAGCGCCTTGGCCATGTGCCTCTTCCTCCACCAGACGCCCAGCCACCTACAAATGGCCACTGAGGTTGTTCTTTGGTTTCCTACCTCTAGTCTGTGTCCTTGGGTCTTTTATCTTTTGGGTCTCCTGTTTGATTATCCTATCCCCTCTTTTGATGATGTCAAAGGGGGAGAAGTAGTTAGTGCAGGTCTTATATATTCTATGTATGCATGTTCGTATGTCTATATGCATGATCATTTGTGAGGGGTCCTTGTGTCATCAGTTCTGCATTTGCTTTATCGCATGTGTCTAGAGTCTTGCATTCTCTCAAGCATCAATGTACCTTGTAATGAAATGATGAAATGAATGCAATTGGTATTTGATCTCAATTGTTTGGCTCTTGTTTCTCATTTTCTATCTATTTGGCAATAAGGTGAAGAATGGCTTGTGGTGCTTCACCTAAAGACAAGAATTATTATTTTATTCACCTTGTGGTTTAGGCTTTGCTTAGCTCCAAATTTGCTTAAAGGCATGCCAATGCGTTTGTAATCTAGAGTTTTGTCATCATCAAAAATGGGGAGATTGTTAACTCTCTCCAGATGATTTTGATGATAACAAAATCCCGGTATTACAACCTAAGTAATAACTTGCTTAAACCACTCTCAAGCCATCCTTAATCAAGCAAATGCCTAAATCTACAATGTTTCAAGAAATGCCCAGGATAAGTTCAACCAACTCATAGTGATTGGAACAAGATGTGGTCATAAAATAAATTGTTCACAGATTATGATTTATTGTCTAACTCTCTAAAACTGCAGGTTTTCCAGACTAGCGGTCGACCGCCAGACAGGGCCCGGTCGACCGATTTTCTCAGCGTTGAAAGGTTCAATGACTGTAAAATTCCGGTCGACCGCCCCCTCCTACTTGGTCGACCGCCAGCTTCGTAGCCCCTATTGTTGACTTTCCTTTCTCCACGAGGATGGAGCATCTATCTAAGGTTTTTTTAATCTCAAAGCCTCCAGACATGCCAGGATTTGTGGATCTGGTTCCTGGCTTGTCCCTTGACCATTCAAGAGTTATAAAAATATCACATTGGGGTCAAAAACCCTAATCACTCAAGGAGATCCAAGGGAGGCCATCTAAGGGAAAAAGTGAGCTGCTGCAAGACCCAAAAGAGCTGCGTGAACAGTACTTCATCTAGCCATTCTTCATCCATCTCCAAGTTTTTGAAGATCATCCTGAAGCCATTCAAGTGAAGAGCAAGCCAAAGAGTAAGCTTCATCAAAAATCCTCTTCATCCACTAAGGGGGAGCATAAATCAGGATTTTTCTTTCATGTTTCTTTTCTCTAATCTCTTGAGCTTCAAGTGTTGGTTCTTTGTAATCCTTAAACACTCTAGTGTGTGTGGATTTTCCTAGATCCGTGTGTGTGTGTGTGTTTGATTTCCTTCAGAATCGTGTGTGTTTAGGTGTATGTACACCTTCATGGGAGTTTCCAACTCTCTACGTGTGTGTGTGTGTGTGTGTGTGTGTGTGTGTGTTTAGATCTTGTAATCCCTTACAAGATAGTGTGTGAATCTACACAGTTTGTGAGGGGTGAACATAGGTTGCCGTTGTTACATCCGAACCACCTAAAAATAGTTGTCTCTTGTGTGGTTTGTTCCTTATCTTCTACCTCAAATTCTGTTCTAGCATGTTAGCATATCGCATCTGTTGATTTCATCGTTTAGATCTAGATTGATTGATCATTCTCTAATAGATCTCTGGTATATCAAAAGCTGGGTTCGGACTGACAAGGTTAGTCTTGTCGGGAAGATAACACCTTGCGTGAGAGAATCTTAGGATTCGTAAACTCCGCCTAGTACCAAGAGCTATTGTAGTGGGGATTTTGTTAAGATCAATTTTGCTCCGCATCAGATCTAAATTGATAATTGTTAATTCATCATACAAACTTCAAATTGGTTAAAGTTTTCTTAAATTTGTCATCACCCAATTCACCCCCCCTCTTGGGTGTCATTGATCCCGGGACTTCAGTCCCCATGCTAGATCACATCGATCACTGGCGATTTGGGAGGATAAAAAGCTAAACTTTCTAGGGTTTATAACCTTCCGTTTACGGAACCATGTGGCGGTCTGGTCTAGACTACCATCAGCAGGTCACAGTCGTGCGACTGACCTAGACTTGCCTGGCCTTCCAAATTTTGAATTTTATTACAATTCAAACTCTAATTTCCTCCTATTTATCTCCTTTAATTAGGGAACTAACCCTAATATGTTTCTAGGGTTTGGGCTTGGGCCACAAGCTTGGGTTTTAGGGTTTAAGGCCCATTTTAAGCGGGCTTAACCACTTGGTTATTAATTGGTCTTATTTCTCAAAGGCCTTAACCTATTAATCCATAATTATCCTATTAAATACTTGATTAATTCTTTTTAATATTTAAAAAATCCAAAAGATCTAGATAATTACAAGGGTTGCTACACCCCCCCTCGCTTAAAAAGAATTTGATCCCCAAATTCATTGCATGGGATTTTATGGAGAGTGCGTTTTACTTACAATCAAATAGCTCCGAAAATCTCTTTGCGCATAGCTTCTTCCGTCTCCCATATAGCTTCCTGCTCCAGACAGTTACTACACTGGATTTTTACCATGGGAATGGTTTTATTCCGAAGTTGACGTACCTCTCGATCAAGTATTTTACGTGGCCTTTTCTCATATGTCAGGTCCTTCTATATTACCAGATCATCATGACTTACAATATGGAATGCGTACCTTTTAAGCATCGAGACATGGAATACATCATGAACTTCAGATAATTGAGGAGGCAAAGCAATCCGATATGTGACCTCGCCAACCCTTTCAAGAATTTCAAAAGGGCCAATGAATCTTGGAGTAAGCTTGTCGTTAATGCCGAATCTTCGAATTCTACAACCTGGGGAAACTTTGAGAAACACGTGGTCTCCCACTTGGAATTCCAGGTTTCTTCTCCTAGTATCGACATATGTTTTTTGCCTTGATTGAGCCATATGGAGTCTCTCTCTGATTAGTTTAATCTTCTCAGTTGTATCCCTGACAAATTCCGGGCCTAGAAGTTGTCTCTCCCCAACTTCATTCCAGCAAATTGGTGAATGGCAACTCCTTCCATACAATGTCTCGAACGATGCCATTTGTATGCTAGCTTGATAGCTATTGTTGTAGGTAAATTCAACTAGAGGCAAGTGGTCGTGCCAACTTCCACGAAAATCAATTGCATATGTCCTGAGCATATCTTCAACTACTTGATTGGTTCTTTCAGTCTGGCCATCGATTTGTGGATGAAAAGCAGTGCTGAAATTCAACCTGGTCCCTAAGGAATGTTATAGACCCTTCCAGAATTGTGATGTGAAGCGAGGGTCTCAGTTAGATATTATAGTAACAGGGACACCATGTAGTTTAACAATCTCCTTTATATATAATGATGCCGGGACATCCACAGACCATCGACTTTTAATAGGTAGAAAATTTACAGATTTTGTCAATTGGTATATGATCACCCATATTCCATCATGTCTACCTCTTGTCTTAGACAGACCCATGATGAAATCCATCCCTATGCTCTCCCACTTCCACTCGGGAATTTCTAAGGAATGTAGTTTTCCAGCGGGCTTTAGATGTTCCGCCTTAACTTGTTGACAAGTGAGGCAACGAGATACAAAGTCCGCCACTTCTCTCTTCATATATTGGGCCACCAAAAGTTTCTTTTTAAGTCTTGATACATTTTGATAGCACCAGGGTGAAGTACATATCTTGACCTGTGGGCTTCCTCCATGATCAGCTTTTTAGTCTCCTCATGATCTGGTACGCAGATCC
Organism: Amorphophallus konjac; assembly: GCA_022559845.1. Classification (NCBI taxonomy): domain Eukaryota; kingdom Viridiplantae; phylum Streptophyta; class Magnoliopsida; order Alismatales; family Araceae; genus Amorphophallus; species Amorphophallus konjac. Next base: position 62,864,680 of record CM040122.1, read on the forward strand.
ATCCTCATAATAGCAATCTTCTATCGGTTGTGACAGGGAAATCTGGCCGTTGATCAATATTAGCCTTGGTCTCCACCATCATAAGGTCATTCTCTTGAAGCTTGACTAGATCTTCTATTAATGTGGGTTGTGACCAAATGTTGGCAATAATACACTCTTCTTTCTCCGTGTCAATATCTAGATCTAGCTGAGCAAAGTCTTCTATAAGGTTTGTCATACCTCTCCTGAGACTCGATAAGGTTGCCAACGGTTTCCTGCTGAGAGCATCTGCTACAGCATTTGCCTTCCCCGGGTGGTATTGAATAGAAAAGTCAATGTCCTTAAGGTACTCCTACCATCTTCTTTGCCTCATATTCAACTCCTTTTGGGAGAAGAGATACTTCAGACTTTGTCATATGAAAATACCGTGAATTTCTCTCCATAGAGATAGTGTCACAATATCTTCAAGGCGAAGATAATAGCAGCTAACTCCAGGTCATGCACCGAATAATTCTCTTCGTGCCACTTCAATTGCCTCGAAGCGTAGCAAATAACTATACCATGCTGCATAAGGACACACCCAAGGCCAATGCCTGATGCGTCGGTGTAGACTTCAAAACCACCACCTTCAACAGGCAGTGCTAAAATAGGTGCAGTAGTCATATGTTCTTTGAGAGTCAAGAAACTCTCTTCACAATCCGCTGACCATATAAAATGATTTTCCTTTCTTGTAAGCCTGGTCAGAGGAATGGCGATCTTTGAGAAATTCTTTATGAATCGTCGGTAGTAGCTAGCCAAACTAAGAAAACTCTTGACTTCAGATACAGCCGTCGGTCGGCTCAAATTCTTGACAGCTTCTACCTTAGAAGGATCCACAACGATACCTTCCTTGGAAATAATATGGCCAAAGAAGGGGACCTCCTTTAGCCAGAACTCACATTTGTTGAGCTTTACATAGAGTTGATGCTCTCTTAAGATTTGCAAAGCTATTTTCAAGTGTTCTTCGTGCTCTTCTCGGGTCTTGGAATATCTGAGAATAACATCAATGAAGACGATCACAAACCGGTCAAGGTAGGGCCTGAAGACATTGTTCATGAGTTGCATAAAAGCTGCAGGGGCGTTGGTTAACCCAAACGGCATAACCACGAACTCATAGTACCCATATATGCTACGGAAAGTAGTCTTGTGAATGTCTTCATCTCTAATCCTCAACTGATGGTAACCAGACCTGAGGTTTATCTTTGAGAAATATTCCGCACCAGAAATTTGATCGAATAGCTCATCAATACGCGGTAGTGGATATTTGTTCTTGATTGTGAGTTGATTTAAATGTCGGTAATCGATGCATAGCATGAGAGATCCATCTTTCTTTCTGAAAAATAGGACTGGCGCACCCCAAGGGGACGTGCTTGGTCGAATAAAGCCTTTCTCCAACAACGTTTGAAGTTGCTTCTTCAACTCCTTAAGTTCCGTGTGGGACATCCTGTAAGGAGCTTTTGAAACAGGTGCTGCTCCAGGGATAAGATCAATGGAAAAGTTTACTTTCCTTGCGGGTGATAAATCAGGTAATTCGGAAGGGAAGACATCGGGGAACTCTCTTACGACAGGGATTTCTTCAAGAATAATTTCCTTGGACTCGGTGATGATTATAGAAGTAAAGAAAACTTCACAACCTTGCGACATAAGTTTGCAGGCGTGAAGAGAAGAAATAAGGATAGGATGCTTCCTATATTTGATGCCAAGGAAAGAGAACTTTGGAAGATCCGATTTATGGAAGGAAATTTGCCTATTGCGATAATTAATGTCAGCATAGTGTTCACATAACCAATCTACACCTAAGATGGCATTGTAGCCTTCCATGTCAAGGCATACGAGATTGGTAGGGAGATTATGACCTTCTATAGTTACCTCACTATTAGGGTAGTGGGTTCGGTTCCAGAACCTAAAGGTGTGGTAATGGCTAGATTCGAAGGTAAATGAACAAGTGAAACTGGTAGAGTTTTAGCAAAAGTGGTAGATATAAAAGAATAAGAAGTACCAGTATCGAATAATACAAAGGCAGGGTGTGAATAAATTTGATAGTACCTTTGATAGGAATCAACACCGGGCACTAACATTTTATTTTTACATTTGTATCCTTTTATTTACATTTATGTCCTTGGGTTAATTGGGTTGCAAATTGTATGGCACGTATAAGCCAATGGGTTATTTGGGCTAAGTCAATGGGCTTCTTTGCAAAAAGGCTGCGTAGGCCCGGCGGGACCCCCACCTCCTTTCCCATTGGTCCACCTAGGCTCTAGGGCCCATGTGGGGCTGGTCCATGGTCCACCTTGGACTTGGACCAAGGAGAGGAAGGAGAATTCAAACTTCTCTCCCCTTTTTCAAAGGGGCGCCCCCTTTTATAGTTGTTTAATCCATGTTGTAATTTTTATTAATGGTCATTTGACCACATGGGAGATTAATATCTTATCCCCCATTTGCCCCTCCCTAACCCTAGATCTAAGGATAGTTTAGGTCTTTTATATATTTTTATATAAGCCTTGTATTTCCACATTTCATGAAAGGAATGCAAAGAAAATCAAGAATTATTCTTGGAGCCTTGGGCGTAGGGCTGTCAATGAGTCGGGCCGGCCTGACAAGCCCGCGGGCCTAGCCTGATTTCGGGCCGGGCTGCAAGGTCGTTTTCGGCCCGCGGGCTTTTAGTTGGGCCTAAAAGCCTGGCCCGATTAGACCCGCGGGCCGAGCTCGGGCTTTGAGTTCAGCCCGCAGGCCGGCCCAGCCCAGCCCGTTCTCTTTTTTTATTCTCTCTTCAAATTTTAAAAATTATTTATTTAAAATTATATTATTTTACTTAATTAGACATTTTAAAACTCACTTTTCACACAAATTATGTAATTAATATCAATTTTTTAATTAATTTAGTGAGATTATACGTTTTATAATATTAAATCTATTAATTTTTATTATTTTTATTATTTTATTTAAGTTGTCGGGCCCGGTCGGGCCTTAGTGGGGCTTTACATTTTTTACATAATGTCGGGCCCGACCCGGCCCGGCCCGATATAAGTCGGGCCCGAGCCAGGCTCGGGCCTTAATTTTGATAAGTCGACCCCGGGCCGGGTCGACCTAAGCCCGGCCCGGGCCCGACCCATTGACAGTCCTACTTGGGCGCCCCTCTCTCCCTCTCTCCCCCTTGCAGCTGGGCTGCAGTAAATTCTATGGTGTGAAGCCATAAACTTGGTGGATTCCAAGTTCTATCACCTCTACTGGATGCGACTTCCAGCCACCATTGCCGCCGCCTCCGTTCGTGCCGCCGTCGAGCCGCCACAACCACTCTTTACCCTGCTATCCAGGATTCCGAGATCCAGGACAGAAGATGAAAGAAAATATTGGTCCTCCCAATCCGTGAGTCTGATGATCTTAAAATTTTGAGAGATCATCCCCCTCCTTGTTAGCCATTCCCATTTTAAATTTTGTGTCAATCCGCCACCGTTTGATATTTTTTCCAGTGTTTTAGTTCCACCCCTGACAGTCTGCCAATCAACAGATTTGCGGGATAGTGTCTTGTTCCCCTATTTTTCCCGTCCCCTTAGTCATCTCCAAAAATTCCCCAAAAATTCATACGTGATCCTCACATCCTCCCCTTTCACCCATAATTTTGTCAGAGTTTAGATATGCCATTCCTCTATCGGTCAAAATTTATTTTTAGGCAGATCATGTTCTGTCCTGATTGTCTGTAATCCCAACCAGTAGAAATACTTGGGGAACAGTGGTTTTCATTTCCAATCCGTTTGTTGGATGGATCTGAAATAATATATGTTGTAGCCCTTCAAGTCTAGTTTACAACGGTACCAATTTCGTCTCGATTCGACACTGGATCTGGGCGCAACAATTGTTTTCGTGGAGGCGCGCAATTCTGTCCCGAGAACAGGCCAGCAGATCAGTCCGCCGGCTAATTCCGGTAAAATATGTCGGCTCACATTCGGCGACCGCCGCTCCCGGAGATCGATCGGTAACCCCTCAGCAGCGCCCCAGCCAGCCGCCGCAGCAAGGAGACACCCAGGCACCATCATCCAAGCAGCCGAACCCGCCTGCTGTCCCACAGGCCCCGCAGAACCGAGCAGGACCAATAGCCCATCTCCGGCCCGAGAGCCTTTCGACTTGCTACCCGTCAACCCGAGTTCGCTACTCCCGGGTCCCACGTATAGCCCTTTACCTCCTTGCGTGGAGTGGGAAATTAAATTCACTGCTGTAATTATTTATTTACTGTACACCGAGAGTACGAGTTTAGGCCGGGGTCGTCTTCCCCACGCCCGGAGTGTGGAGGTATCGTGTCCGTTCCCCTCTCGGCAATTTGCTTTACTCGTATATATTCCTATATGCCACTGCTAGAGTGATAGGAAATTAGCTCGATATATATTTATCACCGCTGCGAGAGTGAGTGACCGAGACCTGTCCCGTGACCCGATCCGGGCACGAAAGTGAGAGTTGACCACCCTAGCTCATTGTCGATTTCTCAACCGCGCACATCTGCACGCTTTCCCTCGCTAGGGACGAGTCGTGAGCTAGAGTCCCAGGTTTGCATCAAATCGGTCGAGTCGCATCCCGTCCCGCATCAACCTTCCATTAAAATCTTCGTCCTTTCCCTTGAATTTCTCTACTTTTTCAAGGGTCCTTTCGCATAGATGAGCCCTATGCACCATCTCTCAATAGGTTCAGATGTTTTCTGGGCCTAGTTGTTGGATAAACACTGGCCTTAACCCATCCATGAATATATTGGCCTTCAATAGCTCCGTCCTAATAAGATGTGGAGCATATGGCGCTAGTCTTGAGAATTGTAGCTCATACTCGGTCACGGACATCATCCTTTGCCTTAGAGCGGCAAATTTGGCTGCCTTCTTCTCTCGGACATGCTCCAAGAAGTACTTTTCACGGAAGAGCTCAAGGAACTCCTCCCAGGTAAGTTGAGCATTGTGTAGATGAGCTGAGGTGACTTTCCACCACGTACGAGCATCTTTATTGAGTTGGAAAGTGGCAAGTAGGACCTTCTCCTAGTCCACGCATTGCATAACATTAAAGATACGATCCATTTCATCGATCCAATTTTCTGCTTCATCTGGGTTGGATGATCTCGAGAACTGTGGAGGGTTCATAGTCCGAAAATTCTGATGAAGATCTCTCGCGCTAGCACACGCGCCTGCTTGTGCTACCGTTTGTAGGGCCTGGGTGAGACCATGGACGGTTTGTTGCATGGCTTCCCAATTTGTGCGATTAGCGGCCATTTGGAAAGCAAGGTTCCTGAGAAAATAAATAATTTATCATTTTCTTGGGAATTAGTAGGGGTGACCTAGAAACTAATTTCTAGATAACTATCTTATCTCAGGCTCTACCCAATCTCACAATGGTTCAGAAGTTTCTTCTCTAATTCATAGGCATGGGTCTTAAACCTTGGACTTAACCTATGACTTGATATTTTTCTAAGACTTGCTTACGCTTAGGCTCTGATACCAACTTAACTGTCACGTCTCGAGATATGCAGCGAAATTAAGTCGAGAGCGTGAACAGCCGACAAATAAAGCCTCAAGCTAGAATGGCAATCAGAGCGTTAAACACATTCACATATAAAAGAGTGAACACATCATATACACCAAATTTCAACTTTATTGAGTAATAATCAAAAGTTAACAATGACACTCGACTTCTTCCAACATAATAGTTCACTAGACTCAATAAAAGGAAAATTACATGGACATGACTTTTAACTAACATAAACAACTCATGACAATCTAAGGCTCCACTCATTCTTCATTCGCTCTAGGACCCGTCACTTGAGTAGTCTGATTCCGACCCACTAGAGTTTCCTGAAAAGATTGAAAAAGTAAAGAATGAGCGCACTCGCCTAGTAGGTATCTTCGTATCAATATGATGGTAATGTTAAAGTAATTAACATTTTAGCTCTAGAAGGTAAGATAAAGGAAATGCGATAAAACATGCGATAAAACCAAGGTAACAACAAGTAACAAGAACTATAAAGATATGAGAATTCAAGTGAGTATGAGAGCATGATCAAGTAAGATTATAATATGGCCTTTCAAAAATGAGAATGTACTATCATGTAATGAGAATGTACTTTTCATAACCTTAAAAAGACTACGCACTAGAAGGTCATGTAACAAGCAAGCATGTAATTTCATAAGACAGCCTCGTGGATTTCACTCATTTATAAAAAAAGTACTCCTAGCGCAATGTGATGCCAGTATTCATCATACCCCATGGTTTGTAGCATGTTTTCGACCATCTGCCTAGGGGGCTAGCATGTAGCCCTTGGACACTGTCCATGACCGCTCTTGCATCTTCAAGTGATAAATCAAGCTACTTCCACGAGAAATAAAAGTAGGCCAATAATGTCAAGTTCAAGCAATAGTTTCATGGCAACAATAACCAATGTAAGAACGTACCAAGATGAAATCATGAGATCAAGGATGAATTTTTGGACATTACGCTACAGAGGAATTCGGCAGCATAACGATACATTTTCATAGTTTCATAGTTCATTAATGACTTAATGAATAATGTTTGGGTTCCAGATAATCAGAAGATCACCTGAGAATAGAGTAAGATCAACCATTGGGTCAAACCACGGGTTGGACTGCAAGATGACAGAACGTGGTCATGCCAAGGTCGCTATCAAGAGGTAGTGGTCGCATGGGGTCCGCTATCTGATGGGGTACCGAAGATGAGTTGACGCAGGAAGAAACTAGGTCGACGTAATGAACAAGCTTGCAGAATGCGGTCGAGCCAGGACCGCTATCTGAAAGAAACGGTCACCTGATGGCCCTGTTCAAGTCAGTCCACAAAAAATGCGAAACTCACGAAGTGCTCTCTAGACTTTTGGGTTTTTAGGATACAACCAGCTTGACATCCTAGTGGGAATCCCAGGCTCGTGAAGTCTTACAGAGACTTTGAAACAAGATCACCTAGTCTGGCATAAGGAATATCTGATGGAGAGGCTCTCAAGTCCAAGAGGTGTTCCTATCGAGTGCAAGTGATCTAATAGCATCGTGTCGGAGTACGGACTATATGTGAAGTAATAAAACAGAAAAGGGATGAGAAAGGAATGCGTCAAAGCCTGAATCAAAGTGAACTTAAGTCATGAAAATTTCCTTTAAATATAATACTATAAAGTTTTGGCATGAAATTAACATACATGAAAAATAAGTTTTTAGCAAATGCTAACACTAACTACGAAGCCATGACATGATCAGGGGCAGAAATAAATGAAATAAGACATGCTTACTATCATACATAATAGGGAATAAACTATGTTTGATTTGGTTACAAAAAGCAGATAGCGGTCGGTCGAGGGCCACTACTTGAAGGTAGCGGTCTTTGCAAGACCGTCTTATATCTGCAGTAGATAGAAGCTAAGTCCAGCGTGCAGAGCCTATCCTAGGGCAATCAATGCATGAAAGATATAAAGAACAAAAAGATAAAATCATGACAACATGTTTAGAATGAAGTAAGTGCATGGGAAAGACATGAATTAACTCAAAGTTCTTATCTTTTTATAAAGGTTACAAAGATAACATGCCATAAAAACCCTAACTACGTAGTCATGGAAAAACATCAAATACACCGTGCATAGTGCATGAAATCAAGAGATAAGAGTGGGCTTTTGTTCTTAACATGCTAATTGAGCAAATCATGAGATAACCTACCTCTGGGGTTGCTCCTAATCAGGGAATTTCTCACCGGAAGAGGGTGCTGGTTCTTGCACATTCTGCGTAGAAACTACTACTTCCGAGCACTATAGCTCTTTAACCTCTTGACCTCCTAGCACGAAAGTTTGCAGAGGGTTAGAAGACACTAAAGGGAACAATAAACCCTAAAGGATGAACCTGAAAAGATGACGCCTTACCTTCGAACAATGCGATCCAAAATTAGGGTTCACGAAGGATGAATCTGGGGCCTATTTATAAAGGATGGCCTAGGGTTGAGGGATTAGGTCGGATTAGGAGTCCTTATTGGGGTTAGAATTGATCTCTAAGAGTCCTAGATAAGTCCCCATGCCAGATCACATCGATCATTGGCGATTTGGGAGGATAAAAATCCAAACTTTCTGGGGTTTATCACCTTCCGTTTACGCAACCAGGTGGCGATCTGGTCTGGACCGCCATCAGTAGGTTACGGTCGCGCGACTGACCGCAACTTGCCTGGCCTTCCAAAATTTGAATTTTATTATAATTAAAACTCTAATTTTCTCTTATTTATCTCCTTTAATTAGGGAACTAACCTTAATACGTTTCTAGAGTTTTGGCTTGGGCCACAAGCTTGGGTTTTAGGGTTTATGGCCCATTTTAAGTAGGCTTAACCACTTGGTTATTATTGGGCCTATTTCTCAAAGGCTTTAACCTATTAATCCATAATTAACCTATTAAATGTTTGATTAATTCTTTTTAATTTTTGAAAAATCCAAAAAAATCTAGATAATTACCAGGGTTGCTACAAGGATGACGTGTACGGGCGATGGGAATGGGCGGCCTTTCTCCTAGGATCGGACACTCGGAAATCTGACAGAACCTTCCCTTGATTCGGTGAAGATCTCATGAGCTTGAAGATGATTTTGCTAGCGTTTCCCCCTCCTCTTGAATGGATTTTGAAGCCCTTTATTTGTGGGAGGGGGTTCCCCATTTATAGGCAGATGGACCATAAACGTGTCCTTCGTAGAGGATGCGTCTAGCTAACCAGACGTGGCCTAAAATTTGCCACGTCTCAGAGATATGACGCTATGACAAGGTAGCATCTCACGTTAGGGACACTTTTTTTAAAGGCGTCCCTTCACAAGGACGTGCCCAATCTTATCTCAGCACACGACACGGCGCCGCTTGAGGGTGCGTGCATTGAAAAGGGTGAGTGTTTAGCGCCTAACTTTGACAAATGTAGGCACATCCTGTGACAAAGACGCGTCTATTGCTATCACCACCGATTACAGCGCCGTACGCCAGCGCACGCGTTGAAATGGGGGTATTCAGTGCCAAACTTTGACAAAATGGACGCGTCTTGGATCATGGACGCGTGTATGTACACGCGTCCCGTCATAGGGATGCTTCTATTCTTCGCATGCCAAGTTTGCAATTATGGGCCCACTGCAGGTCGCGTCTGGTTTGAGGGACACGTTAAAGGACACATCCCATTCTCTGGACGCCGTAATAAAAATTCAAAAAAAATAGAAAAATTGGAAAGACCACTCAAATAATTCGATAATGAGAGCCTCTTTGGGACATTATTGTGTGATATGAGATTTACTCAATGGGATGTTAAAAATAGCGTGTCTACGAGGACTTGGTTCTTCGAGTGGTTTTTATGTATGTTCCCTGACATCGAGGTCTAAGGTTTCGATAGAGTTACCAAAGTTTCACCCATAGACAGTATAAGGTTCACGACGGTGAGGTCGTGACTGTACCCTTGGATCGTGTGGTCTTGGGTTGGGCTCCTATTTGCGAGGACGAGCCTTCACGGTAGAGATGTCATGGTTTTCCCTTCCTGGTAGTGTAGCCAGGGTTTCCCGTTAGTTTTGTGGTCCCTGACTGTGAGATCGGGATTTGCTTTCCTTTGCCATTAGGAGTAGCTTGGAGAACCGTGATTCCATCGACTGCCATCGTTACTGTTCTTGCTACGGCTGTTACTCCCGTTGTTATTGTTTTTGTTGCTACTCTTGTTACCGTTGTTGTTGTTGTTGTTGTTGTTGTTGTTACTGTTATCACTGTTGCTTACCGCCATTGTTTTAGTGGTAGGGATCCGCAGGACCCCTACTGAGCCAATGAGATGAGGCTCACCCCCTTTCTTTTCAGGTGTAGTGGTTCCTCTCGAGGTTCAGAGGTGTAGTGCGGAGGTTCGTAGTTTCTAGCTTGCCAAAGCCAGGGGCTTACCCTGCGGTTGAGCACGTTTCTTTTCCCTGTATACTATACATTGTTAGACTAGACTATGTAGTTAATTTATTAATTAAAAATATAATTTAATTTTTTGTTATTTAAATAGTTAATTATATAGTTATTTCTTGCATTATTTTAAATTTTAATGTACCTCCACATACCTAAATAACCCTTCTGAGCCTTCCGACTCATGGGTGGCAGGCTATGATTCAAATGGTATCGGGTAATTTCTGGTATCTGGATCTTGGGTCGTTACAATTAGTATCCCCACAACGACTTCGTTGACCACCATGAGAACTACCACCACTATGGGACGAAGAACCTGCCGGTGTACTATCATCATCAAAGTTATGACTCCCACTGATGTGGGGCTCTACGGATGGATCGGGAGTGTCTCATCTACATTGGGATCTAACGTCTCCAAGTATGCAATGTCCATCGGATTTACTTTTGGTTGCTTATCCTTTTTGCTCTTGAATAATGTGGACCATGATGATTTCTTTTTCTGTAGGGTAGGTGACAGCTTCTCTGCTGCATGTTGTCTCCCTCTGGATAAGTCAAGGTCATGTTTGATAAGAACTTCAAGTAATTTCGTACTGAGTAACTCAATAGGTATGAGTATACCTGAGATGACTTGGTGGGTGCCCGAGACGCCGAGTGCTATTGTAGCACCTTGAAAATTCCTAGGGGTTTTTTTGAAATTAAAAAGGATTATTTAAATATTTAATAGAATTAAATGGACCATTTAATGAATAATGAGTTAATTAACTTATTTAATGATTAAGGCCTTTTAGTCTAAAAGCCCAATTATTAACAACATAAATAAGCCTACTTAAATTGGGCCCATAGACCAATTTCTAAGACCTTTTAGCCCAAGCTCACTTCTAAAGACGTAATTAGGGCTATTTTCCAGATTAAAATTGATAAATAGGCTAAATAGAGGATAAATAGGAAAATATGACATTTTGAAAAAATGTCAGAAGGCGGTCTATCGTGCGACCGCGTCTTCCAAGAGGCGGTCCAGACCCGACCGCGTTCTGCTTCTGTGAACGGGTGAAAAGGAGACGTTGAAAACTTCGATTTTTACCATCCCTATCGCCTAGGATCAAAGTGCTCTGACATATAAACCTATCTAGGAATCTTGGGGGATCGAATTGATGACATAGAGGACTCCTATTTTGATCTAATCTCTTAGCCCTAGGTCATTCCCTATAAAGAGGGCCCAGAATCGACTTGTGTGAACCCTCGTTTTGGCTCGCATGGTTCGACGGTAAGATGATGTTATTTTATGTCAGTATTTTAGAACTTTTTGTTCCCTTTAGTATTATCTAACTCCCCTCCAAATTTCGTGTTAGGAGATCAAGCCGTTGAGATGTTAGAGGATCTGGAAGTAGCTATTTCTCTATAGAACGCACAAGAACAAGCGTGTTCGTCCGGCAAAGACCCAATGTTTAGGGACCTTAGCAGGGGTAATTTCATATCCAGCCTTTAGAGTTAATTGTTCCTCTTTGTATCTTCTCACTTCCCTCCAAGTTTCGTGAAATTAGATCAAGCGGTTAAGGAGTTAGAAAGTCAGGAAGTTGCTGGTTCCACGTAGGATGCGCAGGAACGGGAGTGTACTTCCAGTTAGAAATTCGAACTTTAGGAGCAACCCCAGAGGTAGGTTATCTCATGATGGCTTAAACAACGTGTTAGGACTAAAAGCCCTTTGTTCTCTCTTGATTTCATGCACTATACATGTCGTATTTCATGTTTTTCCCGGACTGAGCATTTGAGTTACCACTGCATGAATGTCCTTGCAACTTAATAGAAAAGTTATTAACTTTGGCCAAATCCATGAACCCCCGTGCACTTATTTTGTTCTTGAATGCTTAATCTTTTAGTTCTCTACAATTTTCCATACATGTATTGCCTTAGTATAGGTCTTGCACGCACTGTTTTAGCTTCTGTCTGTTACAGACAGAAGGTGGTTCCACAGAGACCGCCGTCTCCAAAAGGCGATTGCTGACTGACCGCGTTATCCATAAGGCGGTCCCAATCTGACCGCGTCCTGGTTTCTGTAACCAGACCGAACTTTGCTTAAATTTTGTAATATCTATTATGCTTATTATGCCTTATTTCGTTTATTTAGGTCTCTGATCATGTCATAATTCCATGTTTAGCTTGAGTATATTTTAAAAATCCTAATTTCATAATATGCTAATTTCATGCCAAAACCATATAGTCTTGTATTAAAGTTATTTCTTATGTTTTGTGGAACTCGTCATATTGATATTTTGATCGCTATTTCTACATGTTTCACTCTCGTCTCATGTCTTTCTTGGTTAAGTACATAGCGTGTACTCCGATACGTTGCTATTAGATCACATGCACTTGATAGGAACACCTCTTGGACTTGTGATCCTCTCTGTCAGATATTCCTTCTGTCGGACTAGTTGATCATGTTTCAAGGCCTCCATAAGTCTCCCCGAGCCTGGGATTCTCACTAGGACGCCGAGCTGGTTATACCCTAAAATCCCAATGGTCTACAAAGCACTTCGTGAAACTCGCGTTTTCTGTAAACTGACCTGAATGCGGCCTTTGGACGACTGCTACTTCATGTAGGCGGTTCTAGTGCGACTGTGTTTTGCCAGTTTGTTCACTGCATCGACCCCTTTCCTTTCTGGCGTTGACCCTGTCTAAAGGCGGTCTTGACTTGACCGCCTATTCAAGAAAATGGTCCTGACTTGACCGCCTTCTTCTTTCTTGTGCCCCAACCCATGGTTTCACCCAAGGGTTGGTTATACTCTGTTCCTAGCTAGTCTACTGATTATCTGGAACTTAAAACCTTTCTCAATAAAGTCATTAAAGAATTATGAAAATTAATAAATGTACCGTTATGCTGTCGGATTCCTTCCGTAGCATGACCTTGACCTTAATTCGTTCTTGAACTCACATGTTCATATTTGGTGCATTCTTACCTTGATGATTATTATCATGAACTTATTGTTGAACTTGTTTACTGGCCAAACTTTATTATTTCTCGTGAAAGTAGCTTGATTTATAACTTGAAGATGCAAGAGCGGGCACAGACAGTGTTCAAGGACTCCACGCTAGCCCCCTCGGCAGATGGCTGGAAACATGCTGTAAATAATGAGGTATAATGAACACTGGCGTCGCATTGCGCCGGGAGTACTTTTTTTATGAACATGTGAAATTCACAAGGCTCATCATGAAATTATACTTCCTTGTTACGGGACTTCCTAGTGCATAGCCTTTATGGTTATGAAAAGTACATTCTCGTTATTGAAAGGCCACATTATATTCTTACTCGATCGTGCTCACATACTTCATATCTTTCTAGTTTACATCTTGTTACTACATTGATTTATATTGCATGTTTTATCACGTTTTCTTTATCTTGCCCTCTAGAGCTAAAATATTAATTACTTAAATCATGCCTTCATGTTGATACGAAAATACCTACTGAGCAAGTGTGCTTATTCCCTACTTTTCAATCTTTTCAAGAAATTCTAGCGGGTCGGATTCGGATTATTCAAGTGGCGGATCCGAGAGTGAATGATGCACGAGGGAAGCCCTAGTCATGAGTCCATCTAGTTAGTCGTGAGTCATATTGTAATTGGAGGTCTTCACTGTAATAGGCGGTGAAGTTGATTATGTTATGTAATTTTTCCTTTTCTTGAGTCTAGAGTGTAGAGTCAAAGTTAAGTGTCTTTTGTAAACTCGATTCTCATGATTTAATAAAGTTAGATTTTTTAGTCCATTATCATTGTGTTCACTCTTCTTATGTGTGAATGTTTAGCGCTCCGATTATCTTGCTAGCTTGAGGCGTATTGCCGACTATTCACGTTCCCGACTTAATTCTGCTGCATATCTCGGGACGTGACAACTGTAGCGTAGGAGACTGAGATGGTTATTTGGATGTTGTCGATGGCTATAGAATTGAAGGGCCAATAGATTCAATTAGCAATGAAATATAGTTTAACATATAAATCATCTCATCTAATATAATTTTACCTCTCTAAATGATGAACTCCTCCTAGCCTCTCTAGAAGTAGATGTCCTTTTGGGTTCTGTAGATACTCAATGTCGCGGTGCAGCAATCCGAGACCACTGTTCATGTGTCGGATTGGCCTATAATTTTTTTCTTACATCATAGTGCATAAATATATTCCTACGCTCTCTAATCAAATATATGATTCAATGTGTATGTGTTATTTCACCTAAGAGGCTGGTGAACATGGGTTTGCTGAAGACTACATCAATCGCTCCCATGTTGCATCATCATGCACATATGATATGTCCTCATCCCCAATGATGAGATCTTCATCTAAGTTAACTTCCTCATCATGTCCCGCCACTAACTCTCATCTCCAACTATATGCACATCGGCGTCATCTCCCGCCCCTACTACCTGTTGCGCAACTACTGCAAGAAAAGTAGTAAACCGTGGTGTCTCTCTTAGCTCTTCGGCCTCCCCATCAAGTTCTGTCTCACCACGCTCGATTGTTGTTCTCAGAACCAATGAAATCATAGGGTCATCATCGTCTGACAAGTACACAACTTTTATTGGGTCATAGTTTCCCTCTCCTCTCCTTGCATCCATTTGCATATGCTTAACCTTTAGCTTCTTGTTATAATGAACATAGACCATTTTGTCCAACCTTCTATGTGTTAGCCTATTCCTCAACTTGGTATGTAGGAATGAGAATGTTGACAAATTCTGCTCGCACCAACTCGAGGAGGATGTTTAGGATAGAAATTCATTGCAATCTTCCTCAATGTCGGTGCGTTTGTGCCGTAATTGAGCCACCACTCAGCTGTTAGTAAGGCAGAGGATAAAAATTACAAAAATTAGATGCAATAATTACTTGTCGAACCATAGAATATGCATTATACGAGTTAATTATCTGTATCAAGTCTCTTACGACTTGTAACGGCATTAGGTGTCGTAAATGAACCAATTGTCTCTCTAAATATTTTTATCTGAGTTTATAGATAAAAATAGTTATGTAATTATTTTCATGTCCAAAAGGGTGAGGTGTCCAAATATATCTCATTCAATGCATCAACAGCATCCGTTAGGCTGCGAGACAGCAGGTCTACTACAATGTTGACGGATTCTATCAAAGTATAGTCATAAGCGAGACCGCGAGCATACTGAAAGGTCGGGTGTAGGTAGTACGCTGCAATGACTGTAGATTAAAAATAAGTTTGTCATGTAATTGCTGATACCAACATTAGGGTCAAGTATGTTTACTTGCCATGTGAAGATCATGACTCATCTACCTGTCCTATTTATCCTCCACAATTTCTAAGATTGTAGATCCATATTTCTTGGACGTTGTAAGAATCTTCTACTTTGTAACTTCAATTTTGCTATACACCAACCCTATGGTTGGTTCTCTATCCCTATCTACACACCTCAGTACCTCATATAATGACTTTATCAATAAAACTAATTCTTGACTTTGTCCCAAAAGTTACCGGTGTTGACAATCCATTTGACTTATACTCCTTCAAGTGATGTGGTAAAAGAAGAACTCAGTCAAGTCTCACCCCTAAATATTTATTTCAATCCATCCTTGTGCTTCAGAAGACTCTACAAGGTAATATATAGTTAATGGCAAATCGTGTGATGTCAGGTCTCAATAGTTCGCTATCACAATGTTCTATCATCCATGCCAATACAAGTGTGTGGTTGTAGATCTATTTCGTGACCTTCTGTGTCAAATCAATCACATACTTGACTACACGAAGCTGACCAATCTCTTTCAACATCAGGTCTACACAGTATGTTATATAGGGGGTTCATAAAAGGTGTCATATGTTTTCATCAGATCCTCCCCGACCTTCTTATAGTTTGAGCCATTATCTGTGACTACTTGAACGATGTACTCCTCTCCAATCTCGTTCATCACTTGCTCCATCAAGGATAAAATATATTGGTAACTGTAGACCTGATGCATCCACCAACCTGTGAAAAAATACATGTCTACCATAATAAATAAGGAAGTTGATCAGACTACTTTTAGTGATGTCTGACCATTCATCACATATTAGTGTGACTCCATACTTGCTCCATTCTGTTTGAAGGAGTCCACATAACTCTTAATCTCAACAACTTGTTCATCAAGGTATATGTCGGTCAACTCTCTCGTTATAGGTGGTTGCACGTGTAACCCAAGCACTTGTACTTCTTGAAATATTGGCTTGTAGTAAGGGTTGTTGGTCGCATTAAAAAGTAATCCAGCGTGGTGCCACCATTTTGTAATGGCCTGCCCAAATTTTTATTTTGCCCCCTTCTGGCCATAGGTATCATCTATTCTCGTTTGCTTGCCATGCTTTTATGATAGTGCATCGGGCTCCACTTAATGTTGATCAATTGTGTCCTTTTTCTTTGTGAACTCGAGGCACCAGTGAATAAACTCTTGATATCCCGTTGTTGTCGAATAGTAGATGAACCATCACTAGCTGATGCTCCGATCCTTGCCGCCTCGCGACTTCACGCTATCGTCTCCTCTGCATGTCTTACCTTATCTCTACTCAAACGTATTGCCTCACGGAATTACATTTCATATAGATCATTCACTATGACATACACATTAGGCTAGTGAATACGCAGTTGTTGTTCTTCGTCATTAGCTGTCCACGCACATTCTTCCTCGTCACTGTCGCCTGCTCTTTCGTTGATCGCCGCTTTATCTATTTTCTTCTGTTGCATCTCAACTCTCTTCTCCTGCAGGTGTCTGACCATTACAAGTTTCACATGTCTAAGCACATGGGTACAATAAACAACCTCAGAGTATCCCGCACCTACTTCTCTTGCCAAGTACTTCTTCAACTAGGACACACCTCCTCCTCCGTATTCTATTTTACAGTAGTTGTAACGCCAACAACTACGGCTACCATCCAACGTAACTCTATATGACTATCCAATATCATTTGGACATCTCTTGAGAGCCATCAAGTGACCAAATGTCTCCCCTAAATTTAAGAATTATAAACTTCTGTGTAAAAAGATAGTGAAATATAATGTGAAGACACAAGTATTAATTCTAAAATAGAACTGTCGACTAAATTTTACAAATGTAGATAAAATATAAAACATGAAAATTAAATCTAAAACATCTAAAACATGTAAATTAGATCTAAAAGTTGGATCACCACTGCCGCCTCCTCCACCCTTCCACCGCTGTCCACAACCCCGCCGCCCTCCTCTGCCCTCCCACGGCCCTCCTCCACCCTCCCACCGCCGTCCACCTCCCCTGCCACCCTCCCACCGCCCTCCCAACACCCTCTTCTGCCCTCTCATCACTGTCCATCACCCTTGATGCCCTCCTCCACCCTCCCACCGCCGTCCACCGCCCCCGCCGCCCTTCTCAAAGATGAGTATATAGAAAATTATAACCAAGCAAGCACGGTAAATGCTAAATTTTTGTACGGGAGAAGATGGGTACGAAATTATCCCCTCTTCAAAGGGTACATAGTTCCAAGCGGGCCATGCTTGTTTCTTTTAAGGGGGACCATCCTCATGCATGGTCAGCCAGGGCAGTGTTTTTCAACAGGGATTTTTTCTTTTACTTTTGCTTTAAAAATAAAATCACGCATTCATCGTTATAACAAATAATTTTTTACAAATTCTACTTTCATGGCAATTTGTATATCTCATTATTTTTCTCAAAGGGAATAACATCGCCTTCTAGCACAGGGTCAATATTTTTACTAACTTGAAATATACTCCTCAAAACTTAAACGTTCCGCCCCAAGTGCCTTTTATTTAGCCATTTTTCTCTTTGTCCACGGTTTAATATATATGATCACGGAGACATCTAGGTATGATTAATTAGACATCTCTATAACTCCAAATGAATCAATCAGTGAGGATCTTATCTCATGATGGAGATGTGTGCGAGTTTGACATCATTGAATATAAACCAAGATCTATCGCACAATGTGTAGACGCGATTGTCACTGTGTTAGATTCTCGGTCATCAATCACCTTGAGTACGTGGCTAAGAAGCTGGCCGAGTGGTGAAGTTGAGAGACATCGTATCAGAACTGTTCGGTGAAAGGCTCTCCATGCCATCGAAGGGGTACTCGGAGAAAGGGACGACGAGGACAACTTGGTTGTTACAGTGGGAGGGGAGGTCAGGTCATAGGTCCACGACTCCCAGAGTGATCGGTCAACATGGCATAAAGTACACCGTGACAGGCCATGATTATGCCCATACAGGGCGACTTAATGTGTCATTAAGACCCCTTATCCCTCTAAGGCTGAATGTTAATGGACGCATCCCACTAGTGCAAAGTGGGCAACCGTTCCACAATCGGAGGCGCTCTGTTTTATCTACAGAAAGAACGAGGTACACACTCTGTTATATTAAAAAACCGTCTGGGTATATGTGTTATTTATTCGGTGAATGGTGCTCATATATCTGTTTCATGCATGAATATTGAAGGAAAGATAGAACACACTTCCCACTTTCAGAATTATTTGACAGCTTAAGATGATTACTTATATAATTTTTCATATTATATGAAAATTAATTGCAATCACCAGAGCACATTTGTTGCCTTGCCGCCATCAAATCCCCATACCATCACTGTCGTTCAATCTACCCTTCCAGCCAAGCAAGTCCCCCCCCCCCCCCCCCGCCGCAGACTCTCTTCCTCTCACTGTTCTCATGTCCATTCACCCCTTCTCTCCATCTCCAGCCCAGCTCCCTCACCTCATCCGATGCCTCCCCCTTCCATGTGGTCTGCGGCTACTCCACCCCACTGTCTAAAACCCGATTGTAGCCCTGTTCGTCCAGTTGTACTTTTCTCTCCCCAACTCCGCTCCCCTTGGCTCATCTGATTAGTTCTCCGTACGTGGTGGTGCCCAATGATCGGTTCTTATCATGCCCTCGTCGTATCTGGAGATTTCAGAGTAACTTGTGCTTTGTGCTGATGCGGTTGAGTGTGGAAGTGTTCATGAGTAGTTGGAAATCTCACATTGATGTACTTACTCCGTGCCTCCGTTCGATCGCATGCTTTATGAGGTGTTCCTTCATATGTCTTTACTACCAAGGTTCCAATTGCAGCTACTTATTGCTCGTAGAAGCCCAATCTTTCAAGAAGTAGTTTAGTCTTCTCCTTTCATGCCCATGGTTATTAGGGCTATGTGCTCTCTTGTTATCTCTTTTTGGGTTTTTGGTTTGAGCCCCTATCGGTTTGGGTTTCACTTTATGTGGGTGTAGCTTGTGTATCTCTCTTTGCTTCTACATCTTTGAGGGTTAACAAAAGTATCTATCTTTATGACCAAAAAATAAAGGAAAAGTTATTTTATATCCCTAAAACATTTCAGAATTACTCTTATATCTCTAACTTTATCATATTTACCGTAATATTCTTAAAATCTGTTAACTAGAGTGGCGGCGCCTCTGGGGTTACGTCCCATGTAAACGACGGTAACTCACTCATGTGTGAGTACTATTTTACCTCTCCCTCTCTCTCTCTCCCCTCTGTCTCGCCGTCACTGAAGGGGAAGAGAAGGGGGCCAACCACATCTCTCTCTCTGCACTCAGTCGGGTGATGGTGGACTCCACTAGATAGAGGTGTTGTTGATCGGTGGTGGATGGTGGGGGAGTGTGGGGTTCCCATTGGACATCTTCTCTGCTCTCTCTCTATCTCTCTCCCTCCTGCCCCTTATCGGAACTCTTCTTCTAGATCCGCTCTTCTAGATCTGGTTATATATATATATATATATATATATATATATATATATATATCTCTTCTATGTCGGGGAAGATAGTCGTGGGTGTGGACAACGACCTGATCGTCTCGAGGGGCTTCAAGAAGCTTGTCACTGAGACCGCCAGAGCCAGGAGGTTGAGAAGGGGATGGGCGAGATGGGCAGCTGTAAGATCAGCCCACTGTGGGCCCTCAATCTAGACCTAGTCTACAATTCCACCACGATACCGATGATGAGCAATGCCCGCATGCTTCACCAAGTGTAGGTACATCTTCAAGTTGTGGGCAAAAAGCTCATGCTAGAGACATTTGCATGCTTGGCTACCCATGTCAAACTCCACCTTGACGACGGCGTGTCGATAACTTGAGTCGAGAGGCCTTGAAACTTTGGGCACCTTGTCCTCGTCGACCACCAACCTCGCCAAGTACTAGTACATTAAGATCATCTCCGAGTTCTCCTTGCAGTAGCCAATGAAGGAGACCAGGTACCGATGCTGCAATTTCCTCAGCAGCTCGATCTTCATCTGGAACTCGTTGATCCCCTACTCTGATGAGGGGTTACCCTGCTTCTCGCCCAGCTTCATCGTGTTCTCGAGCTCTCCTAGGTAGACCAACTCAAACCTTCCGATGCTGGTCACCACCTTGTCCTCGAAGTTGTTGGTGGCCACCTATACCTTAGCGAAGGTGAAGTAGCAGCCGCTGGTGATACTACTGCAAAAGGTGGAGTGGCTGCATGGAGAGGGAGCCACCTTGACCTTTTCCTCTTCTCTAGTCAAGTCGACGTCTCCATCGGAAGAGAGAGAGAGAGAGAGAGAGAGAGATTGGTTCACCTGTTCACTGTCATGAGTAAAAGAGCAAGAGAAGGGGGTAAGACGCCAGGTCGAGATTGATGAACCATTCCTAGTCGGAACCCATCCAGAGGAGCATGGCGGCACCATGCAGCATGGTGGCAAGTGCAGAGGACCCCTGGGGGTTGGCAAAATCGGCCTTCCTGACCATGTGCACGGTAACAACACGATCTAAAGGCTAGCAAGGCACAGACGGCGAGGGCAAGGCTTCGACGTTGCTCCTATGGGGCGGCGAGGTCAAGGCGGAGGAGGTACAAGTTCCTCGAGTGGTAAACGGCAAACATGAAGCAGATGAGCCGGTCGCCATCGCCGTCGGAGTCGGAGATGAAGTAGGCAATGGAAGGGGGAGTTGGGGGGAGGAGCACAGAGGAGGGCCCACCTCCACCTAGTTTCTACACCATAATAGAGAGGTCGGCGACGAGGGCCCGACTTCACCTGGCGCCACTGCTCCAATTGTTAGACTCCACTGTCACCTTGACCTTACCCTCCCCTCCCCCGGCACGACCCCTCCCTTGTCGTCTCCCCAATGCAGCCACAAGGGTACTCCACCGACTATGGTCCCACCTGGAGATCCTTGCTCCATCGTCAGCTCACCAACACCGGCAAGGGAAGACCGCGACGGTCCTCTATGCATACACAAGAAGAGAGAGAGAGAGAGTTGACTAGAGAGAGAGAGAGAGGAATAGAGTTGACCAAAGGGTTGGTTAGTCATTTATCTCCTCCTAACATATCTTGAGTTATGATTTGTGACGGGTCCTTGACGGCAATGGCATGGTGTGACCTTCATAAAGATTTTAGAGATATTACGAAAAATATGATAAAGGTGAGGGTACAAGGAGAATTTTGAAAGACTCGGGATATATAAAAATAATTTTCCCAAAAACAAGCACAGGTTGCCATCAAGGAGTGACGTCTTACTAATGCTTCGGATTGTGAAATAACACTCTATTGACTTATCGAGAAATGATCGCAAACAACGTGAATGAACAAGTGGTCCAACTTTTTGTGCATAGTAACATTTACGAAGCTTTGTTTGAACAAGCGGATATATATTAGATTTAGTGTAATCGGTCCATTGTCCTCTAAAATATGACAAGGATAATTTAGTACTACTTGTATGCGTTTTGGCAATCACAAGATCGAATAAAAAAAATAAGAAAAATATTAGTTTCACCTTTGAACTTCTATTTCTCATTCTGTGGAGTAAATTCAATACATTTCTTCGAAGCTTATTTCATAAAAAGTCATATTTTTAAATATAGCTTTTCGAAAACTCCAAACTGTTTTCCTATATTTTTTTATTTGAAATGCAGTATCAATTGTAATAATAGTAAGAGATTTTTACATATTAGTCTCTACAAATTTAGTAAATTATCGATTAATCTCTTAAATATGATTATTATTTTAATAATTTTTATAATCTTAATCGTTATACGTTTAAATCTCTGCCGATCATTCAATTAATTAAATTATAAGTATCTTATATTAAAGGAAAGTAAAGTACCAAATTATCTCGAGTTAAGTGTGAATATGAGAGAGAGAGAGAGAGAGCACTACCGTGGCGGTCGGTAGCGCTCCTGGAGGGGGGACGCCGGAGGCGTCGCCCCCTCTCACGGAGAGAGAGAGAGAGAGAAGCACTACCGTGACGGTTGGTACCGCTCTTGGATGGGGGCGCCGGAGGCGTCTCGATCGAGAGAGAGAGAGAGAGAGAGCGCACTACCGTGACGGTTGGTAGCGCTCCTGGATGGGGGACGCCGGAGGCGTCTCCATCGGAGAGAGAGAGAGAGAGAGAGAGAGAGAGAGAGAGAGGCGGGTGAGAAGCCCCAACCACGTCGTCCTATCTTCGATCGTCGCCATCCCAGCCCCCCCATCGCCATGCATCCCTACACCCCCCTCCGTCTGAGAACCCCGCCACTCACCAGGCGCCGTTCCCCTCTCTCTCGTGTTTCCTTGTTCTCCTGCCCGGGATCGCTGCTGCTGCTCGAGTGAACTACCACCCACTCCGAGCAGGCAGTCTGCCACATCACGAGCATCCCCTCAGCATCGTCACCGCACCACCTGTGAAACCCACCGACCGCCCCAGGGCTCCCAGCCATCAGAGCCACCGTAAAACTCTGCTCCACTTGTGAAGCCACGCCGGACTACACTCGCCACCACCGCCATCCGGAACAGAGCCGGCCATCCCGCACCGACGCCTGCACCCAGCGGCTGAACTGCCCTCCCTGCATCCCGTCAGCACCGCCAGGCACCGGCCCGTCCAGGCATGTGAACAGTCCCACCCCCCCTCCTGCCACAGGCCGCAATCCACCCCACCTCCACATCCTCTTTCTCCCCGTCTATACCCGCGTTCATCTTCTTCCTTTCCCAACGGTTTCCCCACCCTTTTCCCCCTGTCGCTACTGCATCTCCAACAGACCCAACACCGGGCCCTCCTCCCTCCCTCCTTTTTTTTTTTCTTGAGAACACCAAGATCATTGCATAACACGTCCTCCAATCCAAGCAGGTCACACATTTGAAAGGAAAAGAAATAAAAAAAACAAAGAATTCAATTTCTCAGCCCACCCGTACTGCCATAGCTTCGGTTTTGCTTCTTGTATGCGCATACGATCTCGTGAATCAAAAGCTGAGTGCTAAATTTAGCAGAAATCAATTCCAATCTGACATCTTTCTGAATGGTATAAATAATCGTGTTCAAAATCCTCAATTCCAGATTGTCCTCAACTTGCGTAAGAATGTGCTCGGTCATGCATTCTCCAAAAACAGAACTATGAGCCCTAGTGAATCATGACAAAATTTCGATGACAATGACATGATGCCATCTTTCACATTCAAATTGCCACCACCATCAAGTAGCACACCAGCAGGCGGCATCAGGCAATTTGCGGATGCAGAGACAGTTTAATCTCGTAAGCAGGCGTTGAAATGACGGTTTATGGAGATTGTTGCCACCTTTTCCTGTGGGTAGAGGCTGCAGTGCTATAGCGTTCTGAAATTTCTAGGATCCATGGGAATATTTCTTGATTACCAGATTTCACAAGCAACACAACAGAAAAGGTGGTATTTCATGTTACGATTCTGTTGCTCGTTCAATGGCAACTTCTTTGAGTGGCTCAGACACAGCTTTTGACGTTGGTAAATCAACGAGCATATTAGCAAGGGCAAAGTACATGTGCAGTGACATCACGCAAATGGTGATACCCAAGAAAAGCTGGAGAGTTGGTCTAAAATAGAAAAGGAAGATAGACAAAACTATCGTCAGTAGCATTGCCATCGATGTTGAATATACCTTTTCTATGTTGTCTGCATATTTCATCAACCAGGCTACCAGCAGTCCAGTAGATCCTAGATTAAGTACAACCATCCATGTAGTGATGGTGTACCCATCAAAAAGGCGCTGCCACCATGGGCCCTTTTCAAATCCAACTCTAAAATCATCCCAGAGAAGCCGTAACATGTTAAAGATTGCACCAAACGTGTATAATTGTACATTCTGCCAGTACAAGCTGTCATTGTTCTTCTTCATCAGAAATTCCGTGTAGACTCCAGCCAGTGCAGAAAGATAGGCAGATAGAATTCCCAGCATCTATCCTTGTATTGGCGCTGAGAAAAGGGATTCACAAGAAGTCTCTCCACAGCCTTTCACCTGGCTTGTAGTTGTTCCAACAGTTAACAAGATGATCGTCATCCATTGCAGATTTGGTAACTTCCGCTTTAGGAACAGCCTGAATAGGATCCCAATTGTGACGATTTTCAGGTTACCCATTATCTGATATGTTGAAGTATCCACGTAAGTCAAAGTTGCAAACTGAACATTATTGTGGATTAGGTAGATGATAGAAGGAATTGGAAATAAACAGATGCTCTTCCACTCAGTAGTCATCCTTGGGGGATAACAACTTTGACACTCCTTCCAAAGAAGAACACTGGACCACAAGCTTGAAGACTTCAGCAAGAAATGGAACAGTGGCATAGTCATATCTGTACCCGCCATTACTTTGAGAAAGTGTCGTTAAAATTCCCTGCGAGCTGGTGAGGAGAGTGAGCAGCACAGCCACGAAGTACCACTGCATCGCGCTTCACCGCCCCCCCCCCTCCCACCAACCCATGCACACACTCCGGCTCCTCTTCTTCCTCCTCTTTCCCCGGCGGCGGGAGGGAGATCTGGTGAAGCCCGGCCGAGGGCTGCTTCCGAGAGTGGAAGGTGGCGATGGAGGAGTTCTTTGCAGGCTGGAGATCGCTCTCCCACTACCTCCCTCCCTCCTCTGGCCTCTTCTTCCTCTTGTTCTCCCCTACGTGGCTTTCTCTCCCCCCCCTGCTATCTGCTCACCGTGAAACCCCCTCTCCCACTCCCTACACACAACGGCAAACCCCCCTACAGCCAACCGCCTCCGGCTGCCGTTGGCTCTGCCCAGCCGGTCCTCACCGGCTTCTCACCCGTCTCCCTCCGGTCCCCTCCCCCTCCGGCGGTCTCCCCCTCCCCTTCCCGTGTCCCCCTCCGCCTCCGCCTCCCCCTCTCCCTCCGGTGGACCGCCCCCCCTCCGGTCCCCTTAGCCTCTGACCCAGAGAGAGAGAGAGAGAGGGTTGTTTTAATATTTTTTCTTATATTTGATGAAATATCTTACGGAATATTCTTTCTTTAAAATGGATATAAATCACAGAAATTTATTTATAAAATATTAATAATTATAGAGACTATTAAAATAATAATCATATTTAAAACACTAATTGATAATTTATTAAATTTGTAGGAATTAATATGTAAAAATCCTTATTAATAAATATATGATATCCTCTCTTATTGATAGAAGTAGTTAGTAAGATGACAATACAAGCAAATATTCATACCTTGCATAATTCCAAATTCTTCCATGCATGTTTCACCATCTCATAGGCATAATCCGGTTGCATAGCTTGAACAACTTTTATTCACCAAAAGGCATTACCAAAATAGACAATGGGCGATGACTTTTACTCTCTTAAACCATGATTCGCTGACTCGGCCGACTCGGGCCGACTCGGGCGTATCGTACCGTATCAGGGCAAACCCGGTACACTGCGGATCACCCCTAGGATCGGCCGAGTCGGGCCGAGTCACAGTGAGAGAGAGATAGAGGAGGGGGAGAGGGGGAGAGAGAGGGCCGAGTCAGACCGAGTCGGATGCGAGTCGGATGAGACTCGGGCGTATCGTACCGGATCAGGAGGATCCCGATCCGGTACGGATCAGCGAGTCGACGAACCTTACCTTAA
The DNA here is from genome assembly GCA_022559845.1 of Amorphophallus konjac. Taxonomy (NCBI): domain Eukaryota; kingdom Viridiplantae; phylum Streptophyta; class Magnoliopsida; order Alismatales; family Araceae; genus Amorphophallus; species Amorphophallus konjac. Next base: position 62,890,421 of record CM040122.1, read on the forward strand.
ACACAATAACACAAAAAATATAATTAGGGATGCAATGAGCCCAAATTTATTTTGTCATATGTGCCGATATCATTTTTTGTAAGTATCAACATATTATATATCCCTCTTAAATAAAAATATAGATTCTTTGAAATATATTGTATATAATCTTGTAGATCCATAGTCAAATATAAGATATCCAAAATCATATAGTTTTTACGGAATGAAAAAAAATGTACTTGAGAGGGGGATATTCGCGGCCCACCAAGTACCTAGCCCAAACACCATTAAGGCCCGCCGGGCCCTACGGCAACCAGCCTAAAACCGTATCTCTAGGAAGCCACTCTACCACTCCCTGGTAGGTCAACACCCGCGTGTCGTAACAAGCTACGGCTAGTGGGAGGTCACTCGACATAGACTCTCAAAGAAAAACACCAGAGTACTGACAGGCTACACTCGTGCCCGTCACGAGTAACTCGGAACACGAAGTGACACAATGCCACTTGACTCTAGACAACTGGCTAGACCTGCAATTCCAACGGCCCTTGAGTCACACAACTTAGGCCAAGACTGTCATGTAACACGACTCCACGCCGCCAAATCATTCTATCCTTAGAGTCAAAACCATGGTGAAAAGAATCATTGGAGGGGCACACAACTGCCGAATCCATTCCTCAAAAAGAAAAGAGATTAGAAGTCCTCGGCCCCTTGGCCGCTCACTCGACTCACAGACATAGGCCACAGTCATGGCCCATATAGGAAACCACTTTCTGATAAAGCTACGTCGTGCGGGAATGACCTTTCGCACTGACATCGACACACGGTGACTCGAATCAACATAATAGGAAAGCCCGAAACACATGGGGTCACCCGGACCCTCAAAACCACACTGACCCGTAAATTGAGGTAACATAACACCTCCGAACATACAAAAACAAGATCTCGGTCCCCACGGGACCGCCTAGACATTCACGGCGTCAAAAGTCAACCACTGAGTTATAATCGGGTTGACCGGAGACCAAAACAAGCAAAACAGGCTAAGTATGGTCGACCTATGCCCAAGGTCGGTCGACCAATCTTCAGGGTAGGTCCACACACAAATGAGACAACACACCTTTGAACGCGGTCATAGGGTAGGCCGCGTTCATGCAGTCACGGTCACCCTACAGACCGCGACTAGCACAGGTCGCAGCTGGGTCGACAGACCTTGCATAGGTCAGTTGACACGCGTTGGTAGGGTAGGCCGCGTCAATGAGATCGATGTCTCCATGAGGACCGCGATCACCTGGTCGCGGTTGGTCGTCCGACCACGTCTAGAACCTCCTTACTATTCTTCTTCTTCGACGGATCGCGGTGTCTGGGTACACCGTGTTCAAGCTCCGGAGGCTGAACGCGGTTTAGCACCCAACCGCGATGTCGTTAGGGTGCGAAACTTCGAAAAACCACGCGAAATCACTAGATCCACGCCCCAATCGTCCCATACGAAGGGGGAAACATTCAATAACCCTTCCCATGCCTTCCACAAGTCGGAAGGACTCAAAGAAACCATAAAATGAAAAAGAAATGGGTGATTTCCTCCAATCGACCCAAACCATCTCACATGAACGTCCGACCTCATTTCGGCGTCAAATCGCGAGGAAATGAAATCAAATTAACGGGAATCGCATCTCAACATGCCATGGGTTCAAGATCTATCAAACAAATCGAGAATCGCCGCCCAAAATGGCGGATTCGACGCACACCCCAAAAGTAAGATTTTCACCCCAAAAATGAAAAAGCCGCTCAAACTCGCATCAATCGGCACGCAATCACGGAGAAACGTAGAACAAAGGGCAGGGATTCCATCCCCTACCTCCACCGACGATTTCTCGCGTCGATGATGCCGTTTCCACGTGAAATACCGCTCAAACACACGTCGACGTCCCGAATCTGTGAATAGGGTTCACTCCCTGCCACGCCTCGATCCTCGCTCCATCCATGTCGCTCGTCGTCTCCACATCGCCTCCACCTCGTCCTGCTCCTCCTTTGTTGATCGCCCGGAAAAGAGAGAAAGAGAAAGAGAGAAACGAGAGGAGAGAGAGTGTGTGCGTGAGATGAGAGAAGAGAGGGGGTAAGGGTTAAATTTATAGAAAATATTTTTGGGGCTCAAAAATTCAAAAATAAGGGAAAATGGGGAAAAATTATCCCAATGATCCTTGAAATATACTCAATGTGCATGCAACGTCTCGGAGTCTGAAATCTCAACGGTTCACCTTACACGCGAATCTGAATATTAAATAGCCCAAAAATATAATTTAATCATCAAACTCAATCCGGGACCCACAAAAATGCTCCGAAACTCACATATTTAGATTCACAAAATCTTGGGTGTTATACAACTCCCCTACACTAACTACCTTTTAACCCATGCAATATAGTCATTTACTCTATTGAGTGGCAAAACTATAATTTCACTCGCTAAGAAATTTCATTTTTCTCATTTTTGATCTAGTAAATGGCATAATTAGTAAATATACTTAACACAAAATTTAATAAAAAAATTAATTATCGTTCCAACGAGTCTAACCTCAACCCGATCTGACATTCCTACGAGTAATTAGTCTTAATAATGATAATTTCATAAATTCTATAAGTCTTTAATATCATTCGAACAACTAATTATCATTTAAATATACCATAGGCGCACTATATATCGCCTATCTTCACTCAACTTCGTCCATCTTTAGTGTCTATCTCAACTTAGTTTTTATTTCGCCTAACTTCGCTCAACTTCGCCTATCTTCACTCCACTTACTCTATCTTCACTTAACTTCACATATCTTTAGTGCCTATCTCAACTTAAACCTTGTTTCACCTATCTTCACTCAACTTCGCCTATCTTTTCTCCTCGTCTAAAGGTACATCTCATTATTTGACATTTTTGATATATGAAATGGCTGAATCTCTGAAAGTTCTTAACATAAAAATTGTAGATAATCGCGTTATCTTTCCAATGAGCTTGATTTCACCTCATTTGGATATTCCTAAATAGGTGGATAAGGGTGATAAATAATTATATAAGGGTGACAAATAATTGTTAAGTTTAAGGGTGACAAATAATTATATAAGGGTAACAAACAACTGAACAATAGTGATAAATAGATATTTAAGGGTGACAAATAACTCTCTAAGGATGTTTTCTAAAGGAACAAGGGTGACAAAAATTTATCTAAGAGTGACAAATAGGTGGATAAGGGGGGTAAATAACTATATAAGGGAGATATAGAACCTCACGTACCTTTAACTTGTCGTCTAGAAGTGGAGACCTGCATGCATGTGGAGGCCGCGCATGCGTCTTTTTCTACCGTAGAAACCCTAGGTTTCTCAGATGTCATGGTCGGGGTCCTTTAATCTCGTATACGACGGACGAAGTGTCGCACGGGTCTCTCCTTCAGCTCCATTAATGTGAATGATGACGGCGAGGTCGCAGATGAGGGTGATGACGGCAGGAGATAAATGGGAGACGATAGCCTTTTGGAAAGCCCAGAACATGGCGGGAAGGGTAAATCGGTCAATTATTTTTTTTTCTTTTTGAAGTCCAGTTCGACATAATGATGCCGATTTGACGTGGACTGATGGTTTATCTCAAAAATGCACGAACTTCACCCATGTAACCGCCATGACTCGTTTTCTAAGTGGGCTAATGACTGATGAGATTGGTTATTCCAACTAAACATTACTACCTGATCTGGACGAGAGCTAAGCATTTATCATTTTAAATATCTTCTCACGAGGGTCACCCTCCTATCACAAAATATGTTGGATCAATGGCAAGAAATTGTGCCTCTATTCGTATACACCAAAATATGTATTAAGTATTTCTCAGACCAATCTGTAAGGCAAGATCCTTCACCTACTCCTGAGGATGAAAGCAAAACTCGAGGGACATAGTACGCATAATTTACTAACATTGACCATTGAATCCTAGCGTTTTCCTTGTCTCTCTTTCCTTGTCTCTTCAAAGCCGAACTTAAACATAGGAAGGTTTTCTTCTAAAGGAAACATTCGGGAAGCCTTTGACTGCTTTATTTCTTCTTTGACAGATGCAGAGACTCCCACTCTCTTTCTTTCTTCTTGGACACCTATTTTCAGTGGCGTTCTCCCTCAAAATGAATTCAAAGTGTGAGCAGTTTTCGAAGTCCAACGTGTGAACCAATTTCAGGCCTCTTCAAAGTCACGTTTGGAAATGCTTTTGACTCCCTCATATTGTGAAAAATGGGGCATGGCATACACCTTCCGCAAACGTAATTTTTTTTAACAAAAGTTAAAATCTCATTTGAGATGGTTGGGATCCTTTTGAATGCGTGGGTGAGGGGTGAATAGTAAATGACGTTTTTACCTCTTTTTTACCGTTGATCCTCGGATGAACAATGTTTGAGAATTTTACAAAAAATGACCACGAGTCTACTATATCCACATTTGAAATCGATAAACAGTATTCACCTTCTGCACGCTGGAGGAAGACTATGCCGCAGGAGGTGGGGAGCCTACCGGCCAGGCGAGGGAGAGCGCGAGGGCCTCTTCAAAATCACGTCTGTTGGGTCAACTATCAACTTATCAAGAATCTGCGTTAGTATATTCCGAAGCTTCGTATGCAAAGCCTATTCCCGGCAGCGCTTTCAAAACTTGCCAGATATCCTCGTCCTCGGTTAACTCGCACCTTCATGTTTTCCCGATATGAAACATGCAGAAGTCCTAGTTACCGACGTTCTGAAACAGTTTCTTCCCTCGAAACCGCAAAGACAGTAAAATACTTCCACCAGCTGTAACGGGGGAAAAGGGGACGCCTGGAAGTACTCCCTCCCGTCAATGGAATGCGATTGGCCACTGCATTTACGTGTGGCAGGGACAGGTCTGAGACAAGCAGCCAAGAACTCTTCTTGAGATGTAAAACAAAAGAGTTAAAGGGTTCCCTCTAATTGTTTCTCCCACATCCTCAAATCAACAATACGGGAAAACCTAGTGAAAATTTCTATTCCACCACATACACAGACCGATCATGCACAACCCAAGACCAAACCGAATGAAATGAAAAATGGAGTTAAAAATCTTTTTTTCCTGAGAACATCTCTAGCTGTTCCTGGATGTAGTGGTCCTACTGTGACCAACCACTCCTGGAGCAACTAGTGAAAAACACGTGAAACTTCCAACTGCGTTGTTGCAGGGGCATGCAGCTCCTGGCAGTCCACGCCCATGAACCCACCCTTCCTCTTCTTCTTCTTCTTCTTCTCTGTATCAAGCTCTGTACCCATGTAGATGCTTAGCCCATCTTCTAGCCATGAAGGGGTCAAGGTAGTCCCACCTCTCCACGTTGCTGCTCCTGGCCCCGATGCTCAGGGCTTCGGCGGCCCCGCTGTCGCTCCTCTCGCCCTTGTCCGCCATGCCCACCACCACCTCCCCTGTCCTCAGGCACTCCTCCACCCCTCCTTCTATATAGCTGTACCCGACGCAGACGAAGCCGCAGTCGCCCGTCAGGTCCAGCGGGATCCTCCGCTCCTCACCGCCCCTCATCTCCCCCAGCCTCACCAGCCTGCCCTCCTCTCCGACCCTCAGCTGGGTCTCCCTGATGACGCCGCCGAGCAGCCGCGACAGGAATTCCTCGAACTCGTGCATAACGAACCCGTTGGAGGCGCCGAAGCCGAAGCCGATGTGGAAGCGGTGGATGGGGAAGGGCACCTGCAGCTCCCGGCCGACGTAGGCCCTGGTGGGGCTGTCGGACAGGTGCAGTATGCAGGACAGGGGGTTCTGGTGGGCCCTGTCCTCCAGGATCTTGGCTCCCTTCTTAAGCCCCTCGATGGGGTCGGCCTCGCCCAGGTAGAAGACACGGTCGATCACCTGCAGCGCCGTCCGCTTCCCGTGGGACGTCATCCGCCGGAGCGGGAGCGCCCGCGTCGCCACGGAGGAGTAGGTGACGATGGCCAGCCGGTCGACGGCGCGCAGCGAGAAGACCACCAGCGCCATGGACTGCTTCAAGAGCCGCAGGTGGGGGCCGTTGGGGCTGGCCACGAGCACGATGTCGGTGGGCTGTTGCTGCGAGAGCCTCGCCCAGAGGCAGACCCCAGGGCGCACGTTGGGGGAGAAGGCCGCGCCGTGCTGCGTCGACGGCACCAGCGACGAGGGCCCGCCGAAGGTGGGGTACTGGTGCAGCAGCACGGGGTGCGGGCGTGGGGAGAGGCCCTGCAGTGGAGGTCCAGGCGGCGGTGGGAGCGCGGAGACGGGGACGAGAGCCAGACGGAGGCGCGGGTGCGGGGGCGCGTGCTGCGGCTCCACGGGGTCGTCGTCGTCGTAGCGGGCGGAGCGGAGAGAGATGCGGCGGTTGACGCGGAAGGTGGCGATAGAGTCGTCGAGGATGCGGAGGATGGGGTCGGAGGCGGCCTGCTGCTGGCAGGGCAGCGGCGCGAGGTCGCGGGGAAGCTGCGTCCACTGCGCGCGGCAAATGGGGCAGGTGACGCTGCCGTAGCGGACGTTGGAGGAGATGCACACGAAGTGGAAGGAGTGCGTGCACTGCGCCGTGAAGATGGCCTGCCCACCCTCCCGGCCGCCGCCACCATCGTCCCCACCGCTGCTCGCCAGCGGCTCCAGGCATATTGCGCACGGGCTCTGCTGCTGCTGCATGCCAGCATGTGTAGAACGAACCCGCGTGAACGAATACAGAACAGAGCAGAGGAAGAATTGCAAGAAGGGAATAACTCACAGTTTGTTCACCTGTGAGCCTCCTGTGTATTTCCTGTTTATATAAGGTTACAACAGAGATAAGAACAATGGGAGGATATCCCGTAGATGTAGGCTCTGATAACATCCCAATAACTACAGTGTAAACAGAGGATCCTTGCGGAGGCCATAAGAAGAGACTTCGTCAATGACGGTGCTGATTTTACGGAGGTGGTTTACATGCCCCCCTCAAGCTGACCGGAGGGAACAACGGGCAGCTTGGCCTTTGAAGAAACCGAGATGGTGGAAGGGCTTTGGTGTATATATCTGCAATCTGATCTGCTGATGGCAGGTGCCGATCTTGAAGCTGTTGCTGGCGGACCAGTTGGCGTACAAAGTGAAAATCAACTCCGACATGTTTAGTGCGTGCTTTGAAGATAGGATTGGCAGCTAAATAGAGTGCACCCACATTGTCGCACCAGAGGATTGGCGTTGCCGACAGTAAAATTTTTAGCTCACGAACTAATTGCAACGTCCAGAGGAGTTCAGTGGCAGCAGCAGCTAGAGCACGAAGCTCAGCCTCTGTGCTGGAGCGTGCCACAGTCTGCTGTTTCTTAGCGGACCAGAGTGGTGGATAGTAGACACTGACCCGACATGTTCCGGAGGAAAACCTTTGACTCGGTGATCTGGACACAAAGTCCTGTCCCGTGTTTAGATCAGACGGCTGTGAGTGGTTTTATGATCTCGGTGGGGGCTTCCAGAAGGAGGTCCCGAGTTGGGTGGCCCCACAGCAGACAGATGATGAGCTGGTTTTAAGTGTGGGTGGACCCGGACAGAATCCCGGCTCCCGTTATTGTACTGTCAAATCAGTGAACCGATGCTGGCGTCCAAAAAAGACTTCCCCTGGTAACGGTGTATGGGGCGCGGGGGGGGGGGGGGGTGGGGGTTATGTTCTAAGCCGCTTCCACTGGAGATGCGTAAAACTGTAAAAGCTAAAATTACAGGGGAGGGGGAATGTTTATGCCCCAGATGATGCATTGGGGAATGCTACAGCTGGGTATGTGGGTGCGTTCTAATCCATTGTGATTAGCAGGGTAGCAGAGAGTACGGGTTGGGAATGGGGGGAGGGCGAGGGAGGAAATAAATGGGGAAACAGAGACTGGATGTGGGTTGGGTGGGTTGTGGGTATATTCCTCATGGGTGAGGAGTCGGACTCGTATTAATGTGAGGAATATTACCTTGCCCATGGAGTCTGCTTCTTCGGGGATGCCTTGCGGCGGTGCTCCTTCCATGTTTGCTGGCTTCCTGGGGGCGTTTTCGGAGCTTGAGATCTGTCTCCGCACAATCGTGGTTAAAAGAAATGTACAGAGAAGCCACAGCAAAGGTTAGAATCATTCAGTATCCACAGTTGTCAGCTAGAACGCCGGGAAGAACAGAAAGAGTGGCCTCATCTACTCCTGAGAAAAGGGGATTCGGAAATTGTCGGAAAATTTCTAATAGAGGCCAAATCACAGCGCTTTGTTAGAGTTGGGGGGCAGATGAGCCTAACGGTGAATCCTGAGAAAACAAAGACAGGTTCTTTGCAGAGCCTGTGATAATGCCTGAAGGGGGGGTGTGGGGAAATAACAGATCTTTCTCAAAGAACAAAGCTTGACAGGCTTCAGGTAATTTCCCTGGAACTCGATCCAAGAGCATGGTAGGAAAAATGGAGACAATGTTTTTCAGGAAATTCAGGAAGAAACCCATACCAAGGCACCCATACTTGAGAAACGTACGAAGATTTTGGCGGAGACAAGGATTATAATCCACACACAAAACACAGAAGAGAGACTGAAGGGGAAGCTTACATTTACGGTGTGGGTGCGATGGCTGTGGCGATGAGCACTGGTGACCCTGGAGAAGGAGGCGCAGGGGAACCGGATCCTGTCGGCGGCCCTTCTCAGCCTGGACGCCCCCCCGGCCATTGTGCCCAAGAGCGAGAGGGGTAGATAAGACGACTCCCCCCTACGCCGTCTCCTCCTCGTCCTGCTCCATCTGTCTCATCTTCTCCTCCATCTGTCTCACGGTCTCGGTTCATCTGCAAGATTTCCACAAGCGGACATCTTCCCCTGCCTTTGCCCAGTTCTATCGGCCACGCAGCCCACGCCCCCCGCCCCCACGCCTGTTTATTTCAGTAAGAGCGCTTTCTTTCCTCACTTTTGCTCACGCCCCCACACAACGAGCCACTCTCTCTGTCCTTTGCCCTTCCCTTTTTTACCACCCCAGGAAGGCGGAACACGAGAGAGAGAGAGAGAGAGAGAGAAGGGGGGGGGCACATTATTAAAGTCTGGAAAGAAGTGTTCTTTGCATTAAAATATTATATTCCTTCCCTTGCTCTCTCTCTCGCCCCACATCCGGTCAGGTGCGAGCTCACCAGCCCACACCTCATCTGAACCAGACGCCACCTGGGCTCCTCTGCCGCACTCCCACCCACGTCCATGTTATCCCCATTCCTGGTTAATGGATAGGAACAGCTCCTGTGACGCAATATACGGAGAGGCCGGCCACATGGTTAGGCGCACTGTGACAGCGAGCCAGTTGGTACGCCAACCTCGCCCTCTTCCAAGTCCCAGGACACGCGCGAGGGCCTCCAGGAACTGCTGCTGCCCCGCTGCCGTCCGCACCCTCGCCGCGGCTCTCCAGCTGATCACGGCTGGGGGAAGTGGATGGAACGGGCCGGGGGCGGCGGTGATGGCTGTGGGGGACAGCGGCGACAGCGCAGGTGGAGAAAGCTGGGGCAAAAGAGGACATCCCTCTGCGGCAGCTGTCTCGCGGAAAAGATGGATTCAAATCGTGCTTCGCGCTCGCTCACGCTCTGTGTCTCTCTCTCTCTCTCCCCCGCTCTCTCCAGCCCTACGTCATGATGGTTGGTTGCGGGCTGGCGAACAGGTGGGCGTGGGGAGCTCCGTCGATTCCAGAGCAGACGATGGCGGCTGCGATTCTCAGATCGAACGGTGGAGAGGAAATCCAGGGAACCTCTGTGTGGGGGCTCTCGCTTTGGAGTCCACTACAACTGAGGGTGGCCCACCAGGCCCAGGGCACAGTGGGGAGCACCAGAGACCAAGGACGTGGCGCGTCCAGCATCGTCATCTCAGGAAGTTACTACTTAACTACAGTAGAATCACTACTCACCCAACACGTAAGAAAAGTCAATTTTAGTTCATAATTTAGACGTGAATTGGATAACAGACGCATTTATTATAGATATTATAATTATAAATGGGTATCTTTATTAGCTCAAGTTTAGTTCTAATTTAATTCATACTCAAGTGAATAGGATCCCAAACGCATTTCTTATCGACATAGTCATTATAAACGTATCTTTCATTAGCTCATGTTTAGTTGGTCTACAGAAACATAGATAAGTTAAGACGAACTCTGTTTGTAGGAGTCTCCTTTATAAATTAATTTATAGTAAGTTTATGAACTAATTAATTATAAAAATAACACTGCTTTCACATGAACAATTTAATTAATTGTCATTAAGCTATAAATGTAATGAGATGGGGAGACGCGGCCCCTCAGTCTCCGGGCCCTGCACACAGTCGACCATATGTTAAGGGGTCCCCGGGGCTTAACTGCGACGGTAAAACATTGGATACTTAAAAAAGTCGGTAGCCGGCGGGTGGTGAAAAGCAAGTAAAAGAGACTGGACTCGTCCGGATGGCTTACCACATGCAGCGGCTACTTCTTTTATAATTAGGTGGAGTGGAGGGTTGAATTTGGCGGCGTGTGGCCCACTTTGGCATGCACCGGTGCATCAAGGAGTACGTGACTCTGACGTGAGCGGAGGCGGCAAGCGGTAGGGATGTCATGGCTTTGAGCCGCCTTGGTCTGTGAAATTGGTGGTTCATGCATGTGGTGGAGGGCTGTCAATGGCTTGGGTACTGCATTAAGCTTAATATTATTTTTTAATTCTAAGTTAAATCAAATCTAAGTGATAATTTATCGGACTTAGTTAGATCCCATTATTACACTAAATTTAAATTTTAAGACCTGAGTTTGACTTTTTGGGTCAATCAAAATTTTAAAATATAATTTTATTTATATCATAGGAGGCAAAGGCGTGGGAATGAGAGGTATCGTGCGAATGTTGTTGCGGTCGAGGACCTCGGGCACGCATAGACGAAGACAACCAGGCATATCATCTTATGCATGAGGAGGGGGGTAGTCGATAGGGCAATACGTCAATACCATAGTCTATAAATTTTGACATAACTAATAGCCCGGTGGACATCCCAAATGGAGATCAAGGACTGGATTTTCCGATAGAGAAAGGGCGAGATTTTTTGTTTTACCCTCCCCTAAAAATATCACATTCGGTGTCATAGTAACATAACATAAAGGTCCATTCGAATCAACCCCAAAAGCCTGAACTCGGTCCAATTCTTTAACGGACCTAGCTAGACTTTTAGGCCAGATAAAAGATCCACGGGCTTAAAATAGCGTGACAGCCCGACCCAATGTCATGATAGACTCGCGAGCTCGTCAAGCCGGCCCGACCCACTAACAGCCCTGTGCATGTTGGAAAATAGCAGCCAAGCTCGGCTACAAAACCTGGTCCCATTTCATGGTCTGAGTCCATGGGGTGCCTGATGACATGCTCGCCCTCTTTGGCCCTTACCAATTGAGCTTGTGGGATTCTTGGTGGGCCTGGACATCTTGTTGATGGGAATCGACGCCGAGCATGTACATTTACTTTTACATTTATGTCCTTTTAGTTTGTGTTATATCCTTGAGAAAGTATATGCGCAATTGTATGGCTTTATAAGCCAATGCGTCATTCACATGGATTGTGTGGGTTTTTATACAATTATACAGTAGGACCAGCAAGGGGGCCCTCAGCCCTTTTCCATTGGTCCATGTCACCTATATGGGGCTGGTCAACCATCCTAGGTGGCCATCTAGAAGGGTTGAATGTCAAATGCCACATGGGTAGACAAAGGGAGTAAAAAGTCTAAGGTAGGCTACCTACCATGTCAAGCTTGTCTCCCACTTGGGTTATTTTATTTTTTGTGTGTGTGTTGGTCACATTTAATCTAGGCCATTCATTCCCCATCCCTAGATCCAATGGTAGAGATTAGATTAGATTGGAGGCATATAAATACTTGTATTTTCCATTTGAATATTAATGAAAGTGAAAAAATCATTGTGCAAGAACCCCTCTCTTGGAGAATTTCGACCTCTCCTCTCTCTCCCCCTGGTTTCTTCATCCCCAACCCCCATTCTAGAGTGATTTCTCCTTCCCCCCACCTCCGATGATCATCGATGCCGCCGCCGCCGCCGTTCGTGCCGCCATCACGCCGCCGCGGAGGCGCCTTCGGTGTTCTGTCCATCCTGGATAGAGGCTTCTTGTCCGAATATCTGCTCTCCACCACGTGAAGATCTCAAGCTACAATTTTTATGGTGTGTTCTACCCTTGCATCCCAAGTGCCACCTAAATTTACACGCCCAAAATCTACTGTTTAGTATTTTTACATTTTCATCCAACCTGTCATCCCAGATCTGCCAGGTTTCTGTCTACAGTGACAGAACCTCTGAGTTCTCCCCCCTCCGACCATCTTTTTGATTTGTCCAAACCCTCCTAATTTTACTGGGAGTTCTGTCTATCACCCCCTACCTCCACAAATTTTCTTAATTTTTTATCAGCCTTCTATCTATTTTTAGAAATTCATGTTCTTCCTCTGCTACAGTGTTTTCAGTCAGATCCCAGATCCGACCACCCTCCACTTCTAAAATCATAAAAAATCACCACCACCTCCAAATCCAGATCCAAAAATAGTCCTGGTTTTCTTACTTGACTTCCTACAACTTTTATGAACAAGTCAAAGTCTGAATCCGAGAGCTTAATATCGGTCAAAGGTAATCCACAGGAAAGTTCTCTGCTAACCTGAGATTTCAGGAACTGTACAAAAGGAACTTGGAAATTCCATAAGTCCATATCCGTGCAGATCCAGGCCATATCTCTAGGCCTAGATTGAAGGATTTGAAGTTAGCTTTCCAACGGCGCCAGTTTCGTGTCGCTCCGACATCGGGGCTGATCGCAGCGCCCGTTCTCGCCGAGACGCGCGCTGAAAACCAGAAGTTGTAGCCCGTGGCCGGTTATTCCGACCGGTGCCGATCGGAGCCGCCCGGCATTCGGCCGGTGAACCAGCGCGCCCCCACTCCAGGGAGCGCCCTTCCAGGCATCATCCACTACAGCGGTACCACCGGGTCCCACACGGCCCCTCCGGACAGCACGTGGGCCCCACCGTCACGTGTTCGGGTGCTGCCGAAGAGACGCGAGAAGCCGCCCGTCAACCCGAATTCGGTCCTCCCGGGACCATTTGTGTAGCCCTTTACCTCACTGTGTGGAGTGGGCAGTAATTCATTTGCTGTAATATGGTGTATTAATTGTCTCGGGAGTACGAGTTTCGGCCGGGTCCGTCTTCCCCACGCGAAGCGCGTGGAGGTATCGTTTTCGCTCCCTTCTCTGCATTTTACTTACTTCATATATATTTGTTTATGCCGCTGCTAGAGAGCATGTGTAGGGATATCTAGCTCGTTTTATCTATTCATTACCGCTGCTGCGAGAGAGTGCGAGACCGTCCCGTGACCCGATCCGGGCACACGAGAGAGCCGACCACCCTAGCTCACTGCCGGTTTCTCAACCGCGCACGTCCGACGCTTCCCTCGTTAAGGGACAGTCACGAGCTTGTCGTGTCCGTGGTCTCGTCCCGCATCAATTTGGTATCAGAGCGAGTTGAGTCTAGGGTGTCAAAAAAAAGTGTCATTCATTAGTCATTTACGTCTAAGTCATGTTTAGGGTCATCATTGTTTTAAAACAAACAAAAAAAAGTGTCTTTTGCATTGCATCCCCATAACCCGGTATATCAAAAGGTGTTGTCCGAATGTTAGGCTACGCCTATCGGGAAGGCCGCACACTTGCGCGAGTGATCTTCGGATCGGTTAACTCTGCCACGTACCGAGTCTTGGTTTACGTCTAGGGTCCTTAGTGTGCATGGATTCCAAACTTGCATAGTCGGTCTAGTGTCTTGTCACCGTGCGTATGCATGTCCATGTCCGCTACCCATGGCCGTTCCCCAAGACCATACGTACGAGTGGTCAATCTTTGCGGCCAAAGTCAATATCCTCATGGCCCGAGCCCTTGGTTTTACCCCTCTCACTATGAAAGTCGCTCTACCCAACGGGTCCACAACGGAACTCCATTTCACCAATAGGGAGTCAGATAATTGGGTTTCTCTTGACATCGTGGAGTCTCTCTCCAAGACAGGCGAGATTGTCCGTGATGGTGATTTTGCTTGTGTTGAGTTCTATAAGAGGATCGACTCTGTTCTCTACACCGATGGCGCATGGTGCAGGATCGGCACACTTGCTGGTTCATGCATCATTTTAGGGCAAACATGGTTAGGAGAACGAAGAGCCAATTTTGACTGGGGCAAGATGACCTGCACATTATACCCACCTTACCTACCCGGTAAGATCACCCTCGTATGTCCAGTCACTCAACCCCAGCGGCCCACTCCACATTCGGAACCATTATGCTTGGAGCCGTCTCACCCCGAGCCACCCGTGTTTCTTACGGGTACACTATACATCGCCGAGCCACTTTTTAGTTGGCTCAAGGATGGCTTGGTCCCACCTCCCTTTCCATCCATGGACCCCATCCTACCTATAGTGCCGGTCAACTCATTCCATACCACATTTCGATCTCGTCACCATGTTGATACGTTGGATGATCTTGTCATTGGATTAGATTCACAATGGGAGTTGACGCATCTTTTGGCCCGAGACTTTGACCAACCCGCTAGTCTTAGCTTCACCCATCCGGCCTTCGGGTCCATTACCTCCGAGTGCACCGTGGGTTGTGTTACCACGGAGGTTCTTCTACTTCTCCCGCTACCGGACGAGCCCGAATTCATACCCTTTTATCCGAGGGAGGAATCATACTTCTTGCCTATGATCCCCGTCCCACCCGTCACAATTCAAGAAGGTGACTATCCACACCTTCAAAACTTCTACATGTGGGACCGTGACTTGTGGGAACCCACCATAAGGGGTCATACCTTCTTTGATCCCTTTGACCCACTCCCTAGTGGATCCTTAGACCCTCCACATTCACTTCACTTCTTCGAGGGAGTCCGCTACCACACCCCTTCCCCACGGGCCGGGTCGTCTATGCCCACCAAGCCCATACCCTTACAAGATACACCATCATCTAGGGGAGATACTCTTGGCCCTCCCACATCCACATCCCATATGCATGCATGGCCCACCTTAGGAGGTCTAGGATTTCCGCATGATGTCAACCACCGGTTACGTCAGATGCATGCATGGCACACATTCGGGTGTCCTGATCCGCCGTCACCCATGTACGGGTCGGACTAACACTAGGTATGTCTAGGGTCATATATGAGTCGGTATTGTCTCTTCTTTGTGTGGTTTGTTTGCATGGTTTGTGTGTCGTTTATTTGTCTGCATGTGTCTTGTGCAAGCTCGTTGTTGTTCTCTTATGAGTAAGAGGCGAGTGGACTCATTCGATGAGTATGGGATCGGTTCTATATCTACACCCGGATCTAGTCACCTACAGGGACTAAGCGGTGATTCCTAGTGAGTCTTCGAGCCGCCACCTCCCCCTTTGAGAGTGCCCCACCCGGAGTGTCCACCACTAGCCCATGGCAGCTTGCGCATATCGAGTATATATGGAATGAGCAGGTGACGATCACTTGGAGTGAAGCGTACCCGCGTTACTTGGCACGGTGACGGATCCGTCGGAGTACTCGAGCATCCATACCCCTACTCGACGGGGTCGAGTTCCTCCCACCCGGGGAGAGTTGATGGGAATCGACGCCGAGCATGTACATTTACTTTTACATTTATGTCCTTTTAGTTTGTGTTATATCCTTGGGAAAGTATATGCGTAATTGTACGGCTTTATAAGCCAATGCGTCATTCCCATGGATTGTGTGGATTTTTATGCAATTATATAGTAGGACCATCAAGTGGGCCCTCAGCCCTTTTCCATTGGTCCATGTCACCTATGTGGGGCTGGTCAACCATCCTAGGTGGCCATCTAGAAGGGTTGAATGTCAAATGCCACATGGGTAGACAAAGGGAGTAAAAAGTCTAAGGTAGGCTACCTACCATGTCAAGCTTGTCTCCCACTTGGGTTATTTTATTTTTCTTGTGTGTGTTGGTCACATTTAATCTAGGCCATTCATTCCCCATCCCTAGATCCAATGGTAGAGATTGGATTAGATTGGAGGCATATAAATACTTATATTTTCCATTTGAATATTAATGAAAGTGAAAAAATCATTGTGCAAGAACCCCTCTCTTGGAGAATTTCGACCTCTCCTCTCTCTCCCCCTGGTTTCTTCATCCCCAACCCCCATTCTAGAGTGATATCTCCTTCCCCCCACCTCCGGTGATCATCGGTGCCGCCGCCGCCGCCGTTCGTGTCGCCATCACGCCGCCGCGGAGGCGCCTTCGGTGTTCTGTCCATCCTGGATAGAGGCTTCTTGTCCGAATATCTGCTCTCTACCACGTGAAGATCTCAAGCTACAATTTTTATGGTGTGTTCTACCCTTGCATCCCAAGTGCCACCTACATTTTCACGCCCAAAATCCACTGTTTAGTATTTTTACATTTTCATCCAACCTGTCATCCCAGATCTGCCAGGTTTCTGTCTACAGTGACAGAACCTCTGAGTTCTCCCCCCTCCGACCATCTTTTTGATTTGTCCAAACCCTCCCAATTTTACTGGGAGTTCTGTCCATCACCCCCTACCTCCACAAATTTTCTTAATCTTTTATCATCCTTCTATCTATTTTTAGAAATTCGTGTTCTTCCTCTGCTACAGTGTTTTCAGTCAGATCCCAGATCCGACCACCCTCCACTTCCAAAATCATAAAAAATCACCACTACCTCCAAATCCAGATCCAAAAATAGTCCTGGTTTCCTTACTTGACTTCCTACAACTTTCATGAACAAGTCAAAGTCTGAATCCGAGAGCTTAATATCGGTCAAAGGTAATCCACAGGAAAGTTATCTGCTGACCTGAGATTTCAGGAACTGTACAAAAGGAACTTGGAAATTCCATAAGTCCATATCCGTGCAGATCCAGGCCAGATCTCTAGGCCTAGATTGAAGGATTTGAAGTTAGCTTTCCAACGGCGCCAGTCTCGTGTCGATCCGACATCGGGGCTGATCGCAGCGCCCGTTCTCGCCGAGACGCGCGTTGAAAACCAGAAGTTGCAGCCCGTGGCCGGTTATTCCGACCGGTGCCGATCTGAGCCGCCCGGCATCCGGCCGCCGAACCAGCGCGCCCCCACTCCAGGGAGTGCCCTTCCAGGCATCCTCCACTACAGCGGTACCACCGGGTCCCACACGGCCCCTCCGGACAGCACGTGGGCCCCACCATCACGTGTTCGGGTGCTGCCGAAGAGACGCGAGAAGCCACCTGTCAACCCGAATTCGGTCCTCCCGGGCCCGTTTGTGTAGCCCTTTACCTCCCTGTATGGAGTGGGAAGTAATTCATTTGCTGTAATATGGTGTATTAATTGTCCCGGGAGTACGAGTTTCGGCCGGGTCCGTCTTCCCCACGCGAAGCGCGTGGAGGTATCGTTTTCGCTCCCTTCTCGGCATTTTGCTTACTTCATATATATTTGTTTATGCCGCTGCTAGAGAGCATGTGTAGGGATATCTAGCTCGCTTTATCTATTCATTACCACTGCTACGAGAGAGTGCGAGACCGTCCCGTGACCCGATCCGGGCACACGAGAGAGCCGACCACCCTAGCTCACTGCCGGTTTCTCAACCGCGCACGTCCGACGCTTCCCTCGTTAAGGGACAGTCACGAGCTTGTCGTGTCCGTGGTCTCATCCCGCATCACTTGTTGAGCTCAGATTGAGCCGCGGTTGGGTCGGTGCTAGTTTACATCTCTCTATTACTATTAATAATTGCCTCACTATATTGCAATTCTTGAAAAGAATACCTCTCTCGCCACTTCACTAATCCCTCGTAAATTCTTTCTCTCTCTACACCTATCTATCCCTTCATACCTCTTTTTCTCCGAGATAACACTTTTTATAGGGATATTTTCATCAAAAAATTAATTTTATGGATCGTAGAGGCGAGAAAATAGTCTCTCGAATCCCGTACCACACTTTTAATATTTATTTGTTGGGGAAAGGTCGTCCGGCCACCCGTGGAAGCCTGCAAACACTAGAGAAACGAAGTCAGAAGGAGCCCTGGGCCTTACCCCAGGGGACAACCCTCTTATGCTTAAATCAGAACCTTGGAGGATGGGGATAAAGAGGATACGGAGGGGAGAGTGAGAGACCCGAAAGGTGATTGAGCAAGCCTGGAGTGGTGGTCGGACTTCCAAAGGAGTGCTCGCCGTGTCCAGTAAGCACTCGGAGAGTGCTCGCTGGGCTGTAAGGGTGCTCGGAAGGTGACTGAAGCTTTATTCTGTAGAGTCCGCTCTCAAGGCTTGACAGTATAGCGTGGGTCGGAGTCTCTCTATCTGTTCGTGTGTCTTTCGTTCCCTGGACGACAGTCCATTTATAGGGGTTGCCGTGGCGATGAAGGCCCATCCCTTAGCAAGGAAGGGCGCAAGTAGTGGGGTAACGCCTCCTCATGATCGTGGAGAGTTTTCTGTTGAGGGTCCGCTCCTCCGAAGTCAGGCGGCCTTTAGGCGAGTCTTACGGCACCCGTGGGGCGTGCTCGCCTTTATTGGAGTCAAGGTCGATGATGGCGGGAGTAAAATTCGGTCGTCGGAGGGTCGTCCGGTGTCTGATGTGCCCGGGTTGGTGCCCATCATGGGCTGGCGAATCCGATGGCTGGTCTTCTTGGGCCGCCTGTCGTGGGTCGCGGCCGTCGGGGGTCCGTTGCGCTTGATGCAGACCTTGGGCTGACGTGGGCCTTGTTGGGTATGTCGATAGGATCTAGAGGGGGGTGAATAGATCCTTTGGAAACTTATACCCAATTTAAAACTCAATCCAATCACTTAATGAAAACATAGAACAAGGAGCATTGATGTTCCCTATCAAGACATGCTGAACCGGACTAAAGTGATGCTCACTAAGAATAAGGACAGCTCTCAATAAGATGACATAAAGTTGAGAGCGCTGGAATACACAAACTATCCCTACGCAGGACAACCACTGAATGCTTGAGTGCGTGTGAGCTCCGAGCAAGTTAGAGTGCGTGTATGTAGTGTGCAGACATAACAGAATGTGTGTAAATCTGAAACACTCAAGATCTTGTGAACGGGGCTAAGAGACAAGGAACAATCACACAGGCACACACCACTACACAGTATGTTTTTAAGGTGGTTCCGTCTGTAAACCCGTAGACTTACGTCCACCCCTCACCAAACCCGGTGAGGGTTAATCCACGCTGCAAATGCAGCAACAGGGACAAGTCCCCAATACACGCTGATACACAACTTAACACGAGGAATAAACTCCTCACGAGGACACAGTCCTCACGTTGCTACTCACAGCACAACACGGGGACGACACCCCCCCCCACACACACACACGCTGCTACACCCAACAGCACACAGGGACAAGCCCCAACCACACTAATACACAGCTTACCACGAGGATGTAGTCCTCACGAGGACACAGTCCTCACGCTGCTATACATAGCAGCACACGGGGATGAACCCCCAAAAGAAAAACACAAACAAGAAACAAAACACTCTGCAAATGCAGCAAACCACGGGGACAACTCTCCACAAACACACACGGCTACACTGTAGCCAAACCGCTACACCGGTCTCTAAAACAGAGCACTAGACACAAGCTGTAAGCACATCACTACACACTGAAACACAAATTCGGAGTTTTCAAAAGAGAAACTTAAAGCGAAATAAGAAAATAAATGTAGCTTCAGAACAAGTTCACGAAGCTGTATATGCAGATCTGAAACTCAGATTTGACAGTCTTCTCTTCAAGCTTAGGCCAGTTGCAAGGCTATTCTCTCTCAAGGCTCAAGGGTTTTCTTCTCTTCTTCTTCTCAGCTTTGGAATGTGTCAGACCAGGTGTTGGGCTGCACCTTCTTTCTTCTTTTCTTTCTCTCAGGTTTTCTTCTTCAAAGCTCAAGCACTCTCTAGTTTTCTCGCTCAAATCTTCTCCAGGGCAGCAACGGAGCTTCTTCAGGCAGAAGCTTCATATTTATAGAGGGAGAGGGCAGAAAGTTTTCCCTCCTAGATCTGTATGCTGATAGGTCCAATAAAAAATAAGGTTCTTTGACCAAGAACTTTTTCAGATGTGTCCTTCGATTGGACCATGGCAAAAAGAAGATCTTTGTCCCATGTATTTTCCAGATCTGCTGGTCTGTCAAGATCTGTGGCAGAAGTAATTTGATTTGTCCAATGTGCAAAGGAAGGCTTCTTGTCCTGGGAACTTTTCAGATCTATTTTCTCATTGGACCACAAAAAGAATCATTTAAAAATATTGTCCTAAGACCTTCTAGAGGCCAAAGAGTGAATCCTAGAATCAGAAGTGTTGACTTGGAGCAGATAGTCACGTGATCACTTAAGTTATCACGTGACCAGTTGACCCTGCTGGCAGACTGCACAAGTTAAAGAACTTAAGGCAATATTAGTCGATTGACTTTCCTAGGGTTGACTGACTTTTGGGTTTTTCAGTTGACTGACCTTGGGCGGGTCGACTGAATTTGCTTGCTGGCTACTGCTACTGCTGCTATTGCTACTAGCTACTGTTGCTACTGCTATTGCTGCTTATGCTGGCCTTACTGAAGCTTGTTGTTGTTGTTGCTTGCTGTTTGTTGCTAGCTGCCAATTGCTATGTTGTTTTTTTTGCTCAAAGACTAGCCAAACTGGAGCGTGAACTGGTCGAGTGCACCCTTCCTCAGAGAGGAAGAATGTTCTCACTCCCCCAGGCTACACCAGGGCCCTAATTTTTATTACTTTTAATTGAGAGAGATATAGAGTCCAAGGGGCATACCCCTGAGCAACAAAAAGCCATACATCAAAGGCCCTAAAAAGGACACAGCAAGAGAATCTAGAAAAAAAAATGCGCCAATTGAGATTAGAAACGGAAGGCTGGCAGGCCTACCTTGTCTACCCTGAGGGCGCCCCTGGCCGACCTTGGAAGGTTCTCATCCCGGGTGAAAATTGAGTTAGCAGAGGCATCACATGCAAAGGAGGCTAAGGAGTCAGCCATTTGGTTACCTTCCCTATAGGTATGCTGAACACAACATCCACATTCCTGAAGTAGCAATAGGGTCCTGTTCCACCAAGGGGTGGTCATCCAACTGGGAACCACTTTCTTCCAAACTACCTCCACAAGAACAAAATAATCCGAAAAGATTGCATCCAGCTTTATGCCACACTGTTTAGCAATGGCTAAACCATCATGTAAAGCTCTTAACTCAGCAACCAAGCTGAACCCAATACCATAAGAGAATGCAAAGGCCACCAACATCTTTCCTGTAGAGTCTCTAATGCAACCTCCGCCCCCACTTCTACCGAGATTTCCTTTTCACGCCCCATCAATATGCAGGGTATAACCCTGCACTGCAAACTTAGAAAAAACAACAGTGGGCAGTTTGATTACAATCCGGGGAAACATATCAAAAGTAGCAAGGCAACTGAACTGGTCGGGAGATAGAGGCCTGTGGAAGCTCAATCTGTCCAGAGCCGCAGAGGTAGAAGATATAATTTTCCTTTTAATTGCTGCAGGGATTATTGTTGCACCATCAAATCTTGCTACACATCTAGATTTCCAAATTTCCCATATCATCAGTATAACAGCAAATAGCCCAATAAAGCTAAAAGCAGACTGTGAATTAGAGGCATAGATTACATTCCAAAGACGGCCAGTAATTTGATCATTCAGACAAACTCTGTTGCTAATCAAGGGAGACACCCACCTCCACATCTCAGAGGCCAGCTCACCAGATAAAAAGACATGGTTCAGATCTTCTTGGCAAGGGGAGGAGCAGCAATTACATCTAGAGGCCATATTGATCCCACAGTCAATCACTCTACTATCCACCGGAATAGCTCGGTGAAGCAACTTCCAAGCAAATAAGGCAGCTCGGGGAGTTATGGCAGAGTGCCAAAACTTGGCCCAGGCAGGCCTCTTCAGGCCTTTAGACCGGACCATATTGTATATAGACTTAACAGAGAAATCCCCCTTTAAAGTACCAGTCCATACGCATATATCTGCTTCTCTAGTTAACTGAATATTGGGGAGATGGAGAGGATCATTGTAGAATCCCCTAGCAGAATGCTGAGGATCCAATAGAACGTCTCTAACAGAGGCCCAGGGCAAACCAGCACCATCCTGAATTCCTCTAACAGAAGCTTCACTTAAGAGTGGGCCATTCCCAGACCAATTATCCCTCAGAAAGTCTATACTTGCTCCACAGCCAACAAACCACCTACTATGCTGTAGTAAGATTTCCTTGGCCTGCCTGAAGATAGCCACAGGCATTCCAGCAGGGAATGGCTTGGTGCAGTTAGCAAAATGGGATTTAATAAATCGGTGACGAGCATACGATGACCAAAGAGATGACCCATGTAAAATATTCCATAGATAATTGCTTTGTTGTTGTTGTTGTTGTTGTTGTGCAAGTTGCTACTATGTTGGCTACTTCTGCTGCTTGTGTTACTGGCCTAGCTGAAGCTTGTTGTTGTTTTTGTTGTTGCATGAGCTGTGGCTACTGAAGCTTGTTGTTGATACTGACTTTGTTGAGGCTGCTAACTGCTATTGCTCCATGCCATTATTGTTGTTGATGCTATTGTTGCTGGTGTTGTTTGTGTTGCCGACCTGCTGCTAGTTGCTGCTGGCTGCTAAAGCTGTTGTTGTTGTTGTTGTTAATGCTGATGCTGCTTCTTATGCTGGCTGCTAGAAGACTATAAGTCGACTTGTCATCAAGCTTGAGTCGACTTGTCAGTTGCAGCTTTTGAAGCATAGTTCTGGATAGGTTTTTGAGTCTACTTGGTCTCATTCCTGAGTCGACTTGCTCATTGCATTGTTGTAAGTCTTGAGTTGCTGGGAGGTTGTAAGTCGACTTGGTTTAGAGCTTGAGTTGACTTGCCTGAGTCCTTAGTCAGAAGAGTTCTTCACTGAGTCGACTTGCTTGCATCTTTGAGTCGACTTGCTAGGTGCTTCGCCAGAAGAATTTCTTTTGAGTCAACTTGCATTTTAGTCCAAGTCGACTTGTCCTATGTTGTGACAGCTGCTCTTGCTTGCACTGCTGGCAGCTGGCTTCATGCTACTTGTGCTATTGCTACTGCTGATATGATGCACTGCATGAGTCAACTTGTGGCTCTACTGGGTCGACTCAATGATGGTCATACGTGAGCTTGAGCACACAAACATTTGTCACACGATCAGTTGAGCACATGGGCAGTCTTGAAGAAATTTCAATCGACTGACTTTTCTAGGGTCGACTGATTTTTCATAATTCAGTCGACTAAATTTCCTTTGGTCGACTGATTTTTGCATTCTTTTGTCAATTCTTCCTCAATCGCAACCCATCTTCATTGCATCATCTCAATATGCTAATCAGCCTCTTTGAAGACACTTTCCAGCCCAAGAGAAGTCCTTCAAGTTGGCTTCTTCTTACTGAAGAGTCTTGAATGTCTGTTGACCTGAGGGTGCAAAGTTCGACTGATTTTGAAATATCTGTCGATAGGGGTGTCAATAGTTCGGATCCGGGTCGGATCCTTTAAGATCCGAACCGATCCGACCCAGATCCGATAGTCTAAGGTCCGAACCCGGATCCGATCCGAAGCAGCATGTTTGGTTCGGATTCAAATCGGATCCGAATCTGAGTTTAAGATTTCAGATCCGAATTTAACCCGAAATTCATATATTATACTTTGCTGTACTGCACCTCCTCGTACATCAGCATCAATGGTGGGGAGCAGAACAAAGGTGGCGATACCTGCCTCTTCCAAGTTCCGCCTAGTCCACTCCCCTGGGCCTCCTTTGCTGCTTCCTCGTTAATGATATCTGCATCAGTTCATGTTACAAGTAAGATCTCAAATATCACTTTTTGGGGACACAAACCCTATGCTTCGATTACGGGATAATCAAATGCCAGTAAATTGAATCCATCAAAAGAAATGACAATTTCTTTAATAATGAAAGATGATATTCAATGCATCTTTACGTTGACTTTGGTTACTTGTAGTGTATGGTGGCACATTAAGCCTTCAGCAGCCCGTAGTTGTACTATCAGCATGCAATAGCCAAAGAAAATGATACACTAGAGAATAGGATGCATCTATGTTGGTCGTTTACTAGCAAATATTGGCATTGACATTAAAGAAGCCAGTCAGCTATCATTTTTCCTCCTCTTGAATCTCTGGTGGCAGTTATTGCCAAACAATTGGAGCAAGATACAGCTATCACTCAAAATTGTATTTGAAAGTACAGAATGCTTGGATGATGCAACAAACAAGTCATTATTAATTGATGCCCCATCATTTCCCTTGAGGAGATTGTCAGTATCCCACATGGAATGCTTGTCTCCTATTTCAATGTCTTTCACTGGATACCACCCTTTTCCTCGCTGAAGAATAACCATCGATAGCACCATGCAGAAGAATACTTGGGTATGCATCCTCCAAGGAGAAAATTTCCAAGAGAACAGTGATAGACTGGAAGAGTTCATCACAATAATGATCTCCAGGTGGAAGGAGAATTTTCCAGTTGCTGCCCTTCTTTAGTGGATCCACCTCCTGAAGCCGAAAGTGTCTTAACATCAGTATTATCCGTGGTCTTTATTTCAACATATTTAAGGGCATCAGGATCTCCAAACTCTAGAAGCAGAAGAATAGAATACACTAGGAAAAAACATATTTGTTTGTACGAAGAATCGAAGGTTAGAAGAGACAATCACGAATAGTTTGGTCCATTGCCTGCATTAAGTGTTATATTTTCAGAAGATAATTTTTACATTCATCTTATAGAAAACTTTAACATTTGAATGTTCAAATAGTAGAATGCCAATGAATTCCTACAAAACTCAACAAGAAGGATATTTAAAAAATGATATTTGGGGGAGCAGAATGAAAAAGAGAGGAATATGAAGAACTTTTTTGAACTTCTTCCAAAGGTTTACCTTCAAAAACAAGCATGACATAAGAGAGACATAAACGAACCTCTTGAAGCATTAGACCTAGACATGCACAATTTTGAGTCAAGCAAACCCATACAATAGTATTCTTATACCAATCAATTTCTACCAGCGACATAGCTGAGTTTTACAGCCCTGTACGAACTCATTAATTGCATGCAATAATATCTTACATTTTTAATCATTAAATAGTTTAATGCAAATGTACAACAAGAAACAGAAAGATACATATCCACCAAAATAATATTTGGGAGGGTACTTCCCCGTATAAATCAGTCCATGGGCACAATCTTAGTTTCTTATGGTTCACTGGATCGGATAGATTAATTAAAAGAACCTGTGGCTGATCCTTACATGAATAATCATTGGATTGAGAAAACCACATCCATCTGGGAAACAAAAAATTGGAAATACAGAAATTTAGAACTATTGATTGCTGTCACCTTCAGTTCAAAGCCGTTGCTAACAATGGCATCTTTAATTATGATTTTTGAATCATCAATTTCATCAGAAGTTTAGAACTATTGATTGCAGATCACAAGCAAGCATTGATCTGAAATTTTTGATGGGAAGAAGAATTTCAGCCAGCATTTTTACAAGTCACCGCAAGGGATTTAAGAAAAGACAATGACAACAAAAGGCAAACTCACATTAATAAACCAGCAAGGACCTTCAAAATCTATGATAAACCAGCAAGGACCCTGAACTTCCCCCGCACGCCCACCAACAGTAAAAAAAATCCCGTATGAAAATAACACAGGGACTAGATTGGGGTGTGAGATAAGAAAAAAAATAATGAAGAATTTTTTGTATACCAACGAAGTCCATGTGCTCTAGCTTAAATTTTATGTCTGCAGCAGAGGAGCTGTTGGCAACCAATAATGTTAAGAGTAACCTTTCTCTGCTTTACCTGTTGCACACAGACCAAAATAACTGTTAGGTATTGTCAGTAAGTATCAAAATGTTATGAACTGCAACTAGTAAATAACTGACCCAGGAAGTCATCTTAACTATAACTGCAAGTCCCAACCAGACTGAATGAATATGATATATAGACTGTTACCTTGATGGACATCAATATACTCACCCTGCAATGGCTTCCTAAAATGTAATATGATAACAATCAACATAAAGCAATTTTCTAACTTAGATATCTTCAAGATTGCACTTTTATATCTAAAATGCTTTAATATAATATCCCAGTTCAACCATGGTCGGTATATATAAATTATAAGCACCTGCAACATGTACTCTAAGAAAGGAAAGCTATAAATTTACAGACCAGGGTGCAGTTAAAATTGAAAGCAACTACATGCACACGCCTCATATGCCAAACTACAGAAAAAAATACTCAAATACTTCTTCCTTATTGAAGGAAGTATAACAATATGTTACAAGTTTACAGACAATGGAGATAAGTTGTATTTTTTTTCCAGATTAATAGAGAGCAAACCCAGATGGAGTGAACACCCATAATGGGTCTACTTCCCGAGCTCTGTTGGGGTGCAACCCTATCTTAGAATGGTGCATGCTCCTGTAATACATGTTCTCAGGTCTACATGAAACTGACAAGGAAATCAGACTGCATTATAAACTCATATTGTCTCTTCAAAAAAAATGTTCATCTAAAAGTTTGCCTTAAAAAATAGTAGAAAAAGGAGACCGTGAATATTAACAAATGGGAATCACAGTTGTTGGTATTAGCTCAAGGTCCGCATGGGAGGAGGGAGTAGAGTACCCGTTGCGTAAGATGCACAATACCACTGCTATTGGGGAGAGCGACCGTCTCACACAGCATCACGCAGGTCTCCTTCTGAGTGATCTCCCCACAACTCTGGCACTTCAGCTGAATCGGAACCAAAAATCGTAAGAAAGAACCATCAAGAGTGTGATCGATCCACCAAAACACCTCAAAAACCCTACCACCCGCACCTCAAAAACCCTAAGAACTCATCCCGGCGGTCATCAGGTAGCTCAAGCCCACCCCTTTCTCTCTCTAAACTTCCCCCTCTCTCTCTCTATCCACTTCATACCCTAAGGCCTAAACAACCCTCCTTTTCTCTAGCACTATACAGTTCATTGTCCCTGCCCCGACCATGTTAGAAAACCACCGCTGTATCTCCCCCATCCGCCACTCAAGAAAAAAAAATAGAAAAATAATATACAAAATTGAAAATATAATAAAAATAGAAGTAACAAGCCTTCTCTCAGATGGCTCTGCAATTCTCGCCGGCCGCTATGGCAGGATCCCTCTTTCAGAGATCTACTGGGGGAGATGTCGCTGGCCCTCTGTACTCTCCTCTGTGTTTGCAAGGACTACTTCTTCTCGGTCTTCTTGCTTTTCTATCTTGACGCCGGCGGCATCAGTCCTCGTTGTCAAAGCTTTCCGGGCTCGACTGCTGGTTGAGGTCCGGGTGCTTGCGCAACCCCGCCGGCCGGTCCTTCTGGTCGCATGGCCCCGGCTGCTGCTGGTGCCGGTGGCGGCCGAGCATCCCGGTGTGCAGGGCATCCACACGGGCCCCCACCTCCGTCGCCTTCTTCCGGATCGACGCAGCCTCCCCACCGCCGCAACCCCATCACCCACTCCGCTGCTGGAACCTTAGCGGCTAGAGAGAGCAGCCGAAGGAGAGCGTATGGAGTGAGACGGGAGCAAACCCTAGACTAGCCGATGGGGTTGCTCGCCCCGAAAGGAGACGTTATATGGCGCCGCTATGACCCGATCCAAAATCTCTGATTTCGGATCAAAAAACTGCCACCCCGGATCATCACACATGTCTCACTACATATCAAGCAGGCAGCTCCGAATCCGAAAATAATTTCAGATTCGGATCGGGTTTTCGGATCCTGAGCATCCATTGACACCCCTATCTGTCGACTGAATTCCATATCAGTCGACTGATTTTGAAATCGGTCGACTGAATTTTCCTTTGTCGGTCGACCGACTGCCCAGGCCTAGCTTCTTGAGTTAACTGATTTCACTTTTCTTCTGCTGACTATTTGGCATATCTATTAAGGTTAATATTCTTTGACCTGAACTCAATACATGTTGACATCATCAGAATCATATTAGACTCATCAATGAGTCATGGTCAGACATCATCAAAATCAGGGACACAACATTCTCCCCCTTTTTGATGATGGCAACTATGAGTCATTATGAGTCATTTTTTTAAAATAACTCAGCATGAAATTCAACATGAAACATTTCAACATGTCAACATTACCCTTTTTTGGACAACACACAACATCTCCCTCTTAGATAATGACTCATCAAAACATCCCCCCCTTTGCCATCAGCAAAGAGGACATAGTTTGACACCAATTGATACAAAGTGTGATGAAAATTCAGACACCAATTGAAAAGTTCATGCAAGTGCATACACAAAACCAGGCCAAATAAGATTAACATCTCATCAGATAGAGCAGTTCAGTATGATTCAGACAATGCAGTCAGACAACATAAAAAACACTATATGAAAACAAGCAACCGTTATGTAAGAAGGCATCAAGCCAAATGCAGATTTCAGATCATGATGAAACAAGAAATCTGAAAGTTACAAGACTTTCCCAATCAAAGTAAGCGTGCTCAGACAGCCAATAGATGAAACTAATTGATACCAATGGATGAAACAAGAAATACCAATTGAGGAATTGATACCAATTTAAGAGTTCACGACATAGCCATAAACGGATTGCAGCCTTTTCAGAAATGGCCAAAACATGTATACATGAGCAATGAATTATCTTGAATGGAGAGCAATTAAATATCAGTTAGGAATTATCCTGATTCTAATTGGCCGAGAGAATCAGCAAGAGTAAATTGTAGGAAGAATAATCGCAGAGAGCAATTGTTTGCATGGCTAAAGATCATGTTTAAAAACCCATTCACATTCATTGCACAGGACAGCCCAAACAACAGACTGGAAAAAAGGGGTCGACCCCTGGGGTCGACACCTGTGCAACAGGGCCCCAGACAAACCTAGACCCGGAGAGGGTCGACTCCTAGGAGCAAACTTTTAGCAAGGAAGCTAGGCAGTAAACATATACCAATTGTTAACTAATAAGTGCATATTTTTATATATTTAAATATGCCACACATAATGTTTCTAGGTTGTAATAAAATTAATTTTGCAAGTTTTCCATGTTAATCTCAGTCTCATAGAAAATTGGGATTTTTCTAACATTAATTTGAAACAATACATAATCAATGGGACTTGAGAAAGGTTTAAGAGGAATGAATATTGCATGATTAAATATCTTTATTTTAGGGGCCAAATTATAATTTTTTTTACATGAAACAAACTTTCACCAAAGTTGTTTTTTTTAACAGTGCCCAACTCCCCTTGGCGGCTTCAACGTGGAGGCCAACCGCCTCTTCATGCAGCCGAAGCTCATGTACGCAGCTCTCCCCCCCTTATGTGCAAGCAATTATGGCACAACAACTTTAGCGGTGAGTGATGGCAGCCGCATGGGCATGCAATTATGGCTGTAACCACTTCAGCGGCGGGTGAGGGCAGGCGGGCATGGGACAGCAACGGCATATGCAAAGCACTGTTGCTATGGACTCCGACACAGCAACCTTCGCACTAGAAGAACCCATTGCCACCGGACGTCTCCCTGAACCCCAGTGGAAGTTCTTCCCCCTCCTGGGCTTCCTCTCTTCTCCCCTCTCTCTCTAACCCAACCACTGTGGCCACATCACCTTCTCTATCTCTGCGGCCTTCTCCCTCTCCCCTCATGCGTCTCTTTCTCTGCCTCCCCATCTCTCCCTCTTTCACTCACTTCACCCATCCCCTCCGCGTCCGAGGCCTCTGTTCTAAATAGGGGCGCCGGCCGCGGTGTCCCTCTCTCTCTCTGGTTGCTCTCTCTCCACTACTCTATCTTTTTCTCTCTCTCATCTACCCTTTGGACCACCTCCATAGGGGCACCACAGATCTCACACACCACACCGCGGGTGTTGGGTGGCTTTGATGCCACTTGTTGAGTCCCGTGTGGTGCAACTGGATATAGAAGGGGGGTTGAATAGATCCGGTGATAGACTTTGGCCAATTTAAAATCTAATGAATACACTGAGCATTAACCACTCCTTTAAGCCAATAAAACACTTAGGCACACAGCGCAGTGGAATAGATAGGAATGGATCAAGTAATAACGTTAAAACCCGATGCCTAGTTTAGACAGGTCGACACTCCCAGCGGGCAGGTCAACACTCCTTCTACGGATCTTGGGTATATGAACAATAGAGGTCGACACTCAGGGCAGTGAGGTCAACACCTCTAGCAAGGCACAATACACAGGTCGACACTTCGCTAGAGAGAGGTCGACACTTCTTCATGAGCAACTAAGATCCAAATGAGATGTAATACAATGAACCATAGAGATCTTAAATCAGAATAGCTAAGTGTGAAATGACTTGCTTAGTGTGTGAGAGCTGTGGTGATCAACTAAGGTGCATGAGTGTCAAACGAGGTGAATTCCCTTGGCAAAGCTTTCACCTTGGTGCCTGTGTGTAAGGGTGCAGCAGGCAACCCAAGGAGCTAATGTGGTTAAAGACACAAGGGAGAAAGTTGCTCACACAAACTATGATATTCCCTTTGCTTGGAAAATGCTCTAAAGTGCCTGTAAGCAAGAGTGCTGCAGACACTTGAGGAGATACACGTTAGCTACGATAGTGAGGGGATCAAGATGAGACAATTTGTGCAAACCGAACGCTTGAGTGTGCAGAGAAAATAAACAACATAAGTAGCACACGAACCTGTGAATGGGGGTAGAAGGTAAGGAGCAATCGCACAAAGTGAACAACCCACAACACATGAGTTTTTAAGATTGTTCGGTTGCAAACCCGCAACCTACGTCCACCCCTCACCAAACCCGGTGAGGCTTTCCTTGCTGACTCACAGCTTGACGGGGGACATGCCCCAGACCACAGAACAGAGAAAACTCTCTGTCTGTATTCCTACACACAAAGTCGGCAGGAACGGCTATCCACAGACCGGAGAGCCTCCTATTGTCTTCCTGCACACAAAGCCGACAGGGACGGCTATCCACAGCTCGGAGAACCTCCGACTGTCTTCCTCTGAAACCCAGAGGGATCCTGACCCCTATCCATGGAATTGGAAGAACACACGAACCGTGAACCAAAACAAAAACAAGAAACACTGCAAGTGCAGTGGAGAAAACAAGCAGTTACAGATATGATGAACTGAACACTGAGATAAAATGAAGAAATAGAGATAACCAAACAGTGGCTTCAGAGGTTTCTCTTGAAGCTCTTGGATCGATCACAACAAGGGTCTGATCTGCTCTCTTCCTTGGCACGATCTGGACATGAGGATGGATGCTCTCCGATCTTGGCTTCTCTTCTCTCTTTCTTCTCTTTTACAGCACTAGACAGAGGTCGCAGGTGTTGGGCTGCCCTCACTCCCTTTCTCTTTCTTTCTCATAGATTTCTACAGCTCAAAGGCATGGCTTTCTCTCCATAGTAGCAGCTTCTTCAGTTGAGGAAGCTAGGTATAAATAAGAAGACAAGTTGAGAAAGCCAGGGAATATTGCACGCCAGGAAATCTTCCTTTGGACCAGTGGATCAACGAAGTATTCCCTCCAAAGCTTCCTTGAAGCGTGCGCTAGAAGGTGAGAGCTAGAATGTCTTCTAGAGCGAATGCCATGTGTGATGGTGATAATCAATAAGAGGACGGTGACCAAGTCTCATAACATTTAATGCGCTGCTTGCTGTGATCTTCCTATTGGCTGGACGCAGCTTTAAGTACAAGGATAGGTACGATGGCAGATAGTGTGAAGGAGAAGACCAGATCTCCCTTTAGACAGCATTAGATATTTACAATAACTCTCCCTCAGATATGCAGTCTTCTCATTCTACTCAAATGTATTCTAATGCGTACAATGGCTGGTTGGACAGCCCATTGGTCGACAGCAAGATGGTGGCAGACTACGGAGTGTCCTATTTCTAGTAGCAGATAGTATGGACAGGCAGATAGTGAAGACTTACATCACGGCAGACAGAAGTGGCCCTTCCAGCGAGATTTCTGACAAAACCATCTCCAAAAGGTAGACAAATGAATGATAAGATGGTAGACCAAGGCTCAGACCTCGGGACGTGGTCCAGACCCCAAAATCCTTAATTTTAATGATTTGCGGTTCCTTTTTATCTCTCTGGATGGCCCTTCAATTTTCTGAGATGAGCACTGTGGTGTCGACACTTTTGTAATGCCCCAGATTTTTCGGATCATTTTCGTGGGTCTCGGAGTATATTTTGTGCTTTACACGTGTTTTTTCCTGATGCACCTTCGGAACTCTGTGCAGGGCAAACCGTGACGTTCTTCGACTCCGGGACAGTATCGGCGCGTTGTGATCCTTCCGTGGATCGCGGAGGTAATTTTTTAAATTTTCACAATTTTTGGGTTTTTCTATATATATAACCTCCTTTTTCTCTCTCTCCCCTCTCATTTCTCTCTTCCCTCCCTCTCTCTTCTCACGCTCTCTCCTCTCTCCCTCTCTCTCCGGCGGCCGACGGAGTGGAGCGCGGGCGAGGCGGGGATGGCGTGGGCGAGGCGCCGGCGAGGATGGGTGAGGATCAAGGCGATGGAGGCGCGTGGAAGCTCGGTGGCGCGATCGCGAGCCGGCGAGGGTTTAAACGGCATTTCTTCGCGGATCGGCGACCTCGGGGCGCAAAATCTTCGGTGGAGGTAGGGAGATAGACCCTCAGCTGGTGCACTCCCTTTTCTGCGAGTTTTGTAGGCCGTGGCGAGCTGAGCGGGTTTATTTTCACATTTTGGGCTAAATGCATATTTTTGGGGTGTGAGTCGGATCTCCCGTTTTACAGCATTTTTGGTCGATCTAGGGGTTCAAATGCATGCCTAGGGGCTTGGGGAAGGTTTCCCCTTTTGTTTCCCCATCACTCGGGGGTGACTGCGGCGTGGAATGGTTTCCTCTGCGGTTTTTGCCATTTTCTGGCGCGGACTGAGAATGCGCTAGCCAAGGTGGGCGCGTTCTTGGAGGTCGCGCAGTCCCGATATGGCGCATTCATCGGAGAAGATGAACAATAAGGCAATTCTCATCGCGCTATAGGTGTAGGGCACGTCTGTTCTTGTCGCTCTATAGGCTAGTAGCGCGTCTTGTCTGATCGCGCTATACACGTATAGTGCGTTCTGGTCTGTCGCGCTATATATTTATGGCGCATTCTGTTTTATCGCGCTACAGGGATATAACGCGTTCTGAATGAACGCGCTATATGAGGG
This sequence comes from Amorphophallus konjac, assembly GCA_022559845.1. NCBI lineage: Eukaryota > Viridiplantae > Streptophyta > Magnoliopsida > Alismatales > Araceae > Amorphophallus > Amorphophallus konjac. Next base: position 62,923,513 of record CM040122.1, read on the forward strand.
TAGCGTGATCTTGAGGATGACCTGTCGGGCAGCTCAGGGCGGGTGGTCTACGACTGATCATGCCTCCCTTGACAGTGTGTGTCTCGGACACCCCATGGAGTTCCGTGACCATGTCTTTGGGTGTCCGGGGGTTTTGTTTACCTCGATTAGCGTGCCCATAAGTGTGGTGGGTCCGGGTGACCCCATGTGTTCCGGGCCTTCATGTTACGCTCGATCAAGTCACTGTGTATCGGTGTGAGTGCGGTGGGGTTTCCCCGCATGTCGTGAGTTTCTGCGGAAGATGGTTCCCGAGTGGGCCAAGTGTTTGGTCTTGGACTGCGAGTCCAGTCATCCGGCCTGGGGCTGGAGGTTTCCCGCTTTTCCCTGGGATGGGGAATCGGCGTGGCGGCTTGTGAGCTACCTTGGGAATCATGCTTCTGTGTTTTTCGCGTGGACCATATGTGTGGCCTTGGGCTGTGAGTCCAGCTATCCAGCCTAGGGCTGGAAGGCTTCTCAGTTCCCTTCCCGAGGGAATGGTCTCGGTGGCTCGTGAGCTGCTTCGGTATTCGTGCTACCGTGGTTTTAGACCTAGGGATTAGGCTAGATTAATGGCATTGTGTCATTGCGTACGACGGTCTTGACCCCTAATCTCGTGACTCAAGGACCATTGGATTTAGTGAGTCTAGAGGACTGTCTAGAGTCCAGTGGCTCGATGCCACTTGGTTCTTCTCGACTTTCGGGCAGGGTGCGTGTGTGTTTCTCGGAGTTTCTCCTTGGAGAGTGGTCATACCAGTGACTCCCCGCTAGTCGTAGCCTTCCAACACGCGAGTGGTCCCACCAGGGAGTGGTGACGAGGCTACCCCAGAGAGAGACGGTTTTAGACTGGTTTCCGTTGGGCCCCACGTCTACCAGCCAGAGTCCGGCTGAGGGAAAAATCGGTCAGAGGGCCAGACCAGAGACGCACGATCTGTGTGTGCACACGTGGTTGGGGGCGATTGGACCCGCGCTGACGAGCGCAACCACAGCTAGTCACTTGTTCTGTGGTTACTAGTACGGTGTCCCCGTTCCACCAGGAGTCGAGGGGGACACCTGTGGCGCGGTCTAAGTCGTCAGTGGACGCATCCGGCCTTGCTTCTAGTGGGCAGGTACTCCTGTCACGTGAGACCTGACTCTCCTATTTCCAAGTTTCGTTTCCCGTCTGCGAGGCATGGTTTTCTGGACCGTCCGGTGTTTCCGAGGTAGTGGCCAGGGTGCTAGTAGCTTCACCGAGGTTGCGTCTTATTAGTGTTGTGTTCGCGACGAGGCAGTCGCGGCTTGACCTGGGACAGCGTGTCCAGGTTGGCCTTGTCCTGGGAGACAAGCCTCTATGGTGGAGTTGCCATATGTTTTGCCTTGGTAAGTGGTGTTAGTGTGGTCCGGTCCCCGCTTGTGGTCCGGTCCCCGCTCGTGGCGGCGGACCAGGATTCAAATGGTATCGGGTTCTTCCCGGTATCCGGATCTTGGGTTGTTACAGCTGGTATCAGAGCGGTGGTTGTGGACGTATATGGGAATTCAAGATATTGCAGTGATCAGAGTCCATAAGGTCCAGTACAGTCGGTAGCTGGCTTAGGGTTTTATGTTTATTTTCCACTTGATTTTTCGCTTGAGAGCTTGAGTGCGCTATGTGGCACTATGAAGGCGATTGCTGTTCGCGGCTTTCGTGCCGGTGTGGGATCAAAGGATCGAGGTTGAGAGCTTCTCCCTCATCAGTGGTGATCCCGATTGCGCTGCATTTGGCAGAGGTTGCCGGTAGGTACGTTGCTGTGGTGCTGCGTTCGAGGTGTTCGCTGCGAGGTCAGGTGGCTGGCGAGGATTGTTTGTGGTTAAGTGGCTATGAGCGTGCTCTGAGGGAGCTGTTGTTGAGTCTGGCTACTCTAGTTTGAGGTTTATCCAGCCCCTGATGTGTTAAGGTTGTGGCTTGAGGTGGCAGAGCGGATGCTCTGATCGAGAGGTGTGCTCGGGTGAGCTGAGGATCTTCTGTTGAGCTGCTGATTTGTCGAGCCCGATGTTCTTATCATACTCTGTGGCATCAGAAATGACATGTCGGTCTCGATTTTTTTTGTGGGTTTCGAGGCAGGATTGGGCTATGATGTCCCAGTAAGTTCTTGCTCCTGCGCTCTTGTGTGCGAATGGGTTGTGTTCGCCTTGGATTTGGTTGAGATGAGAAGGTTCCGTGACGAGTTCGGGACTCGAGGATGAGTGTCGGCGGTTGTCTATTATGGCTCGTGTTGCGGCTCTTGGCGTGGCGTGTTGCAGTTCTAGGAATTGCAGTGGTGGTGCATCAAGATATACTATGATTGTGGTCCAACGTGACACTCGTCGAGTGTGTCGGAGGCGCTGACCTGATGGAGGTGATGATTTTCTTGGTGCTGGATGGTGCTGTTCCCATCATGTGCGAGATTTGAGGTCATGTCGAGCGTGGAGGTTTTTCGTTGGTCGGAGGTATGTCGGTTTCTCCTTTGGTTGGAGGGACTGTGTTTGGGTAAGGCTCGTCATCTTGTATTGTGTTTTTGGATTGGTTGGCCTCTGTGTGCCATGAAGTCCGTGCGAGACATGATTCGTGCTTTGACAAGGTGGTTGCCTATGAGAGTTGTGCCCATTTCCCCTGGTGTGTAAGGGTGCTGGTGCTATTTCGGAAGAACGAGTGCTGGTTGGGCGGTGTTCGCATTCTTGGCTGGTGCTGGAACTTTTCGATGCGTGGCAGATCGGAGCCTGCAGAGTTGCAGAGGATTGCCAGATTTGGGAGAGAATCTGTGCCTGGGGGTTCGAGGTAATGGAGCTTTCCTCACCCTATTTTCTAGGGTTGACCAACCGAGTTGTGGATTGTCGGGATAGTGAATCTCGAGTTGCTGTGTTGGCTATGCGCGTGGATCAGAGTGCGCAGCAGAAACCTGGTGGGCCCATAACCCACAGGTTCAGGATCGTAGCTCAGGTTTCTACGGGCGAATTCCTGAGGTTACGTTGAGCATCGGAGGATTGGTTCCTTGGTGTGAGACGTGTTGTTGCCATGCCATTGCTCGAGACATCGTGGTTCTTGGCACTGGCAGGTTGGAATGTTGGGGAATATGTCAGCAAGTGTGCTGCATGAGTACCCTGTTCTTGTGATGGAAGCCGTGTCAGGCATCGATGTAAGCCCGGATGGGGTTGTTGAGGATGTCGCCTGATGAAGGTCGAGGACGTGTTGGTTAGAGTCAGTGGCTTGGTGCCCGGCTTGTGTTGCCAGTCGTGTCCTCGGATGAGATCATTTTTGGAGAAGTGATCTCTGAGAGATTACGAGTCCCAATTGGTTCCTGCGAGTGACTGGTAAGGCAAGTCTCGTAGTCGACCATGGTAAGATATGTATTGTTAGGGACCTATGTGCATTGGCCGCAACGTTGGCGACCAGGTTGCTGTGATATTGGATGGCACTTTCCTCCCCTAGAGACGTGTGCCATGAATCGTTCCGGTGGTGTCCCGTGACTTTGTGGTAAGGGCGGAATCGGGATTGGCATGTGTCCACTTGGATTAATTGAGATGAATGATTTGATGAGACAAGATGAAAGAGTGACGCCTGTGGGCGGAGGCCTTTAAGTGAGATTGGCGTCGGAATGGTGGTCCTTGATGGGACGTTGGCATTGGAGTGGTTATCCCTGGTCTGGTGACCAACATGGGATGGTTGCCCTGTAAGTCTGAGTGGAGTGAGGTGATGACCGAAGACTCCCGAGTCTTGTCGTTGGTTTTTGTCGTGCTCCCCTGAGAGGGTTGAGTTGGCGCGATGATCGAGATCGGATGTGATGTCCGAGAGGAATGCAGCTCGAGATGTGGTAATTGTTTGTGTGTGAGTCAGCGGATGGCCTGTTGTGAGTTGGATCGTGCCCGTTGGGCCGGTGGAGGTTTCCCGTTGACGAGCAGCTGGTGACCAGTGTGTGGTCTTTCACAGACAGAAGATGCTGTTTGATGGGAATCAACACTGGACACTAACTTTTATTTTTGTACTTGTGTCCTTTAGTTTGCTTTTATATCCTTGGGAAAATACATGTGCAATTATAAGGCTTTATAAGCCACTTTGTCATTCCTTAGGATTCTTTGGGTTTTTGTGCAAAAGTCCAGTAGGACCATCAAGGGGCCCCCATACCCTTTCCCATTGGTCCACCTAAGCCCTAGGGGTCCATGTGGGACTAGTCAAAGGTCCAAGGGGGGCTTCTAGATGGTTTGACATTCAAAGGGGACAAATGGACTAAAAAGTCCAAGATGCCTTCCTTCCTTTCAAAGGAGTGTCCCCTCCATATGTAATTTATTTATTTTGGGTTTTTGACCACATGGGGGAAGAAAATGGCCTCTCTCCCACGAAATTCTCATCCACCCACCCCTTTCCATTCTCTATATAAGCCTATGTATAGTGTCATTAGAAGAATTAATGAAGAGAAAAAATTTGTGAAATTTGGTTGGAACCAAAGAAGGGTGTGCCCTCCTCCTCTCTCCCTCCCCCTCTTGCAGATGGATTTCTGCTAAATCTTGGGTGTGATGTCCTTCTATCTTCTCCTTAGCCCCTCTGAATTCTATTTCTACCATCGCCTCCGTTGCCATCGCACCGCCGTCGCGCCGCCGCTGCCATCGCGCCGCCGTCGTGCCGCTGCCACCATCGCCGGATTCTGTCTACATCAGGACAAAAGCTCATCTCCGGATTTTTATCTCTGGTTCTTGTTGTCTGATCGAGCCCTAATTTTTAGGGTTTGTTCTGTCCATCTCCCTTAACCTCCAGTTCAAATTTCGTGTCATTTGGAAGTCATTAGGTATTTTTCCCATATTTTTGTTTGTCCTCTTAGTAATCTGCCCTTTTACAGATCTACGGGACAGAATCACTTTGTCGCATTTTCCCCACCCCCTTACAAATTTTCAGAAAATCCCAAAAAATTACTCAGTGTTCCACGCATATATCCCCTTCCACCATAATTTTATTGGAGTCTATAAAAATCATTTTCCATTCGGTCAAAGGTCAGTTTCAGGTAGATCCCTTGCTGCCCTATGTGTCTGTCAGTCCGAGTCAAAAACAAAAACAGTGTTGCAGTCATATTCATTTTCAATACGTTCGGTGGATGGAGCTGTCAAAAATAAATGTTGTAGATCTATGAGTGCTCTTTCCAACGATACCAGCCACGTCTCGATCGGCCTCCGGATCTGAGCGTCGTAATTCGTGTCGCCGAGGCCTGCAGATCTGTTCCCTGTGCAGGTCCGAAATTACAGTCCAGAAGATATTCAGAAATAAATATCAAAAATCAACTTCAGGAGACGCCCCTTTAGGGAGTCGTTCAGGGGCGCCCTGCCATCGTCCCAGCCAAGCGGTGCCTCCGGAAGATCTCAGGAAGGCGACGTTCCTTTGAAAACCGTTGCTTGCTGTCCAGTGAGTCAGCAATCGAGTTGGCGTAGCACC